>OY720151.1:47712765-48351241 GCA_963082725.1 Pedicia rivosa
GTTTAGCAATACCAACAACATTTTGCTGCTGTGGTTGATTTAACATTAAATTTTGTATATGCTTTTTTTGCTGTTGACTTAATAAATGATTTTGTATTATTTGTGGATTTTGATTTGGGCCAGTAACAATGTATTTTTGGGTGATTATTTGTTGTTGCTGTTGTGGATTTGTTTGATTTAAATGTGGCTGTTGTATTTGTTGTTGATGACCAGATTGATTTATATGGGTTTGCTGTATTAATTTATTTTGATTGTCATTAATATTTATTTGTCTTTCTTGAACTTGGACAGACATATGCATTTGATTATGTTGTTGCTGTTGGTGCTGCTGTTGTTGTTGTTGTTGTTGTTGTTGTTGTTGTTGTTGTTGTTGTTGTTGTTGTTGTTGTTGTTGAGCTAATTGTTGACCCATTTGTTGAGAATTAGGTCCCAATTGTTGACTTTGTTGTCCCAATTGTTGACTTTGTTGTCCCAATTGCAGAGTTTGTTGACCCAATTGCTGGGCCTGTTGACCTAATTGTTGTGGCTGTGATACCAACTGTTGAGACTGCTGACCTAATTGTTGAGGTTGTTGAACTAATTGCTGAGATTGTTGTACTACATGTTGTGGTTGTTGTTGTTGTATTATGCCAACAGTAGATTCTGGATTTGTCTCAGCACTATCATTTATTATTTTAGTCATGTTATTAGTATTATTATTATTATTCGATACAAAATTTTGCGACTGTTGTCGCTGTAATTGTTGTTGCTGTTGAGCAATCAAATTACCATGAATAATTTGCTGTTTTTGTTGTTGTTGCTGTTGTTGCTGCTGCTGCAACTCATTATCTTGAGAACTGTTTTTTTGAAATTGTACATTTTGTTGTTTATTTTGTGAATTCACTTGTTGAAACTGTTGCTGTACTGTTTGTGATGTATTAATTTGTGGCATTTGTTGGTTTTGGCCAATAATATTTGGATTTTTATTTAAATTAACTTGAGTTTGTTGTGGATTTATAATATTAATTAAGTTTTGTGTTGAAACTAAAGTTGAAGTTGTTGAAATATTAGACGCTGGTTTTGCTGTTTGTGATGTATTTTTATTAATTATTTTAGTTGATTGTGGCTCCTCATCATAATCAAAGCCAATAATCAATAAAGATGTATTACTCATTGCATCACTTTGTGTATTCTTCTTAACAATTATTTTATTAGATTGATCTGTTAATAAGCGAGGATGATATCCACTAACTGGTATAAATGTTTTACTTTTTAAACAATCTATTATCCAATCTGGTGTTACAATTATAAATTTTTCATTTTTTATTTGTAATGCTTTTAAATAGACAGGGCCTGTTGAAGTACCACAAACAAGTAAATTAATTGTACGATCAAAATTATTTTTCACACATCCTCCATTAAATGTAATTAATGCATAAAGTGTTTTTCTATCTTTAATACAAACATTTGTAATTGCAACAGTATACTTAGAAAAAAATTTATTTGGAATTGGATGATATGGTTTTGTACAAGCAAGATATCCTAATAACACAGATGCTATAACCCATGACTCTGTTACAACAGGAACTTCATATAAATCAGATTCTTCGGCAATAACATTTTCACTAAAATTTTCACCGCATATTAAATGTGTGTGTGAAGCTACAATATATTTTACAGTTGATGCACCTCCTTTTTCGAGTAATTGTGATATCTTAAATGAAATATAAAATCTTGTTTATTATACTGCACAATTAAAAAAAATATATTCAACTTATTAAAATAAAAACAAACGTCACCTTAGGATTCAATTCTCCGGTAACAAAATACGTCACTGCTTTGAACAAATCATCTTTTAAATGTAAATTTTCCAATTTAGCGAATAAATTTTTCATTTTATATTTATTAATAATGTGTTATTTATGATTTTTTAGTAGTTTTAACATTACAATTTACGTATTTGATCACTTAAAAAGAAAAACTATTTCACATTTTGATCTTCCTGCTGAAGTCTCCACTAAATAATATTTATGATACGATTTAGAGAAAAATTATTTTGATCGAACTGGCCGAAAACTGAAAAAGATCTAATGTTATGAAAAAAACTATTTTTATAATTTATTTATTATATTCTTATAATATAATCATGTGTGTTTATGATTTCTTTCACAACAAATCTACATTTTTACAAATTTTTTTACTTCTAACGATATAAATGGTCTGCTTGAATATTCGATGCAATTTCTGATTCCCATTTATCTCCATTGCACAATAATTTTTCTTTGTTGTACAATAATTCTTCATGAGTTTCAGTTGAGAATTCAAAGTTGGGACCTTCAACAATAGCATCAACTGGGCAAGCTTCCTAAAATATCACAATTGTCTTATTAGATTTAAATTTATAAATTAAGATAATATTTACCTGACAAAATCCACAATAGATACATTTAGTCATATCAATATCGTAACGTGTGGTTCTTCGACTACCATCAGCGCGTTCTTCAGCTTCAATTGTAATAGCTTGAGCCGGACAAATTGCTTCACATAATTTACATGCAATACAACGTTCCTCTCCACTTGGATATCGTCGTAACGCATGCTCTCCACGGAATCGAGGACTTAGAGGTCCCTTTTCAAAAGGATAGTTAATTGTTGCTGGTTCCTTGAAAATGTGAGCTAAAGTTACTGCTGCTCCACGAAATAATTCCGTCAAAAAAATTGTTTGTGCTGCTCTGTCTGTGATATCTTTAAATTCCATATTTTTATCTGCATTATTAACATAATAATATTCTTTATTATGTTCTTGAGCACTTGGAGTACTTGCAAAACGGCTTTGGTAAATGGGACGTAAGAACCGTTGACCTGGAACAGAAACTTATCTTTATATTATGCAGTAACACGAGAACACAGATAAAAATCTTAGGCTCACTAAAACTTCAACCCATAATTTTGGAAAGACATTATTTTAGTTATAAAAACAAATCAAAGTTTAGTGTAGGAAATTTGCCTTTGAATAAATCGCAAAGAATATTTGCTTATGACATAATCATAACCAAACAATTTAGTATAACGTCGTATTTAATTAATGTTTCGAATAGGAATTGTTTTCAAAAAACCATTACCATTTCTTGCTAACGAAAATATTTTCAAACTTGACATTTTATAATGTTATAATTAAACTATTTACTGTATTATTTGTCGTAGAAAAATTCACTATTAACTTCTGAATTGATGGAAAGAAAATAAATATTATATTATTCGCCAAAATGAGACAACAAGAAAATAAAAGAAGATGGAGATATAAAATTTTTGACAAAGTCTAAGAGTTGCCATTGTGAAAAAAAACTTAAACGGGGAGAATTCAAAAAAACTTAGGTCTTTTTGAAAGTCAAAATCAAAAATTTAATTTGATAACAAAATTAACAATAATTGAAGAATACATAAATTGAACTAAGCAGTTTTTCTGTCACATCGAGGAGAAGAGATAACAAAAATTTCAAAAATATAGAATAATACTTTTTATTAGAATAACAAAATGAACATTAGAATATTACTCATATTAGATTTATTTTTAAATTACTGCCCTGGTTTATTTAAAGATTTATCCATAAACCTCTTTTTTGCGAAACAAAGCCACCATTTTTGTGGTTTGCCGTCTTCTCCAGAAAAGACCTTTTCGCAAATACGTGCTCCAGTTTCTTGCCTCAATTGTTGTAAATATTGTCTCATTAAATCTGAAAATAAAATGAAATCATTCTGAAATGAATGTTTGAATGGCAAAAACAACTAACCTGCGTCGGTTGTCGAGTTTGGCTTAGCATAAACAGAATTTAATGGAAAACCTGGTTCACCCGGAATATCAAATTTTGATATGGCTAATGAGTACATTTCCTGTAAACCCTGATTTTTATTTGAACATCTTTGGAGTTTTTTAAGACAATCAGTTATGTACAACGTAATGTAAATCAAGACTCTATCAACTTCCGACTGAAAACAAATAATTCTTATAAGATTCTAAATTAAATTTTCTGATGATTTAAGCACTTATTTTTACCTTTACTTCATACGTGCGGAAAAATACATTTGCTTTAAAAAAATAAAGTGACTCATCAATAATATCTATTGGGATGTTTGAAGTTGGGGCTGGACCACGATATTGGGTACGTAGAGGAAGAATCGCCAAATTACCAATAGATTGAGTATAATCACGAATCTGTGAGTGATACGCCTAAAAGTAAATAAGAAATTTATGTCAATTCAACCACACCTAAACCTTATCTCATTTCATAACTAAATTCACTTACTGGCATGATTAATCAAATACGTTTAGAGTTTAACTTATTTGAATATACGAATTAATTACTGTAATAAGAAAAATTACTGTAAATATTTTACTACAAGAGTTTTATGCAATTATACTTTTCTTCAATAAATTCTCTACCTTTTATCTGAATCTCAACCAAATCAGTACTGAAGAAAGACTGAACTGAAATTTAAAAAAGAAACAAAAAAATAGAACATTGAACTGAAAAACAATAATAAAATGTCAAATATCAAACTCGCTGCTTGCTTACAGTGCGCAGTCAGAAGTTTGGCTAGAATTAGTTCCGTGTGTATTTGTGTGTGTAAATAAATACCAAATATAAAATGAGATATGCTCAGATTGTGATGGGACCAGCTGGGAGTGGAAAAGTAACATTATAATATAACTATTACCTGAAATTTTGAAATTTAATGTTTATTATCATTTTAGTCTACTTATTGCGCCCAATTACAACAACATGCCAGTGACGGTAATCGAAGAATTGAAGTAGTAAATTTAGATCCCGCTGCAGAACATTTTGATTATAATCCACTTGTGGATATACGAGACTTAATTCAATTAGATGATGCAATGGAAGATGAAGAACTCCATTATGGTCCTAACGGAGGATTAGTATTTTGTTTAGAGTAAGTAAATGTTTTTTTTTCAAAACAGCATGTTATCAAAATATCTGAATTTTAAGATTCTTGATAGAAAATTCTGATTGGCTAAGAGATCAATTGTGCGGTGGTGAAGATGAAGTATCGGAAGGAGAACCCGATGATGATTACATTCTTTTCGATATGCCGGGCCAAATAGAATTATTTACGCATCTTCAAACAGGTCGTCAATTAATTCAGCTTCTTACATCATGGAACTTTCGTATGTGCAGTGTATTTTTACTTGACTCTCAATTTATGATTGATGGTGCGAAATTCTTGTCTGGAACAATGGCTGCGTTAAGTGTTATGGCCAATATGGAACTTTCACATGTAAATATTTTAAGTAAAATGGATCTATTAAGTAAAACAGCCAGAAATCAATTAGATAAGTATTTGGAACCTGATGCTCATTGTCTTCTTGGAGAAGTTACGAATGATTCAGCTTGGGGTCGAAAATATCGAAAACTATCAGAAGCTATTGGCGTTCTAATAGAAGATTTTAGTTTAGTTAGATTTATACCGTTGAACATAAGCCAAGAAGAGAGCATATCGGATTTACTTATGATAATTGATAATGTTATCCAATATGGAGAAGATTTTGATGTAAAAACAAAAGACTTTGATCCACCAGAAGATCAGGAGGATAATAATGAAACGTACGAATGAATAAATAGATTAAAAAAATTATAATAAATAATGTAATAATTAAGAAAATATTCTTTTACATAAAATTTTATTGTTTTTGTTTTTACCCGATACAATCAATCTGACTAAGTAGAATGAAACTCGTATTTAAAATAATGAAAAATTCGTTATATCAAATTAAATAAATAAAATAAAAATAAATCTATTAATTGGAAATTTTGAGAAATAATAAGATTTCATTATTCTATTGCTTAATCATAAACAGTAAGATTTTTGATGTTTACAAAATAAATGGAGAAAAAACAATTGCAAACAAAATTGGCACACTGAATTTTGAAACTTCAACAAATTAAATTATTTTATGTTGTCTCGTCAGTGGTTGTGGCTGGAGTTGTACCAGTTGTGTCATCAGGTTTACTTTCGAGGGAAAATGGTGGAATTCGACAATCAAATGTGTGACCATCTTCTCTTTCTAAACGAAAAGTACCCCTAAAAACAGATATATTAGAATTGGGAAATATTCAAAATTTAAAAGATAATTACCACATATGACCACTTGGTGCTTGTAAACTAACATGACTACTATATTGGAACGCTGGTAAACTGGGGCTTAAAACCGGTTCTTTGCCAACAACTCCCCTTCCTCGTACTGTCTCTAGTGTTCCTGACAATGAAAATATTCTCCAATGTCTTTCACGTAGTTGAACACTTAAATCACCTAAATTTTCTAATCTAATACAATAACGCCACTGAAAAAAAAAAAATTAAAAAAATATGATTAGAATTTTGTGATACCCAATAAATGGTACCCAATAAACAGAAGCTGCTGGTGTTTCTCTACACCCCATATAAAATGGGATAACGGTTACTCTGACACCTTCAGTTGACTCTCTGTGCACATCAGACAATTCTAACCAAGGGTGATTCTTTTTTTGCCAAGCCCGAAGTGTATCTTGTGCCTCAAATGTACCATTCTGATAAGATAGGAATTTATCAAAAAGTTCATGGTGTAAAGGTAAACGTTCACTAGATGAATAGGGTAAAATATCTTCGTGTGCAACATAATCTAGGCCTGGTATAGCATATAAACTTCGGCTGGATTCTTGGTTACCAAGAAAAGTAACTGCTTCTGTTTGCGCTCTCTGAAAAAAAAAATTCTTGTTAAACTTAACTAGAACTTTTTTTAAAATCATAGTTTACAATATAAGGGCAATCACGTGAATCAATTAGAACTTGATAAAAAGTGTGTGTCCTTCCTTTAACTTCTTTTCCTACGTTTGTGGTCGGCTCGATTTTTGGTGTTTCTGTTTTACTTTGATTTGGTAAGTCTCTATCATAAACTCGCGCTAACCACGGAAATAATATAACACCTCTGTAACCAAATACTCTGTGTAGAAATAATTGTCCTGTTTCATATTTTCCTTGTATTTTTGGGGATTCTAATTTTCCAACTTCAGCTAATCTGAAAATTTAATTGCGTATTAATTATTAATTATATAATTTATTTTAGAAATCTATGCCTAACATATTTATTTGTTTAATATATTATCAATAAAAACTTTAAAAAAATTTACCGAGAGTATTTAACAGATTGTGTAGACAGTAGACAGTACGTTGTATAAAAATAATTTGATCTTGTGTATTTAATAAATAAATTACAATTATTTAAAAGGCCCATTTTAAATTTCTTAGCGCGATTAAATTTTTGCTCCACAGTAGTTTAGTGACATTTTAAACGTCATATATAAAAATGTTTTTTTCTGCAATCAAAAATGGCGCTATAGAACAAAGTAGAATGAAAATTAAAAGGTAGGAATGTAAAAATTTTTTATAAAAATTTTGTTTAGTACATTTGTTTGTTTCTCATATATTTTGGTATGAATTTCCAATGTTAATAAAAAAATAATAAACTATAAAATAACTTAAACGAAAGAATTATTTTTTATAAAAGAAGTTTGCATTCATGGAATTTATAATAACTGAAGTTGGTGAAGCATCTACTAGTAAATCAAATGGTTAAACATACAACAAATATAAAAATTGACAAATTAACCAATTTTGTAATTTTAGATTTAATTGAACATGGCCGAGAAAGAACTTCATCACAATCCTCTAACTCAAATTCCTATAGCTCTGAATTTACATCAGGCTCAGAATATGAAACGGAAGAAGAAGAAGATAATGAGGTATAGTTAATAATTATGTTAAAATAGTATGTATATAAAAAAATTTGTATGTATTTTGTTTTAGGATGAATATTTTTCGCTTCTAAAATCACATGATTACATTGCAGAAGTGAAGAACACAATAATCAGCAATGAAGAAGTTAATTTATCAAATGCAATTGCATTAAATGAAACATTTGTAAAGGTATTAATTAATCTTAGATCGAAATTTGAATCCCTTTTGAAAAAATGTCAAGAGAGATATGTGTTCAATGAAAACAGGCTGAGAAAATTGAGATCTAAACCTAACATTAAATTTCGTGGTAAAAGAGGATCTCACTATATCTGTGGAATACCATTTATTAAAAATAAAACGCTGAAACCATCTCCAGCCAATCAAGATTATCTGTATAGAAAATGTACATTAAAGGAATTTTTTCCGGTTGAATTACAATTATATAAACCCGCAAGCTGGTTAACAACAGATAAAACAGCATTGGTACAAGGAATTAAAACTCAAATAATAGATTATTTTAAAAACTACTATTCGAATGTATTAATAGAAAAAAAATTAATCAAATCGATTGGAGAAATAGACGGTTTAAGTAGAAATAAATTCCCGAAATTATATGAAATAGTTAAAGATAGTCCTTTTAAGGTAAATTGGCAAAGCATATCAGTATATGATTTAAACTCACGTCATCCAGCTGAAACATGTATGGCTATGTGGTATGGATATCTTCAGCCGGATCTAAATCGTACGTGTTGGACTAAAACAGAAGAAGATAATTTAACTAAAATTGCAAAAAAATTTGAATGCCAGAATTGGGATAGAATTTCTCAAGAAATTCCAAAGAGATCAGCATTTCAATGTTTTCTCCAATACCAAAGTAAATTATCTGCAGAAGCTGAAGTAAAAAATTCCAAATGGACAAAAGAAGAAGATGAATTACTTCTTTCTGTGGTCGAACAAACAAGGATGGGCAATTATGTACCATGGTGTAAAGTAAGTGAATACATTCCTGGAAGAAATAAAATTCAAGTTTATCATCGTTATATGTTATCACTAGATCCAACAATAAAGCATGAAAAATTTACGGTTGAAGAAGATTGTTTGTTATTGGCTGCAATTGAACAATATGGAACAAATTTTGCTGCAATACCACATGATGTCTTACCTGGTCGTACAACAGTACAATTAAGAAATCATTTTAATTATGTTCTTAAAGAAACTATTAAAAGAGATGGAAAAGGTTGGACATGTGAAGAAGATAAACAGTTATTAGAATTTGTTAAAAACAATGGTGTTAAAAAGTGGGCTGAAATTTCAAAAATTTTGAAAAATCATAATAGAATGGTTTGTCGTTCACGTTATAATACTATTACAACATATATGAAAAAACATCCCAATGTCAAGTTAGAGAATGTACCAAGAAAATCTAGACGACAAAGTACACCTGTGACACGCGATAATTTTATTGAAACAATAATAAAAATAAAACAAGGGAAATTTGTTCCAATGAAGCCTAAAACCAGAACTAAGTATATTAAAAAAAAGGAACATTTATCATTTTATGATAGATTGAATAAAGCTGACAAAGGTTTATTCAATTTTTTTAAATATGCTTTTCAATTTAAATATGGTCCGACAATTACTGATCCTATTTATAAGACAATTAATATGCTTATGTTGTCTAAAATGTTAAAAGTTAATTTGTGTAATGAGGTTATTGGATTAAAATCTAAAAATTTTTCAATTGAGGAATTATCTCAATTATGTGAAGCAACAAATATTAAATTGTGTACTGATATTAATGTTAAATTTAAACAATTTGAAAAAAGTGACGTATTAATTCCACTAAATTTAAGTAATACATTGTTATTACGTGGTCTTACAATAATGTTTCCCACATATTTGGAAGAATGTAATAATTCCGAATCACCACCATCATCATCATCATCCCAAAATTTAGATTCAATACTTCCAGCAGCTGCAATGTTCAAAAAACGTTTATATTCGTTGTTATTTTGGCCAACAATATTATCGAAATTAAAAATGTCTTCTATAAATAATGCTTCTGGAGATTATGAAGGCGAAATCTTAGGTGAATATTATGTTGATCCACAAAATGAAGATGATATGAATTTAATTGATTTAGAAGAAAACAATGATAATAATACGAATCCAAATAATGAAATAATTTTGGATGAAAATACAAATTATACAATTTCTGTATTGAGAACGGATTTAGAAAAGATAAACCCAACGCCGGTAGTAACAGAGAATAAACTAATTTCACCAAACCAGAGAACAGTAAAAAGGCGCAATCCTTTTAAACAAAATTGTGCTAAAAAAATTAAACAAGAAAAATAAATTTAAGCAATTAAACGATAGATAAGATATAATAAGAATAAATTAAATGAATTTTGTATTTTATTAATTTTATATGAAAGGAATAGAATTTTTTTCAACTTAAGTAATAATGATTGAATTTTATGATATGAACTAAAATATTATTTGTAAATTGAATTGTATAGACTAAAATATTATTATTCCTAAATTGAATATATTTTTGAAGTAAATTTTATTGTTTATATTTTTGAATTTCTGGTGTTTGCATTGGACAATACTTTCGTCAAAATGAAGTAATAATACCGGTCTCACCTATCAATTAATATCTCGACTTTGTGTTGAAGTTCACCTACTGCTTTTGTAGCGTTTTTTACATTGCTAAAATTTTGTTTGTCAAAAAGCGTAAACAAAAAATTAAATTATAAAATATCATACATTTTATTGTAAATATTCAACATGTCGCTTCGAACTTATGGAGATAAACCTATAAGTTTTCAGTTAGAAGAAAATGGTGAATATTATTGTGTGGGGTCTGAGGTAATAAAGAAATCAATGATTATTACAAATGAGGTTATTCCATTTTGTGTTTTTCCAGGTCGGAAATTATTTACGTCTATTTCGAGGATCACTATATAAAAAGTATCCAGGAATGACAAGACGAACATTGACTAATGAAGAACGAAAAAAATTAATTGAATCTGGATTAAGTAGTCATATACTGGCTAGTTCAGTTTCATTGTTGAAAGCGTCTGAAGTGGAAGATATTATTGAAGGAAATGATGACAAGTACATATATCTGTAACATATTTTTCTATTACAAAAATACTAATTTTGGTATTTACTACTAGGTATAAAGCAGTATCTGTACATTCGACAGAGCCGCCAATTCCTCGAGAAAGTAAATCGAAAAAGCCAGCACCATGGGTACCAACAATGCCCAACTCTAGCCACTTAGATGCTGTTCCTCAGGCAACACCTATCAACAGGAATCGTGTTCATAATAAAAAAGTAAGAACATTCCCTATGTGTTTTGATGATTCAGATCCAACTCCAAACATTGAGAATGCTTCTCAACATGAGATGTTAGTACCAATAAGGTTAGATATGGAAATTGAGGGACAAAAATTAAGAGATACTTTTACATGGAATAGAAACGGTAATAAAGAAATAAATAAAATTTTATTCAAATATATATTCAATATAATCTTTTCGATTTAGAATGCATGATTACTCCAGAACAGTTTGCTGAGATATTGTGTGATGATCTTGATTTGAACCCCATTCCATTTGTTCCCGCAATTGCAACTGCTATTCGCCAACAAATTGAAGCATTGCCAACTGAGCCACCTGTTGTTGATGAAAGTTGTGATCAACGAGTAATTATCAAATTAAACATTCATGTTGGTAACACATCATTAGTTGATCAAGTGGAATGGGATATGTCAGAAAAAGAAAACAATCCGGAAGATTTTGCAATGAAATTATGTTCAGAATTAGGATTGGGAGGAGAATTTGTGACCGCGATTGCATATTCCATAAGAGGACAATTATCGTGGCACCAGCGAACATATGCGTTTAGTGAAGCTCCACTAGCAACTGTAGAAGTTCCGTTTAGGGCTCCCAGTGATGCAGATGCCTGGGCACCATTCCTAGAAACATTAACTGATGCTGAAATGGAAAAGAAAATAAGAGACCAAGATAGAAATACCAGAAGAATGCGTCGTTTGGCCAACACAACACCTGGATGGTAGATTATTGTTAATAATAAGGATTATGTGTAATTTGAATAAGAATATTATAAAATAATTTGAAAAAGATTGCCAATAAAATATCTTTAATTTTTGGTAAAAGTGTTTAAAAATTTGTTCCAATTATCAAAAACCTAAAAAAATATTTATTTGTACTAAGCTTACCTAACCACATTGATAATTAACTTGGATGACCTTGACCTGATGTTCGTTTTTGTTCGTCAAATCAACGCAAAAATATTTGACGTAACAAAATAATTTCTGATCTGATCATTTGCTTATATAATCTTCATTAAAATATACTTAAATTCTATCAAAATGTTCGCTCGATTCGGAAATATTTTAATCCAAACATCAGCTAGAGGATTTTCAACATGTCGTGCTGATCAGGTTAGTCTCAACTTTATTCATGTTATAGGTTAATAAATCGTTAAGTAAAAAATTGTGTTCAGGCTAAATTCAAAGTAGCTGTTTTGGGTGCGTCTGGAGGAATTGGACAACCCTTGTCTCTTCTTTTGAAACAAAGTCCATATATTTCAAAATTATCACTTTATGATATTGTTCATACCCCCGGAGTTGCCGCTGACTTATCACATATTGATACAGCTTCTGATGTCAAAGGTTTCGATGGACCAGAAAAACTTCTTGAAGCTTTAAAAGGTAATAATAGTTTTAACACGTTTAATACGTAATCAAGTATATAAAAAATGAAAATAGATCAAGATATATTTATCTTCAGATGCACTTATTCAATCTAACATTACTATTCCATTTATTTTTATTTTCAATTAAATATTCCTATTTATTCTAATTGTTTTATAAAATTATGAATTGCAAATAAGATTAACCTTCGATTTTACGTCAAAAAAAAAAGTAAAAGAACTTTTTTATTAAATTGAATGGATAACCAATACGACTAAATTATTTATTTGATGTTCAAGGGTCAACAGTTTAATGACATTAACTTTGAAATATAAAAATATATATGTAATACAGTTTTTATTAACGGTCATAGATCTGAAATATCTAATCAAATTTGTTATTAGATTCTGATGTCGTCATTATTCCTGCTGGAGTTCCAAGAAAACCTGGAATGACACGTGATGATCTTTTTAATACAAATGCATCAATTGTACGTGATCTTGCTGCTGCAATTGCAAAAGCTTGTCCAAAAGCTTTAGTTGGAATTATTTCAAATCCAGTTAATTCCACTGTACCAATTGCTTGTGAAACATTAGCCAAGGTAATATTTTCACGAGGAGACATGAATATATAGAAATGTTAATCTATTTATTATTCAAATTTTAAGGCTGGAGTCTTGGACCCAAAACGTATATTTGGAGTATCAACACTTGATATTGTACGTTCAAATGCATTTATCGGTGAAGCTGCCAATGTTGATCCAACCACTGTTAATGTACCAGTCATTGGTGGTCACTCTGGAGTAACAATTATTCCAATCCTTTCACAATGCAAACCATCTGTCAGTTTCCCTGATGCTAAAGTTAAGGCACTTACTGAGCGTATCCAAGAAGCAGGAACTGAAGTTGTTAAAGCTAAAGCCGGTGCTGGATCAGCAACATTATCTATGGCATACGCAGGTGCACGTTTTGCCGTATCCTTATTACGTGGTTTAAATGGAGAAGCAAATGTTATTGAATGTGCATATGTTAGATCTGATGTTACAGAAGCTAAATATTTTTCTACACCAATTCTTCTTGGCAAAAATGGAATTGAAAAGAATTTGGGATTACCACAATTAAATGCATACGAAAAAGAATTGTTACAAAAAGCAATTCCAGAACTCAAGAAAAATATCCAAAAAGGAGAAGATTTCATTAACAAAAAGTAAAAAATATATTGTTTAAAATGCTTTGCTTCCGAACCTTATATTTAATTTACCAAAACATAATTTGATTTGAAAAACAAAATTTTAAGTATATTTTATTTATTGAAGATTATAATTTGAAGCAAAAAAAGGACAGAAAAAGATGAGAAAAAAAAAACTAAAAGCCTCTAAGATAAATAGTTAAACAACTTAAAAAAACAAATAACTGATTACGTCAATAAATGAAAACGATCCAACAAGAGAAAGTTTTATTTTTTTTTTATTTTTTGTTTTTCCAGAAGTAAAAATTAAATACCGTAAATCCACTAAAATTCATTTAAAATGTTTGTTTTTGTTTTTCATTAGACATTCAAAAATGAAAATAATAAATAAATCAAGAAATGTAAATAGAATTAAAAAAATATATAAAATTCATCAGTAGAAGGCGACATACTAAAATAAAATAAAAATGCTGTATAATTGATTGAAACTTTAACAAAAATTATAACCAAAAATAAAAGGATAATTACATTGAACAAAAAAATTTGTGTAATATTTATTTATTGAACAGTACATTTTTTTGTTGATTGCATTTTCATGAAATTCAAATACACAATTACTGTCCAGAATTGCTCTAATTAGAATCTAACTTTAATCAGAACGAATTTGAATTGTTACCATTTTAGCCTTGATTTTACCATAATGATAAACGTTAATACGTTTAACATAAGTTTTAAGTAAATAACGTATAATGTAAATCTAAATATATTTAATCATACGAATGAATGTCAAAGACTGATAACAATTTAATGTGATTATTGACTATTAATTAGAGTAATTTAATCGGATTATCAAAAATCGTATACTAAATAAATACTTACTCACACATTTAAAAGTGTAGAATTAGATAATACTCACCAATTCATTAGCAAGACTTAAATAGACATAAAAAAAGAATATTATATTATTAAAATAATAATAAAAAAAAAACATTTCTTGCCAAGAAAAATCTTACAAAATAGATTTTTTTTTTAGTAGAAAAAAAAAATATTAATTTAAATTTTCAAAGCAGTTACATTTCGTTCCTAACCAAAAACTTTTCTTATCATCAACTTAAAACAAATTAATATTTACGAGGAAATAAAAGGAAAAAAAAAACTATAATTCTTAACCATTTTATGCAGACTGATCAATAATATATGAAAATAATAACGAATATTCATTATAAAAAAAAAATATAATAATTAAAAAAGAAGCTACCTGCATAATGCATAATGTTAATTTTTTAATTTCAATAAAAATGCATTTACAACAATAAATAATAAAGAAAATACGAAAAACTTGTAAATAATAAAAAGGTTTAAAAGCCAGAAGAAAAAAAAAACAACCAGAAGAAGGAAATTGTAAAAATATATACAAACACTAACACACACACAACACACACCAAAGGTAGACATTTATATAAAATTCCAATTTATTTAAAACTAATCTAATTAAATTCATTTGTTTTTGCTGAAAAACAAAAAAAAAGTTTATAAAAGAATCGGTTAATAGTTCTATGTTCTTCAGTTACGCTTTATTAATCATTAGTGAAGCGTAATCCAAAAAAAAATTTTTTACTAAAAATAAATAAAAAGTTCCAAATAACATAAAAAATCCAAAAAAAAATTAATCCAGTTTTTTTTTGTGTGAATTTCAAAATAAAAAAAACAAAAGTGAAAATATAAACAAAAAAAAAAGTGAAATTAAGTGAAATTATTTTAGATATAAAAAAAAAAACAAACTTTCAATTGTTTCACTTCTCTTCTTTTTTTTTCTTTCTGATAAAAGGATAACAACCAAATTGAAAAAAAAAAATTTAAATTAAAAATGGCACCTCAACCAGATATTCCTAAAGGTTTACCAAGAGCACGTACTGTAGATCCCGGTGAAGAAATTGTGATTTCAGGAATATCAGGAAGATTCCCAAATTCTGATAATATTGCAGAATTTAGTCACAATCTTTATAATAAGGTAATTTTAATATTTAATTGTGTGAGTATCCGTTGACTTTCTTTTTTATCGGAATCAAAATCGAAAAATAAATCCTGAAAATTAAAAATCTAAAAAAAAAAACTGATTTATAAATTTAAAACCAATTTTCGTTTCCATATTGAGAGGAGGCAACAAAAATTATATTTTCATTGTTAGTTTTTCAATGAACAAATCAATCGTTTCAAATAAAACACAAAATTTAAACGTTCGTCGTTTTTTTTTTTTTTATTAAAATTTATTTGTTCAAAAATATAATTATAAAATTAAAAACCTTCACCCTCGATAAACAAAAAGTTCATTTAAATTTAAATGAATAATAAAAGTTTTACATAATTAAACATAAGTAAATTTGCACAAATCAAAATGTTAATGGCAGTAATTATAATTTATAACAGGGAATGTGAATTTTTTAATTTTATTATGTCTGGGAAATCGAAATTTACAAATACAAAAATTAATGAAACGATAAGTTGACAAAAGTTGAAGAAGTTTAATAAAAATTGACAGACACAAAACATCCTAATCATTGACATTGTCCCTTATATAAATCACGACATTTTTCACGTTTGCAATGAAATTGAATTGCCACGCTTTTATTCCTGCATTTCAATTTGAGTTGAATGAAAAAAAAAAGCAAACGTTATTTTTTTTTTTCAAAATAAAACAAAAGTCAAAAATTGATTATTCATATTTTTTCATGTAGTAAAAAAAAACGGAAATATTGTGTAAAAATAATTGTTTTATACAAATATTAATTTTTTTTAATTGATTTGCAAATTTAAATTTTATTTATTCGAGAACCTTCTTTAAAACAATTTAAAAAAAAATCGACAATGAATGAGTCGTTATTACAACTTTGAGTATTTTTGTTTTACTTTTATAACGATTAATTTATTATTCAAGAAAAAAAACAAAACAGAAGTCTGATAGGAAATGGAAATTTCACTTTATAATTTAAATTGTTTTTTTTTCTTAGAATTTTATACTTGTTTGTAAGAATTATAGAAATGGGTTTTTTTTGTATTCTTTTAATTTATTTATTTTTAAATGTTTAACTTTATTGAACTTTTTGTTAGTAAATTTCTTTGGTTTAAGTTTTAACTTGTTACTCAGTGACACAAGTCCAAACAGTCACGTAGGTTTTCACAAACTTTATTAATAATGAAACTTTTGTTAATTTATATTTACCAGAATGTTTTCCTTGGTTGGGAATCTAAAATATTTGATATATTGTTACAATTTTCAGAAATTATTGTATTAATCAACAAATTAAGAATACAACAATACTTCAATTTATATAACAACTTAAATTTTTTCTGCCATTTCAATAAGTAATATGACTCGGGCAACCAATATAGCACGCCATACTTAGAAACATAACTTACCAAAAAACATTCATTGAATTTAGCTTTAAAATAAATATTAATGAAATATACCTGTAAATAGATTGACATGGTAGATGATGATGAAAGACGTTGGAGACATGAAAATGTTGAAATACCAAAACGTTCTGGTAAAGTAAGGGGTTTAGAAAAATTTGATGCAACATTTTTTGGTGTACATTTTAAACAAGCACATACAATGGATCCACAAGGTAGATTATTAATTGAACATGCTTATGAGGCTGTTCTAGATGCTGGAATAAATCCAAAAAGTTTACGTGGAACGAGAACAGGTGTTTTCATTGGTGCATGTTTTGGTGAATCTGAGAAAACATGGTTCTATGAAAAAATTTCATCTGGTGGTTTTGGTATCACAGGGTAAATTTAATTACAAAAATTAAAATTATAAAAAATCCTGACAATTTTTTTTTTGTTTCCATTCCTTTAAAACAATATAGTTGCAGTCGCGCTATGTTAGCTAATCGTATCTCATATACGTTAGGTATTATTGGTCCATCATTTTTAGTTGATACAGCTTGTAGTAGTTCTATGTACGCACTTGATATGGCATTTAGTGCAATTAGAAATGGTGAATGTGATGCTGCAATAGTTGGAGCATCTAATCTTTTATTACATCCATATGTTACACTTCAGTTTGCACGGTAAATAATTTTTAGTCATTAAATGGAACTTTTCCATTATAACATCCAAATTTTTATTTCATAAGATTGGGTGTACTTGCACCAAATGGTTATTGTCGTCCATTTGATAATGATGCAACTGGTTATACACGTGCTGAAGCAATTTCTATTGCATTTCTACAAAAATCAAAAGATGCAAAACGTATTTATAGTACAGTTTTATATTCAAAAACAAATTGTGATGGTTATAAAGAAGAGGGTATAACTTACCCATCTGGTTACATGCAAGGAAAGTTGTTAACCGAATTTTATAATGATATTTCAATAAAACCAGAAACATTAGATTATGTTGAAGCACATAGTACAGGTACAGTTGTTGGTGATCCAGAAGAATGCGCTGCATTAGATAAAATTTTTTGTACAAATAGAAAAAAGCCATTGCCAGTTGGTTCAGTTAAATCAAATGTTGGACATAGCGAATCAGCTGCTGGTATGTGTTCAATTGTTAAGATTATATTAGCAATGGAAACTAAATTAATATCACCAAATATTAATTTTACAACAATTAGAAAAGGTATACCATCATTAGAAGAGAATCGTTTAAAAGTTGTTAGTGAAGTAACAAAATTAGAAGGACCATTAATTGGTATTAATTCATTTGGTTTTGGTGGTGCTAATGCACATGCATTAATGCTTGCAAATCCAAAAGAGAAAATTAATTATGGTATACCAAAAGATAATTTACCACGTTTAGTGAATTGGGCTGGACGTACAGAGGAAGCATGTAATACAATATTTGATCATATAACATTAAAACCATTAGATTCTGAATTTATTGGTTTATTACATAGTACACAAAGTGAATCTGTTTCTGGTAATGTCTTTAGAAGTTATGGTTTATTTAGTAATGTTGATGGACAAAATGCGACATGTTTGCAACGTGAGATACAACATTTTACAGGAGTGAAACGTCCTGTTGTATGGGTATTTAGTGGTATGGGATCACAATGGTGTGAAATGGGTACATCATTATTAAATATACCTGTTTTTAAGGCAGCTATTGATAAATGTCATAAAACATTAAAACCAAAAGGCATAAATTTAATTGATATTATAACATCATCAGCTAAAAATACATTTGACAATATTATTAATTCATTTGTTGGTATTGCATCTATACAAATTGGTCTTGTTGATGTATTAAAATCATTAGGTTTAGAACCAGATCTTGTTATTGGACATTCTGTTGGTGAATTAGGTTGTGCATATGCTGATGGTAGTTTTACTGCTGAACAAATGGTATTATGTGCCTATTCACGTGGTCTGGCAAGTATTGAAAAAAATAGAATGAGAGGATCAATGGCTGCAATTGGTTTAGGTTATCGAAAAATACGTAGTCGTTTACCAGCAACAATTGATGTTGCTTGTCATAATTCAGCTGATTCATGTACAATTTCTGGACCACCCGATGAAATTAATAAATTTGTTGAAGAATTAACAAATGAGGGTGTATTTGCAAGAGCTGTAAATTGTTCAAATATTGCCTATCATTCAAGATATATTTCTGAATTAGGTCCTCGGTTATTACAATTATTAACAGAATTAATACCAAATCCTAAGAAACGTTCAGCTAAATGGTTGAGCAGTAGTGTACCAAAAACTAAATGGGATTTACCAGAAAATCAGTTATGTTCAGCACATTATCATACAAATAATTTATTGAGTGCTGTATTATTTGAAGAAACATCATCACTTTTACCAGCAAATGCTTTAACAATTGAAATTGCACCTCATGGTTTGTTACAAGCAATTTTAAAAAAATCAATGCCCAATGGGCTACATATCGGTTTAACACAAAGAGGCAATAAAGATAATTTGAGTTTTTTCTTAAGTGCACTTGGAAAGTAAGAAGAATATAATTACGTTTTTTCCCCTCCTCATTTATTAGTGAATTTTATAATATTTTAGAATTTATTTAAATGGTGTGGATGTACCAATTGAACGTCTTTATCCAAAAGTAGAATTTCCAGTATCACGTGGAACACCAATGATTGCATCACTTATTAAATGGGATCATACAGAAGATTGGTTTGTAACAAAATTCGAAGCACAACGTGTTAAAAGTGGTGAACGAAGAGTACAAATTAATTTATCAGATCAAGATCATGAATACGTTTCTGGACATACAATTGATGGTTTGTATAATTCCGGTTCCTATTATTTATTTTAACTTAAATATTTTACTTTTTTGTTTGCATAAATTCTTTTTAGGAAGAATTTTATTCCCAGCAACAGCATATTTATATCTCGTATGGGAAACATTTGCCTCAATGAAAGGATATATTATATCACAGGTAGACGTACAATTTGATGATATTAAATTTTTAAGAGCAACAACATTGGTTAAAGATGTTTCTTATGAATTTACAATTATGATTCATTCTGGAACAGGAAGATTTGAGGTTTGTATTTAGAAGTATTTTTATCGAAAGCCATTTTTCTAATTTATATGAAAATAAAATTGAATATAGATTACTGAAGGATCTGCAGCTGTTGTAACTGGTTTAATTAAAGAAGCAGAAGATTCAAAACTAACATTACTTCCACCAGCTGAACCAACTGATTATCCAATATTACAACCTAAAGATTTTTATAAAGAATTACGTTTAAGAGGTTACCATTATAATGGTTTATTTAGATCAGTTGTTGAAGCACGTTCAGATGGTCTTGGTGGTAGAGTGAAATGGGAAAATAATTGGACCGCATTTATGGATTGTTTACTACAAATAAGTATTTTAGGTACAGATACACGTGCATTAATGTTACCAACAAGAATTGAAAGATTAATAGTTAATTCAAATGCACACATGGCAATGTTAGCAACAATGGACCCAGAAAATGCAATTTTAGATGTTCATGTTAATAAATATTTAAATATTTTACAATCGGGTGGTATTGAAATAAAAGGACTTAGTGCTAGTCCAGTTAGTAGAAGGAAACCACCAGGTATACCTGTACTTGAAACTTATCAATTTATTTCACATTTACCAACACCAAAATTGAGTTTAACAAATAGTGTTAGAGTATGCGTACAATTGGTATTAGAAAATTATCCAATAACAAAAGTTAAAACAATTGAAGTTTTACAAGAGAATGATATGAAACCATTAATACCATTATTTAAAGAAGCATTAGAAGATTTACCTTTAATCACAGCTGATCTTATGTTATTGACAAATCAAGATTTAGATTTAGGTACAATACATGTTGAAGATGGTAAATTATCAACACAAAATAATTGTATGTTTATTATAAAAGCAAAATGTTTAACACAATTAGATTTTGTTGAAAAATCTACCACAAGTTTAAATGAAAATGGTTTTTTGGTATCACGTGAATTAAATGATTTAACAATTAATGATATAATTATACCACAAGGTTTTCAATTAATTGCAATAATACCAACTGATACAAATGAAACACTTGTATTATTACAAAGATTAAGAATAAAGCATACACATAATCCAGCAATTGTTGAAATAAAAACAAATGATAAAGAATATAAATGGTTAGAAAATTTACGTAATTCAATTAAAAATGGGCCAACAGTTGCATTAGTACAAAATGAAAAATTATCTGGTGTTATTGGTTTAATTAATTGTATAAGACGTGAACCAGATGGTAATTTAGTTAATTGTGTATTTATTGATGATGACAAAGCACCATCATTTAATTTTGATAATTTATTATATAAAACACATTTAAAATTAGGATTGGCTATTAATGTTTATCGTGATGTAAGTAAAAATAATTTGTATGCTTTTAAGAAACAGATCAAAATTTGTTTTTCATTTTTTAGGGAAAATGGGGAAGTTACCGTCATTTATTATTGAAATCAGATATTAAAAAAGAACCAACAGATGATCATTGTTATTCAAATTTATTACAAAAAGGTGATTTATCATCATTAGCATTTATTCATGGGCCATTAAATGAAAGACTTATAACAAATAGTGCAATTGTTAAAATAAAATATGCATCATTAAATTTTCGTGATGTTATGATTGCAACGGGTAAATTATCAGCTGAAGTATTTGGTTCTGGGCGTTTAGATCAAGAATGTGTACTTGGTTTTGAATATTCTGGTATAAATCAAAATGGACAAAGAGTATTGGGTATGGTTATATCTGGTGCATTGGGTACGCATGTTATAAGCGATCCCGCATTAACATGGATTTGTCCCGATGAATGGAATTTAGAAGAAGCTGCAACTGTACCAGTTGTTTATGCTACCGTTTATTCAGCATTATTTTTCCAAGCAAGAATACAAAAAGGTAAAAAAATTCTTATACATGCTGGGAGTGGTGGAGTTGGTTTAGCTGCTATACGTGTGTCATTAGCATATGGATTAGATGTTTTTACAACAGTTAGTACAGCGGAAAAACGAAATTTCTTATTGAATACATTCCCAACACTTAAAGGTAAAAACTTAAAGTAAAATACAATTTATGTAACATCAAAAAATTCTAATAAAATATTTTTTTTTTAAAGAAAATCAAATTGGAAATTCAAGAGATTTATCATTTGAAAAAATGATAAAAATACAAACAAAAGGATGTGGTGTTGACTATGTATTAAATTCATTAGCGGCAGAAAAATTACATGCATCAATAAGATGTTTAGGTGTTGGTGGTAAATTTTTAGAAATTGGTAAATTTGATTTAGCAAATGATACAAAAATTGGACTTGCTGAATTTTTAAAAGAAATGTCATTCCATGCTGTACTTGTTGATAATTTATTTAAAGCAAATTTGGATGCAAAAATTGTATGAATTTGTTATTTTTGTTGTACTTTATAAATTTATGATAACGTCACTTTTTTGTTTTAAGGCATTGAGAGTAATTATGGAAAAAGATATTAAAGCTGGAATTATAAAACCATTACGTACAACTGTATTTCCAGCAGCTGAAATTGAACAAGCATTCCGTTTTCTGGCAAGTGGAAAACATGTTGGAAAAGTTTTATTACAAATACGTGAAAATGAATTTGATAAATATACTTTTCCAATTCGTGTTATACCAAGAGTTAATTGTGATCCCGATTTATCATATATTATACCAGGTGGTCTTGGTGGTTTTGGTTTAGAACTTGCTGATTGGTTAGTTATACGTGGTGCTAGAAAAATTGTATTAAGTTCTAGTCGAGGAATAACAAAACCATACCAAACATATCGAATTAAGTAAATTGAAAAATTTTATTTCGTAAAAAATTTAGTTAAGAAAAATCTAATCATTTTCTTTAATTTTACAGAATATGGGAAAATTATGGTGCAACAATTGTTATAAATACAGCAAATATTGCAACAGAAAAAGGTTGTGAAGATTTAATAAAAGAAGGAATAAAATTAGGTCCTGTTGGTGGTATATTTAATTTGGCTGTTATTTTACGTGATGCAATATTAGATAATCAAACACCAGCAAATTTTAAAGAAAGTTTAGCACCGAAAGCTGATGCAACAGAATATTTAGATAAATTATCACGTAAAATGTGTCCACTGTTAAAATATTTTGTTGTATTTTCAAGTGTTTCATGTGGTCGTGGCAATGCTGGACAAAGTAATTATGGTATGGCAAATTCAATAATGGAAAGATTAATGGAACAAAGAGCAATACTCGGATTCCCAGCAAAAGCAATACAATGGGGTGCTGTTGGTGAAGTAGGTTTAGTTGCGGATATGCAAGAAGATAAACTTGATATGGAAATAGGTGGTACCTTACAACAGAGAATATCATCTTGCTTAACAGAATTAGATGCATTGTTATTTGCTAATTGTCCGGTTGTATCAAGTATGGTTGTTGCAGAAAAACGTGCTAGTGGTTCCGGTAAAGATAGTATAATTGAAACTGTTATGAATATAATGAGTATAAGAGATATAAAATCAGTATCAATGGATGCAACGTTATCTGAATTAGGTATGGATTCATTAATGGCAGTTGAAATAAAACAAAGTTTAGAAAGAGAATATGAATTATTTTTAACACCACAAGATTTACGTTCATTAACATTTGTCAAATTACAAGAGTATGCTGAATCACGTGAGAAAGATGGTGGTGAAATGGTTAAATTAAAATTAGCAAGTGATGAAGGTCTTGTTGGTATACATATGTTATTCCGTAATCTTGGTGATGAAAAAAATAGTGAACCAACAATTTTACGTTTAAAAAATCACACAGATGGTTTAAAATATAATGTTGCTGTAATGATTATACCGGGTATTGAAGGTGTTGCTGGTACAGCTTGGGATATTATTGCAGCTTCAATTAAATTACCAACATTTGTATTGCAGTTTACAAAAACAATATCGTGCACAAATATTCCAGATATTGTTAATTCTGTTATTGAGGTAACAAATTAAATATTTTTTATTAAAAAAAAGCAAATCAACAAACATATTTAATTTTTGATTTTCTATTTACAGAGTGTTAGAACGGATGTATTTAAACCAGCAGAATTTTTCTATTTAGTTGGTTATTCATTTGGTGCATTTGTTACATTAGAACTTGCACGTGTATTAGAAGAAGATGGTATGAAAGGACATGTTGTATTAGTGGATGCATCACCAACATTTTTGAAAAAATTAGCATATGGTCAAATGCAATCAGAATATTCAGATGAAGCAATACAAATAATGTTAATTTCTATAATTATACGTAATATTTTTCCAGAAGAAAATCCAGAAGAATTATATGGTAAAATAAATGAAATACCAACGTGGGACTTACGTGTTAATAAATTAGTTGAATTATCAAAAGATCAAAATAGTTATACAGAAGAATATATAAGAAAAATGACACTTGGTTTATATAATCGTATTAAAATAACATTAGCTGTTAAAAATGAAGATATTAAACCAATAAAATCATCAATAACATTGATACGTCCAACTGAGGTATCAGTTGTTGATATTGATGAAGATTATGAATTATATAAATATACTGAGGGAGCTATTAATTTAAAATTTATTGAAGGCAACCATATAACAATATTAAATAATCCAAAATTACCACAAATAATTAATGAAATGAATCCAATTTTGGAATCAGATAAAACTTTTGAAAAATATATTCATGATTAATTAATTAATAAATTCTTTTTCCTTTTTTATTATATTTTTTACCAAATTAACTAATTGTTATTGATTTTTACAATAATTATATGAAAGAAAAGAAAATGTTTTTAATTAGACTTTAAGTGGTATTAATTTGTAGAATATATATTTTTATGTTATTATATTCACAATGGAAATAAAAACTGAATTTCATTTAATTATTGAATTTTATTTTAAATAGCAAAGGTGGCAATATTTATTCTCAAATTATATAAATTATTGACGAGTATATATATAGTTTTTGATTAGGCTATTGTAATGATCAATTCATTGGAATAATAAATTAAATTGAATGACTTACAATGTGATGCGTAATCTATTTAGAAATACTTACTTAATTATTTTAAAATTAAAAAAACATCTTAAATTGTTCAAGTAGAAAACTATAGTTTATTTTTAAAAGTAACTTTACAAATATAAAGAAATGAAGAAGTACATACCGATGGTTAAATATTGCAAAGAATTTATGAGTTTTCAGATTCTTTGTGGCTGTGGAAAAAAGTTAAAAAATTAGAAACTTTATATTAATAATTAGACTTGGAATTAACTTACAAACATTTTGTGCATGTGAAAAATACAGTCTGTCCTTCATCGGCGGATCTCAATTGTACAGTTGCATATGACATTTTTTCATTACCACATTTTATACATTTTCTGTCTATAATTGGTCCTTCATCTTTGTTTTGATTAGCAGTTTTATGTTTTTTCATAGATTCAGAAGAATTGAACATAATTGTATATTCCATACTCATTGTTCCAAAGACTTTTTATATAAAATATAAATTGGGTAGGGTTTAAATAAAAAAATATAAAACAATTTACCTTCACCGGTAAACTCTTCTCGACAATTATAGCAAACAACGTTTCCCGCTGTTTTTAAATGTGGCAGAATTGATCCACAACTAGGACAAAATCCTGGAGTCATAGTTTTAGTGCAATTCATTATAAAAATTAACTCTTTTTTATTAATTTTCAATTTGTTGTAACACAACACAAAAACGCACGTGTAACTAATCAAAATGACATTTCTTATTGAAAAGAGACCAATAAATATTCATATATTTCTATCTCTATATTTTAAAAAAATCATTTTTAAGTTCAGTGTATGTTTTTTTTGCATAATTTTTTCTTTCTTGTGCAAGATTTTTGCAAAAGAAAAACAACAAATAGCAAAAGGAGAAGCATAGAAAAACCATAAAGTTAAAACAATAACAAAAAGATATTAAATTTTAACTAAAGTGTAGTTTACTATAAAAACATGATTGATGAAAGCCACAAATGTTTTGTGGAAGGATGTGAATATAATGAAAACGATACTGATTCTGTTAAAAATAAAAAAATAGCATTTCATAGGTTATTGTTACAAACTTTAGATGTAATTTGTTTCTAATGTTAATATCGTTTTAGACTTCCACCAAATAAGGAATTGAGGAATAAATGGATTCATTCAATAAGGGAAGGTAATTCACAGATTATTGATGAAGATATTGAAACATTTTTCATTTGTTCCTTACATTTTGGTATAGATTCTTATGCTGGTATTAAAAAAACATTTTTGCTGTACCAAAAAATTTGATTTTAAGTATAAATAAATTATTTTAGGTGGTAAAGGCGTTCGTGCTCTTTTATTAACAGAAGCAATACCTTTCAAGTTCCAGAACGATAAAAGTAACGATTCAGATTTAATATTACCAACGTCATCAAGTTCTGCTGTTCTATCGGATAAGATGAGAAGTTTTCGTTTTCTGGGTGACTATAAGTTAAATGATTTAGTTGATAATGCCACAAATTGTTCGAATTTTTTTAAATTGGTACAAAGTTTTCAACAAAAAAATCTCGCAGAAAAAAAACATTTCAATTATGTAATTTCTAAATTAAAAGAAAAACTTACCACCACTGAGCAATTATTACGAGAATTTCAAGAGAGAGAAACGTTAACAAATTCTATTTTTGGAAAGACTACCGTCCCTAATATAATAACCTCAAAATCGTGTCTAGTATGCTTGCATAAAAAGGGAACTGTATCAGTTTTCAGCCAACAGACATCACTTGCTGATAAAATACGAAATTTAGCTGATATCACAGTTTGTTACTTGGAATTGTCTGTATGATAGATTAGTAACCGATCTCAATTTTCCAGATATTAAAAGACGACAGGTTTCCAATTTCTGTATGTAGTGATTGTGCTTTAAAAATAAATGATGGCTATAAATTGAAAAAACAATGTCAATATTCAATCAAAATATTCACAAATAGTCTTAAACTTGAGAAATCTACTGTTGACAAAAACTGTGAACAGTTGGACAGTATAAAAGAAAATACTAAGGAAAAAATTTCTTCAAATAGTGATAGTGAAACGGATATAGAAGATATTAAACCATCAATTGAGGAACTAAAAACTCAGTTTTGTTCTGTATTTTTTCCAGATGTTAAAATTACTGAGACAGATGAAATAAAACCAAATAATATTAACTATATAGATGATATTAAACAAGAACCGTGCATTGCTATTTCAGATCTGATTCTTCCAATAGAGGAAGTAGTCGTCGACGAAGTTCATAAGGATTCTACACTCATTGAAAATATACTACCTGATTCTTCTACTAAAACGTGTGAAGAAAGAAACAAGAAAAATGAAACAGACGATAAAACAAAGAATTTTAAATGTGATCAATGTCCCAAAGAATATAAGCTCAAAATTCAACTGAGTTCGCATAAGAGATATCACAAAAGAGAAAGTGCATTTATATGTGAAATTTGTTCTAAAGAATTTAAAGCCAAACAAAGTCTAAATCTACATAAATTGATTCATGAACCACCACAATATAAGTGCGATAAATGTGATAAATTAATTTACAATCCATTTGAAATGCGAAGACATGCTAAGGCACACGAACAAAAAAAAGAAGAAAAAATCTATTTTCCATGTGATAAATGTGATCAAATACTCTCTAGTAAATCTAGTTTGATAAAGCACGTTAAAAGTATTCACTTGGGCATTACAAAGTTTACATGCATTGTATGTGAAAAAGGTTATTACAATTCATCTAATTATCAGTTACATCTTCGTAGCCATTCCGGTTTGTTATTAATATTTAGTGTTATAATTACTATCCATTATTAATTCATTTGATTTTATAGGAGAAAAACCTTTTGAGTGTGAAGTATGTAAAAAGAAATTTGCACAACAACCAGTTTTGAAAGCACATTTACTAAAACAGCATAATATTAAAAGTATTATGAGAAAGGTAGCTAAACGAGGCGCCAAAATTTATAAGTGTCCTATATGTAATAAACTTTTATCTACTCCAGTAAATTTAAAAAAACATATTACAATAATCCATTCAGGTAAAATATTTACAATATTTTTTGTCTAATGATTTTTTTTTTGGAATATTATATTTATTTCAGATACGAAAAAATGTTCAACTTGATCAACCTTTGTAATCATCCCCTTTTTAATTTTATAATTGCGAGTATTTTACACAAAGGGACAAAGGTATGTTTTTTTTATATAAATCTAATTCACGTATTTTTGACAAAAATTTAAATGATCTTTCAATTGTTTTTTTTTTCTTAACTCAAATTTATTCCGTAGTGATAATTAATTTACTAAAGAAAAACTGTCTCAATAAAAATATTTGAAATCATTAAATTTTCAAAAATTAAACAAAATATTGTTTTTGTTAAAAGTAAATCATCCAAGTTTTTGTATATAGATTATTCGTTTGGCCAAACAATGTTTTCAATCCAATCTATATATGAAGAAACTCTTGTGTAAACACTTGGTATACTTGTTCCACAATCTTTTCCAAATGATGTTACTCCGATAATAAAATACAATTTCTTTCCATTGTAATATTCTTTAATTTGAATTGGTCCTCCTGAATCACCTTGGCATGTATCTTTTCCACCTTTAGAATCTCCAACACAAAGTTGTGTATCAATTATCCCATTCGTAATCCTTCGTGTAGTTTCAAAGTAAGTTGTACAAATTTCATTCTTAACAATATCTAATTCCACTTTTTGCAACTCATCTGAAGTTTCTTTGCCTAGAATAAAGATATTATTAAAAATAAACTGAAATATTAATCAAATTCAACAAACCATATCCAATACGTCCCCATCCAGTTGCAATAACTGTTGTATGATTAATAGCATTGTTTTGCCATAAACACCCGGGAAAAATAAACATATGAAAACTAAAAAGAAGATAAATTAATTTAACTTTATAGTCATAAATAAATTATTCTTACTACACAGTTGAATTCAATTGAAGAAGAGCAATGTCATTGTAAACTGTTGGTAACTTAAACATTGAATGAATAATTATTTTTTCAATTTTGTAGTCTTCTGGAAAACCTCCATCATCATCTTTTACAAGATTTTGGTCACCGAGTCGAACAACAGATGGTGCAATGCTACGAACACACAGTTCAGATAATCCATTTGAATTAATTTAACTTTATATTTACCCTTTATCGCTGGTGCAATGAGCCGCTGTTAGAACAAATTTTTCACTGATTAATGATCCACCACATTTCCATTGAATTGAATTTTTTTGAAGTTGCCATCCAATTGCCGCCTAAACATTAGAAACACGAATTAAAAATCTTATGTTGCATGAGTTTTTTTTAATTAATCAACAAGCCTACCATGTGTGGAAATTCCAAAGGATTTGTTCTTTGTCCACCAACAATTTCGTTAGGAGGGCGACCCAATATTTTCTTATATTTTTCACATTCTGCACACAAAATTGGTGTTAAAAAATAAATCACATAAAATTCAATTTTATCTCACTTAGAAAACTTATTCTTTCCAATTTAATTCTTTCTTTTGTTGTTTCACCATTATCGTCATTTCTGCAACAAACTATTGGTTCTGTTTTTGCATATGAACAAGTCACTAGTTCCTTTTCACGATACGTTGCTAATCTTGTACAATCCGATATACGTGCGCATATTCCTGTTTTATTATCAGGTTTTGTACGGCACTCGTCACCCACTTCATATAAATCTTTGTCCGGTTTAAAATGGATCTTCAATACTTTTGTAAATTTATTTAGGGAAATTTGTACAATGTACGTGGTAACTGGTATTTGATTTATTAAAAATTGTACTTACAATCTCTACATTCCAGTGAAAGGAATACAGAAAGGAAAGACAAAGTTATTAACGTTTTCCACATTGCTTGCAGTAAACTTTTAACTACGTTTTGTAATGTTGTACCTTCAAACGTTGACTGTTTTAAAAGTTTTTAAAAAGATCGCGCATTAAGAAAACAAGTTATGACGTCAACAATACTAACTCATTCCCAGACCAATAATACAAAATGATTTCGTAATCGTTGTATCAGTAAATCAGTGTATCAACATGGATTAAGTTGACTTCGTTTGATTAATAACTTATAATTTTTTTTTTTACACCTTGACCATTTTTATATACTTTAAGAAATTTATTTTATTAACTCCCAAAATTGTTTAAATAATTTCAAGTAAAATTGCAAAATCTTTTATTAGAAGCAAAAGAGAATTTTCTATTTTTCGACATGGAATTTAATTTCACATTTAATATTCAATAACATTTTATCACTTGTTATGTTCTGGCCAAACAGTAACGTCAATCAAATTTATCTAGAATGAAAATTTTGTGGAAACATCTGGTGGATTGATGATCTTACTCGAACATTTATAAAGGTAAAAAATAATTGTAATTGGTAAAAAAAACGTCGAATTAATTTGTAATTGCATTTAGTTAAAAGTGTAATTCTATGATAATAAATTTAAATGCTAAGCACATCTTATATTTTATGTTGTGGCCAAACAATGTTTTCAATCCAATCTATATATGAAGAAACTCTTGTGTAAACACTTGGTATACTTGTTCCACAATCTTTTCCAAATGATGTTACTCCGATAATAAAATACAATTTCTTTCCATTGTAATATTCTTTAATTTGAATTGGTCCTCCTGAATCACCTTGGCATGTATCTTTTCCACCTTTAGAATCTCCAACACAAAGTTGTGTATCAATTATCCCATTCGTAATCCTTCGTGTAGTTTCAAAGTAAGTTGTACAAATTTCATTCTTAACAATATCTAATTCCACTTTTTGCAACTCATCTGAAGTTTCTTTGCCTAGAATAAAGATAATATTAAAAATAAACTGAAATGTTAATCAAATTCAACAAACCATATCCAATACGTCCCCATCCAGTTGCAATAACTGTTGTAAGATTAATAGCATTGTTTTGCCATAAACACCCGGGAAAAATATACATATTAAAACTAAACAGAAGATAAATTAATTTTAACTTTCAAGTCATCAAAAAATTATTCTTACTACACAGTTGAATTCAATTGAAGAAGAGCAATGTCATTGTAAACTGTTGGTAGCTTAAACATTGAATGAATAATTATTTTTTCAATTTTGTAGTCTTCTGGAAAACCTCCATCATCATCTTTTACAAGATTTTGGTCACCGAGTCGAACAACAGATGGTGCAATGCTACGAACACAAAATAGTTGGTAATCCATTTGAATTAATTTAACTTTATATTTACCCTTTATCGCTGGTGCAATGAGCCGCTGTTAGAACAAATTTTTCACTGATTAATGATCCACCACATTTCCATTGAATTGAATTTTTTTGAAGTTGCCATCCAATTGCCGCCTAAACATTAGAAACACGAATTAAAAATCTTATGTTGCATGAGTTTTTTTTAATTAATCAACAAGCCTACCATGTGTGGAAATTCCAAAGGATCTGTTCTTTGTCCACCAACAATTTGTTTAATAGGGCGATCCAATATTTTCTTATATTTTTCACATTCTGCACACAAAATTGGTGTTAAAAAATAAATCACATAAAATTCAATTTTATCTCACTTAGAAAACTTATTCTTTCCAATTTAATTCTTTCTTTTGTTGTTTCACCATTATCGTCATTTCTGCAACAAACTATTGGTTCTGTTTTTACATATGAACAAGTCACTAGTTCCTTTTCACGATACGTTGCTAATCTTGTACAATCCGATATACGTGCGCATATTCCTGTTTTATTATCAGGTTTTGTACGGCACTCGTCACCCACTTCATAGAAATCTTTGTCCTCTTTAAAATGGATCTTCAATACTTTTGTAAATTTATTTAGGGAAATTTGTGCAATGTACGTGGTAACTGGTATTTGATTTATTAAAAATTGTACTTACAATCTCTGCATTCCAGTGAAAGAAATACAGAAAGGAAAGACAAAGTTATTAACGTTTTCCACATTGCTTGCAGTAAACTTTTAACTACGTTTTGTAATGTTGTACCTTCAAACGTTGACTGTTTTAAAAGTTTTTAAAAAGATCGCGCATTAAGAAAACAAGTTATGACGTCAACAATACTAACTCATTCCCATACCAATAATACAAAATGATTTCGTTATCGTTGTATCAGTAAATAGGTGTATCAACATGAATTCAGTTGAGTTTATTTGATTAATAACATATAATTTTTTTTGTTTTTCCACCTTGACCATTTTTTTATACTTTAACAATGTTTTCAATCCAATCTATATATGAAGAAACTCTTGTGTAAACACTTGGTATACTTGTTCCACAATCTTTTCCAAATGATGTTACTCCGATAATAAAATACAATTTCTTTCCATTGTAATATTCTTTAATTTGAATTGGTCCTCCTGAATCACCTTGGCATGTATCTTTTCCACCTTTAGAATCTCCAACACAAAGTTGTGTATCAATTATCCCATTCGTAATCCTTCGTGTAGTTTCAAAGTAAGTTGTACAAATTTCATTCTTAACAATATCTAATTCCACTTTTTGCAACTCATCTGAAGTTTCTTTGCCTAGAATAAAGATAATATTAAAAATAAACTGAAATGTTAATCAAATTCAACAAACCATATCCAATACGTCCCCATCCAGTTGCAATAACTGTTGTAAGATTAATAGCATTGTTTTGCCATAAACACCCGGGAAAAATATACATATTAAAACTAAACAGAAGATAAATTAATTTTAACTTTCAAGTCATCAAAAAATTATTCTTACTACACAGTTGAATTCAATTGAAGAAGAGCAATGTCATTGTAAACTGTTGGTAGCTTAAACATTGAATGAATAATTATTTTTTCAATTTTGTAGTCTTCTGGAAAACCTCCATCATCATCTTTTACAAGATTTTGGTCACCGAGTCGAACAACAGATGGTGCAATGCTACGAACACAAAATAGTTGGTAATCCATTTGAATTAATTTAACTTTGCATTTACCCTCTATCGCTAGTGCAATGAGCAGCTGTTAGAACAAATTTTTCACTGATTAATGATCCACCACATTTCCATTGAATTGAATTATTTTGAAGTTTCCATCCAATTGCCGCCTAAACAATAGAAACAGGAATTAAAAATCTTGTGTTGCCTGGGGTATTTTTTTTAATTAATCAAGGAGCCTACCATGTGTGGAAATTCCAAAGGCTTTGTTATTTGTCCACCAACAATTTGTACAATAGGGTGATCCAATATTTTCTTATATTCTTCACATTCTGCACATAAAATTGGTGTAAAAAATTAATCATATAAAATTCAATTTTCTCTTACTTAGAAAACTTATTCTTTCCAATTCGATTCTTTCTTTTGTTGTTTCACCATTATCGTCATTTCTGCAACAAACTATTGGTTCTGTTTTTACATATGAACAAGTCACTAGTTCCTTTTCACGATACGTTGCTAATCTTGTACAATCCGATATACGTGCGCATATTCCTGTTTTATTATCAGGTTTTGTACGGCACTCGTCACCCACTTCATATAAATCTTTGTCCTCTTTAAAATGGATCTTCAATACTTTTGTAAATTTATTTAGGGAAATTTGTACAATGTACGTGGTAACTGGTATTTGATTTATTAAAAATTGTACTTACAATCTCTACATTCCAGTGAAAGGAATACAGAAAGGAAAGACAAAGTTATTAACGTTTTCCACATTGCTTGCAGTAAACTTTTAACTACGTTTTGTAATGTTGTACCTTCAAACGTTGACTGTTTTAAAAGTTTTTAAAAAGATCGCGCATTAAGAAAACAAGTTATGACGTCAACAATACTAACTCATTCCCATACCAATAATACAAAATGATTTCGTAATCGTTGTATCAGTAAATCAGTGTATCAACATGGATTAAGTTGAGTTTATTTGATTAATAACATATAATTTTTTTTGTTTTTCCACCTTGACCATTTTTTTATACTTTAAGAAATTTATTTTATTAACTCGCAAAATTGTTTAAATAATTTCAAGTAAAATTGCAAAATCTTTTATTAGAAGCAAAAGAGAATTTTCAATTTTTCGACATGGAATTTAATTGCACATTTAATATTCAATAACATTTTATCACCTCTTATGTTCTGATCAAACAGTAACTTCAATCAAATTTATGTACTTGTTCCGTAATCTTTTCCAAAAAAAAAAATGTTAATAAATATATTGACGATTAACAAAAGTCGCGTATATTTTTGGAATAAACTTGAACGTTTATTTGTTATCCATATATTTTTATATATGATTGAAACAAACATCTTTAATTGTATTAAATTGTATTCTTTAACATTTCATTAAACTTGTAAAACAACTACATTCTTTTATAACAGTTATGACAATATTTTTTTTATGGAATATTCTTAGTCATTGGTGTAAAGAAAAATGATACAATAAAAAATATTACGTTGTATTTTTTTTCTAAATTACAAATAAAATATAAAAAAAAAACAAATCTGAGAATCAGTGAATCATTAAAATATTCCATTTTAAATTTTACCTAAAATTAAATGTTAGAATGTTGTGAAAAATTGTATCCATGTAATAAATTTTTCAATATCAGTGTAAACAACATAATTATTCAAATTACAAACTTCATTTGTCGGATTAAGTGTAGCTACAGACACAAGTCCTCTAAGTGTCCATTTATTATTCATTTGTATTGCTAATCCACTACCAGAATCACCATTACATGGTCCAGTTCCATCACGATTACCAGCGCAAAATGTACGATTTGATGTAATTTGTCTAAATGTTTCATCTGAATCCCAACACATACCTTGTGAAACAATTGGAACATGAATTGTTTGTGGTTCTGGTGTTAAAGTTTGACCAGAATTATCACGTCCCCATCCGACAACAGTTCCCATATTTCCTACAAATTTTTGAATATTTAATGATGGATCAGTTGGCAGACAAATTGGCTGTATAAATTTATTAAATTTCACTGGTGTCTTTAAAACAATTACAGCAATATCAGCATCAAATGATGCAGAATTTTCTTTCATAAAATCTGGATGTGAAAATACAATTTGACTTTCTTTCAATTCTGATCCTGTAAAAATGTAATGTTTTTAATTTGTTTTTAAATTATAAATAAAATCACCTTCTTCTGGTATCCATTTTTTAATATTAAATCGTCCTAAATGAACAACAATTTCATGTGCTTGATATATTTTTTCCATAGACTTTAAACAATGTGCAACAGTAACAACAACTCTATCTGATACAAGATTACCACCACACAAAAAATTTAATGTTGATGAATCATCAGATGAATAAATAGCTGAAAGCCATGGCCATGAACCTCTAGATAATGTTTGATCTTCTATCACTTCCATCCTAAATTCATTGTCAATTATTCCACAAGAATCATTTTCCGATTCATTGTCATCTGACATACTTAAATATATAATTAATTTCAAATAATATTAAATTGGAACTAATTAATTATATATTTACCGCGGAATTAATTTTATTTCATTGCTTGGTGATTTTGGAATTATTGGTGAAGAGGAAAATGATGATGAAGACGGTGATGAAGATAAGGGTAACGGTGATGCTGGTGAAAATTTAAATCTAAGATGTAATGGAGACGAATCATACTCTGTAATATATTTTCAAAAAAAAGTTAATTATTTTTGGTTCTAACGTTAATCGTAAACAAATTATGAAATAATATTCAGTTGAATCATAAATTTTGAAAATGATAAAATTCTGTTTACACTCTACCTAAATTTCCTTCACAAATAACCATAGAATTATAAATTATTGATTTGATTCTTCCTAATTGTAATTTTGTTGCAAATCGTACAATATATTCCATTGGTCCATTTCGTTCACAACAATATAAATTTTCTGAATAATATTCATATGACTGAAATAAAATTATATAAACACTTTTTTTTATGGATTTGAATTTTTTTAAGAAATTGTCACATTGATGAAATTATATTTAATTTATAAATGTTTTGACAACAACAACAATAATATTCAAAAATTTTTAATGTAAGAACTTACAAAGTAACTTTTTAGTTACGAAGAAGAAAAAACAAAATCAAAACGAAAACAAAATCAAAACGAAAAAAAAAAAACTCACCAAATAATCATTATAATTAATAAAAAAATTCACTTCTAAATTAACTTCTTGATTAAATGGTAAACTAGGTACATGTATACGTCCATAATAATTATTTTTACCATCAGTTACATATTCAAATAAATCAGGACATGGTGACACTGGTATATATTGTGTTAATATATTTTTAAATTTAATTAAAAATATAAAAAATGTAATTATAAAAAATTTCAACATTTATATTTTCATTACTTTATAAAATTAACTAATTATACTTTGTGTTTTGACACTTGTACTTGGTACAACAACAAAAAATCACAGATAAATTAATAAAAAATATTTATACCTCTTGTTATGAAATTCACAAAATGTTAACAAGGAATAAAAGTCAACGGAAATACAAATGAAGTGTATGATTTTTATAATCAAAAACTAAAAGAGAAGACATTTGTGTGTGTGTGAGTTAAAGAAGATTTTTCTTGGAATGTAGTAAAAAAAAAAAAAAAAAATTTAGGATGAGGAGAGGATTTCAAATATATCAAAAGAGAATGAATAAAATTCAATAATTCAAAGAATAATTTTGATAATAAATACATGTGATTTATTTTTGACGTAATAATTTCATTCTTTTTTTTTCTTTTATTTACGATTCACGTTGTTTTGTTAAAAAAAAAAAAAAAAGTGGAATTTTATGTAAATAACAAAAAAAAATTGTCTACTTTTTTTTGTTTTCGTGTGATTTGTTCATCATACGACCAGTTTTTGAACTCATAACCTGAAACTGAAATTTTGTTTTGATTTTTTTTTTCTTTTCTTTCATTAATTTTTATGAATCATTTGCCACTGATTTTAAGTTATTAAATATTTTTCATTAATGTTTGGTAAGCCAAAAACAATAAATTAAAAATTTCCAATAAAATTCCGTTGATCCTACTTATTTTGTTGTTGATGAACAAATGAAAATTTCTTTGAACTCATCAACAACTCATTAAAAATTTATACGTAATCAAACCTGACAAAAAAAAGTGGTAGCTTCTTAAAACGTAACTTGTTCATTAAAATGTTATAAAAGAAACACAAACAATAAATAAACAAACAAAATTTTAAACGAATATAATCAAAAAAAAAATGTATACAAACCTTGTGTTTTTACGAGTAAACAAATACATAAAAATATAAGAATTCTCTGCATATTTTTTTAACTTTTCAAAAAAAAAAACAAGAATGAAAGGAAAAAAATGTAATTTAAATTTTCCTTCCAAATATTATATTCAAAATTTCACAAATAACCAACCACCTAATGTTTCAGTTGTTTCTAACATTATGTTACACCAGGTAACAAAATAAACAGACTAAATAGTTGAGGATTTTAGGTACTTAAGTTTTAACTACTTTTTTTTTTTTTGGTACGAGTCGAATTTCATTAACCTTTTTTTTTTTTATTCTGTTTACCGTTCGTTAACCTTCCCTTCGCTTTCACAATTCATCATTTATAATTTATTATAAATTATTGTAAATTAACTTAAATGTAATTTTAGTTTAATTTATTAGTTTTTTATTATTTCTTCTAATTCAACCAACTGCTGAATGTAAACAAAACTTATATAATTTAAATGAAAACAAATTGTTTAAAGTTGTGAATAGGAATCATTATTCAGGAGGAATTAATAGTAACTTAAATATTCGATAGATTTTAATTAGTATGATCCCGAACGTCCAATTATTTAATTCTAATCTTGATGCAATCTCATTTTTGATAAACTTAAAAAAGTCCGTTTTTTTCCAACCAAATTCTAATTGGAGAGGAAAATGTTGAAATTCCTTCCTTTTTTTTCAATTTATAATATTTTTGTATATTGAAGTGAATGTACCATTTATTAAGTAATTTAATTTCAAAAAATATAAAACACGTAACGTAATTACACGATTACACAATTAACACATTTTTAAATGTAACAAAAAAGCCAACAAATTTGTTCAAATTATATACATTTGTTTGGGGGGTTAAGTGGAGGAGGTGGAAAAAAACTAGATTTTTTTTTATTGTGTTTTTTTTACCGATTTATTATTTTCTTTTTGAATGACTGATTTTTTTTTGTTTGTTTAGGAAAAAAAAAAACAAATCGAAATTTGTTTAAAACATTTTTTTTTTTATTTACAAAAAATATATCTCCATTAAAATTTGGAAAAAAAAAACTAAATTATATATGTGTGTGTGTGTGTGTTTTTTTTTTCATATTTCTAAGAAGAACATAAACACGGAGAAAAGGAAACAACTTAAAAGATTAATCTGTGAAATTTGACGATCAGGATAATATTGTTAATTTTTGTTTTATTCCTTTATAAAAAAAAAAAATCTTTTAATTAATTCCCATTCATTCAATTGGATATTAAATTCATTAAAGGCAAAAACAAAAAAAAAAAAAAAAGAAAGTGAATTCGTATTTTAAAGTGTTAAAAAAAAAAAAGATTTTTAAAACATTTTTTCTAGTTTTCATTTTTTTTTTTAATGTTTTTTTAACGATTATGTTTTATGACGTTTAAAACTAAACTAATTTATTTTATAAAAAAAACAAAATTCTTATCTTTTGTTTTCATTTTAATTATAATATTCATTAAATCTAACATTTTTTTTCTTATCCTGATTGCAATACACACCAAGAGTAAAAGGGAACATCCTTTTTTTTTTTGTAATTATCAAAAACATGGGATATAAAAAGAAGCTTTGAAAAGTAAAAAAATAGACACTTTTAAATTTTGTTTTTCTTATAAAGCTCAAATCGGATAATGTCTCCGAATTTTTTTTTTTGTTTATTCAATCGTATGTTTGATTCTGTAATTAAATTACATGACGTATTACAACATTTTACATTTCTGTTTATATATGTGTGTGTGTGTGTGTGTGCGCACGCGCGCGTGTGGATGTATATTTGTGTGAAATGGAACGTTAGCTAGGAAGAGAGAAAAAATTATATTTTCTTGACGTAATTTTTAAGCGTGATTATTTTTCTTTTTGTTTTTTTTTTTTTTTTTGTTAATTTATTTTCAGACCTAAACTATAATTAGAATTTATTTTCAAAATAGAATTTTAGAAAATGTCGTCACGAAGATTAAGCCAAAAATGTACGGAATGTTTGCAAATAAAATTTTCTGATTGAATTTGTTTTTTTTTTTGATAAAAATCGACTGTAAAATTCTTGTTCAATCCAATAGAACTTGAATATTTTTTGTTTTGTTTATATGTAAGGACATTGTAATTGTTCTAGTCAATTTTATTTCATTCAATAAAAGAGGATTTTTTTCCTAAGGAAAATTCTGAAAAGGTCTGAAAAATTTGATGTAAAATTTTTGTTGTTGTTTTTTTTTTCGTAGTTAAACGTTGTGTTTAAATTGCATTTCAATTATTATACTTAACATTATTGTATTTATAATTAAATATTTTTCTTTTTATATTGTTACTCTTTGAATAAATAGAAATAAACTACGTCTTATTACATAAAAAAAAAAAAATATTAAAGTGAAACTCGGTTATAACGAACTTCACGGAACCAAAAAAAAAGTTCGTTATAAGTGGGGCCCGTTATAATCGAGTTTCACTGTAATTCGTTTTTTTTTTTTTATTTAGAAAAAAAAAATAATATTTATAATAAATTAAATTAAAAGAAAAATAAATAAATAATCATTTAATTAAATTAAATGAAAATTTAAAATTTTAATAATGTGCATTTTTTTTAACCTCATTCCCCTAATTTATATATTAATTAATTAAATTTACCTAACAATTTGAATTTTTTTTTTAATTGATATTTTTATTTGTTTTTATTAAAAAAAAAATTAATCGTAAAAATGTCACACTTTTTTTTTGTTTTTGTTTATTTGGTCGCAAATGAAAATTGATTTTTTATTAATGTTTTTTTTTTTATAATATTATTGCAAATAGTATAAGTTTTTTTTTTTTGATTTTTGTTTTAATTGAAACTGTTTTGTGAAATTTTTTTTCTTGCTCTTTTTTTGATTTACTTAATCCAATTATAACTACGATTGTTTTTTTTTTATTCTTTTGATGAGTAATTCAAGAAATTGTACAATTACTTCTCTCCTGTGGATTACCATTTTCTCTTTCAATTTGAACCAAAAGAGAGTGAAAAATGTCTGCAACAGACTGAAAAAATGTAATAAAAAAAAGAACAAATTAACTTAAGTTATTTCTATTTAGTTTAAAACAAAATTTTTGTTACGTTACCTCATTTTGCTTAGCTGATGTTTCTAAAAATGTTGCCCTCCATGATTCTGCCAATTTTTTACCCTCATCTGTTGATACTGTCCGTTCTTGATGTAAATCAATTTTATTTCCAACTAGAACTACTGGAACACTATTAAAAAAAGTAAAAATTTAGTAAGTATTGATTAAAAAAAACACAAAAAACAAAACACAATAACCTTCAGACATAAACTAAAAAATAAAACCTTGACCAATTTTTTTTTTGCTTTGATAACTTACTGTGCTTTTCCCATAACATCTAGTAATTTTTCATATATGATTTGTATAACTTCAAAAGATTTTTGACTTGTGATTGAGTATACTAGGACATAACCATGGAAATCCATACTGTATTGAGCAGGGAATATACTGTATTCATCTTGACCAGCTGTATCAACTAATTTTAATTCATATTCAGTTGAATTAACACGTGTTATTTTTGTAAATGCTATAAAATATAATTATAATATTTAGTAAAAATAAATCAATAATTTTATTTAATTATTAATTATTTACTATTTTCAATGGTGGGATCATAAGAATCAACAAATTGGCCTTCTACAAATTGTATACTAAGAGAAGATTTTCCTGAAATAAAAAAATATATATTATGTAAATTACGTTAACGATAAGATATTAAAAAAAAAAACTAATTGCGTTCTATATTAATTCCAATAGGTTTTTTTTTTGACAGATTTCACGCTTTTTTTTTTTTTGACATTTTTTTCCTTGAAATCATAAAAAATGTGTAACATAAATTTTGATATTAACCTACCCACTGATCTATATCCAAAAACTGCGATATTTCTTTCCTTCGGTGGCATTTTAATAATAATTTATTAAGTAAATATAAAAAACACAATTAACGTATTAAAATTAGTTTTTTTTCAATAATTTTTGTTATTAAATGAACACGAACAAGTTTTTTAAAAATGACAGTGGTGGGAAAAAGATAATTTTAATTTTTTTTATGAATGAAAACAGTGTTGCCATACATTCATTTTTATTTTCTAAGAATTAGGAGTTTTTTCTAAATTATTTTTTTATATAAAAATTAAAAGTTTTAATTGATTTTAAAATATATTTATAATTACATATATGTGTACCTTTAAAAACGAATTTTTGGAAATTCTTTTTTAATTTTGGATCTGCAATTTTTTTTAAAAACTGTACGCAGCCTTATATGTTATTTCTTGAAAAATTAATAAAACATATCCAACAATGTGCTCCCTGAAAATGTGTATGTCAAATTCAGTTTGTCAATAAAACACATTTTTATCGTTTTTCAGTTTTAATTTTATTTGTTATCATTTTTGCATTGATAAAATGCGTATATATTAAAAAAATTATATAGATATTGAAAGGAACTAATAAAACAATTTAAAATAATAGTTGGTTGGTGTTATTAAATAAAAATGGGGTTAACAAAACAATATTTAGCATATCGTGCAGTTGGAAATTGTGGTGTGATTGCAAGTAATCGTTCAAATGTGAGTTTTGTGACTCTTCATGGTAAAGAAGGACGATATGTTGCTACCGGAGCAGCTGAAAATGTTATCATTTGGGACTTACGGTAAAGACATCTCAAAGTATAAATTTTAGGAATATAAATCATCAATTTTTTTTTATAGATTGGGTACTCAAGAATTTATTTTAAAACGTGAAAATGAAGAAGTAACTGCACTAAGAGCCAGTCCAGATAATATCCATTTAGCTGTTGGTTACATTGATGGTGTAATTGAATTATTCAATCTTGAAACAATTGAATCAGTTTGTTCATTTGCACTTCATAAATCAGCTGTTTCAATTTTACGATTTGATTCAATTGGTATGAGATTGGCATCTGGTGGAAATGATACCGATTTAGTTGTTTGTGATATTGTCGCACAACGGGGTCTTAGTCGTCTTAAAGGGCATACTGGAAATATTACTGATACACATTTCTTAGAATTAGATAACAATATTCTGGTGTCATGTTCTAAAGATACACGTATTAAATTCTGGAATTTAGATACACAATTTTGTTTTAAAACATTAGTTGATCATAGGTATATACTCAAAATATTTAGATTAGGAAGTTTTTCCTAAATTAATTAAAATTCTTTATACGTAATTTTTAGGTCTGAAGTATGGGGAATGGCATTTCTAAAAAATTATAGTTTCTTAGTGAGCGGAAGTAATGATACAACATTAAACGTTTATAAGATAACAAAGAATGATATAATTCAAACAGAAGTAATACCATTAATTGATAATAGTGAATCATTAGACAGTGATATGAATTCACCAATTAATTGTAAATTTGTTGGTACTATCCATCGTACTGGTAATGGACGTACAGTTGGATTATGTTCAGATCCTACAGGAAATATCCTTGGATGTTTTGGTGTTTATGAAAATATTGATTTTTTTTATTTTTTCAATGATAATGAATCAAGTGCACGATTAGCAAAACGTATGAAAAAATTAAGAATTAAAAATAGTAAAGCAGAGAAAACTGAACTAGAAGTAAATGAAAATGAACAAAATAATAATGCAACTGTCTTAAGTTTAGTTGATGAAATACGACGTTTAAACTCTATAAAAATACCCAATAAATTAAAATCAATGGATCTTTTAATGGGATTAAATAATGAATTACGTATTACTGTAACACTTGATAATAATTCAATTAAATTATATTCAATGATAGTACCAGAAAAATCACAAGAAGCTACATTAATACGTACACTACATTTACAAGGACACCGTGACGAATTAAGAAGTATTTGTTTCAGTTCAGATAGTGAAAGTTTTATATCTGGTGCCGGTGATGGTATCAAATTATGGAATGTTGAATCATTAGCATGTCTGAGAACAATAAAAACAGATTATGTTATATCAACATGTTTTGTTCCAGGTAAATTTTTAAATTTAAATAAATTAATTAACAGTGATAAATTATATAATCTTATTTTTAGGTGATCGTCATGCAATTTTAGGTCTTAAAAATGGAAGCCTAACAATTGTTGATATTATAACTGGTGATATATTAGAAACAATACCAGCACATGAAAATGAACTATGGAGTATTTGTTTATTACCAGATTTACGTGGTTGTGTTACAGGTGGAGGAGATGACACAGTAAAAATGTGGACATTTGAATTAATTGATGATTTACAAGATGGAATTGAACAAAATAAAGGAAAAGTTTTATCATTATTACATCAAAATACATTAAAAGTTGATGAAAATGTGATGTGTGTTAAAGTATCACAAAATAATAAATTTTTAGCAGTTGCATTATTTGATTCAACTGTTAAGATTTTCTTTTTAGATACATTTAAATTTTATTTATCATTATATGGACATAAATTACCAGTACTTTGTATGGATATTTCATATGATTCATCAATAATTATAACTGGTTCTGCTGATCGTAATATAAAAATATGGGGTATGGATTTTGGTGATTGTCATCGTTCATTATTTGCACATGATGATTCAATAATGCAACTACAATTTTTACCAAAAACACATATGTTCTTTAGTTGCGGTCGTGATGGTAAAATAAAACAATGGGATGCTGATATTGCACAAAAAATTTTAACATTACCTGGTCATTTTGGTGAAGCCAGAGGTTTAGCAGTAAGTCCTAATGGTTATTATGTTGCAACATGTGGTTCGGATAAAACAATACGTGTATTTGAAAAAACAGAAGAAATTGTTGTGTTAGCAGATACACAAGAAGAAGAACGTGAAGAGATTGAAAATAAAAAATTAGCAACTGGTGAAGATTCAACAATATCAGGATTACCTGGTTTAAGATTACCATCGAAAAAAACAATTGGTGCTGAGAAAGCAACTGAATCAATTCTAGAATGTTTAGAAATAATAAAAAAATATGAAAATGATGATGATGATCGTGATATTAAAAATATGATGACTGCTTATGAAGTTGGTAATACAATTGATTTTATAACAGTTGTTTTAATGCGTATACGTGCAAGTGATTTAGAGGAAGCACTTTTAATTTTACCATTTTCAGCTGTTTGTAGTTTATTAGAAAGAATACCAGAATTAATTGAAAAACGTAAAGATCAAACAGAATTATTATGTAAAATTGTATTTTTTTTATTTAGAATTCATCAAAGACCAATTGTTAATAATGTCTCATTATTACCAATTATTAGAGAATTAATACCAAAAGTACATGAAATTTTAACAGAAATAAGAGATTTGGTTGGTATTAATTTTCATGGATTACAATTATTACAAAAAGAACTTGAATCACGTAATGGTTATGAATTATTTAGGGAGGCAGCAAAAATGAAAAAACAAAAAGATAAAAAATATAAAAAGAGACAACTTACAAAAAGATTACATATACAAATGATGGGTTAAAAAGAAATTGTTCTAAAAGACGACGTCTGAGACAATTAAATAATCGACAGAATACATTAATGAATTTTTATCCTTTAGAATCTTTTTTTTTTGGTCAATTAATGTTTTAAATCAGACATGAAGAGGTTTAATTACTAATTTTGTAATTGTGTACAATTTTCTTTTTACTAAAATTAAATTTGAAAATAAATTTTTAAAAAAATACAAATATTTTCTTTTTTTCTTTTATTTTTTTTTTTTAGTTTATTTTCATTTCTTTTACAATTACATTATTATTTTCTTCATTTTCATTCATTTTCTGCTTTTTTTTTCTTTGTTTCTTTTTTTTTTTTATTAATTTTCAAAAGATTTTCATGAGGAAATAATTAAAAAATAAAATAAAATGGGTGAACAAAATAAATAAATAATTTACAATTCTGTATGATGTGATGGTAATTTTTTAAGAATAGCCAAATATAAATTATAAAATGCATAAATTGAAACAGAAGTAATAACGAGTAATGCACCACCAAAAGCCATACTTAAAAAATTACCATCAATTATTCCTGCATGTGTTGGCTGTTTTGTAAATATTTCTTCTGCAGTAACATTTTGTTGTGAATTTGCTGTACGTTCAGTCATTAAACGTTTCATTGTATTTAAACGTTCACGTAATACTTCAACAGATTCTGATGAAAGATCATCTAAGTATAAAAGTAACAATAGAAAACGAAATTTTGAATTTTTTTTTAAATAAAAAAAAGTTAAATAAAGAAAAGTTTTGTCGCGAGAACCTTCTGGATTTTCCTGAAATTTATTATTTGAATTTGACATTTTCTGCTTCCTTTTACTTTTTATCTCGTCTCCTTTTTGTATTTAAATTTCCTTAATGTTTTTAAGTTGATTTCTTTTTTCTATCACAATTTTTACATAAACTTTGGCACAACCAAGATGTTGAAAAAAAAATGTTCTAATCACAAAAATTTAAGAAATAATTTCACTTGATGAAAAATGGAGTCTGTAATATTGCTGTACCTTTTTGTTGCAATATTGATCGGTGAAAATCATAGAACTTCTATTTACTATGGATATGGAAAATAAATGAAAATAAAAGGAGATGAATTGAGGGGAATGAATGCGCAATATGTTTAAAAGTGAATAAATTTTGGGAAATTATTGACTCATAAAAAGTGAGGGGAGAATCAAAAAAATATCCAATTACATTAATACACTTAACAATTAATTGACCCCACTCATTAGATTAGGAAGAAAAAAAGGATACAAAATACAAACAGGAAATACAAAACAACCATTTTTTTTTTGTAAACTTTTCTTAATTCGATATTATTCTTCTTCTGTTTCTTGTTTTTCATAATTTTAATAATAAATAAGACAAAAAATTACAACAACAGATCTTAATTATAAAAAAAAAATTGATAATAATTTCTCTCTCAAAATACAATAATTAACTACACTTATAAAAGATAATGTTATTATTATTTTAATTACAAATTAGTATATAATTAGATAGATAGATAAATTTCTTTTTCCTCAACATAATATTCTTCTTCTTCTCCTAATTCTTTTTATACAAAATTACATTTACATAAATTATTAATAAATTTTTTTTTTTTTATAAAAACAACACAATTCTTTTCTTCATTATAGAAAGAAAAAATGCGTTTCTTAAAACAAAAAGAAGAGAAATAAACTGACTGTTTCTTCTTCTAACTTTGTTTTTTCTCTCTCTTTTGTTTTATAAATTTTTTTTTTTTGATTTTCGATAATTTAATTTGTAGAAGGCATTTTTGGTAAATTAATTGGAATAAATTCGATAAAGTTTGCTGGAAATTGTCCCTGTTTTAAACCGATACGTCCATACAGCCACTCTGAATTTATTTCATAAAGTACTATGACGTCATCATTTTCCTAAAAATAAAAAGAATAAATAAAAGAAAACCCACTAAACAGAAGTTTATTCAATAATTACTTTTAAATCCAAATCTTCAGCAGCTTCAGCATTAAAATTATATAATGCTTTCACTTTAACACCTTGTGGTTTAATTGGTTTTGTAATAAATGGTGTTACTTTATTTTTATGTGATTCTATTTTATCGTGTATTGGTACTTTAATATCAATATAATTAATTGGGATCATACCCTCACAGCCACGACGATTACGTCCAAGCATCCAATCATTATCCAATTTTTTTATTAAGTATATTTTTTCATGTTCCTAAAAATAAAATAATAGATTTTTCATTAATTGGTTAAATTTTGAATTTATGAAAAATAACATATGTACGTAACCCAGAACATAGAGTAAACGGTGCCGAATTATTAAAATAACCGACAAAATGCCGAATTAGACACGAAACAAAACGAAAACACAAAAATTCAAAATTATTTCGTTATCGTTTTTTGAACCTACATTTTCTACACATGAAATTTGATTTACGATTAAATACTTAACGGATGTTTCAATTACAATTTTACCACATATTTACCTAACTGAAAATATATCCAATATTTTTTAATACAAAACAATTCAAATTATTACCTAATATGAAAAATGCTACTTTTTTTTGGTTATTCCACACAAATGTGAATAAAGTTGTCATGACAACAATTTGACGTATTTATTTATAATTATCATTTAAATTCTGTAAGTATGTACGTAAATTGTACAACAACAAAAAATAACAATAATAATAATGTAATTGAATACTGTAACCTTATCTAATGAACAAAACAAGAATAACAAAATAATTAGGTGGTGATTGGTACCGATTTAAATATAAAGTAATACAACAACAATAAAAAAAAAATCTGTTTTTATGTTGTTGTTTTTTTTTCTTCCTTTCATTGAATTGATTATAGAAAAGAAAAGAAAAGATAAAAATAGAAATAAATATTCTTTAATTGATTTAGAAAAGACGAGAGTGGATGACAACAATACAAAAATATTATAATTTAGCAGCAGCTGATTTACACAGATGAATGATTGACGTAAATTTATTCTTTTTGCTTATTTGTCTAGTTAATGCAGTTGCGTAAGAAAAAAAAAAGCACAACAACAACAACTAATTTTCTTCTTCTTTTTTAAAATTTCAATGAAAAAATAAATAAATGAAAATTCAAGTAAATCACTTTTGTTGTGTTGTTGTTCTTATTGTTGTTTGTTTATTATTAAAATCTAACGTTCTATTTTACTCGCTAATTGAATTTGTTATTGGCCCAATAAAAATTTTTGCGATATAAATTAGAATAGGACACACTACACACTACCTTTCTCTCTCTCTCACACTCACACACACATATACCAGCAACAAACTAAAGTGCGTTGTCACATAATTAAATTATGACAATAAATTTCATATTGTTGTTGTTATTATTGTCGTTGACCAAAAATATTGAACTTATTTTCTTCTTCTTCTTCGTTTTCCCCTATTTTTTCTGTTTCTTTATAATTTTTCCGATTTTCTATTCTTCTTCTACTTCTTCAACTTCTTCTCGCATAGCAATTTTTATCAATTAAAACTAAATGATAGTGGAAAAAAAAATTTGTTTTTTTTAATCAATGAATAAAAAAAAATCAAACAAATATATAAAAAATAATTTTGATAAACAAAAAAAAAGAAACAACGAAACGAAAAAAAAAATTAGGCTAGGTCACTGAGGCTGAGGCTGCGCACTAATTAAAATGATATAATTTTTTGTTTAGTGTTTAGTCATTGAACTGAAAGGGAAATTCAATAGAGACAAGGTAACAAAAATAGAAGAGTTTTGAGAGGTATAGGGGGAGTGGGGGCAGGTGTGCGTGTATTTCATGTGAGTTCCCAATTATTTACAATTGAATAATTCTAATTATAATTAAATAATTGTTCAAGAATCTTCTCTTATAAAGAAGGAAGAGGAAGACGAAAAATAAAAATGTAAATTGTCATTTTGATAAGAATCGATTGATCTGATCCTATTAGAAGTTTTTAAAAACTTGAAGGTCTTTGTTGATTCTTGAATATTTTTTTAATAGTCGGTCAACTCTTGAATATTTTATTATTAGTTTTATTCGTTTTTGGCTTCGGGTTAAGGTTAAGTTACCGTCGCCCCATTCCACCACACACACACACCAACATGCAAACAAATGAATAATTAAGTAAATGAAAATAAAAATAAATGGGTGTGTGTGTGCCAGAAGATAAGAAAAAGTAATAAAAATAAATTGATTAGAATTTGAACGTTTAGTCAGATTTTCATTTTTAATCAAATTAATTTTTGTTCCGTTGTAAATTAAAGTACGTTTAATTTAATTAAAGAAGATAATTTTTGTGTTGATAAAGGCAAACATTCATAATAAAAATATTTTGAGTTTTATGAGACTTTGCCCTAGTGACGTCAGAATATGAAAATTGTCTTTAATTAATAATCAATTGAATACATTTTTTGATGTCAGAATTTATCCATCCTAAAAAACTGTCAATCAATTCACTAATTAACAGATTTTTCTACTAAATTTCTTCGAGTGAGAAATAATTGTATTAATCTCTGTTATCACCATTAAGAGTGAATGTACGATAGTGATGAGTTTTACTCGGAAAAATCGATAATGCAATTCTTGAGAAATATGGAGTTGAGTTTGATTAAATAAGAAAATGTCAAATAAAAATTCAATAAAATCGTAATCGGCATCAGTTTAAAATGTTGGTCAAATCATAATCTTATTTTTTTCTTCTTCTTACGCAATGTAATAAATTTTGATAATTTTCTCAACATCTAATAAACAACAGAAAATTACATTCAAACACAAAACAAACACAACAACTTTGCATGCATAATTTTATGAAATAATTTACCGAAGAATTAATAACAACAAAATTCAATCGTTCAATATTACATTATTTGTTAACCTTGTTAATAAATTTTCTTAAAACAAAATAAATAAATAAATGAATAGAAGTTTCGTTACGCCCTCTTAATCAATTATATTTAATTATGAACAAAAATGAGCAAAAAAAATCCAACTGTGTTTTTTTTTCTTTTTTATAAAATTAAAACAGAAAAACAAAAAACAGAAATCTATTTTTTTTTTGGTTTCTTGAATTATTAAAAAATTAAAAAGTAAAATTGTTTCGTTTAAAATTTTTTTTTCTCTTTTTCTTCTTTTGTTGTTTAACAACAACAAAAAAACAAAACCAATAAAAACGAATTTTGTATAAATTATTTAATTTGTTCAGTTTTTCCAGATTTTTTTTTTTAAAAAAATTTGAAAGAAAAATTAAACAAAAACATTCAATACAAAAATAAAGTGGCAAAAGAATCTGGAATTTGTATTCAAAAGAAAATCAAAAAGAAAAAAATTTTAATAAAAAGAAAAATAAAATAAGAGGAAGAGAGAAGAAAAAGAAGAGAGTGAAAAAAGAGAGCAGAAATTAACAGAAAAAAAAAAGTAACAAGCAAGCAAACCCGTATTATTTATTACTTTATTAGAAACAAAATTGAATTACATAAAATAAAAGAGAAACAAGAAAAAAAAAAGAAATGTATCACGCAGATTAAATCGTAATGAATTTAAAAGAAAAAAAAATAAACTGACTAACGTAACAAAAAAAAAAAAAAAAACAAAAATAAAATTCATATGAAACTTTTGTTGTTGTCTACCTTTTTTAAACAAACATTTCCTGGAAGTTTAGTTTCACTTCCATAATACAGAAAATACAAGATTTTTTTTTAATGAAATTGAAAAGGAAACGAAAGATTTACACAATCATAATTTAAATACAACAAAAATAATGTACTGAGATCTGAGTCTCGGTCTCAGATCTCAGTACATTACTTCAATACAAAAATGTAATAAAATTTTACTTACTCTAAAACTAAGATCATCATCTTGTGTCCCTTCAAAATCATATAAAGCAATACCATAACTATCTGTTGTCTCCTCATCAATAATAATATTATTTTGTAGTTCAAATGTTGTTAAATTATTTTTAAAAAATTCAGCAGGTGGTGGTGGTGGTGGACAATTTGGCATTGGTGGTGATGGTGGTGTATTTAATTCATCATCATCATTTATTATATCATCATCATTATAATTATATAAATCAGTTTTTTGATTAACAATTATTTTTGTTCTACAATCATAAAGTTCACGATTATTATGATGTTGTTGTTGTTGTTCTTTTAATTGATTTGTATTTGTATGTGTTGGTGATGTTTTTGGTCTTATAATTGTTGGCATTGTTATTGGTGTTTGTTGTAAAATTGTTTTACCATTACATAATGGATTATCATCAATGTTTATTTCATTATTACTAATACCACCACTGCCACTACTTAAAAATGCATAAAATGATGTTTTACCAATGCTCACTGGTTTTTGTGCAATTGGTGGTTTTATTAAATTAACTCTTTGTTGTTGTTGTTGTTCAGATTGTTTAGCTGTTAATAATTCCCATGGATCTTTATTATTAACAAATGATGATGATGATGTTATTGTTGACATTTGACAATCAATATTAAAATCATCTTCAAAACCACTTTCTGTTTGTGATAAATTACCATTATTTGGTGAATTATTATTATTATAATAATTATTTGTATCAGAATTAAAACTATCAATTGATAAACAATCACTATTTGATTTTTGTGTTAATGTTGGTGAACTTGGTGGTGAATGAAAATCAATTAATTGATAATCACCAGATGGTGTTGTTAACATTGATGAAAAACCAGATGATGTTGTTGATGATGTTGGTGTTAGTATTGAACCAGGTGGTGGAGGTAACTAAAATATAAAATTTAAAAAAGAAAAACAATTATTTAAAACCCTTGTAATTGTAACACATTCTAGAATATTCTAGTAAAGGAAAATTAAAACCCTTTCGTGCACAAAAAGAATGGAATTGATTTTTTGTTTTGTTGAAATTAAAAAAAATAAAGAAATGACACAATATAACAACAATAAAAAAAATGAAATAATCTTTTAATAAATAATTTAATACAAAATTTTATTTGGGAATTACAGAAATGAATTTAATAAAGATATTTTTTTTATCTCTTGACTTTTTATAAATAAATTATCGACTTTGTTAATTTATTTATTTGTTCCAACAAAAAACAAATATTGAGCCTTGCCTTGTAAAAGACAAAAACAAAAAAACAGAACAAATAATGTAAAACAATGCCGATGAAATATAAGACGACAATTAAATATCATTTTTTCTGAATATTTCGCCCCTAAAGGAATTGTGGAAAACAGTAAAAAAAAATTGCGATTAATTAATTAATAGAAAATCAGTCGAAATTAATTTTTTGGTTTGATTTGAAAATGTTTTCCGTTCAATTTTTAAATTAATAAAGTAAATTAGATAATTACAATTTTCCTCTTCATCTTCTTTTTCAATAAGTTTTTGCAATGGCTTAAAAGCATACTTAATAATCATCATTCTAGTTAAGCCGACTTTAGTCGTGACGTAAGAAGAGAAGACTAACGAATTCAGACAATAATTTTCTATTTGAATTATTATTAAAATTATATCTGAAGTATTTCCATTGTTTCTGATTAAAATTCAATAATTACTTAAGTTATAAAATTAGAAACAGTAACAATAATTTTCAATTAATTAATAAAAATTCAGACAATAATTCTATTCAGTCAATAAAATATTTAAAAATTTTAATTAAATGAAGATTGTTTCTATGAAACGGATCATCTGAATCGTTACATTAATGACTCGATTGAAACATTAAGAATGAAAACATTTTACAAAATGTGTTCAGTTGATTATTTAATTTAATTAGAAAAAAATTTACTTACTTTTGGTGGTAGATTATTAGGTCTACGTCCATTTGTTATAATTGAATTTGTACCATTATGAATACTGTTATAACCATTTATTTTATTTGGTGGTGTTTTAGAACGTTTTGTTGTTGAACCAAATAAATTTGATAAAATATTAACAGAATGTTGACTTCCTGGTTTTTTTAATGCCGGATAAACAGGTGGTTCATTTTTTTTCATTGGTGGTGGTGGTCGTGGTGGTGGCATCTTTTTATTATTTATTTGATTATAATGTTGTGGTTCATTTTGATTAAACGGTTTATCATCCCAATTTGTTGTTGGTGTATAACGTGATCCAGAACCTGTTGTTGTTATTGCTGATGTTGATGATGATTGTTGTATACGATAATTATTACCAACAGCATTTGTTGTTGGTGGAGGTGGTGCTGGTCGTGATGGTATTGTCATTTCACCTAAAAAATTTCTGTTTTTTTTTATTAAAACAAAAACAAGAGAAAAAAAATTCGTTAATTATTTTTAATAGAATTTTGTTGTTGTTGTTTTTTTTCCTTTAAATTCAAACACAGGAATGAAAAAACAAAACAAAACAAAACAAATGAAAAAAATAATCTGATTTATGGAAAAGAAAGAAGAACAAAAAACGCCCCCACCAACGCTCGTTCAGTTTTTTTTTCTTCAATTAAATTCTTTTTTTTTTATTCAGAAAAAAAATTATACAAAAAAAATGTAATAAGAATGAAATAAACGAAAAGGAGGAAACCAACAATATTCTTATCAGCAAAATTAAAAAAAAACAAAAACATTGGAAGGCAAAAAAAAAAAAATAAATAAATAACAAAAAAAAGCTCACACACACAACAGAAACAAGAAAGAAAAAGAAAAACAGCAAAAAGAAAACAAAATAAACAACGAAAAAAAAAAACATTACTAAATGTAAATAACAAAAACAAAACCAACATCCTTTGAAAAGTTTTCAAAACAATTGACAAACTTTGTATGAACAAACTTTAACATTTTAATGTGACATTTTTCCACAAGTGTTTCACGTTCCACTCTAAATTGTAAATGTCAAATGTTACGTAAAACTTTTAAGAATTCTTTTTTTTTTGTTAGTACTGAACTTTCTGAACTTTAAAATTGTTCCTTTATTTCATTCAGGGAACTTTCTATTGTTTTGCCAGAAAGACAAAGTGAGAGAGGGAGAATGTCTTATGTAAGAATAACAAGAGTGAGTGAGAGATAAATTATACGTATTCAATTTTTATTTTATGATAAAGAATAAGGTCAGACATTTGATTAGAAACAAAAAAAAAAAGATTGTAATTATTTTTTTTTCGACATGCAGATGCAACACACGCACACACAAACACATAGACACACAATTTCCTGCATACATACATCATTTTTTTATTTGTCGGTTTGTACGATAAAGATGACAAAATATCGCACATATTTTTTGTACCACCTTTTTTTTCTCGAATTTCCTTCTCTTCAATTCAAGAAAGAAAATAAAAGGAAATTTTTTTGTTATTAAGATTGAATGTTTTTTATTTTGCTGTTTTTTTTTTCTCTTAATTTTTAGTTTTCTTTTTAGCAACAAAAGCGAAGAAAGAAGAGAAAATTTATTTATTGGAATCTTTTTTTGTGTTAATTCATCAATCATAAAATATTTATTTTTTTTTTTATTGCAAAAATTAAAAAGAAATTTTCTAAAAAAAAAAAGAATAAAATCAATCAAAAATAAAAAAAAAAGAAAGAGAAAAGAAGACAAACGTTTTAATCGTCACTATGACGATTTGACATTTTTATTTATTTTTTAATAATAATTGTGAATCATATCTTTTTTTATGAACGACCCAACACATTGTTGTTGTTGCTATTATTGTTGTTGTTGTAGTTTGCAAATGTTTTTTTATTTTGTTCAATTTTTGTTTATTCTTATCGAATTTATTTGGAATGCCGCCACTTACAATTGCACATTAAAATCTTTCAATAAAAACGAGATTGAAAGTTTAAAATTTTTTAGGTGAATAAAAATCAATTAAATATTTTTAGTGATCTGTTAATTATAAAGAGTTTTAAAGGGAAGTAATCTACACACACATTATTGATTATTTTATAAATTAATAGCCTAGAAAACAACAATCATGAATAAATAATTTGATCAATTCGACAAATTAGTTTATTTAGGATTGAGTGGGTTTCATTTTGTCGGGGGGCTATCGAACCGTCAAAAATTATTATTGACAATGACGTCACATAGAATTTTTGTTTTATATAAAAACAAAAAAAAAAGACACAAGAATGAGAGAGACAAGAGAGAAATAAGAATAAAGTTAATTATGGAATATTTTTAAATGTCAGAATTTACAATAAAAAAATTAAACAACAACCAAACAATAAAAATAACCACACGCGACTATTTAGTGTTAAATAAAAAAAAAAATTGCATTGAAGATGATTAACATTAATTCTGGAAATAACAAATTGAACCAATGAAAATGATGCGTGCACTTGTACTTGAATAAATGCGTTCACTGAATCTGATAAAACCTTTAAACATGGATCAGAAAAATCAGTAAAATCTTTACTCTGTTCTTTAGAATTTTTTGCAAGAATCAAAAGTGGTCACCGCAAGAGGTGTGAACAACTCTTCACCATATTTAGCTCCTGCTGTTCCATAATGAAATTTTTTGTTTATTATTCTATAGAAAATGAAAATCTGAAAAAAAACTCCTCTCTTCTCTTTCTTTTAAGGCAGAGAGACTCTGGTCAGAGCGGCTTAGATAATAAAATAAAAAAAAAAAGAAGGAAAATCCAGACAAAAATTATAAATTCATACATTTCACCGGAAAGAGGTAATTATTCACGTTTCTATGACTCATTTTGTAACTCATCTATTTAATCTTTGTAAATTAAAAATAAAAAATAAAATAAAGATAATTCTTTTGTAGAAACAAAAAAAAAAGATTGAAATAAAAAAAGAAACAAAACAAATAAAGCAAAATAATAATTCTGAATAGTTTTGTTCTATTATTTTTTTTGTTAATTGAATTAAATTTAATTAGGTAAATATAAATTAAACGAAAGAAATGATAAAAAAAATGAATTGATAAGAGGAAAGAGCCGCCACTTCCATATTTGGATATATTTTCTTTTAATTCCGTATAATTGACTCTTTGCATTCCTCAATTTGGTCTACTGAAATTTTCTCTACAATTTCCTCTTTAAATCAAAAATATGTAACAACAATAAGACAGAATAGAACTAAAAAAAGAAAAATTTAAATCAGCAGGAAAATTGAAAAACAAAAAAAAAAAAGTGAAAAAACAAAACAAATTTTTTTTCTCAATGTCAAATAAAAATCATTGCCAAAAAAACAAAAGAAAAACTGTATTACTTCTTTTAGTAAATTACAACAAGTTGATTTTGTTTACAACAGAACAAGAAAAAAAAACAGACGCAAACAAATAAACAACAACAACAACAAGCAATGTGGGAAAAGAAGAGAAAATTTTATTAAACTACAAAAAAAAAACAAGAAGTTCGCTAAAAATAGAAGACTTTTCTTTTTCTATAAAGTAACAACAACAACAACCACCAGAACAACAACAACAAATTTACTTTGAGGAAGTTGTGTTGATTTCAATGTGCTTCGCTATAAAAAAAAATGTCTTTTCAAAGTGAATTTTTATGATTACTTCAATGTATTTGTATTCTTCTATTCTATACTTTTTGATTATAATAAAAAGTAAACATTTTATTGTTTCCTTCTGTGTGTTTGTAGAAATTAAAAAGAAAACCTTTTAATCATTTCAAAGGGAAAAACCCATGGACGAAAAAAAAAACACAACACAAAAACTGAAAATTTATGTAATCAAATTTTTAAGAGCTTATTAATTTTTTTTTTTGTTATTCTCTGTAGATTCTTATTCTAGGCTAGAGTGATAACGTAAGTGTAAGTAGCATGATTATATTATATTTTTATTTCTGTTTCCAAATGAAAAAAAAAACACCTGCGCGACGTCTTTTAAAATAACAAAAAAAAAAAAAATGAAATGTTATTTTTTTTGCCTTCTTTTCATCATTATAAGAAAAATCTGTTAAAATATTTACTTATATTATTGTCACGTTTTGCCACTTTTTATTATAAGACTTTTTTTTTTGTACTTAAATTAAGAAAGAAAAAAAAATGGTAACACAAATAAAAAAAATTAAGTTAAAAAATTATTGAAATTTTTATTAAATATTATATTGACCGTGATATTATTATCTGACGTAATTTAATGATAATTACGCGACTTTCGCTTTGTATTTATTAATTTTTTTTAATATAAAGGAAAAATCAAAAAGATGAAGAGAAAAAAAAATTTTATTAATATTCGATACGAATATTTTTTTTGTTGTTTTTGTGTCTAACCTTGTTTCAATTGTTTTTTTTTCTTTATTTTGCCGTTTTCTTTTATAACAATGAAATTAATATTATTTTTTCACACTTGTAAATTTAACTGTTTTATTAATATTATTTTGTATAGATAATCAATTTAAATAAATATATATTTTTAAAAATAATAACAAACAAAATCTACAATCGTAAACAGAACACTTTGAACAACAAAATAAAACTGATAAAATTAAGAGAAAAAATTTGACAGCCACGAACAAAACGAACGTTTTTTTTTTCTTTGTTCAGAGAGAAAGAGAGAATACAACTAAAAGAGATTGAAAAAGATAAAGGAAAAAAAGAAACAAAAAAAAGATAATGCGTTTTATTCTTCGTTCATAATTCTCTTCACATATGGGATATTTTCACACTCTTATTTTTTAGGCTGAGTTCATTATTTGGCAATAAATATTTTTATTTCTTTTTTTAAAAATTATATAAAAATTTAAAATCTGTGCCAAATTTTATAATTTTTTTTTTGATTTATTTAATAAAAATATTAATAAATTATAATTTTTATATTTTTTAAAACGAATTATATAGAGAACATTATGTATGTGAATGAAATGACCTTCGAAAAAAATTATACCTGACATCAAAAAAAAAAAAAAACATCACAAAGAAAATCTCTGGAAAACAACAAGAAAATTTGTTAGATTCTAAAAATAAATCAAATCTTCCAATTCTGAAAAAAAGCTAAAACATAAAAAAACAACAAAAAAATATATTAATTATATTTATTTATCAATTATTTAATAAAAATTATAGTAATACAATGGATTTAAATATAAATATAATAAATGTAATGTATTTATAATTTTCTATTATAAACCTTTTAACTCTTTTTTGTTAGAAACGAGGATGGGGGAGAGGGGATAATTATTTTTGTGTTAAATATTTTTTATTGTTGCTCTTTTTCTTTTTTTTTTTTCTTATTTAGGATTAATATTTTAATTGATTTTTCTTTCTCTCTCTCACTCTCACTTATATAATTTCTTTTTTCGTTTTTTTTTCTTCTTTTAATGTAATTAATGTAAAGGAAATAATTTCACAATTCTGTTTATAATTTTAATGTTTGTGCTCATATGATTTTTATTGACAATAATGATTTATGGAGGTAACTGTAACTTAGATAAATGAAAAATTTTAAAATTTAAAAAAAAAAAAAGTAATATTTCAATGGCACCCAATAATTATTGAAATCATATTTTTTCATTATTTATTATATGTAAATATTTAATATTAAATATTGTCATATCACTTTTTTGTTTTCACTATTTATTAATTTACTTTTTTGTTTTTTTTGTTTGTTAAATAATTTTCATTTAATTTTGAGAGAATTTTGTTTTTTCCATTTATAATTTTTGTTTTTATTAAAGTTTTTCTTTACAAATAAGGGAAATGGGAGGTATATTTAAAGGAATTTGATTTATTACCAATTTACAAATTGAATTTTATTTATTAGAACTTTTGTTAACGAAATAATTAAAAAATAACGTGAAATGTGACGTATTTTATTTATTATTTTTTTTGTTTTATATTTTTGCTAATAAATATTTGGCATTTTATATTTATTTTTTTTTAAAAATAATTTAATTTTATTTAATTTCGAATTCCCTTCAATTTTTTTTTTATTTATTTATTTATTTATCTTTAATTTCGTAATATAAAAATCACACTTTAATCACGTTTATCCTTTTACTTAACTCTTTTATATTCTTTTTTTCTTCTTTTTCAATTATTAATAAATTTCAAATCGATCAAATATGAAGTTGAGTTACGTTACCATTTTATGAAAACAAAAAAAAAAGGAAATTATTATTTTTGTTAAATCAATTTTCTTTTTTTTCTTTCAATTATTGATAATTTTTTTTTTGTTTGTATTAATTTTAACAATTAAACTAGCAAATTATTGCAAAGTTATACAAATATATACAAATATTTCATTGTGATTTGCCCTTTTAGTTTATATTTCATATTTTCCATAGCGTATAAAAAAACATTATTATTTTTTTTTTTTGTATTTTTTGTTGTTTATGTTTTTTATATTTTTTATTTATAATTAGTGTTTGTTTTATTTATATATTTTTGCGTGTAAGAATTATTTAATTAATATTTTTTTTTTGTTTTTGTAATAAATTATTTTAAGAATATCAAATAACAAGAAGATTCGGTCATATGGCATCCTTATTTAAATGAGTTTCAATATCAACACGACAAATAGGACAATGTTTATTTGTTACAAGCCATTGATCAACACAGTCCATATGAAATAGATGCATACATGGTAAACGTCTAACATCATTATCAACTTCAAATTGTGATAAACAAATAGTACATTTTTCTGAATCATCTTCTTCTGTACTACTAACACGACGTACCCGTTTATATTTATGTGGAAATGTATTACGTTCAATAACTTCTTGTGTTGCACCACGATTACCAGATAAACGTCTTGTCTCAATTACACGTACAAATTGATTTAAACGCGTTAACAGATTTGAGGTTTGTGAACTAAAATCAACTTCTGATCCCAACTATAAAGAAATTAAAAATTTATAAAAACCTAATTAATAAATTCCATATGAATTTTTGTACAAACCCCAATGCTTAAATGAACTTGTGGTGGCGGTGTAGGTGATGGCATCGAAAAGTTATAATACGATAGAATTGAATCACTAAAAAAAGAATTAATGTTAATAAAAAATGAATTAAAAAAAATTCCGTTAATTGTTTTTCATACTCTGGCATTGGTGCTGGCCGACTTTGTGTATGAACACAACTATTTGGCATTATTCTATTAGGTATATCTATTAATGGACCATGATGCGCTGGATTAGGAACTTGATCTTGCATCTGAAAATTGAATAATATTAATTAAATACATTATTTTTATTAAGAGAACAATTCATAATAAAAAAAACTTGCATCTCCTCTTAATGTAAAATTAAATCTTCTACGACGATGATTAATAACTGGTTGACGTGCATCGCATGTTGGACAATAGCTGCGACTTTGATCACCAACAAGTGGTGCCCTATGATTTGTTGATAAATTTAATGGTGTCATTAAACGTCTATTAATTTCTTGTGTTATTTGTTGATTATACCAAAGATTTTCATGTACTTGATAAGGTGTCGGTCCATGATGTGCTAAAATATTATGTCTTCCTGGACGATGGAAACGATCTGTTAAAAAAATATATATATATATATTAATTTCGGTCACACTATAGGTCAATAATTCTTAGTTAGAAAAGTTAAATGTTTAAAAATAAGTTGATATTTGATCAGATTTAAGAATTGGATTAAAAGTTAAAAATAAAAATTGAATCATTTTAGCAAAAAATATACAAAACAAAGGAACTTAACGATGACTAAATTTTGTTTTAAAATTGAAATGCTTTCTTTATTTTTCGATTTTTAATGAATCATATTGAAATAGTCAATATAACGTGGATAGGGATAATGAAATAGATTGAATAAATTAATTTTGAATAAAGAGAAAACGTACGTAAACTAGGTGTATATCCACTACGTGCATAACTATTAACATTACGGAAATGCCAATGTCTTTGATATCCTTGTTGACATGACGGCAAATGTGGATTCAAAAAACGATTAGCACCATTCTGTGGTATCTCACCAGTTGAAGGCATATTAAAACTAAGATCAATCATTGGATCCGATGATGACCATCTGTATAAATAAATTGAAAAAATTATTTTATTTAATAATTGTACAGAAATTTTACAAATTAAAAAACAAAAAACTTACAAATTAAATCCAGAATTAGGACTTAAATCTGGTGGTGGTGGTGCATTACGTCCACTATTATCAGCTGGTGAATTTTGTGGCTCTGGATTTTCTATATCACGATTATTTAAATAGTTATTATCTGTATTATGTGAATTTCTACTACTATTATCTTGTACTGTATCATTCATATGAAATAAATTTCTATATCTTTCTTCATTTGAATAATTTCTATCATGATCAAATAATATAGCACGTGGACGTTTACGTTTATTTTTTAATAAACGTACATTATCAGAATATAAATTTGGATTAGTAGTATGCCATAATGGATCTGTATCATTAACATCCATATCCATTATTGGTGATAATCTTAAATGTCCTGGTAAATGATTGATTGATGATGATGATGAAGGATTTGGTGTTTGTTCTGTTGGAATAAATAAACGACGATGATTATCGGACGGTATAGGAGGAGGTGGGGGAGGATTTCTGAAAATAAAATTAAAAACAAACGAATGTTAATTATTTCAATTGCAATTTTAAAATTAAACGGATAAAGAATTTCAGGAGAATTAATGTATTCAATTTCACCTTATATTCATTATTGTATAAATTAAAGATACTTACTCTCTTCTACTATGAGGAGGAATATGGTCATTTATTATGTTTGTTCTCATTTCATTAAATAATTGTCGTGTTATTGTCATACCAGTTGGGGGTGATCTGGGTCTACACAGATGTACACCATGTGCTTGTGGATCAGGATTTGGTAAACGTGCCATTATTGAACGTGGTGATTCGCGATTATTTATAGATGATGTTAAAATATTGATTGGCGGTATTAAAGTTTCATCATCTGAATCAGCTGTTAAATCAATTGGTATTTGTTGATTATCATTTGATGGTATTAATATAACACTATCACTATCATCACTTGAATCTGATACCCAATCTAGTTGTAAATCTGGTGCTGTTAATATATCAGAACGATTCCTAGGTGGACGTATTTCACTTGAATTTGAATTATTATGTGATGTTCTTTTTTGTGTACCAGATGATGATGGCTGATTAATATCAATTTTTTTAAAAATTACTGTTTTTGGTATTTCCTCCTTTAATTGAATTGGTAATTCCTCTTCAATTTCATCAACATCACTCACACAAATATTATAATCAACTGGTGGACGTATTCTTACACTGCTGTTATTTGTATTATTATTATTATTAATATTATTATTATTATTATTAGTGCTATTAGTATTATTATATACAGGATCCTCTCTGAAATTTTAAAAATAAAATTAATTCAAAATATTTGAATAAAAAAATATAAAGCAAAATTTACAATTTTAGAAAAAATAATAAAAATTATAGAATATAAAAATACCTTTTAACTTTAACATCAGATGAAGTAGATGTATTTCCATTAATTATACTTCCAATTTGTGGTTCTAATGAACAAATATCATATTCATCATCTACATCATCATCGTCATCATCATCATCAGAATCACTTAGTATTAATAATTTTGATGGTAGCATGTTAGAAGTATTATTACTACTAGTTGTTGAACCTTTTATTAAATTTAATCCACTTGGCCCAGCAACTGGCTCCTCCCTAAACAAACAAAAAAAGAAAAAAAGAAATTTATAAATAAAAAAACGAAAAAAAAGAAATAAATATAAAAATTCACCTTTTAATTGGTGGTTCTATTTTAAATTCTGGCCTAACTTCATCATAAGCACGTTGAATACCTCTAAGTTCACCTAACATCATTGTACGTTGATCATTTGTTGCTATTGAATAACATTGATCACAATTACAATCTTCAAATGCAGTCATATCACGTGTAGTCATATCATTTTGTTGTTGTAATTTATTAGAAAAATCATTTACTAATGGAATACGTTGTCGTCTTTTATTTGTACAACGTATTCTTGAACAATAAACTTCTTTTTTAATTGTTGTATTTAAAAGTGAACGTGTTGATGTTGGATCAGGACGTATTAATACAGGACCAGGACGTGATATTGGACAAGGACGTAATGTTGTTGTTGTAGTTGATGGTTGCTGTTGTTGTTGTGATTGTTGTTCATCATCATCTGATGAACTATCATGTCTTATATATTTACCAGGTTCATTTTTAATTGGGAATAATGAGGCGGATGAAGTTGATGGTTCTGGTATATCATGACGACGATGTGAACTAACACCATTCTCATTCATATGTGATGTTGGTTTTTTTGGTATATTTTTGATGTCCTAAAATTTTAATCAATTATAATTTTATAAATATTCTCAATTAACAATTGAATAAACTTACTTGTGATTCATCTAATAAACGTTTTCTAGATAGATTTAAATTATTTTGATACTCATCAGCATCAACTTCAATAATTGGTCCATCTCTGTCAATTCTGTGTCCTGGGATTAAACCTGGAATTGCTGATAAACTAACACCATTACCAATACTATTATTGTTATGTACAGTTGCTTGTTGTGGCGGTTGATGTGACGATTGTGAATGAGTTTGCTGCTGTTGTTGTGCTTGTTGATGTTGTTGCGGATGAATATGTTGTTGATGAGGAAATGTTGGTCCATGTGTATGTAATGGATTTAAGTAACGTAAAAATGAATTATAAACGGGCATAGTATTTAATTCATCATCATCAATATTACGATCATAAAATGCTTGACGATTTGAATTCTATTTTGCATAAAAAAAAAGAAAATTATATTTAATAAAATCAGAAATATAATATGGTCGTGTTTCGTATTTGGATTCAATTTTACTCACTAAACTTCTGTAACGTTCAACATCATATGAGTCATCATCAACTGCAAATAAACGTTCATAATCCATGTCTGGAATTAAATAAAAAAAAAAACAAACAAACATTATTATTCTGTTGAAAAATTCATAATTTTTATTATCATTATTTTACTTCTTTGATTTTTAAAATAAAATAATAGAAAAAGTGTGAGAGAGATGCAAAATAATTGAAAGAATCTGCTGATGTCGTTTTTTGTCTTTAAAAGAAAATCAATAATAAAAATGAATTGCAATTAATTAGATAATTTATTTGCACAAAAATATGATAAAATTATTGAATAGAAAAAAATTAGAAGATTCTTAAAATTGATTTTATTAAAGAATAGTAAATTTAATTGTAACAAAAGATTGTTTATTTGTCAATCAGGAAAAGTCTGTTAAAAATATAATTCTACTGTAAATTTCTCTTTTAAAAAAAAAAAAGCGAAAAAATATTAAATGATTTGCTGGCAAATTTGTAGGCGCACCAAATTTCCTAAAGGCGTTTATTTAAATTTTCTTCCAACAATATTCCGGAAAAAAAATTCAAATAATACAATTGCGAAAGATTCTAAATTGATTTAAATTTTATGATTTTTTTTTTTTTTTTATTTTCTTTGGTAACTTAATTCAAACTTTACTTATTTATTTTCTTTTGGAACATCAAAAAGTAGCCTAAAATAAAATTATACAAAAAAAAAAGAAGAAAATAAAATCAGATTGACAGAAAAATTTAATTTTTTTATTAAAAATTTGCAACAACAAAAAAGAATTAAAAAAAATCAACAACTAAAAATCAAATGAAACTTTTTTTTTTAATAACAATTTTTTTAATTAATTATTCTGAACAAAAGGATAGAAATATGGAAATATCTGTTTTACCTGATACAAATTTAAAGAAAATTCAACAAAATTATGATATAAAAAATTGGATAAAACAATTAAATTTACAAACGTGTGCAATTGTTGAAATTGGTAATGGTTTCTGTCAATTATATTTAGAAATTCAAGGAGCTAATAATTATTATGAAGAATATTTTTTGGGTTTATGTGAATGTCAGATAATAAAAGAATGGCAATTTTGTAGTCCAAAATTAATGGAAATCAGAAGAAAAGATTGTGAATTTAATCAAGGTAAAAAACAAACGGATTCTAAACCAATTCTAATAAATGAAAAATAAAATTAATGATTTCCAATGAAAAACACAATTTTTAAATCTTGTTTGTTGTTACACGGAAATTTGTTCAATGAAAAATGAATATCCCCTGCCATGTTGTTAGGAGTCGGGGGTGTTGGTATTTTAGGAAATTTTATCGAATTAAATAATGAATTCTTGTTAAAGTTAAAGTGTGGAGTATCCATTAGATGCTTAGTACCTAATTATAAAATTTACATTAAAACGAAACACTAGAAAAATTATCCCTTTCAGATTTTAATTTGATGAAAATTCTGTGAAAATCACAATAAAATTTCTGTATAAAAAAAAATCCTGTTAACTTCCAAGAAAAAAAGATTTACTTAAAATAAAAAATTGCGAGCACTTCCAAAAGAAAAAAAAAGAAATTCCCACGCTGATAATTTTTTTGATTTTGAGACAAAAAAAAAATATTTACTTTTCTATTAAATAATTTTGTCTCCTCACTTTTTTTTTCGATACTGCAAAAAAAAAGAAGAAAAATTTAACTTGAAAATAATTTAATTCTAAAACAAACAAACGGACCAAACAATATTGTTTTTTTTTCCTTCGTAGTTGAAGAATAGATAAAAAAAAAAATGTTATGAACTCTTTTATGTTGATATACAAATTTCCGGTCGTATCTTAGGAATTTTATATAAAAAAAAAAATGACTCACTCCATTTTTCATTTTGATTTAAAAAAAAAAATACACAACAAAGAACAACAAACAAAATATTATTTAATATTTTTGTGTTTATAAAAAAAGATGAAAAAAAAAAAATTGAAGGAAGAGAGAGAAAGAGAAAGACAGTTAACAAAAAAAAAAAAATACAAAAAATGTTTGTTATTTTTATTTTCATATACAGAGACGACGACTTATGTCGTCATCGTTAAAACTGTAAAATAAAAAAAATAAAAATAATTTTATTCAATAATAAAAACAAACAACAAAACAAGAGACCGAAAAAAAAACTCTTCTTCTTTTTTTAATTTTTTTTTTCTCCGTTTCATTTGTTTAATTTTGATTTTGTTAGAAGACTTTTCCCTCATAAAATAAATTTTCATCTTTTAACTTCTACACAAAAAAAAAAAATTTAAATGACACACAAATGTTTCAATTGGAAGTCATTCTATCCTTTTCTTTCACACCTTCTTTATTTTATTTGTCTTTCATCAAAGAAAAAAAAAACAATTTTTTATAAAAATACTAAAAAGAAAATAAGAAAAAAAAGAAAAATAGAAAAAGAAAAGAAAAAAAAAAAAAACTATTTGGTCAGTCAACCTCGTATTTTTGTTTTATTTTTTTTTTTTTGTTTTCCTTTTTTCTTGTTTAAAAAAAAATATTTTATCGAAAGAAAAATAAAATTCAAATTTCTTGGAAACAATAAAAGAAATGCAGCTGCAAGTTAAAAAAAAAAAAATTTTTCTTCGTTTGTTAAATAATTTTCTTCCAGATGAAAATTACTCAACAAGTTCTGCTCGTATTCATCGAAGATTATGTGACGTCACATTTATAGGTGAATGGGGAAAATTCTGCAATTGTACGTCGCAATTTATTTCAGATAAAATAAATGAAAATTTAATTGCTGTTGAAGGTAAATTTTTTTTTATTATTATCATCTCTTTATTTTTGTTCTTCCATTAATATCTGATTATTTATTTCTAAAGGATTTCCAACTTGTATTTTTGATCCATTCCCAAAATCAGTATGTTCACCAATGAATCCTTGTGGAACATATAAATGTGAAACAGAGATGATTACGGGTGGAATTCTTCGATTGATTTGTAATAAAAATTGTCAAGGAAAACAACCATTTTGTGAGAATTCAACTGGATTGAAAACGTCAAAATTCTTAGACATTAATTCTGTTTGGTCTGATTGGACAACACCAGAATGTCAAACTGTATATGGCACAGACGTATTGGTATCAACATCAAAATGTCTTGATAAATATACGTAAGAATAAATTTGCAAGAATCTTTTTTAAATAAATGGACGACCTATTGACATTCTATGAACTTGACTTTTTATCTTATCAATTCAGTTTTAGCATCTGACATTTTGGATCAGTAGGGAATATTCAGAAAGTGTGAATAATAATCTTTTTTTTTTTATTTCAGACGGAAATTTGCATATGATTGTTTAGGGCCAGGTACTCGATGGTAAATTTTCAATAAAATTAATAAATCTACAAATTAAAACAATTAAAAATTTTCTTTTAAAGTTGTACAGAAGAAATGAAAGATTGCACTTGTATTGTCTCAAATATAGGGGGCCATTTAACTGTAATTCGAACTAAAAACTCAAATAATTTTTGTATTAAAAAAAACCAAATAAATCAATAAAAAATTAAATTAAAAAATATTTCTTATTCTTAAGGGAGTTTTTTTTTCTACCTATGTTTGGTGGTGATGATCCAGCTGTACTTTGAAATGCGGTTACCAGTATATCACCTAAACTAACTGGTTCACTTGAATCTCTTAATCTCTGTCCTGCATGATCTCCATTGTCCATTTTAAAAAAAAGCAGATTTTTTTTAAAGAAAATGGATTAAATGCGAGATACCTATACTACCTAAGTAAATTTTTTTTTATTAAAAAATTACTTTCAATCCTTTTTTTTTATCTGTCTTTTGAACGTCACAAATAAAACACTTTAACAAATATTATCTTGTTCCTATTCGGTATTACAATTTTATTGTTTTTTTCTCTATTTGTTCACATTTAACACAAATTACCATGTTCATTGTTTCAATAATTATTTATTAGTTTTTTTTTTATTACATGGAAAAAAAATATTGTATTTTTTATGCATGGAAAACATTAATTTGCTTGTTAATTAATCAGACTTCAGAATGATTTTCACATTATTTGAATACTGTATTTCACGATATAACATTTTAAAGTATATTTTAATAATAATTATTATCACAATTATTATTAACACCAATTTTTTTATAATAAAATATTAATCAAATTCTTATCATACGACAAAAAAGAGGAATGAAATATGAAATAATATGAAGTTTGTTGCGATTTAAGGAATAAAATATAAAATTAATCAATTTTTAGAACACAAATTAAATCTTTTTTAATTAACGCAGCCTGATAATAAAATTTTGCCGCAAAATTTAAATTTATTGTTCCAAACAAAAACCTAATAAATTTTGTTCAAATCTTAGGCGATATTACAGAATTATTTAAATTAACTAAACTATTACTAAATTACTAAAAGGTACTAGGAATATATTTTGGAAAATAATAATATTTATTTATGATAAATTGTAAAGGTATAAAAAGCACGTTCGGAAATTCAACAAGAGTGTACTAACAAATTTTAGACGAAATCCAAATTTTTTGTAGCATTTTTATTTCCTCCATTTTTATTGTCTTGTCAGATTTCTTTCGACTCTGTCTGTCGTGTGTGATAATTTCGCAGTAAAATAATATAAAAGTTTTGCTGATTTTCAGTGTGTTGTAATCAAGTGCAGAAAAAAATAAAATACATTTAAAATATGCCTAAAAATAAAGGAAAAGGAGGTAAAAATCGTCGTCGTGGTAAGAATGAAAATGAATCAGAAAAACGTGAATTAATATTCAAAGAGGATGAACAAGAATACGCACAAGTTACAAAAATGCTTGGCAATGGTAGACTAGAGGCGATGTGCTTTGATGGCGTAAAACGTCTTTGTCACATTAGAGGAAAACTGAGAAAAAAGGTATAAAATTTATATAGAAATTAATTTTTTTTCAATTGTATTCTATTCTTGTTAATGATATTTTCTTAATAATTATAAAAAATGATGACTACTTAAAAATGTGTCTTATCACTTTCTCTTTCACTTTACAAAAAAAAATTTTTTTTTCGATTTTTTTTATCCCCACTTTTTTTTCACTCAATTATTTCGATCTAAATTATTTTTTTTTTATTTTTGCAAATTTCTTTTTTGTTAAATTTTTAGGTGTGGATAAATCAGGGAGATATAATATTAGTTGGTCTCAGAGATTATCAGGATTCAAAAGCTGACGTCATTCTAAAATATACACCAGATGAGGCTAGAAATCTTAAAACATACGGTGAATTCCCTGAATCAGTACGTATCAATGATACAGTTACATTTGTTGAGGATGGCTTTGATGAGGACATTGAATTCGGTGATGAAATAAGTTCAGAAGATGAAGCTGATTCGGTTGATGCTATCTAAGAAAAAAAAACGAATAAAAAATTAAATAAAATCATTAAAAAATAAGAAAATGAGAAAAAAGAAAACTCGGAACTTTTAAGAAAAAAAATAATAAAAAAAAACTAAAAACATTTTTGAATTTAAACGGACATAAAATTTTTATTCTTAAATTTTTAGTATCCCTAATTGTTGTAAAATAAAAAAAAAAAATCTATTTAAAAAAAAATCAGCAAAAGTAATAATAAATACAAACAAATCGTAGTCACATTTTTTGTATTAAAAAAAAAAGAAAACAATAATGATGAGATTCTCAAGAAAAATCAAAATTCAAAAGAATTTAGTAAAATTTGTATCCCCTTTTTTTATGATTATTTTTCAATTTCTTCATTTTGATTACAATTAATCATTTTTTTTTTGATTATCGAATAATTTGATAAAATGAAATTTTTAAAAATAAATTGCTGATTAATTGTTTGTGAAGGAAGAGAAAAAGATTAAATGAATATTTATTAAATAATTTTCTAAGTATAATTTATATTGTAAGATTTAAAAAGAAAGCAAAATTTGTTTTTATTTTTTTTTTGCCTTTATTGAATTTCCATGATGATGAAATATCTTTCCTTTATTCGTCGATTAAAATAATTAAAAGAAGAAAAAAAAAAATACGAATGATTGCAAAGAATTTTCAAAATCAACAAACAAATAAACAAAAGAAATTAAAAATTTTATTACAAAAACAAACAGAAGAAATTTTTTTCTCTTTATGTCTTATCATAATAATATTATTATTATTAATTAATTAATTAAATATTTGTATTTTTTTGTTTTGTAAATTATATTATTCAATATTATTATTAATTAATTATTACTTTATTTTTTTCTTTCCATTATTATTCATGGGTTTATTTTATTTGTTTGTTTTTTTTTAAAGCTATATTTTATTTATAGTTAAAATAATTAAAAAAAAGAAAACAGAAGTTATTACAAAAAAAAAAAAAAATATATTGTATTTTTGGTTTAAATTGAAAATATAAATAATTGATTTTTCGGCGCAACAAAAAATGCATTATACAAAAAATTTTTGTGTTAAGAATTTTATTATTTTTTTTATAAGAGTAAGATTCTCTACTAATTTATACTTTTCCTTTCGTTTTCTCTCTAGACCCCGCGCACCCCCACCCCCCTTTAGAAATTTTCTCAGTATTTGAAGGTTTTTCTATTTTAATTTTTGACCTCTCTGGAGTATAAAAATATTCAAATTAGGTTTAGCAGGTGAATTTAGTTTAAGGTCATCCATATTAATTTTGATGTGGAAACGATTGTGAAATTTTTACTGTTCATTTCTCTCTTTTAAAAAAAAAACAAACAGAAACGAGCTCAATCATTACGATATCTGTACCGGTGTTTAGAACATAATCAAAAATTTTTTAATTTTTTGTGGAAGTTGTTTTTAATTCTTCATACGTACAAGAACTTCAAAACAAAAATAGTTCCGTTATAAGACAAATAGCAAAAATTAAAAAAAAAATGCCTAAGTGAAGTTTATGAAAAGTTTTTAAATTGATTTCATAATAAATACTACTGAATTAAATTAAAAAAATTCCAGCAGGCATTGATTATTGTTAAATGTAAGTTTATAACAAAAGTAAGTCATATGTTTCATATGTTTTTAATTATAATTAATTCCTTCGCGTTAATGTTTATTTTTTACCAAATTAATTTCAGTTTTATCGAAATTATTGTGAATTTTTTGAAAAATAATTAAATTTAACATTTTTTAATTATGTCCGATCCAAGGTAAGTTTTATAAATAAAATTTTTGTTTAATTAAAAAAGTTTTTTTTTCTTTGAACATTTAAAAAAAAAGTTCAATGATGTGTCCTCAACAAATTCAATCTTGTCGAAGTGTTTCTAATCTTCCTGCAACTTCTGCTGGTGTTCCTATTGAGATAAAAAAATGTCGTCAATCAAGTGAATCCTGTCCTTGTCTACCGAAATTACGTTATATTCAACCACCACGCAGAGAAACATGTAAACCTAATATTCAATATAAAATGCCTGAAATTCCAATGGAATTTGATACAATTTATAAGAATTCATATCCAGTTATTGATTCAATTATGGCTGCTAATTGTAGAGTACCACTGGCATTGCCACAAAATCATTTACATTTGAGCATAGCAAAAATGGACTCATCAACTGTTACCGCGGTAAAATTTTATATTAATTTTTAATTTTTAACTTTCCTTTAAGAACTTTTTATGCAAATATTTTTCAGCTTTCATTTCCTGGTCATTATAGTATAATACAACGAAAACCAATTATTCCATGTGCACCATCATTGTTAGGTGAAGGTCCAATGCAAGATTTAACAACACAAAAGCATGATTTTGTTGCAAAACCATTTAGTAAACGTTCTATCATAATGCCATCAGATACAATGATAAAAACCTGTGAATCATTATCAAATAAAACTGTTAATCGTTTATCATTTATGTCACCAAATATGGAGAAATTTTCAAAAGCAATTTCATTTAAACCAATAGCTTCTTACCAGAAACCTGAAATTCCAATGGAAATAAATACAACACAAAAAATGAGTTTTATGCCTGTTTGTCCACCGATAAAAGAAGATTTACCATGGGCTAAAAAGGTAAAGTTTACACTACCAACACTTCCAGTTGAAAAGGAAACTACGTATAAATTGAGGTAATCTTTTTTTTTTCTTATCATAAAGCAAATTTTTTACTAATGGACTTTCCTTTAGTTATCCAGAAAATTCAGGTGACAAACGTTCAAAAATATGTTTGCCAGTTAATAATCCAAAACTTATAACCACTCATGTTAATTTTGATGAGCATACAGTTTATAAAGACAGTTACTTTTGTCAAAAGGGTGAAAGATCAAAAGCAATATTACCTCAACCTCAACTTCAATTACCAGATATGAAGATGGATTGCAATACTTGCTATCAGGTAGAAAACGTTTTTAAAATTTTAATCATAAATATAATTTTATGTATTAAAATCTAGATGGCATATCCCGGTCATTTACCAGTGCAACGTCGTAAACCAATTATTCCTTGCCCACCTTCAATGTTAGGTGAAGGTCCAATGCAAGATTTAACAACACAAAAACATGATTTTGTGCGGAAACCATTTAGTAAGCGCACCCTTATAATGCCAACCGATTTAATGCAAAAATCTTGTGCATCTTTGGAAAAAGAAACAACAAATAAATTGTCTTATATGCGACCAAATATGGATCGTTTTGTAAAGTCAGAATCATGCAAGCCTATTGCATTATATCATCGACCAGAAAGTAAACATCCCATAAATATAATATTCCTCCCAATTTAAACAAATTGTCATTTCATTTTTTTCTATAAGTTCCAATGGAGGTGAATACAACACAAAAAATGAGTTTTATGCCAGTTTGTCCACCAGCAAAAGTAGCTTATCCTTGGGCACAACGTCCCAGATTTACACATCCAGATATTCCAATGGAAACAAGAACTGTTCAGAATTTAAGTTACAGACCACCGGGACGTTTTATTGAAGATCCATCAGGTAAAAAAATTAAAGCATTTCTTAATTTTAAAATTCACATTCAATATTTCTATTTAGGTTGTTTTTGTGATATACCAAAACCTTGTACTGTTTTCCCAAAAGCTGGTATTGCAGCTAGATGTGCATAATTGTATATTAGATAATTATTATTTAAAATTTATAACTAATTTATTGTATTTTAGTAACACAACTACACAAAACTTACATATTTGTATCATCATTATATATTTTTTATACAAATTTATAAAATTGTCTATAAAACTTTTTTCTTTTTTTTTTAATTTAACTGAACTGTGTACAGAATGATGTCAAATTTTTCTTTTTTTTTAATTTTCTATTTTTTATTCACAAATTAGTCTGATTAAAAAAATTATTTGTTAAACGTTTTTCTTTTTATGCAATTAGAATATCACCTTTTTATTTTTAATTCAGTCATAGAAAATTTAAATAAATGAAAATGATTAAAATAAAAAATAAATAATTACTGTTAATTTAACTGAAAATATAACTACAACAAAAGAATTCAAATCAAATTTCTAAGTGTTCTAAATAATGAAGGTAATGTAGGTATCTATTTATCATCACTTGATAAAATGAAAGGTAATGAAGGTGACTATTTATTTAGTCCTTTCGTATGGAAAATTCAGATTTATACAAAATGGAATCACCAAAAATAATAATTCAAAGAATTTCATTAAATTAAAAAACCTAAAAAACTAATACGAGGCCAATAGTTCATCAGCTAAAAACCTATTTCAAATTTTCTTTTAAGTTCGTGCAGAATAAAAATTAAAAACAACTCATTTTGAATTTTTCATTTTTTTTTTTCCTTTCATTAGTTTTTTTTTTTTTTTTTTGGAATAATTTTTCATATTTTCTTTATTTTTCTCAAAGTTTTCAATAATTATCATATATCAATTATATAGATTTTTAATAATAAATAATTATATATTTCATGCACACTTTTTTTTATGTAACAAAAAAAAAAAAAAGAAAACCACAAGAATGACATTTTTATTTTCTCTTTTTGTTTATTTATTTATTATTTAGTTTACTTCTTCTATTTTTCTGTTTTCTTATATTTTCTTCTTCTTCTTTTTTTTTAACAAAATCACTTACAACTAATTTTTTATTTTTTGTTTGTTTTCATTTATTTTTATTTAAAGAGATTTGTAAAAATTGAATTAATGAAAAATATAATATTATAAAATGAATAATAAGAGGGTAGTATTATGTTGTATGTGTGTGTGTGTATAGAAAGGAAAAATAAGGGGGGAAAAAAAGTAATTAATAATAATTAAAAAATAAATAACATTTTATGTTTATTGTGTGTGTGTGTGTTGTTTCTTTTTCTTTTCATATTATACATTTTTGTTTCAATTCAATTAAATTTTTGTTTTTTACAAGGGTGAGAGAGAAGGGGGGAATAAAATGGTCCGTAATAATTTTGTTTTTTTTTTGTAGATTAGTGGAAATAAATTTTTCTAATTCTTTACATTTCCTTATTTTCTCTTGTTGTATTTCTTTCTTTTTCTTTTTTCTTCGTGAGCACAAAGTTTTTTTTTGTCGTCATCAGTTGAGAAAAATATGAAGAAAAAAAAAAACAAACAAGAAATGGATAAGAACCAAAATGTTAACACCATGAAAAGAAAGGACTTTTATTTTGGAAGCGTTGTTGAAATGAAAAGAATCTTGATGAACCAGAACTGTTACGTGATCTGTGGAAGAAAAACATAAAATAAATTAGAAAACGGATAAATATTTTATTTTATTTAAAAAGAATAATAAAATCTGATTACCTCTCAACAATAACAGCTGGCATTTGGACTAGTTGAACAGGACTTTTACCATCCTTAAGCGCTTGTGTTAGGTTCAGTATTTGACCTCGCATCACAGACATTTGCCTTTCAAATAAACCCTTATCAAAACCTTTATCTTGCTGCAAATAACAAAATAATTAAATAAAAATTAAAAATTTTAAATAAAATTGATATGAAAAAAAAATATTGAAGAAACAAACCTTAAATAATTCATATAATTCAGTACATAAATCTTCAACAAAATTTAAATCTGATAAGTATGGCAACACTAAATCTTTAATTTCTTGACTGAATGGAATTTTCGCTTGTGATATCCATGCCCAATGATATGGATAAGCTCTCCATGAATCAGGATGTTTAAATGGAAATGCTAAACCATTATCAATAGCAGCTATTTTTATTTCAGGCAATTCAACTAAATTCCAATCCTGAAAAATATTTACAATAACAAAAATTAGAAATTTATAAAATTGAAACAAAGAAAAAAAAAACAAGGAATAAAAATTAATCGTTGTGTATTCAATTCTTTGTTTTTTTGTGGGTAAAAAGAAATACAAAATAAAATTACAATGATTAAAAAAAATAGTAGTGTTAACTTACTGTATTATTATCAATTGTATCCGTTTTACTATTTCCAGGTGTTGAACCATTTTGTTGATTATTTTGTACAATTGTTGGCTGATTGTATTGTATTAACCAATTATCATTTCCTCTATCTGTGTTTCTGTAATATTTTAAATTTATTTATTTAAAATAAAGAGAAAATACAGAAAAAAACAACATTAGAAACAGCAACAACAACAAATGAAACAACAGAAAAAAAAAGATAATTAATAAATTATGCTAATTCAATTAAATTCTGATAGTTGGTTCTTGTTGTTATTAGTTGGCTGTTACTAATGTTGTGCATTATTTTTCTTGAACAAATAACTTGAAATTGTAACTAGGCAACGTTAATCATTAATTAATAATTATTTTTTAAACAGAAACAAAATTTAGTGACGAAATTTTTTTTTCAAAAATTTTTGCAACTTTCTCCTTTGTTCAAATATTTCTATCTTTTCAAATTAATAAATTTCGATAAAAAAAAAAGTGACACTGTCTTTTATTTAGACCCAATCGAAAAATAAATTCATCCCCAAAGAATCTTCCCTTTAGTAAATGATTGGTCACCGTAATTCTTTATAAAAAAAAATCCAATTTTCCAAAAACTTCAAATGTAACTTCAAAAATATTGAACGCATTTATTTATTTACTGCTATCGATAATCTAAAAGACTTATTACGTTTAAGCTTTTCACCATTAAAGTACGATACACACACTAACACACACAGACACATACATGCATACATTTTCATTCGTCATTTTGTAAAGTGATATTGGGTGTTCTGGTTGTTATCCTTCCTTAGGGAAAATTACTAAGTACATATTTTTATGGTAAAATCAATCATAATCAATCATTCTAAAAATATCCTTAATAAAGCCAACAAGAAATGGCAAAAAATATTAACTAACACGTGTATGTCAAATTTCGAACTAACTAAATTGGTTTTTTTTTGTTTCTTCCATGTTTTTTTTTTAGACAATTTAAAATTTTATATTTTTATTTATTTTGTAATTGAAAACCAACAGGATGACGATGATGGCATCCATATTTTACTTCGTTAAAACGTTTCAATAAAATTACAAAGGTTTCACCTTAAAGATAAATAATGAAGAATGGATATGACGTCACAATAATTAAACAAATTAATCATTTGAAAACAAAATATTATCAGGAAGCTCCCTTATTTGTACATAATTAAATTTTAAGTTTCTTAACTTTATTCTCAATTTAATAAAATATAAAAATGACATCATAAATAGTAAAGAAAAAACTTCTTAAGATTAACTTAATAAATGAGTTTATCACTTGAGATAGTTTCTATTAAACACAACAAAAAAAACTCAGAAACAAAAAGTTTCAAAACAAATGACTGTTAGTCATTGAATTTATTATTGTTGATAGCCGTCTCTTGTTGAACAAAAGTTTTAAAAACAAAGAAATGAAGTAAGCTATTTATTTTTTAATCCTTCATTTGTGTGCTTTTGATAAATTGTTTTTCTCGTTTGATGCAGTTTATTGACATCAAAATATTTTAATGTAACTTTTTAATGTAACACTTTCTTATTGTTATTTTAGATAAATAATTCTTAACTTTAATTAAACAAAATATTTAATAAAAACAAATATAAAAAGTGGATAAAGTATATTTGTGTTATGAATAAAGAATGACGTATAGTGGAAAAATTTATCCAGGATAATCTTTATAAATTATTCAACACAAATCATCACAGATTAAATGATTTGATATGTTGAAATATGCTTGATAATAAATAGTCTATGGTTTAAGGAAAATTAAGTAGCTGAAATAGAAAAAAAAAGAACGGACTCACCTTATAATATAATCTAATACAACAAGACGTTCAAATTGTATTTGAAATGCTTGTGATAATTTTGGTGATAATGGTTCCTGTTCAAAACGTCTTACCCAAAAATCAGCATCTTTATAGCCATCAACAAATAATTGAAATGAACCAGTTTTAGGTGGTAATGTCATACGATTAAATCTTGCCGATGGATAACGTTCTTTTATTGTTTTTTTTAAACGTGCTTTTTGTCTATCAAGTCTAGGGTAATTAAATGTTTCTGATACTAAACGTATAACACGTGTTTTAGGTACAACATTTAGTTTTAATTTTTGGTCCACCAAACTTGCACCAGCCTCTGATAAATATCTAAAAATAATATAAAATGAATCAATAAATAAATTTTAAGGAAAAAGAGAAAGATCAAAAATAAATAAATAAAGAATAAAAGAAATTCAAGGATTCTATTCAAGTCAAGGTTGAGGTTAGAGTTTCACTCTTAAATAAATAAATAAATAAAAAGAGGGAGAGAACGAAAAATTGTTTGAAGGTCACTTTTGACCGTATTTTTAATTCATCATTTATAAACAGAATAAAAGTAAAACAGAAATACTGTTCGATTTTATTACAAGACCAAAATAAAATAAAAAAAAACATTAAACACGATCAACTTGTGCTGTTCATCGTAATCCAAAATTTGCCTTTTACAATTTTTTCATCAAATATTTTAAGAGAGAAAAAAAAAGTCAAATTGTTTTAACCTCAGAATCACAGATCAATATTTACATTTAGACAATAATTAATATACAAATTTTGTCTACAGTACATATACACCATTAAATATTTTATAGTAAATTACAAAATAGATTATGGCAAAATAATAAAAAAATAAATGTATTTTATTATTACAAAACCAAAAAACACAAAAAAAAAAAATATGTAAATAATATTTAATCAGTTTGTTTCTTATTAAATATTCAATTTAAATGACGTCAGATTTTATAAACAAATCCATTTTAATAACAGCAAATATTTTTTTTTTGTATTAAAACAAAAGAGGGAAAGGGAGAGTATAAAAGAGCGTGAGAGAGGGAGAAAGATAAAAAGCGTATGATAATAAACGAAAAGAATTGAAAATTCTATTGAATTTGTACAAAGCTGCATATAAATAAGAAGACTTTAATACGAGTGGAGATAAAAAATCGATTATTTCCGAAACATCGTTTGATTTATCGATTAATCGTTAAAAAGAAATTTTATGAAATGAAAATATGAGAAAAAATTTATTCAAAAATTACAATTAGATAAAATGCAAATCATTTCTCATTTATTGAATCAATTAAATTAAGTAACAAAAATAGAATTTACAATTCAATTTACGTTAATTTTTACGTCGTGACTATTTTATTATCGTTTTCTTCTTATTTTCACCGATCATCGTAAAATATAAGAAACGTACAACGAAATTTAATAGAAAGATCGTCATACATTGTTACAAAAATAAACAAAAAAAAAAAAAAGGCAAAGCAAATGTTTTAAATAAATTATTAAAATTTAGGTTCAAGAGTTCATAAAATGTAAATTCATGTTAAAACACATAAAAAAAAGGAGGAATAAACAGGAATAGGATTTCATTAATATTTGGATTTGATATTCGGAATAAAACTCTCCAACAAACTCTCACTTTAACTACAATGAAAAAGAGATGAGTACAATGGTGTTTAATATTTTCTTTTTATCTTTACAAAAAAAAAAAAAAAAAAGAAGGAAAATCCATTTGCTGTATATGGAAATAAATATATTCATTTGTTCTTTTTGTCTTTTAGCCTTTTTTTTTATTTACCCCAAAAAAATCCCATACTCTTGTTCATCTTTTTTTTTTTTAACGAAACTTTTTTCAATAACCAACAAAAAAATAATGTAAATTTTTCCCCCAACTTATTTTTATCCGTTTAAAATAAATGGAAAATATAAAAAAAAACTACAACAAAAAAAAAAAAAAAAAAATGAAAGACTTTAAAAGAATTAATTTAATTTGTTTAAAAGTTTAGAAAAAATTATTTACCCTTGATTAGGAATTAAACAGGCACGTCCAAAACAACATGGACAACATAATTTATGCATCCATTTTGTCCATTTTGGGTTTAATCTGCCGTATGGTTCCTCATCCTTTGGCTTAAATACACCAATTTTTTTCTGCAAATAGAAAAAGGAAAAGAAAAAAAAAAATAAAGACAAGAAAATTATAAGAAAAAATTAAACAAACAAAATAAATAAATAATTAACAAAGTAATAAAATGATGAAATTTTTTTTTATGGTTGAAAAAGACTAACGACTTAATAAAAATAATAATTGTAATTTATTCACGTTAAAAATCTAATTAAAAGAAAAATACAAAATAATAAATGTGGAATTTCTGCTTTTTTTTTTGTTGTTGTTTAGAAATTCATTTTTTGGTTCCAGTTCAACAGAAAATGATTTCAGGAATGCAGTGAAGGTGATCAAATAAATTCTTAATGAAATAAACAAAAAGTGAAGGTAAAATGAATATTCATTGAGTTTTTTATTTAAAATTTGTTGATGATTATGTTGAATTGTTGCTGTACAATAATTCATAATTTCTTTCAATTGTGATAAATGCCAAAATATAAATTTAGTATTTTCCATTTCTCTCGTGAATAAAAATTGTTTAAAATGAAATTAGAATACTCTGATACCCGACGTCTCTACTAAAAATGTAAATAATTTGTCTATTTATTCTTTGAAAATAAAATATGCGTCATTGTTATGATTTTTATCTAGAGACAAATTATTATTTAATCTCACGATCACATATAATTAAATGTTTCAAATTCATCTGAACTTTTAATGGAGAAAATATGTAGAATTTATACCAAAATTTTTACAATAAACTTAAATGTAAAAATTCCCCGTATGAAATTCGTTTGTTTTTACTTTTTGCTACAAAAAATTTAAGAGAAAATATAGAAACAAATTCGTATAGTTCTCTTAAATCAAATTTTAGAGCATGATTTTTAATTTTTTAATTACATAATTCATAATCAATTTTCAACAATAATTGAGAAGTTTAAAATTGTTCACCGATAACAATCAGAACGCATTTAGTTCTATTTTTTTTTATATATTTTATATTATTAAACAAAGTCAAGTCAAACGAAAAATTGTTTATTATTTGTAACGTCTCTATGTCGTTGAATGTCGTGTTTTGGTTGAATAAGTATGATTACCTTTCTTAATTGAAAGGGGATAGATAATTAAGTTAAATGTTTTGAGTACAAAAATAAACACAAAAAAAAAAGCTAAAGTAAAGTTTCTAATCAAAATTCGTATAAAATTCTATTACATTGCTTTAATTAATTAATCTAAAAGGTTCATCTGTCTGTTGTGATAAGAGAAGTTTTTGAATCTTTTATTTTTCAATTCATTTCATTTAGTTGTTACTTTCTTTCGTCTTAATTTTCAAATTTTCAACAAACTCAAAATTTTAGTTCTTCATTTTGGAATTGTTAAGAGTCACAATCGTGAGACGTAAACAGATGAAAACTTTACGAATCATTTAAAGGCATAAGACCTAAACATCTAAAATAAATAACTTTTAAATTTTCTAAATCAGAAAAAATAAATTAAAAAACAGACATTTTTATTTTATTATCATTTTCGATTACGATAAAGACTTTTCATAAACCAAATACAAACAACCGCATGTGCCAAAAGCGATTAAAAGTTAATACAAGTAAACATAAGTTAAACAAAACTTTTCAAAACAAATTCATTTAATAGAAAATCATTTGATTTACTTTTTTTCTTTAAAGTTGAACTAACAAACATTTACTCTTACTCGAGTTTTATATCTGAAATTAAATGATCGATTATATGTTCATCTATTTAAGTTTTAATCTAGAAAATTATTTCCGTCAAGTATAAATTGTTTCTTCAATTAAATTAATTTATATTCAATAAAAGAAACAATTTATTGATTATTTTTCCGTTTGTTCTTCTTAATTTTTTTATGCCTTTGAAATTAAATCACTAAATTATAGTGAGTCATTTAACACAAGTGAAACGAGTCTCTACAATTCGAAGTAGCCGCCTAAATAAAATTCAATCGTTTCTTTGTCAGATAAGAAAATTTTCATTCCTAATTTGAGACATTCAATCCATTTAGAATTATAAATCGGACTGTTTCAGTTGACCGAACTCTCTTACACTTACTGGAATAATTTATTTAGTTAGGGTACAACCCAATAATCCTATTTTTTGAATTGATCACATACGTCACTTAACTTATCTATAATAAAGAATAATAAATAAAAGTTCTTACCGCAGATGGATTTTTAACGAAATATGATCCACTACTTCCTTGATAAATACGTTCTGGATAGATACCATGTTCAGCTGCTATCTCTGCTTGTGATACCAATTCACTAAATTGTGGATCATCTATAAAAAAAATATAATCACAGGAGATAATGAATAAATTGTTTCCATTTATTTGAAATTGATTTTTCATTCCTTTTTATTTTTTTATTGAACATTTTTTCTATAAAAAAAAAACAAACTAAAAGACTAAAATAAATTAAAGAAAATTTGATTGAAAATTGACAGGAAAGAAAATTAAAAAAAAAATAGAAAAATATAAAAAGAGAGAAAAGTTAAAAAAAAAGAAGAAAATTGTTATTTTTGATTTTTATAAAAATATTTCCCATAAATAAAAAAGAAAATTGGAAAAACTGATACCACCCTAGAAGAACATAAGAGGAGAAGGGGGAAGAAACCATCCACAGTTTTTCTTCATTTTCTTTTTTGTTTTTTCTTTTTTTTTTAATGTTTTTAATTTAAAAAAAAAAAATCAAATCATAATTTTTTGTTAACGTGTGTGTATTTTTTTCTACCTTCATATTGGAACTCCTCTTCATCACTCAATGAATCTAAAATTAAGAAAAAATAAAAAAAAGAAGAAGAAAATAAAAAAAAGACATTGATAGTTGTTTGTATGTATGTATGTTTGTTTGTTGGTTTGTTGTTCTTGTTGTTCTAAACTTAAATTTTTTGTTTTAAAGGAAGAAATAGTGGAAAATACCGTCATCTAATTCGTATGAGGCAAATTCCATTTTCTTTTATAAATTCTGTTTGATGTGAGAAATCGGCTATGATGTTTTTTTTCTTGTTGTATGAAACTTTAAATGAAAATGAAATTTTTTGACAGATTCAATGAAATTTTCAATAGAAGTAGGCGTCTCACTATTATTTAATAATCGCCTCTACTTTATCGACATTTTGCGTATCGATATGACATGAGAATGACAAGAATTTCCCCAAATTTAAAACATGCAGTGAATAAACGGACAAAACTAAAAATAAACGTTGAGGATAATTCCTCCATTATTATTTTACTCTGTTAAATTTTTTAACCAATCAGCGACACACATCGGATGTACTAATTTATTATAATTGTTTTGGATTTAACTCAACTAAATTAAATCATTCGTAGGTATATTACTGTTTTCTTTTTTTGTTCAATGTTATTGTTGTTGTTGTTGTTTACAATAAATAAAGCTTTTCCATGAAAGGCAGAATAATCCGTAGATTAGTAAGGATTTTCCTAACGAATAATCTTTAATAATGAAATCAACGTTCCGTTCAGTTGTGAATTTAATTTACTAAAACTTGAATAATATTTTATTGTTTGTATTTATGAATTTATTTTTATTGAAAAATTTAAAAATTACTTTTAGATAAAAATCTCGTGAACAAAAAAAAATTTAAATTACATGTTTGTATGCATACCAATTAAATAATGACTGCGTCATCTATTTTTTTATATAAACAATTGCAGTTAATTCAAAATTCATTTGTGTTTTCCCCCTCATTAAATTGTAGAAGAGAAAAAAAAAAAATGGTGGCAGAGATAAAAAAAAAACACGAAATAATTACATTTTGCTAAACTGAAATTTTAATAAAAAAAATAGAAGATGTTTAATGTGGCGCTTTAAGAAGAAAAACAAAAATTGAAAGTTTTATATAAAACTTTCACTTTAATACAATTACCAACAATTAATTTGTTTTTTTTTTACATTTTAGAAAGATTAACCTACTCGAGTCTACACACTACAGACACCTGTCTGTTCATTTTCGTTATCTAATCTAATTTATTAATTCATAAATATGGAATATTTCCAATTAAAATTAATATTAATTGGTATTAGTAAAAATATTGAGATTAAACACCTCGTCCCGCCCCCCTTTTTATTTGCATATTTTAACATATTCTTTAATATGATTTATCAAGAATATTTTATATTCTGAACTGAAGCATGAAAGTGAAAAAGAGAAAAATAAATTAAGTAAAAAACAGAAAAATTGAATTAACTGAAATAAATCAGTTTCATGAGTTTATAAATGAATTTCTGTTGGAAGAAATTGTCTACATCTCACGACGGTTTTAATTATTTCTTCTCTCCTCCCCCCTTACTTCTAAACCATCCCCATAATATACTTTAGTTACGCTTTCAATACTGCACTAGATAAGGTTTCACGTGGTTTTTTTTTTTCAAAAACAAAAAAAAATCCAATCCATAAAGAATGAAGAAAAAAAAATGTCAGCAAAATTGTAGAAGAAAAAGTAAAAAAAACAACAACAACAAAGGCTGACGTATTCACACATGCGCGCAAAAATCAGCGAAATTTAATTACAAAAAAAAAAAAAAACAACACGTCATAAATCATGAATCACTTTGAAAAATATTTTATTAGATTTTCATTTATTATAAATTGATTGTATTAATTAAAATAAAAATTAAACGAAAATAATCAAAAAAAAAAAAAAAAACGCTTAAAATAAAATCTAAATAAAATTCGAAAAAACCAAAAAAAAAAAAAAACAAAAAACGGGAAAATTCAATTATTTTTTTGTGGATGTGGAAGAAAAAAAGACTAAAAAGAAAATTATTAAAAATAATGTTGAATTAAAAAAGGATGACATAAATTAGTAATTATAGATTATTGAATATAACTGTCTCTTTCTATTAGCACAGAATCTTAAAAGAAAAACCTAATTACACTCACAGAGTTTATTTGTTTTTTTTTTTGTGTAACCAAAATTAAAATCAATTTATGATTAAGAAAATTATTGATTTTCCAATTAAAAACAGTAATTATTTTTTTTTTCTTTCTGTCCTTTTCTATTTGTATCAGTGATATTTAATAACAATTTTCTTTTTCTTTTCAACCAAAAAATATAGAAGGATAGAAAATAAATATATTTAAAAGTGTAAAAGAAAATAAATAAAAAACTTTAAATAACCTTTTGTCACTTCATTATGATACCAATCACCATATTCTTTATAATCAACATCTTCAATTCCACCACGTTCAAGATCTGCTTTTATAATTATATTTGTTTTATCAAAATCTGCTTCCATTATTATTTAATACACACACAGAAAAACACGCAGGGGTAACACACACACACACAAATGTACATAAAAAAAAAATGCCACTATAATAATAATAATAATAATAATAATAATAAGAGATTCACACGCACACACCAGAAACGCACTCAGTCGAGACGACTTTTTATAATAAAGCCAACAAAATAAATAAAATAAAAAAAAACAAAAAAAAAAAAAATGACGAAAAGAAAAAAAACCGAAAAACTAAAGAATTGAAAAATAAAAGAATAAAACAGAAAAGTTGTATATAGAACAACGATATGTACGGTGCGCAATACTTGATATATAACAACGAACTAACAAAACTAACTAAAAAAAAAATGTTATACTAAAATGTATTCTGGCTTTTATTTTTTTTATAGAAAATTTTTTATAAAAAAATTATAATTATTTTTTTTTGTTGTTCTTCATAAATTATAAATACAAAAACAACAATAAAAAAAGAAAAAAAAAATAATAATACTTTTTTGTTGTTGTTGTTGTTCTTCTATTTAATACCTATACAGATAGATTATTTATTTATTTATAACAGGGTGTTCATTTATTGTATATAAATTTACTGCTGATTAAACTGTATATTATTACAACCAAAGCAAAAGAAGGAAAAATATACATAAATTATTATCAACATTTTATTAGAGAGAATTTTCCAATAACATAAAATTGATAAGAAGAAAAACCGAAAAACGAAAAAAAAAAACACATAATGGAAAATAAATTTGTTTTTTTTTTTTTGTATTTTTATCACAATCAATTCTCCATTTTATTTTTGTTTTTGTTTTTTTCGTTACTCTCAATTTGCGAATAAACAACATTTTTGTTTTTAGAATGGACAAGAAACCCAAATTCAAATACGATGATGACGTTGACAATTGTTGATGATGATTCAGTTTTATTTATATTTTCGTTTTTTTACACAAAAATGTTGTGTAAGGTTGTTTCCTCAGAATCTTTGTGTGTGACGTATTCATAATATTTATATGTATCTACATTTTTTATTCTTCTTTTAATAATTCAATGACGTTTAAAATTCAAAATTTTCTCTTGGTAGAAATACTTTAAAAAATTAACGTACCGGAAACCGGAAATTTTATATATTCACAGCATCAAACATAATAACACAATTGACCCAAGACCTTTTCTAATATGAAGGAAGTCCATTAAAATTATTGTTTTATTGGTAGACTTTTAGACGTCAAAAAAAAGGAGAATAAGAATTCATAATTTTTCAATTTCTATTCTTCTTCTTAATTATATAAAATAACATGGAGAATTGATCGTGACATCAGAATCTGATTTATTACTTCCGAAATTACACTACTTATAGTTAACCCAAAATAACTTGCTATAAAGAAGAGAGAGAAAGTGTGAAGGAATTTTTTTTTAACACAAAAGTTACTTCAAGTAAAAAAAAAATCACCCTCATGACATCAATTTTATTATGGGTCAACTGGTGTATGAGCTTTTTCCATTTTTACAAAAAAGTCCATTAACTACATATAGTAGGTACATTTGACTGTTGTTGTTGTTATGAAAAAAAGTTAAATATTAAAATACTTTTCTAATTATATTTAATCGATAGAAAATTATTTATTAACGATTATTGATAAATTAATAGTACCTATTCCTCAAGTGGTCCGCCGATAACAATTAAATTTCATGATACTTTTTTATAGAAGGAGGTAAACTTGATGGCACACCCTGCACCAATATTTTATGGACAAATTAATTTTTTTTTTGCACAATTGAAAAAAGATGAAGAAAAAGAGCAAAAGAGAAGGAGTCCAATAAAAAATAAATCAGATGGATGGAGGGAGAAAAAAGAAAGAATTGTTTGACAATAGTACAAAAATGAGGAAAAGAGAGAAATAGAAGAGATAAGAGAAATGTCTGAAAGTCTATTATGGTTTTTTTTCCTTTCTTTGTTTTTTGATTGTTGTTTTTTATAAAAACAATAAACAACCAAAACAAACGGTTTATTTGTCTAGAAAAAATAATGAAATTAATAATTTAATTAAACAGACGCTTTTCTCTCTCTCTCTCTCTTGCTCTTTAATTATTTTCAGAAACAGGTAGAGAACATTTTAATTAATTAGAATTAATCTGAAAATGAATCTAAAATTGTTTAATTAAATTGAATTTAGCCTATATTTGTTATTGTTGTTGGGTTTCTTGTTGTTTTTTTTTTTGTATTTTTTATAAATTAAGGACGATAATATTCTAAAGTAAAACATTATGACAGTATAAAAGAAAAATCTTATTCGAAACATTTTTATTGTTTTGAAAATGATGATCATTTTTCTTTTATTTTAGATCTTTATTTCTCTTCAGATGAAAATTACGGATCCTAAGTAAACAAACAAAAGATAAAATAGTGGTTGGGTAGAATGAAATTTGTAGAAACAACCCTTTTTTTTTTAAAAAAAAAAGAAATCTAATTTGGAAAAGCTTTTATTAAACTCTCAGCCCAAAGTCAACAAATAAAAAAAAAAGAAAAAATAAAAAAAAAAATTAATACTGGAAGAAATAAAAATGCAAAATTCAAGAAAAAAAATAAATTCGTCGCCATTATAACGCAATTACATTTTTATTCTAATTGAAAAAGAAGAACGAAAAAGAAACAGGAAATAAATAAGCTTTAATCTAAACAAGTGAAGAGTCATTACAATTATTTTTGTTTTTTTTTTTATTTTGCGTCATCATAATTTAAAAATATTAAAATTAATAAAAAAAAAAAAATTAACAACAAGAACAACAAAATGACTAAAGTTAAATAAAATTACAAATTTTATTCCATAGATAAATTAAAATAATTTTACGGAAAATATACGTAAAAATGAAACTAACACGAATGTTATCGGATTTTAATCAATAATAAACAAATGAAAATTCCCTGATATGAAAATATTATAACATAAGTTTGTGTTAAGTTTTTTCTATGCCCTTATCTTTTACTCATTTCAATTTAAATAATCAAGGATAAATATTAATTTTTCTATTATTATTTCATTTGTTTTTTTTTTTTTATAAATTTAATTCATTAAATAAAAAAAAATAATTTACGCTTCGCTATAATTGAGCAGGTGAACTATTTTCAATATTTTATGGTCATCAATTTTGCTAGCCAGCATAAAAACAAAAAAACATAATAAAAATTTATTCAAATAATAAAAATTTATCGATTTGTTTTTTTTTTTTTCTATTTTTTTGTTTTTCTCTATTTTTATGTAACTTTATCGTTGAGCCTTTTGCTTTATTTTCCTTTTTTTTTTATAAAATAAAATATTGGATTACGACGAACTTGTTCTATAAAAATTGTAAATAAAGAAGAAAAATTGATTTGTAGAGAGAGAATAAGTGAAGAATATATTCTTTTTTTTTTGTAATAATTAAATGCAATAATTTCAAAATAAAAAAAAAATTCGCACACACACGCACACACACATAGATGAAATTAATGTAAGTTTAAAGTCGAGGTCATGTTTTTTTTTCTAGAATTACTTTGGCTTCTACAATCTGAATAATGATTGTCTGATACTGATATTAAGTTAATATTGTTGAATTGTGACAAATAATTTGTTGTATTTTTCGTTGATTTTTTAAAGCAAATGTAAGAAATTCTTTAGACGATAATTAAAAATTGTTAGTATAAAAAAAGAAATGAATTTTTTTCTTTAGTAAGTAACATCATACATATGTTTCATCATTTATATTAATATAATTGAAATTATGAAAGACCATTGACCATGAATTATTATTTATGTTTTATGTTTTTTTTAGTCACATCAGAAGAAAAAAAAAAGTAGGAAAATTAAAAATTAAAAAAATGTAAAGAGATAAATAATTTCATAGGACAAAATGAAATAAGAATAATTACCTGCAAAATGATTACTTGTATTATCAGTAATATCACGACTCCCTAAAAGGGGTTGTGATTCTCTGTTATCGATTCCTGAATCCAGATTGACGCCCTCAAAACCAACTTCTGGTATTAAACAAATCTCTTCTGTTGTTGAAGAACTAGATAATGATATTACACTATTTATGTCATCGGTTTCGTTTTTTATATTGTTTTCTTGTATTTGTTCTTCTTTGTTGTAAATTGTTGAAATTGAGATTATATTTTGTTCGTTTGATGTAATTTCCAAATTTTTGTTGGTTTCCACGAAATCCAAATTTAATAGTGGTTCTTCCGTATTCATTAGAATGACAAATCAAATCACATAAACTTAATCTAGACCACATTTATTTTAGTCCTTTTATAAATAGTACACATTTAATTATATTATTGATATTGATTAAAAACAAGAAACAAATTAATTATTATTTTTTCTTTAGTAAGAAAAAAAATTAAAAAGAACTTTAACTTTTTTGACGTCTGAATTTAGAATGAAGTAAGCAACACGTTATGTCTTTGTGATGAAGAATTTAATCTGGCAATATCTATACCTTTTCTTTAGTGCGTTCATTTTATTTTTTTGTTAGGAAAAATAAAAGTTTTTGTAGCATTAGAAGTGCTTTTTTCTTATGACTATTTTTTTTTTGTTGTCCTGCGTATTAACAAAATGTAAATATTTGTAGTGTTTTTTGTGTTCCATAATTAATAAGAATGTTATTGAACATTTGTAATGATAGACTGTTGATTTACTAATCACTTGATAATATTTACTTTAATTTCGGAGTTATTTATAGACTTCTACTGTTGAACAAATAGTTATTGTGCAAGTACTATATATATTAATATAACAGTCAATTAAATGTTTATAATTGAGGGAACATTTATTTATTATTTATTCTTTCATTACATTAAGAATCAAAATTTATTGTTTTTATATAAATTACTGACAGTTTAGTTCTACCACATGAATTACAACATATCTGCATCAACCATATCAACAACAATCTCGACCATTTTTTTCTTCCATAATTCGTTTGGGGGAACATTTAATTCAGGAGCACCGGTAATTTCATCCGAACGTTCGATATATAAATCAGGGGCTTCGTCAGATGTACAGGTACTGTAAATACACCATATTTATTATTATTACATTTCATTTTATATATGAATATTTTACCTTATTGGAATTATGTCTAAAGCTAATCCCAATCCAAATCGTCCATAATGTTTAAGCTCAGTTTGGAATCTAAATTAAATTTTAATAAAATGTTTATCAAAATATTAATTAGATTCACTGTTGCGATACTTACAATATCCAAAATTCATCATCATTTTTACAGAATTCTGGTAATGGCCCCAAGCATTTAAGTGATTTAAAAAGCTCTCGTTTATACAATTTTAATAGACTATCCATATGTTTCTTTCTTAAATTTTGATCAGTACAACAGTACAAAAGGTTAACAATATCCAATGTGAGTGAACCATAACGAATCAATTGAAAATCAACAAATTGTACCTTCAGAAATAAAATTGCACAAAAATAATTAAAAATAATAATTCTGAAATAATAATGGAAATTATATATAATAATAAGTACATCCAAAACGCTTCCATCTTCATTATATTTATATAGAAAATTATTTGTCCAGCAGTCTCCGTGGCATATAACCGCTAATGGTCCTGGAACACTAATAAGCTCGACCATTTCATTAAAAAATGAATTTGGTTCTATGAAATTTTTCATACGTTTTACATAATTCGAGTCTAAATTGATAGACTGAGATACCTTGAACATATAAAAATTCTGAATTATCATCTCAAGGAAGATAATTATATTTATTTAGAAAATACCATTTCAACTGCACTCTTTGTTAAACGTTTATAATAATTTGCATACCAATCTTTATTTTTTTCTGAAAATATCCCTTCTGTTATTTTATTTGTTAATTTATCAAATTTTGTTGGATTTTGTTCCTTATAGGCTAAACTTATAGAATGAAATTTAGCAAGTTCAATAATCACAGCCCTTGTTTGTTCTAATGTTAAACCGGCACGACGATCAGCCATTATAAAATCTCTTACATGCAAATCTTCTAATATTAACAAATCACTTTCAGCAAAAAAACACTGGGGTACAGCTTTAAATGTTTCTTCAACATTTTTCGTTTTTTGAAATAATAAAAGTTCTGGAAGAATTTGTGTATAGAATTGTACTTCATTTCTGTTCAAAAGGGGAATATAAAAGAGAAAATGGATTAGTACAACATTTTACCGCATACATTTTTTATTTTAAAAATATAATTTCTAGGAAAATTTTTGATTTTTTTTTTTCTGAAAATCTACCTGAATAATTCTTCACTTCTATATGCCATCCTTCGTGCACGATTATCCGGTAAACGTTTACATATTATTGATTTTTCCCATTTTAATTTTTTTTTATCACTTTCATTTTTAATATTTCCTTTTAATAATATCCTGTATAATGTAGCTGTATAATTATCACCTCTAGATGAACCGTGTGTTTCATCAAATGTATCAATTGTTGCTTCCGTTTCATATATTGCAAAAATTTCTTGAAACATTTCCAACGAAAAATTTGTTTTTGTTGATGTTTTTTCTATTATTTTAATTTCATTTACATTATCATCATCATTAACCATTTTTTTTTCGTTTTCTTTCACTCCCTTACTTTAATACACAATTTTCTTTATTTATTATAATTTTATTTTTATATTTTTATATAAGTAAATTGATTCTAATTTAAATTAACTATTTTAATTAATAAATAAATTGCACAAGTAAAACTTAAAAAAAAAATACTTAACTTTAAAAACACAACATATTCAAAATGATATTCATTTATTTATGATGAGAAGATCTATTGTTAGACTTCTCTTATGTTAAAAAAGTAAGAAAAATAATCAATAAACCAGACACAGAGTATGTACAGGCAGAGAGAATGTGCATCGTCTTTTATTCGTGTCGCGATGGATTGCGTAGAAAATGACCTATTTTGTAATTTTAAATACAGTAGCGTCGAATAAGATATTTGTATTTTTTTTTTTTGCAAATATGAAGTTCAGACAAAAGAGGGGAATATGTAATAGAGAGAATAGAGAGAGAAAGAGAGTTTTATTCTTTTGTAAGATAAGAAATGATTGCGCAGAAATTTAAATGTTAAATAGTTGTTTTTAATTAAAACGAAACATTCAGAGAGGAAATATTTTATCAGAATAAATTAACAGAACAAAAAAAAAATGTTTGAAATTAATACAAGAGTATTTTTTTTTTTTTTGAGTCATTATTGTCATTATTTAAAAAATTGTTTCAAAAGAATTCATTATTTTACTGAATGATGTCATAATTTTATTAGATTTTATTTTAATTTTCTTTGTAAAGAATTGTTTTGTTTTAATTTCTAAACATAAAACTGATTTTCTCTTTTAATTTATTTTTCGGCTTAACTCTACAGATAAATGTTTAAAGTTGGATTTTACTTTTAAACCTTTTAATGACGAAAGTTTTTTTTTTTATAAAGACTTCACCCTCTATATTCCAATTGTTAGGATTACAAATGATGGATTATGCTTTTTAATTGAAGTTCTAGAATCTCTATATAAGAACTGTCAGGATTACAAATGAAGGTTCTAATTGTATTTATTTTTTTGTTTTACAGGAAATTATTCAAACACAATTAAACATTTTGTTGTTGTTTTTTTTTTGGAAAAAGAATAAAAATTACTTTTAGTTTTATTTTCTGCTTTTTTTTTTTTTGTTTCATTCAAATACACAATTTTCCATAATTTTAAATGAAAGTTGTTCGTTTGTTAATAAATAATTTTGTTTTTTAATGAAATAATTATTTCAGTCTTTTTTTTTTTGTAGAATTTAGCTTTTTTTTTTGTTTGTTCTCAATTTTTGTTTTTGTATTTATTTTTGAATTTCTTTTTTTTTTTGTTTTAAATTTTTGAAATTTAAGAAAAGATTTATTTTTTTTTTGCGTTTATTTTTAAATCGCGCCAGTAAAAGAAGTAAATTGAATTTATTGTTGTTTTTTTAAAAAAAAAATTTTATTCATAACATTTTTTAATATTTTCCTAAGATAATTTTTTATTTATTTAAATTGTTTACGGTGGATTTTAAAAAGTTAGTTTTTTGTTTTGTTTTTCACTAATTCCAGATCAAATATAAGAAATTAATAGAAGAAGATTTTTAATATAAAAAAAATTACAATTAACACAAAATAAATTGTCGACAGAGGAGAAACTTGAATTTGTCTGGCTTTGGGGAAGTTACCATCTCCTTGTGTTCGTAGAATTTCTGAACTTTTTTTATGTCCGAAGTCATTTTCCCCTCTCTACAAGCTTCTCTCTTTTTCTGTTCTGTTTTTTTTTTTTTGGCTCGTTACCTTATTTTGTGTCAACTGCATTATAATCTTTATTTTGTTTATTTAGTTTTTTTTTGTTATTAGGAGACAGAGATTTTTTTTTATTAAGAACCAAAAAAAAAACCTCTAAAATCTACTTTGATTTATTTTTAAAAGTTACATTATTTTTTTTAAGTTTTTATTTTATTTATAAAGAATTTTCAGATTAATTTTAACATTAAAAATGATTCTACTCTGATAATTATTCATACGGAAAAAAAAAAGGGAAAACAATTCTTATTAGATAATTTTTTTTGTGTTTTTTTTTGTTCACTTTTACAAGTTAAAAGTTTCTACAGAAATTTTCAAAAAAATCTTCTTTTTTTTTTTTTGTTGGTTTAAAAAAAGATCTGTAAAGTTTTTGTTGTTTTTTTCCCCCCCCTCTTTTTTAAATTATGTAAAAAAAAAAAGTTCGCTCTTTTGACTTTTGAAGTTAAATATTAATTTAGCCATAAGCAAATAAAGTTTTAAAGATTTTCTTTCTTTCTTAACTTCAACTTTTTTTAAAGATTTTATATAAAATTTCATATTTATTTTTCATAATTGAAATCTCGGTAATTTCATAGAAAAAAAATACTGTCATAATACTGTTGTCCTTAAGTAACTCGGCTTCCAAATAATTTAACCAATCCAGATTTACTGAATTACCTATGACGGCATAATCCAAAGGGATGTTGCGTTTTAAGTTTAAAAAAAAAATTATGTGAAATTTCGACAGAAAAAAAAAACAAATATCTTTACTTTGTCATCTTTGATTTATGATTTTTTTTTTTGATTGAATCTTAAAAAATATTTGATCTGACATAATTTCTAATTAGAAGTTTTTTTTTTTATTTCTTTATTCTTTTTTTTTTACTTTTTGTGTTTTTTATAATAAAAATTTCTCTAATATTTAACTAATTTTAAGTACATATTTTTTATTTAATTATTTTATTTATTATTAATAATTTGTTTTATTTTATTTTATTTAAATTAAATTAAAAAAAAAAACAGAAAAATTGATTTTTTAAACCGAATTAAGAAGAAATCACAATTTTTGTTTGTTTTTTTTTTTTGTTGGTTTGTCTTAAAAACATTCCGGCAAATAGAATTTTATTTATTTTATTTTCAATTTTTTTTTGGTTTAACGAATTTTCTATTGTATGAAATTTTCCTACATTATTTTCTTTTAATTAAAAAGAAAATTAAAAACGAAATAGAAAAAGAAAATGTTAAAGAAGACAAAACGGGGAAAATAAATTGCTAATGATTAGGCTGTGGTAGAAGATCATATTTTTGTAATTCCTTTAAATATGGTAGAGGTCTTTGTGGCCATTGCCTTTTTGATTTAAGCATTTCTGTATTTTTTTCCAATTTTTTTAATTCATTAACTAATGGATATATTCGTTGTTCTATAAATTCTGTAATCGTCCACTAAAAAAAAAAAAACAAAAACAAATAAGAAATTTAAATTTATCAAACAGATTAATTTATTTTGTGTACAAACTTCATCATAAATTTCTGACATTGATTCATCTGCTGATTTTGCCATACTTGTAAGTGCATTAATAAGTCTTGGTGTTTCTTGGCTTAATTCTTCAACACGAATTGGTGAACTGTAATTGTGACTGAAATAAAAATAAAAATTAGTTAAGATTAAATTTGGTTGGTTGTGGTTGTCATTTTAAAGAGATTATTAGAATGAATTGGTCAGATAATCAATTTCGTTTTCATTAGAATCATTGAAATTCTATTTGGGCGATTAAAATATTAACTTAAAATTAATTTGCTTAAGATTTATAGAAGATCAAACCAAATGAAAATCTATTAAAGGCAATTAAACATTTGTCCTAACGATACTAGAGAATTTGATGTTTTTATTTGTTTCTAACAAATCTGACCAATTCAAGTTTCAATAACAATAATAATAATAATAATAATGATTTAGCTAAAAGCAATAAAATTGATCCATATAAGTACGGTCACTTACTTAATATTATAATCCGTTAACCATCCACGATTATACTTTATTAAATCCAGATAATCTTTTGTTTCTTGTATTGCCGCTGTAACACGTATAACATATCGAAATAGAGCACTTCCTGGAAACATACATCTTGAAAATGATTGTAAATTTGTATCTTTTATTAATTCAATCCATGGACGTCGTGCTAAACTTTCTGGTGATGGTTCAGAACATGTTAATGCACTTAAAACAGGATTATGTTTTGCATCAACTTCAAAATATCCACGTGATGCTGCTGATAAACAAAGTGCTAATGTTGGTAAGGCTGATGGAAATAATTCACAAAGTACAGCAAAATGATCATATCTTTGCCATCCCGTTAATGCAATTCCTTGTATTCCTTGTGAAAAACGTGCACCTTCACTTTGTGCAACTGCCAACCATCTAAGTGTATTTTCCAAATGACGGCGTGATGGTGGAAGCAATAATGTTTCACCATGTGCACCTTTATATGCGGATGCAATCCATGCAGTTGGAAATATTGTTGCAAATTTATCCCATATTTGTGAACTTATAAAACGATAAATATCTTCTGCATAAACCCATACCATTGGTTCAACTAAACTTCCAATATTTGAATCTTGCATATCACTTAATGACATATGACGTAACATATCATCCCATATCACTAATTTTAATTCTGGCCAACGTTTTTTTATCATAGTTGCAACAGCAGCAACATGTGACAAAAATAATGTATCCCTTGATTTTGATTTACAACGTGAACATTCAGCCATACGAAATACTTCATCACATCCAATATGTAAATGGGTAAAGGTTGGTAATAATTCTGTTTGTGGATCTGCTTGTGTTCCTGTTTCATCTATTGATGTTGATATTATTGTCAATGGTTTATGTGCTTCAATTACTTGTGTGATCATTTCTTCCAAAAAGCTCATTGATGAATTTAAACTTGGACAAAGTGACTAAAAATATACAAAAGAAATAAAAGGAAGAATAAAAGAATGAATGATTGAAATGTTACAATTCTGTTTGTTGTTTTTTTTTGTGTGTGTGGATTAAGTCTTTATAACACGTTGTTCGTTATCGTTATCGTTACAATTTATGAGTTTAGTTTTGTTTAAGACAGATTTAAGAATATGAAAAATCGAAAGTGAAAGAGATAAATTGTAAGTAAAATAATAAGAATGAGTTGTAAGTTGTATATTTATTTTTTTGTTTCTTTTTTGCGTTACAATTTATTTGCTAAATAAATTATTCAAAATTACAAAAAAAAAGTGTTATCAGTGGCAAAGTTAAGATGTTTGTGAAAGTTATTTAGTTGTTTTTTTATTGATAAAAATTCAATTGTGGTGAAATTAATTGAAATTAATTTAATTTTCGTTCTCATCAAACTGAATCTGTTAGAATTGTTGTGTCAATGTTTTTGGAACACTTGGAACCATGTTCTAAGTACGCTCCTTACTGTCATTTAATTAATTCAATTTAATTAAATTAAAAATAATATTTATACAAATTCTTTATCCAAATAAATTGCAAAACGTAAGTATGTTCAAAATAATTAAATTTGCCAGTGGAATAAATGCAAATAAATTAATAATTTCCCGCATTTGTAATTTTTTCTTTTCTTATGCTGATGAAAATTTAAATCTTTTTTCTAATTAAAAAATAACGAAAACAAACAATGTAAAATAGCGGAATTAAGTTTACGCCCAAATTAAACATATTATACTTTTTTCTCAATCCATTTTCCATTTTGTCTCAAGAAACCAAAAAAATAAGAAAATAAATGGAAAGGATAATCAGAGTTTTTAGTAAACTTAACTCGGTTTTTTATTAGTGTGTGTGCGTGTGTGTGTCAATTCTGATTATTTTGATAATGATTATTACAGAAAAGATTTAATCGATGTTACTTATATTTGCGTCTTTTTCATCTTCTTCTACTTCTTCTTCTTCTTTGTCTTATGTAATTACAAAAAGGATATAATTATTGTAATTAACGTAATCTTTTAGAATAATTATTACTTGAAATTTAAACTTTTTTTTTTGCTTTTCTTATGGCAAAAAAATAAAGAAGAAAAAGAACAGAAAACATATTTTTTTTTCCGTTTGGGAAAAAAAAAAAAACAATAATTTTATTTGGTTTTGTATCCATTTTTTAAGACTACGAAAATTGAGTCATTTTTTTTCTTTCTCCGTTTCACTTGTGTATTAAGGAAAAGAAAAAAATTAAATATAAAATTTAACTTTTAATCAGATAAGAAGTGCTTTTCTTCTTCTTCTTCCTTTTCTCTTTTACGTTTTATTTTTTAATCGAACATATTTTTTTTTTTCGTGTTTTGTTTTTAGTAATTAAAATGAGAAAATGTCTCTTCGTCTTTCTAATCTTTTTTCTATTTAATAATAATTCTATATAATTGATCTAATAAATATTAATTTACATTTCATTTGGTTTTAAAAATAATCACATTTACAAGATGGTTGTTTTCTCTCATATACTCATTACTTTCACTTTTACTTTCTCTGAAAGAAAGAATCTTATTACATACACTTGTATTCTTTGATCTTTTCTTTTTTTTATAATTAAGAAATATACGACAGAAATTTTATGTCTTTAATATTTTATTTCTCATGAATAAGTTTTTGTATTTGTTTTTTCTTGTAAATCAGAATAATGTAAGTGTAGTTAGGTAGACTTGTTGATGGATTGTAACATAAGCTTATTTTAATACCATAATAATTTATGTTCAAATCATTTAGTGATAAAGGGGATAGACTTTTTTTTTTAAGTTAAAGAAAATTTGCGTAAATTAATCTACAAATTTATACAAATAAAAATCATTAAATTCACATAAAACAGTAAAAATATTACGGAAAACATAAATTTCTCTATGTAGAACAATATGATGAACATAAAACATGGATGAGTTTAATTTTTGTGAAATAGTTAGATAAATTTGAAGATATAATGAAATTTAAGGATCCGGTTTTGTGTTTATAGTTTTCGTAAATTTATACGAAAATATTTGTCACTGTTATTTGGTAGATTTACGTCAGATACTCGGAAATCGTTTTCACAATTATTTAAAGGGAAAAATAGAGTGAAACTCGGTTATAACGAACCCTTCACACTTATAACGAATTTTTCTTTTTTGTCCCGTGAAATTCGTTATAACAAAGTTTCCCTGTAATTATTAATTAAAAATCAATTTACCTGTGGTGATTCATCAACTTCACGTAAATCTTCATATTGTTTCAATTTTAATGCAAATTCTAAATGTCCAAATGTTTGTACTAATGGCATTACACTTAAACCAACAGATGCAGCTGAATGTAAAAGTTCTCTAATCTCCTTTATTGTATAAGCATTTTTAGCTGAAATATTTCCAATTGTACCAGAATATGGAAACATATCTTCATACTCTAATAATATTCCAGTTGCACCTAATGATTTCATTATAGACATCATGCGTTTTAAGTAGGAAATCTTGAAAATTAGAAAAAAAAGAGAAACAAATGAAAAAAAAAAAATACAAAATGGAAGAATTTATATTAAAAAAAAGTTCATTCATTATGTAGTTGGTAGAAAGTGGAATATTTTTAGGGGATGTTTAGAATGAAAGAATAAAAAAATCATACAATCGATTCTATACTTCATGAATATTTTTGTACAATAATTTACTTTTTTTCATTTTCCCTTTAAAAATTTAATATTTCATATTTTTCTATGGAAATTTTTTTTTTTAATGAAAACACAAAAAATGGACCCGACTAAAATAACGATTTTTTTTTTGGGTTGCTGTATTTTTGATTTGATTTAATTTAACAAAAATTATGGTTTTTTTTTGATTTGACTCTTTGGAAATTAACAATAAAAAAAAATTTATTTGAATTGGAAATTTGATTTTTGTTCTTAAAGTAAAAATTATAATATTATTTTTTTGTTAATCCCTTCAGGTAAATATGTTCAAATTGAAACTTTAATTACCACAATGAAATAAAAAAAAAATTATTGCGTCAGTTTGTTCCAATTAGGAAATTAATTTTCCAAATCAATGAATTTATCGTAAGAACTTTTTGCAAATTGAACCGAATTTACTCAAATCAATTGTTTTGAAACCAAAACACAAAATTTTATTTCTTAAAAAATTCATCTTTCTTAATTTCGATCTGATTGGTTTTTTTTCATTACGGGAACAAAAAGAAAAACATCAATTTTCATTTCCGAGTGAAACCACATGACGCATGAAACTGTATTTTTTTTAATCTTTTTAAAATCATTCAATTTTCCCATTGTTGTTCCCATTTAATATTGTTGTTGTTTTTGTTATTGTTGTTGAATGATTTTCACAAAGAGACAAAAAGAAAACAGCATAAAGTAAAATGATAATAAAATGGGAACTCAAAGAATATTTCTTCCATTAATAAAATTTCATTTTAAAGTGACAACAACAAAGTCCCCCCCAAAAAAATGGGGATGAAAGAAAAATAATCAATTAAATAATACAAAAAAAAGAAGAAAGAAAAAAAAGCACATTAACCGAGAGAGGATATAAAAAGGAATGTGTTATGTGAACTGGACTCATTTCAACTAACTTCCTTTACTCTCCTTCCACCAATATATAATTTCCCCTAATTTTCTTTTTATTAGATTTCTCAATAGAAATCTTATCTTTTTAACAAAATGATATGACACAAAAAAAAGAACAGACAACAGAAAAGAAAATCTAATCGTTGATAAAATTTCCATTAAAGAGAAAAAAACGAGGAAAATATTTCAATTTCTTGTTATTTTTTTTTATTATTATTTTGTAAAAGGGGGAAAAAATTGTGGTAATACCTTTGGTGGTGCTCCCTTTAAATCAAAATGTACTAAACGTTGATTTAATTGTGAATGTCCACCTGGTCCAAGACCAGCTATAACAGGAATACCCATTCTTTGTAATTCATGTTCATAATGTGTTTCCTTTTCTGCAGCTAATCTTAATTGTTCTGTTAAACGTTTACGTCCAATTTCATCTCTAGATGGCATCTCTAAATTTCTTAATAAATTTTCTGTATCCTTATCTAATAATAATGCATCCAATTGACTATATTTATTATCTCTACGTATATAACTTTCACCAGTTGGTTGTAAAAATTTTACTTTATTATCATTATTATTATTTTGATTATTATTACTATTTTTATATTGATTATATGTTGATTTTAATTGAAAATTTGTTAAACCCAATTTATATAATAAATTTTCATGTCGTCCACCAGAATCAAGTTCCTATAATTTTTGTGTTTTTTTTTTGTTGTTTTTTTTATGTTTTCATTTTTTCAAACAAAACAAAAATTTAATGGAAGAAAAATGTAACGAAAAAAAAAAACAGAAAAATGGGATAAAAAAAATGTTTTATTTAATATTTTTTTTTTTTGTAATTAATTAAAAAGTTTCATTTACCGAAAACTTCATTAAAAAGTTACTTACCCTAATTGACATTAATTTATTATCATTTGTTGTAAATGTTGTATAAAATAGTCCCCAACACCAAAGTGCAATTAGAAATAATATTGATGAGCCAAGAACAAAAATCTTTCGTCGCCACACGAATATCATTAAACGTGAATGCATTCTTCAATGATGTCATCAGTATTTGATTGAAAGAATTTGAAACAAAAGAAAAAGAAGCACAAGAAAAAAAAAATACATAATTAAAAACGGATTTTTTTTTTGATTTTCTAAAAGACAAAGACAAAGAAAAAGAAAAAAATTCTATACTTGAAAGATTATAAGAGAGATCGAGTGAATGAGAAAAGTGTAAAAGGGAGTATAAAAACAGAAATGAAAGGATTGAGAAAGATGTGAAAAAGCATCAAAAAGCACTTTACATTATTTTCATATCTCATCGCTTTTATCTTCACGGAAAGAAGATGATGAAGAAGAAGAAGAAGAAGAAGAAAAATTGTTTGTAATATTTTCTACACTGTATTTTACATAACTGAAAATCTCATATAACATTACAACAACCACTCTTTCCCATCACCACCACCACCTTTACCATCATCCTCTTATTTAAGAAATGAGAAAAGATCAAAAAGGAAATAAATTATTTTATGTATTTTTAACTTAATTAAATGAAAGTGTTTTTCGGAAAATTGTAAATTAGGTAAAATAAATTGATTGGTGATAATTTTCTAATTAATAAATTATTATTTGATGAAAAGGGAAAAGATGAATTATGACGTTTGAATAATTTAGAATAAATTTTTGTCTAAGGTGGCGGAGGTATGAGGAGGGGGAGGTTATCGGTTTTGTGGAATAATTTTCTTTTCATTATTTTAAAATAAATTTTGATGTTGAGAGTCTTGAGGAGAATGGGAATTGTTCTTTTGTGCTTCTGCTTTGGTGTTAATATTTTTTTGTTGTGTTTTGTTACTTTGATCAAACAGATGCATCAAAAGTACAATGGTGAAATTTCAAATTGGACAAAAAATTAACTGAGAAATTATTTTTTCTTTACTAAAATGTTTAAGAAACATTGAAATTAAAACTAACAGACAATTCTCCATTTAGTAATTAATTTTTGGTAGAAAATGAAAAACAAAGGAAAAAAAAGCAAACACATTATGTAGAGGAACAACAACAAAATATATTTCTTAACGTTTTATTATTGTTATTTTTTTTTATTTTTATTTTTTGTTGACAAAATTAAAATTTGATTAATTCGATTGGTTTTTTTTCCAATTAATTGACATTTTTTTATTGTTTGACTTCTTTTTGGACAAATTTTTTTATTGTTTCTTTTACTTTTTATATTTTTCGCGATCAAAAAATAAAACCAAAAAAAAAGAGAAAATTCTCCCAAAATTTTACCTGTCACTTCTCATCAACATTCACACTTTTTACTTATTTGTTTTTTCTTTTCTTGTTGTTTTCTGCTCCTTTTTTAAGTTTACTTCCTTCTTTTGTCTTTTGTTATTTTTTTGTTTTGTGTATTATTGTTGTCGACAAAAACAAACAATAAACAATAACAACAACAATAACAACAGTAGCAGTCAAAATAAGAATAACAATAATAAAATAGCAACAACAACAGCAATAGAAATGAAAATGTAAATTGTAAAATAAATTGTGACGAAATGTTGTTTTACTTTTATTTTTAGTTTTTATGTGTTCCTTGTACTCAACAAAAATTAATTAATTATTCATTTAGATTATTTTACTCTTCTACATTGGATTTACGCATGTTTTCTGTTTTACACCCTGGACCAATCAATATTTTTTTCCCTTTTTTTTTTACTTCTTCTTCTTCTTCACTTGTTCACTGTTTTTCTTCTTCTTCGTTTGTTTCCTCTTTTTTTACATTTTTTGTTTTTTTTTTCTTCTTTTTCTTCTTTTTAGGCTTCAAGGCAAACAGCAGGAGGGAGCTTAATAGTAGCAGCTCATATATACAAACGGGGTAATGGTCGGAGCGGGGTAGCCCGATAAAAAATCCAGGTACAAAGAGACACAATTTTCTCTTTCCTTTAGTTTTTCTTTTTGGACGATGCTGGTGTTGTTGTTATGATTCTGTGAGAGTTCTCAAGGGGGAATATTGTGATTTTGATTGGATGTCCAAAATAATCACAACTTGATGGAAAAATCAAAAAATAAAAATAAAAAAAACAAACAAAATCCCTCTCTGATTAAATTTTCACAATAATCCTTTTTTTTTTTCTTTGTTTTGTTTCCTTTCTTTTGACACTTCTTAAGGGAAAATATCAACCTACAACCCTTTCACTTATATACACATACACACAGACACAAAACACAACAGAATTCCTCTGTTAACTTAAAACAAACACAAGAACAAAAAGAGATCAATTTTTTTTTCTATAAAAAATGCTTTTGTTTATATTTTTCTTGTACTTCTTTTTCTTATTTTTCTTTTCTAAGATAATCTGCTTCGTTTTATTCTTCTTTTTCTTATTTTGTATGAATTTCAATATTATTATTATTATTATTTTTGTTGTTGTTAACTCTAAACACAAAAATGACGATAAACTTTCTCCGACTGGACTAACTGACAGACTGAAATTTGTTGAAGAAATTTTAAGAGAAAACTTGGATATCGTGTTTTACGTTTGCATTTGTTATTTTTATTTATTTTTTCTACACCAAGTGTATATTTTTGGGTGGGATAAATAGAGAGAGAGAGAGGGAGTGAAAAAACCAGAAAAAAGAGAGAGGAAGCAGTATGGGATTTTGAATTTTTATTTGTTTGTTTATTTATTTTTTTCCCTACATTTTATTCAATTATTGCGTTTGCGCGCTAACATGAATTTCCTATAATTTTTGTCTGAAGAGAGAACCCAAACAGAGAGAGAATGGGAATATATATGTGTGTGTATGTTGATTTGTTGGAAACGTAAAAAAAAAACTGCATGCCAAAAAGATTGAAGATTAGAGTTTTTCCGGTGTTTTCAACTACAAATCCGGAATTTTTCTAACTTCTTCTTTTTTTTTCTGTATTCGTCCAAATGGAAAAGGAAGGAAATTCATTGAAAAATTGTGTCTCAGAATAAAATAGGAAACAACAACAACAATAATATAAGATACAAGTTATTATTTCTATTTAATTAAGTCAATACGGAATAACATTGAAAATGTATTGAGATAATCAAATGAGTTTTAATGCTAATTGAATTAGATAAGAAAAACCGGCTATTAAGCACGTTGTCTCACTCACACATTTTTCAATTGTATAATATTGACAGAAGTCATTAGAGTTGTTTATGAATAAACAAAACCACACAAAGAATTGAATGAAACGAATGACAGGAAAAAAAAAATATTTGCAGAAGAAAAAGAAACAAGTTTTTGTATTATTTAACGAGAAATGAGAGAGATGAAAATTGTAATTTGAGACAAAGGGAGAAAATAGCAAAACTTGAGACTTTTGAGACTTAAAGTCTTAACTTAAAATTCTAGCGAAGTAAAGAGTTTTTATCATCACAAACCGGAAACGGAAATAATCATAATACGAAATATTTTTGCTACAAGAAAGATTTCAATGGGAAATCAAAACGAAATGATTTATTTATATTTTTTGTTATTCTTAAGCTGGAAGCTTTTTGCTCAATTTTTTCTCTGCTTCTTATTTTTCTGTCCTTCGGATTTTAAATTCAAAAGCGCACAACTTTTTAATGGAGATTTTTCATTTCTTTTGTTTTCAAAAATTTATCATTTTAATTGATTTTTGGTTCTTTGTGTGTGTGTGTTTGTTTTTCCTGAATGCAATGAGTTCAACAAAAAATGATAATTCTTTATTGGCAAACGGACTGTAAATCGTAAAAAAAAATCAAATTAAAATCCTACATCAAATATTGACAAATCTTATTCATTCGTGTAAATCCCTGTTTTTTTTCCCATCAATTCTTCCCTCCTCTTAACATTTAGAATTTATTAGGAATAAAGCCACCAACTATTTTCACCCTTCACACTTCATTCGTTTTGGTTGATTGAGTTTTTGTTATGACTGGCGGGAGTGGGGAAGAAGGGATACTAACTAATATCGAATAAAAATGAAAAAAAAAGTCCTCACAACGCCAAAAAAAAAAACAACAAATAAAAATGTGGGTGGTGGGTGAATAATAATAATTGATGTATTTGACTTTTATATTCAGGAATGACATGAATATTGTTGTATTTGTGTAAATGATTCCAATTTTTGTGTTTGTGTTAATTTTTTTTTTCTTTCTCCATTTTCCTCCTGTTGTAATAATGGCGCCATCATCATCATTAAAGTTCCGATTTTTTTTTTCGTGTTAGATGCGATATTTGCTTAATTAGTTTTTATCCAATTAGTGAAACAAAAAATAAATTTTGTATAATGAAGAACAAAAGTGAATGGTTTTAGTTTTTTTTTTTAATTTCTGTGTTCAAGTTTTTATTGAATGATTTTTTTGTATGTTTTATGAATAAAATTTCTTTTGAATTGACAAAAGATGACGTATGTTACGTCATCACTGAAGTAATCTTTTAACTTGCTGCATTCATCTAATACTCTCACCCATCCATAACCTTACAAATAATATCTTAATGTCAGAGTTCAATTTGAATATTTTCAATTATTTTCTTTTTGGTTGCGCCACAAATTAAAGCTTGAATTAAAGTGATTTTATTTGTTTACTCTGTTTATTAAAATTCAATTCAAAAATCAAATTCATTTTTACTTTATTTGGCTTCTATTCACAAAAAAGAAAAACAAATAATGTCATTATTATAAAATTGGAATGAAATCTTAACGTTTCAAGGCTAAAATCAAAATAATAATTGAATAAATAGAATTAAATTGTTGAACATTTTTTTTTGTAACTTTTATTAAATCAAATTTTTACTTGAACTTTATAAAAGTCGAATGAAGAGTAAAGGAAAATGGAAAATGGAAAATTTCCATATTTATTGTCACGTACTTCAGAATATAAATTCAGATTTATTATGTTCTTGGATTTTATACTTTAAGGATAAATTTAGTCGCTAACAAAATGCACATTGAACGAAATGGAATATATTTTGCGTAATTTTCATGAATGCCGGAAAATAGTTAATTTCTTGGGTACGATGTGAAAATTTTCTTTTTGAATTTAGAACTTTTCACATTTTTTAGTAATCTTCGCAAATAAATTTTTATCGTAGAATCTAACTCAATGATTTTTGACACATACAGACAAAACCAACAACAATTGGTTAAATTTAAGTTGTGTTGGTTGTTAATTCCAACCTACGGTGCCACGGTTGGTAACAAAATATTTTATTGAAGATATTGAAAATTAAATTAAATCAAAATAAAATAACTGATAACAACATTTTTCACTGAATTTATAATGTTAAGAATTTACATTTAATAATTTTCACCATTCCTCTCCTTCAACGTTTAAACTCCCTGTTGTTTTTTTATTGGAAAGAATAAAAAAAATATTTTATTAAATAAATTCTTGATTATTATTTTCTTTTCAATTCATTAAATAACAAAACAATAGACAACGAAAATATTTAAGATATTTTCTCGCTATTGTTTAGTATTTACGAAATATATTTAATTATTAATTAGAATTAGATAAATTTTTGCAACCACTAAAGAATGTTAGGTTGTATATCAGTTTATTTTATTGTCATGAGTGACGGTGGTGTGTGGAGTGAGTTGAACGTGAATATTGGTTGGGTGATAAAACATTATTTTATATATTTATATTGTTTGTACACACACACACAATATACGCTAAAATGAAAATTTAAACAATATTTTATTTTTCACTTTTGAATTTGAATTGAATTTCAAAAAGCAAGAAAAGAAAAGAAAAGAGAAAAAAAACAATTTTAAATGGGAAATGTATGTAAGAATATGAAATTCATTTATATCGTTTTAATAGAATTATTTTATCGTCTTGTTGTTGCTGTTACTATTTAAAGGAAACATTTTCTAAAATTTCCGAAATTATTTTGTAATTATCACTTTTAAGTTTTAACGAAAAATATTCAAGAAAACTATACGAACGAAGTTTAATGTTTGTACCCAATTCTGAAACGATTATTTAAATCGACTGTGTTTAGTTTTCAATTGACGTGTGACGGGTGACACAAAAGTAACATTTGTTGCATCACTTTGGTTTAAAAAAAATTGTACCCCCTTTTTTAATGTGTCAGCCAAAAATTGTCCAACATTCAGTTTAGAGTTTAAATGATTAAAAAATGTCAGTCAACCGTGTCTGAAAAAAATTCCATATACAAAATTACAAAATTGTTGAAAATTTTTAAACATTTTTTGTCTTTGTTTGTTAAAATTTTTCTTTTCTTTCACATATTTTTGTATTTATGTAAAAATTCACTTTTTATTTATTATGAACAATAATTGTCTGCGTCTACCCATTAAATAAACAATAACAAAAATTTACCTACACCCATTTATATGGAATATTTTACATAAAAAAGAGGAAGGGAGAAAAAGAGAAAGACAAAAAAACGTTTAGACATAAAAAAAATCCATTAAAAAAATAGACACAGATAACAATAGTTAAAAGCTCATTTCATTCCATTCCCATATTTTCCTTTCTCTGTTTCCTATATTTCTATGTTTTTCACAACAAATGAAAACTTTCAACATTTTCTTCCTTTTTGTTGTTGTAATTCTCCATTCAAAATTTATTATTTTAATTGATTTTTGGTTCTTTGTGTGTGTGTGTTTGTTTTTCCTGAATGCAATGAGTTCAACAAAAAATGATAATTCTTTATTGGCAAACGGACTGTAAATCGTAAAAAAAAATCAAATTAAAATCCTACATCAAATATTGACAAATCTTATTCATTCGTGTAAATCCCTGTTTTTTTTCCCATCAATTCTTCCCTCCTCTTAACATTTAGAATTTATTAGGAATAAAGCCACCAACTATTTTCACCCTTCACACTTCATTCGTTTTGGTTGATTGAGTTTTTGTTATGACTGGCGGGAGTGGGGAAGAAGGGATACTAACTAATATCGAATAAAAATGAAAAAAAAAGTCCTCACAACGCCAAAAAAAAAAACAACAAATAAAAATGTGGGTGGTGGGTGAATAATAATAATTGATGTATTTGACTTTTATATTCAGGAATGACATGAATATTGTTGTATTTGTGTAAATGATTCCAATTTTTGTGTTTGTGTTAATTTTTTTTTTCTTTCTCCATTTTCCTCCTGTTGTAATAATGGCGCCATCATCATCATTAAAGTTCCGATTTTTTTTTTCGTGTTAGATGCGATATTTGCTTAATTAGTTTTTATCCAATTAGTGAAACAAAAAATAAATTTTGTATAATGAAGAACAAAAGTGAATGGTTTTAGTTTTTTTTTTTAATTTCTGTGTTCAAGTTTTTATTGAATGATTTTTTTGTATGTTTTATGAATAAAATTTCTTTTGAATTGACAAAAGATGACGTATGTTACGTCATCACTGAAGTAATCTTTTAACTTGCTGCATTCATCTAATACTCTCACCCATCCATAACCTTACAAATAATATCTTAATGTCAGAGTTCAATTTGAATATTTTCAATTATTTTCTTTTTGGTTGCGCCACAAATTAAAGCTTGAATTAAAGTGATTTTATTTGTTTACTCTGTTTATTAAAATTCAATTCAAAAATCAAATTCATTTTTACTTTATTTGGCTTCTATTCACAAAAAAGAAAAACAAATAATGTCATTATTATAAAATTGGAATGAAATCTTAACGTTTCAAGGCTAAAATCAAAATAATAATTGAATAAATAGAATTAAATTGTTGAACATTTTTTTTTGTAACTTTTATTAAATCAAATTTTTACTTGAACTTTATAAAAGTCGAATGAAGAGTAAAGGAAAATGGAAAATGGAAAATTTCCATATTTATTGTCACGTACTTCAGAATATAAATTCAGATTTATTATGTTCTTGGATTTTATACTTTAAGGATAAATTTAGTCGCTAACAAAATGCACATTGAACGAAATGGAATATATTTTGCGTAATTTTCATGAATGCCGGAAAATAGTTAATTTCTTGGGTACGATGTGAAAATTTTCTTTTTGAATTTAGAACTTTTCACATTTTTTAGTAATCTTCGCAAATAAATTTTTATCGTAGAATCTAACTCAATGATTTTTGACACATACAGACAAAACCAACAACAATTGGTTAAATTTAAGTTGTGTTGGTTGTTAATTCCAACCTACGGTGCCACGGTTGGTAACAAAATATTTTATTGAAGATATTGAAAATTAAATTAAATCAAAATAAAATAACTGATAACAACATTTTTCACTGAATTTATAATGTTAAGAATTTACATTTAATAATTTTCACCATTCCTCTCCTTCAACGTTTAAACTCCCTGTTGTTTTTTTATTGGAAAGAATAAAAAAAATATTTTATTAAATAAATTCTTGATTATTATTTTCTTTTCAATTCATTAAATAACAAAACAATAGACAACGAAAATATTTAAGATATTTTCTCGCTATTGTTTAGTATTTACGAAATATATTTAATTATTAATTAGAATTAGATAAATTTTTGCAACCACTAAAGAATGTTAGGTTGTATATCAGTTTATTTTATTGTCATGAGTGACGGTGGTGTGTGGAGTGAGTTGAACGTGAATATTGGTTGGGTGATAAAACATTATTTTATATATTTATATTGTTTGTACACACACACACAATATACGCTAAAATGAAAATTTAAACAATATTTTATTTTTCACTTTTGAATTTGAATTGAATTTCAAAAAGCAAGAAAAGAAAAGAAAAGAGAAAAAAAACAATTTTAAATGGGAAATGTATGTAAGAATATGAAATTCATTTATATCGTTTTAATAGAATTATTTTATCGTCTTGTTGTTGCTGTTACTATTTAAAGGAAACATTTTCTAAAATTTCCGAAATTATTTTGTAATTATCACTTTTAAGTTTTAACGAAAAATATTCAAGAAAACTATACGAACGAAGTTTAATGTTTGTACCCAATTCTGAAACGATTATTTAAATCGACTGTGTTTAGTTTTCAATTGACGTGTGACGGGTGACACAAAAGTAACATTTGTTGCATCACTTTGGTTTAAAAAAAATTGTACCCCCTTTTTTAATGTGTCAGCCAAAAATTGTCCAACATTCAGTTTAGAGTTTAAATGATTAAAAAATGTCAGTCAACCGTGTCTGAAAAAAATTCCATATACAAAATTACAAAATTGTTGAAAATTTTTAAACATTTTTTGTCTTTGTTTGTTAAAATTTTTCTTTTCTTTCACATATTTTTGTATTTATGTAAAAATTCACTTTTTATTTATTATGAACAATAATTGTCTGCGTCTACCCATTAAATAAACAATAACAAAAATTTACCTACACCCATTTATATGGAATATTTTACATAAAAAAGAGGAAGGGAGAAAAAGAGAAAGACAAAAAAACGTTTAGACATAAAAAAAATCCATTAAAAAAATAGACACAGATAACAATAGTTAAAAGCTCATTTCATTCCATTCCCATATTTTCCTTTCTCTGTTTCCTATATTTCTATGTTTTTCACAACAAATGAAAACTTTCAACATTTTCTTCCTTTTTGTTGTTGTAATTCTCCATTCAAAATTAAATTAAATTGTTAAAGAAAAACATATTGTAACATTTACATGGAGATTGTTGTGGAATCGTTTAATTGAAAAATGGAAATTCAATAATTGTATAGTTTGAAAATAATAATAAATTAATATTTCTCATGAGTTTTATTACCTTTAATAAACACTGACAAGAAATGAATTGATTACTATCAGAATACTAACATTAATGAAATGAATTGTAAATATTTTAAATGGTTGTCTATTATTGACAGATATCGTTCAAAATTTCTAACCATTTGTCCATAAAACGTACCATGAAAATTTTGTTCTAACAATCATACTGACACTTTACCTTTACAAAATTTCTACTACAAAAACATAAATTCCTTCTAATTTTCAGTACATATTGACATTCTTATTAAATTCTAAATAATAATTTATTTTTAAAATTTCGTTATTTTCACAGTAATTGAAAAAAAAAAAACAACAACTAGTCGCAGTTGTTGTTGTTTTCCTTCAAAAAACAAAACATAATTAAAAACTCATTAAACTGTCATTATTACAGAATAAATTTTTTATGTAATTTCGTAAAAGAAAACAATGAAAAATTGATAAAAGAAAAATGTCTTCTTGTTTGAAGTTAATAAAAAAAAAATATCGCAGAGATAAGGAAACTAAAAGAAAAATTAATTTTCTAAGCTTCTAAGTTTTTTTTTCTCTTTCACTTTTTTCTTTTTTTGTTGCAAAACTAAATTTTTTATCAAAACTTTTTTGATTATTCTGATTATTTTTTAATTGAAACTATAATCGACGAGTACACCCCCTTATCATAAATGAGGAGCTGCTTTATAGAATAACAAATTCAAAATCTGAGATGTAATTACAAACTCAATCAACTTTTTGTTGTCAGTCCAAATTGAAATAAAGGAGAATTGAATGGATGTTCATGTTTCTAGGAGGAACGATTATTATTATGAATTTCCAAGAATAGATTGAACTTTTCATAATTTAATAATTCCAGAAGCTTTTCTTTTTGATTGTCGTTCGTTCAAACTTCTAATTTTCAGAATTTATTTTGTTCATATTTTTAATTAAGTCAATAATCTGGTCCCTTTGAATTAAAATAATAAAATTTATTGTCATCTTTCTCACTCACTCTCTGTCTCTCTCTTCGTGTTCTGACGTTTATACAAAAAATTCATTCAAATCTAAAATTCAATTTAATAGGAAAATTCAAATATGTAAATGTTCTCGCATGTTCCAAAAATAATATTGTATATTTGAAATTAAAATCTTTTAAGCTCTTAATTTAAATCTGGTTAAATTAGAATATCTTTAAACAGTTTATACAAAAATTATTAAACTAAAATTGAAATGTCCTCATAGAGGGTTATTTATGGAAGTGACTACCCCCTTTCACTTCACTTGATCATAATTAATTTATTTATGATTCCTGTCTTTTTTTCTCCCTTTGTTCTTTTTACGTTTAAACATCCAATGGATTTAATGTTTTCACAGATAAGTTACTGTAATTTCCAATAATTGATTTGTTTCAAGGAGAATTTCACGTAATGATAGAATCAATAAATTTCTAATTAGAATTAAATCAATATAATATTATCCTACCTGTTCATCCAAAGTCTTGACTTAAACTTGTCCATATTTCCGATACAAAACGTACAGATTTATTTGCAGATTTTTGTTCCCTTGATAAATCGGATTTATCAGCTGTTAATCCGATTGATTCTGTTCGTCCACTCTTTTATTATAAAATTCAAAAGGAAAACAACAAAATTATTTAATTATTTAATTAATTAATAAATAAAAAAATGAATAGAAAAATGCATTAGGACGAATGAAAGATTTTTGTGCGTTAATATTTTGTAAAATTTCTTTGAAACGAAATTCAATCGTGTATTTTTTTTTTTTAAAGTTTTATCAATTTCCCAATCTAGAAGAAACTCATTTATTGATTTAACTTTAGGGAATTTTTTCAAACAAAAAAAATCACTTCTGATTGGTTGAAAATATTATATAGACTAAAGACTAAAGAGGATTTCAAGCTTTGAAGTTTTTATCACAAAGTCAAAATATTCTATGAAGTGATTAGAATTCATATATTCACTTCTTTGTATTTTCTATGAAAATAGGGGAGTAGAATTAGAAAATGGGATTGATTTAAAATGTAGAAATTTTAATTAGAAATTAGATAATAGAAAGAATAGATAGAAATTAAAATTAAATCGAGTGAAAATAATCCGTTCAAAATAATAATCTTTTAACAGAAAATTCAGAATCTGAAGAAGTGGAAGCATTTTTTTTTTTATTTTTTGTTGGAAAATGAAATTTGTGTTATTTTCATTTTTTATTACAAATAAAATTTTACCAACGCAATTTATTAATAAAATGTCACCGTTATTATAACTTTTCACACCCATACCAAAAATGTCAACGATAATTATTCATTAAATTAATAAAGAGTAACCTAATTAATTATTGTTTAATTAAATTAACATATTTTTTTTGTTGTTTTGTAAAAACAAAACTAAAATAATTATTTACAACAACAAAAAAAAATAAAAATAATAAATAATGAAGAAAAAGAAAAAGAAAAAAACGGATAACGAAAATAATGTTTAAATAATGAACAGAAAAGGAAAAAGCAAAAAAAAAAAAGGCGTTACTAAAAAAAATTTTCTCTAAAAGTAACGCACACACACAACAATTATTTACAATTCATTATTGGAAACAACACGTAACATTAATTAACGATTATTGAATTCTTTTGTCACAATCTGACTCATCATTTTTTATATTAACCATTTTTGTTTTTAACCTTCTTTCGACCTTGATGCATTTTTTAACCCTTCTTATTCTTATTTCTTGCTTTTTTTTTTACCCATCTTTCTAAATCACAAAATCTAACATTATATCCAGACGATGACTTCATCATTTCAAATGTACGTAAGTGAAGTCCCCTGTTTGTTGAAAATAATACCGGTGTTTGTTGACTAACAATACTGCTAATTGATGGTGTTGGTGGTACTGATATTGATGATGATGTTAAACTACTTGATGATGGTTGTAGTGTTCTTGTTGTTAACGTTGACGTTATACTCGTTCTTGTTGTTCCCGTGGTTGTTGTTTCTGCTGATGATGATGTTAGTCCTTGTGTTTGCGTTGGTGTTTTTGAAGCAATTAAAATTTTATGCAATTTTTTATTATTTTCATCATTAAAATTTAATTGATTTCTTTTTTTCATCACGACATCAAAAGTACAAAAAATTTCATAAAAAAAAAAAAAAAACAAAAAAATAGAATTTTTTTTTTATATTAATTAAAAAAAATTCCGTTTAAATATTTTATTTAAGAAAATTACTTTAAATTTTCATTTTCTTTTCATTTTTTGCTTTTGTTTTTTTTTTGTTCCTTTTCTGTCCCTTTTTTCTAAGTCTCTCTATAAATTTGTGTGCGTTTTTTTTTTCTTTTGCCGTTTCTTTAATTTTGTTTTTCTTCTTTTTCTTTGTTTCGACTTTATTGTTGTTGTTGTTTTTTTTTTTTTTGATTAAATTATTAAAAAGATAATATTCACTTTATTCGTTTGAATATAATAAGAACAAACAACAACAAATCGTATCCAGAATATGTATGGATGTTTGTTCCTTTGTGTTGTTGTTTTTTTTTTATTCACGATTAAAAATTCAGTACAATTTTATTTAAAACAAAAAGTAGAGGAAAAATACTGCAACCGAACAACGTCCGTGTTACTGGCATTTTTTTTTTGTTCTTATTTTCAATTTTAAATTTTCCTATTTTTCTTCTTGTTTTTTTTTAACTTTTCGTTTGTGATTTTTAATTAGCACAATTTTTCATTAAAATTCTTTTTCAACAGACAAAATAAACCAAAGTCAATAGACAATAGACATAAACTCAAACACAAACACACATACACACACACACAGGTTTAAAATATTTTTTTTCAACGAATTTTTTTTCTTTCCAAAAAAATATGAAAAATTTGTTTTAATTTTTTCTTAAATAAAAATCGCGAAATTTATGAAAAACAAAAATGAATTTATTTTCTTTTCATTTTTTATTCTAAAAAAAAATATAGAAAAAAACCAAGAAAACTTTAAAAAAAAAACTTTACGACGAAGCTTTACTTGAACTAGTTAATGTATCACTGAAGAACGCAACACACAGCAAAACAAAAACTCGAATAATTTACATGAATTTAAAAAAAAACAACAACAAATAAAAAGTAACAACAACAGAAATGGGGAAAAAGATATAAAAAAATAGTAAAATTATATGTTCCATGGATAAAATTGAAAAAGATTAGAGAATCAATTGAATATGAAATGAATTGTGTTCGTGTTATAAACTTCATATCTTGACATTACTAGGATTTTAAATAATCCTTATAACGAAGTGGAATTGTTCTTTAATTGTTTCAACGCAAAAATGTTTTGCACTGTAAAATTTGTATCATTTAGTTCGTCTTCTAACTGTGACTGGAGGTTAGGAGCTAAAGAAACTCTATGCATAAAGTTAGATAGAATTGTTTGAATTATATTTATCATATATAAAAATCATATATAAAAATAATAATTCATAATTAATAATCTCCAACTAACAAAAATATATATTCCAAATCCATCAATAAAAATGTGTAATTCCATGGACACAATTATTCGATAATTCTCTCTTTTATTTTTTTCAAACATATAAATTGGAATAGAACTAAACTGACCCGTCACACCACAAAGTAATAATTTATATATGTAGAAAAAAAAATGTCCTTCCATATTTATCGATTAAACTTCCTATCAGAGAAAAATACAAAAACAATAAAATTGTTGGAAACAAAAAATTATTTGCGTTTTATGTTTTTGATTCAAATAATTATTGCAGTTATTTTTTTTTTCAGTTGAATTCCATTATTTCAATTCAATATTTAGAAGAAACACGAGAACTTTATAAAAATGCTTCTGGTTTTTTTTTTGTGTTTTCTAACGAATAAAACAACAACAAAAATTATCGGATCTTCCTTATCGTATTTTTTGTTGTTTGTTGATATTTTGTGTCTATGATGCATTATTATGATGGTCGTGTCGATGATGCATACTGGCGATTATGATAATGACGTGTATGTTCAATATAGATATATCTTGTAACATGCGTGTGTGTGTGGGTTTGTGTATTTTGTATTGTTTTAAAAGTTCATTATTATTAAAAGTCTAATTATAATTTATAAAACAGAGAAAAAAAAAACAAACAAAATTTGTTAAACGCATTTACTTACATCATCATCATAATCATCATCGTCACTAAAATCATCATTATGATATTATGGTATTTTGTTGTGTTAATGGTTATAATTTAGAGTTTAGACGTTGATCGTGTGTGGACTGTAATTTTATAGAATGCGAGATGGGTAAAGCGGGTGAGGAACATTGTGTTTTGTTATAAGGGCTATAATATTTTTTCACTCGTAATTTAATACGTGATAACTTTAGTTTCTATAGTAATCTGAATTCCAAGAATTGACGGAATTATATAAGAATAATTTTGTATTTTGGAAACCTTAACTCTTTATCTAATTATAATGAAAAGTTTAATAATTTTAAATTTGTTTCAAATTGAAATAGTTTTATTAATTTGTGTAAATTGTGAAAGTAATTCTAAGGGCAACAATTATAATCAACCATATACTTTGACAACTGTCTGTATGTCAAATGAGCCACCATATGAAAAGTGTCACAAATAATAATAACAATAATATTTTTCCTCCCTGCATTTAGTTTATGATTCACAAAATTGATTGACAGTCAGACAAACTGACAATAAAAGAAAACTTTATTTATGAGAGACAAAAGAACGTATTCGAAGTGCTACTTTTTATCATGAATAATCCGAATTACATAAGAAGTAAAACTGCAATTAATTCTCAATCCAAAATTTTATGTTTTTATTCTCTCAACATTCAGTTGATAAAGATCATTGGCACCGTTTCAATGAAAATTCATTGTCAAAGTTTCCAAACGTGAAGTCTTTTTTTGTTCACTTTGGAACCTTTTCAATTGAAAGAAAATTCTATTTATTTTCTTTTTCTGTTTCTCAGTATTTCTATTCGATTTAATAAAATAATTTTCTTTTCCCTGAACTCTTGATTACAGAAGATGATTATTAACGATATAATAATTCCATTTTCTATTTATGTTTGTGTTTATGACAATACAATAGTCGTCTACAATATTAATGAAATTAAATGATTTGATTTGTGGGTGGTATTTTTCATATGTAACTAAATGTTTTATTTATGTTCTTGTTCGTTTTCTTTATTTTTCTTCTTTTTTTTTTTTTGGTTTTCCTATGAATAATTTATTTTAACGTTTCTTTTTTTCTTTTTTTTTTGTAATTTAGAATAAGTACCTTCGCGCCCACAAATATTAGTCCATAAATATTATTAAATAAATGAAACAAAAAGGTTCCGTGTTCATGTCTCGATTTGTAGAAATTTTTTAAATCAAATGACATTTTGTAGGGTAAACTTAATTGAAATTAAATGGTTACAATTGAAATCGTAATCCAATAGAAAAAAAATGATTTGGGAATTAGGTCAATGGTTGTGACAACAGGTGATAACAAATTATAGTTTTTTTAAAAATAAAAATAAAAAAAAATATTTACATTCACAATTAGCCACCAAATTTATCTTAACAAATTAATAATGTTTATTCATTAATTTACCTTTTCTAATTACATATTTATAAAAAATAATTTTTGTTTTATTAATTTTATTTTGTTTTGCAATTATCAATATTTTTTTTATCTGAGTTCAAATTTTGGGTTGCTCTAAAATTAAAGCGAAATCGTTAAATCATAAAACTTAGTAATATTTAAATTTTAGAAAATATTTTTATAACATATGACATAAAATTAAATTTGAAATATGATTAAAAATATTTAATAAAAATCGAAATTTTGTTATAACAAAATTTTTTCTCTGAAAAAAATATTTATAACAATCTGTACATGCTCTAAAAAAGATTTTATATATGGTTATCGAACGTGGCCATTAGTAATATTTAAATTTTAGAAACAATACAATCTGTGCAATCATGTAAAATGCGTCATATTCATTCAATCATAATATGTGCAATCTTTATGCAATAAATTAAAATTTTGATTTAGATTGAAAAATGTGGCCTCATTTAAAAAAAAAATCAAAGTCTGATGCTTGATAATATTTGCAAAAATAATTAATATTTGAACTTTAGTGATAACATGAGCTTACGCAGAAAAAATGGAATATGAATTCCCAGAATTGATATAAAATTATATATAAGAATGACATGCATTAAAAACTAAAAAGCTACAATCTTCGCAAATATTGATAAAAGAACAATATAAAAACATGTAAGCCATTTTGTTGAGTGTAAGAATGGATAAAACGGACACGGGTTTAAATAATTAGCGAAAGACAAGATTTACTGAATTTAACACTTTATTTATTTAACTTTAATTTATAAATACAACTTTATTTTATTATTGCTATAATAAGTACAACAATTATTTATATGCAATGATTTTATGTTTTTAATACATAAAACCTTTAGCCTAAATATGTTTAAAAGTAATTAAGATTTCAGTTAGATTCCAAAAGTACTGGATTTACCAAAATGATGATAGGACTAAAAATATATAAACAAAAACTTGGAATTAAATCGACTTTCCACAAATATTACTTGGGGTCACATATATCTGTCTTTAGAGTTCAACTCCGGTTATTATCATTATTATATGTTTTCTCCAAATTCATTCCGAAAATCAACTAAAACAATAAATAATAATAAGTGATAAGTATTATCAAATTTCTTTGAGTTAAAATTCTGATTTAACAAAAATAATAATTAATTATTAGAAATCAAAAATTAATGCATAACTAACGTTGATATTCATCCAACTCAGTAATATTTAAATTTTAGGAACAATACAATATACGATCAATCAGTGCAATCATGTGAAATGCGTTATACAATCTATGTACTTACAGTCATCATAACAATAATGCGCAATCTTTATGCAATAAATTAAATTTTTTAATCAGATTGAAAATGTGGTCTCTTTTTTAAACATATATTAAAAAAAATTAATGCCTAATGCTTGATAAAATTTGTAAATATTATTAAAAATTTGAACTTTTGTGATAACTTGTGCTAACTGAATTCTAAGCATTAATAGAATTATATAATAATGACATAAATTACGCAACCTTCTATTACAATCTGCTTCTTCGCAAATATTGATAAGAGAAAAATATAAAAACATGCATTCTGTTAAAGAAATATCAGTGACATCCAGGAATTAAACCGAAAACGTTCTCTATAATGAAAATTTTAATAATTTTAAATTTGTTTCAAATTGCAACAATTTTATTAATTGGTGTAAATTGTGATCGTAATAATGATAATAACAGTGACAATGAATACGGTAACAATGAACCACATACTTTGACAACTGTCCTTGTATCAAATGAGCCACCAAATGCACGAGACAGACTGAATTTCTGTACAAATGGGATTCGTATGATACAAAGTGAATATGCAACGTTTGGAAATTCATTTGTAAATATCCTCGAAGGTTATGAAACGTTACCAGATAGTTGCAATACAATAACACAACAATTAAATTTACGTGAATACTTGATCAACGCCACTAAAATGATTGATAACAAAGTCAGAAGTATTGAAGGTGCATTAAATTTAAAATCCTCCAATTTGGAAACTGCAGTCCAAGGTCATAAAATTGACGCAACTGAAGCAATTAAGAAAGGTGATTATTGTGCCGCACGTTATAAATTATTAGAAAATGGCGAATACGATTTTCCCACGTTAATTCCAAGTGTGTATGGTACAAACTTAACTAACGCTGAGAAATTAGTATCATTCCTCAACACTTTACCCGATAAAACTGATACAATTTATGGTTTTCGTATTCTCTTTGATGAAATGAAAAAGAATGGACACCATTATAGTACAGTGACATCGATGATTGCCTATCAAGTGCTTAACGTTTTACATGAAACTCTAAACCACAATGAACATTTTATCCATATTCGTGATAATCTTCCAGGATCTTATAATTCATTAAAATGGAATATGGTTACTGCTATGAATAATAAAATTAACAATGAACCTTCTTATGGATCATCTGATAAAGACACTTTAAGACGTATAGTATATACATACTATACCGCTTGTGGAGGTACTCATTGTCAATGGAAATTCATACCGGAACCAAATGGTGAATATTTTTATATTAGAAATCATGCATATCCTGAATATATGTATGCTGATACCAAGGACTTTGCATTTGATAATCAAAGACGTAGTGTTTTTCTACGAAAAAAAGATGAACCAATAGAAATGGGAAAGTGGCAAGTTGAACCAATTGAAGGATCGGAATATTTCAAGATAAAAAATGTTTTTTGGAATGAATATTTATATCTTGATTCTACTGAGTACAGGTTGAGTGTTTATTATGGAAATGTTTACACATGGAGACCAGGTGGCTGTAACCAAGAAGGATGTAAATGGAAATTTGTGAAAGCATAAATTCTGTTTTTATTTTGTATTTTTTAAAAAATTTAAATTAATAAAAAATTTTGAAAGAATAAAATTTTTTATAATCTTTCACTTAAAATTGAATACTTTTACAGCCTAATATATTTTCAATTTTTTTTTGTCAGAGCAATTTAAGGAATCAAACAATGCCAGAATTAAAAGGTAGTATAAAACTTACACAAGCGACTTAGGTGTATTTAGTAACAACTATAATAATGCAACTGTTACAGCAAAATCGACTAAAAATTCTTTAGCCTAAACATGTTTAAAAGTAATTAAAAAACAGTCGTGATAACTTAAGCTTACATAAAGAAATTTAATCTCAATTCCAAGAATTGATAGAATTATATAAGAATGATTTTTGTATCTTTAACCTTTGATCTGAATTATCACAAATATTGATATAAGAATAATATAAAACTTGCGTTCTGATATTAAATAAAAATTAGTATACGTTCTAGAATTAAACCGAATACAATTATAATGAAAAGTTTAATAATTTTAAAGTTGTTTCAAATTGCAATAATTTTATTAATTGGTGTAAATTGTGAAATTAATTCTGGCAATGAATACGGTAACAATGAACCACATTCTTTGAATACTCACGTTGCTTCACCAAACAATGCACGAAACAGATTTAATTTCTGTGCCAATGGGTTACGTATGATTCAAAGTGAATACGCAACGTTTGGAAATTCATTTGTAAATATCCTCGAAGGTTATGAAACGTTACCAGATAGTTGCAATACAATAACACAACAATTAAATTTACGTGAATACTTGATCAACGCCACTAAAATGATTGATATAAAAGTGAGAAGTATTGAAACTGCATTAAATCTAAAATCTTCCAGTTTGGGTTCTGCTGTTCGTGGTCATGAAATTGACGCAACTGAAGCAATTAAGAAAGGTGATTATTGTGCAGCACGTTATAAATTATTAGAAAATGGCGGATACGATTTTCCCACATTAATTTCAAGTGTGTATGGTACAAACTTAACTAACGCTGAGAAATTGGTATCATTTCTCAACACTTTACCTGATAAAACTGATACAATTTATGGTTTTCGTATTCTCTTTGATGAAATGAAAAAGAATGGACACCATTATAGTACAGTGACATCGATGATTGCCTATCAAGTGCTTAACGTTTTACACGAAACTCTAAACCACAATGAACATTTTATTCATATTCGTGATAATCTTCCAGGATCTTATAATTCCTTCAAATATAATATTTTCATTTCTATGAATAATAAAATAAGCAATCAACCTTTCCATGGTCACACAGATCAAGACACTTTAAGACGTACAGTTCACACATATTATGCAGCTTGTTTAGCAACACATTGTCAATGGAAATTTATTCCCGAGCCAAATGGGGAATTCTTCTACATTAAAATTAATGCTTATCCTGAATATTTGTATGCTGAAACGTCGCAATATGCATTTGATAATCAAAGACGTCGAGTTTTTCTATGGAAAAAAGAAGAACAAATAGAAATGGGACGGTGGCAAGTTGAACCAATTGAAGGATCGGAATATTTCAAGATAAAAAATGTTTTTTGGAATGAATATTTATATCTTGATTCTACTGAATACAGGCTGAATGTTTATTATGGAAATGTTTACACATGGAGGCCAGGTGGTTGCAAACAAGAAGGATGTCAATGGAAATTTACAAAAATTTAAATTCAGTTTTTATTATTCAATTAATTGTTCAATGAAATGATTACAAAAAAACACTTTTTCAAAAAGTTTATTATATTTGTCTCGACTAAATCTATTTTTGTATGTCGATTAACAGATGGCGCGTTTGATTTTCATTTTTAACTTGTGCCACCTGTTGAACATTTTCTAAAGTTCTTATAATGGACGTACAAATTCAAAAATTTTTAATTCTTTTTCAAATTATTTTAATTTAAATTAATAATTAAATGAATTGTAATTTTTTTATTGCTTAATAAAAATATATCAAGTTTCCATCAGTTCTCATTTATTAAAATCATATCATGATATTAGGTGAAACTAGATTTCCTAGAGGGAAAATCGATTTGATTCTTATAATTTTTTAAATTTAACAGAATTTAATATAGAAAAAAATTTGCTCTTCTTTCATTTTATCTTTCAATTGAACTACACTTACTTCAAACACTTAGTATTTATATGTACATCATATAATATCCCATCTCAAATACCGTTTTAAAAACATGAAATTCCTATAAATCATTTTTTATTATTTTTACTTATTTTTTTTTTATCTTCATAAAATATTGGCGACATAACTGTTCTCACATTTATATAAAAAAACAAAAAAAAAACACACAACTGATTCTCTCTGTTATTGTATTGTGTTTGTATTATTTTAATAATGTGCATGCAATGCAAGAAAATCAAAAGACAACCAAATTCAAGACGCAGAAGAAGAACAAAAAAAAAAAAATGAAGACGAGGCATAAGTGTGAAGAGGAGAGAAAAAATAATAATATATATGTATGTGTGTGTGTGTGTTTGGTCCACGGAATAATGAAAAGAAACTGTGCGCGCGGGTTCATTCATTTTGAACTAAAAAAAAAAATAAAAATCAAAATTAAATAAATATTTATTTCCAATTTTTCTTCTTCTTCTTTTTTTTTCTGTTCTTTTTATTTGAATTTTTTATAATTTTAAGTTTGTCGTCATTAAAGAGACAGAGAAAAACTCATACCAATACAAGAGAGAATGTGGAGCGAGACAAAGGAAGAGAATGAAAAAAATTTAAATTAATCAAATTTAAATTTGTGTTTTTTTTTTTTGTATTTTTTGTTTCCCGAAAAATAAAAAAATCTTAAAAAATTCTTTATTTAAAAAAAAATTTAAAAAAAAAAATTCAATTTTAGTCCCTCCCCCTCCACTTCTTCTTCTGTTCCATATTTTTCAGACCAAAAAATAAATATTAAATGAAATTAATTATTCTAAACACGTTTTATAATTGTGATTTTTTTTTATTTTTCATCTTCTTAAAATTGAAAAATGGACAAAATTTTGTTTTTTTTTCTTTTGTTTATTTTTTCTTTTTTTATATTTTTTAATTTTAGAATTTATGAAAAAAACAAAAAAAAAATAAAAAACAAATGATTTTCGTGTGTTTCTTCTTCTTTCTTTTATTTTATTAATTTCTTTAAAAATTTTATTCCTTCACCCGGACATTCGGATATTGGATTTGTGTTGTAGACTAGATTGCTTTGTTTTTTTTTTTTTTGTTTTTTTTTTACTAAATATTTTTATCATCACGATGATATTTTTTTTTGTTGTTGTAATAAAAAATGACAAGAAAATAAATAAGAAGAAGGAAGTTATGAAGAGAATTTAATTTTTTAATTGATTTTCAATAAATTTTATTCTCTTATTTTTTTTTTGTACACTTTCTTTCTTTGTTCTCTTGTTTTTTTTTTTTTTTTTTTTTGTAGTTTTTTAATTTTGAATTATTTTTTTTTTTCTTGTTCAAATTCACTTAAATTATTTAAGGTTGAAGTTTGACGATGGAATGGAGTAAAAAAAATTATGATCATCATAAAAATTCAATTCGAACACAAATAAAGAAAGAAAGAAAAAAAAAAGTAAACGAATTACAGAAAGCAAAAGAAAAAAAAAAAGAACGCAACTAAAGAAAATGTACCGCTATTTATTCTTCTCTCTTTCTCTGTTTTTTGTGGTCGATCTTTGGTATGCTGCACATATGAAGATGTGTGTGTGTGTGTGTGTGTGTACATGTGTTTGGATACACGCCAAAAATTACAATACGGCATCATTCATAATCTATTGTAATTTCTTCTTTTTTTTTTTAATTAATTCAGTTTTTTTTTTTCTTCTTTCTTTTTATTTGTTTTTTTTTTAATAAAAAAAAATAATTTTTTGAATAATGTAATTCTTACGTTTTTTTTTTATGAATAAATTTACCTTTGAAGAAAAGAAGAAGAACAAACAACAAGAAATTCGTGAATGAAAAAAAAAAAATTTGTTCAAAAGCCGCCGTCCAAAATGTTTATTCCCAAATGTTTGTTTCTCTACTTTTCCATTGAAATTATTCTAAAAATTATGAATTAATCTAATTTTTATAACAAAGCAAGAAAGAAGCCACCCACTATAACCACCCACAATTCTCAATTTTTAGTATAACAAAGGAAACGGTGAAAACTTTTACAGAATTTTATGGAACCAAAATTTATTTTGGAGCTTTTTTAGATTTTCTTTTAATTTATTGAAAGTATCGATAATTCACAATTCTATTCATAATTATTCTTACTTCAGGGAATCTTTGTAATTATCAATTCTCACGCGTATACATCCTTAGAAGAGTCAGTGCACTGAAACTTGTATTATTTTCCCAATAAAATTTCGGATGACATTCCAAACTCAATTAAGCCTTTAATTAACTGTCAAAATTGGTGTTTACCAAACCAACAAAAAAAAAAAAAAGAAACAAAAGAATAAAATGCTTTATTTTCTTGTCTCTTACACTTGAGTACGAAATTAAATTTGCAATTGTAACCGCAACACGCAATCAAACAAACAAACAAACACCACACACACACACACACATTGAAACGATTCACGCAACTATAACTTTAGCGAGGATCAAATAAAAACAACAAAATACAGGAATAACAAATATTGAACCAAAAAAAAAAAAAAAAAAAGAAAAGAAAATAATCGAGACTAATGTCCAACAAAATGATCGGGAGAAGTTCCAACACACAAGAGAACAAAACGTATTAAAATAAATAAAAGCAGGTTAGACATTAGACAGAATTGATATCGTTGTCTCGTAGCCAGCCAACAGAAACAAAAAAAAAAAAAACAAACAAACAAACAAAAAAAAACATAAGAAGGCAAATAAAACAAAAATGGCCAATTTTCAATTCGTTCTTTTTTGTTGTTTTTGTTTTTTTAATTTTATTCTTCTATCCTCTTTCTTGTTATAATTTTGTTAACGTAAATTAGTAAATAATTTTATTTATTTAACCAAATTGTTGCTATTAAAAATACAACAACAATAAAATAATGAAGCAAAATTTCTTTAATTAAAGATTTTTATTGGATTAATTTTTTTTTTGTAAGAATTTTAGGCAACAAACAAAAAAAAAAACGTTATTTTCCTTCAATCAAATCAATCATTAAGTCTCGCATAATTAATGATGATTGTGATGATGATGATGATGATCAATCTCTCATTAATTTAATTTTGATTTTAGTTAGGGAAAATCAAAAAAGAAAACAAAAAAACAGTAAATGGCAGCACACAAAATATTTTGGACGATGAAGCGGCAAATTTTGATAAGAGTTCGAATTTCAGAAACATTTTAGCAGCAACTATGTGGTCCTAGTAAAAGAGTCAGAAGAAAAAAATAGGCTACTTGATGTATCAGAGCGAAATCAAACGTGTTATCATCACTATGTTAAAACTTGCCATAAGAAGCTGATGTTGATGATGACCATGATGGTTATAAAAAATTAAAAGGAATATGCTACCCATCTCATCTCATCTTAAATTTAAACCAACCAAAAAAAAAAATATGTAAAACGTCCAACTGGGATCCAGTACCTCACACAAACACTCATACACACATTCACACATACAAACATTCAAACACAGGTAGATACAAAAATTAATAATTGTATAAATCTTATCATCACATCACTTCACATCACATCACACACACATGAGTATAATTCAAAAAGATACAAATATATTTCATGAAACAATTACGGAGATCATCGACTACTGAACTCCAAAACAGCAAGCACTCTCAGGCTCAACAAGAAGACAAGAAAAGAAACGAAACAAAAAAAAAACAACAACAAAAATACAAAAGAAATAAAATAAAGAACAACAACAAGAACAAAATATTCTGATCGATGATCGTAATGAAGTTAGCTGATGAATTTATGAAGGAGTTCGTTTAAACAACAATAACAACACAAGACTGACAGAGGAAACTTTAAGAAAAAAAAATGAAGAATCATCTGAATATAAGGTGATGAAGAAAGAGGGTAGGAGGAGGAAGGTGAAAAATAATTTTTTTTGTAAATTATAACAAAAAAAAGAGTAAAAGATGTTTAATTTTTGTTGTTGTTGTTGTTGTTGGTTGTTATATTTTTACAAATTTTTTTCTTCTCTGAATAAATTAAGAGATCGTGTTTAACTGGAAGCAAAAAAAAAAAAGAAAAGAAAATAATTTTATAACAAAAAAAAATAAAACAAAATCCAGAAGAGGAGAAATGAATTTATTTATTTTTTTTTCCTTTCTGTTGTTTTTATTATTTTCTAATAAAAGAAGAAGATTTTTTGTATCGTTTACAAAAAAAAAAAAAAAATTAATAAAAAAAATGCGAAAAAGAAAAATCTAAGAATAATAAAAAGTGCAATAAAATCAAAAGGTGTTTAATGCATCTCATTTTGTTTTTGTTTTGTTGCTTCTTACTGAAATTGAATGAATTGAAAATTCTACTGATGAACTCTTCGGATTCTTCTTCTTCTTCTTTTACTTCTTTTTTATTTTATCCACTTCAACTGCAGATCATCATAAAACATCAACTTCAGCCTCTTCTTCTTCTTCTTCTGTGCATCATCAACAACAAATCTACAAAATTGCATTTTTGCAAATAAATCAAAAAACAGAAGAAAGAAAAAAGAGGAGGTGGAGAAGAGTCAAAAGAAGAATTTTGTTGTTGTTGTTGTTGTTGTTTTAATTCAATCATTCTCTTCTTTTTTTCCCATCTTTTTCTCATTATTATTATTATTATTTTTATTGCAAGTGCAATTTTGCTTTATGCCAATAAACCTTTAATTGAGATAACTGTTTATTAGATTTTCTTCTTATTCAATTTCTTATTTTACCCCTTTTTTTTTATTGTTGGCAACACTATACTCTTTTTTCATCATCTCATCATCAACCAATAGCATCATCATCAAAAGCTTCTTCTTCTTCTATTTTTTTTTATTGTTTATTACCTGACGTTTGTTAAGTCAACCAAAAAATACCTTCGTCTATTATTAATTTTCTGTTTTTATTGCACAAAAAACTAACACACACACACACAAAAAACGTACGCACAACATACAGGAAGATCAAACAAAAGATCACGAAAGAATTTTTTTTAATCTTATTAAAAAATAAACAAATTTATCTTTTAATTAATGAAATTAATTCTAAGTAACGAAGAGAATTTGATTGCTGATGTGATGATGATGATGATGATGATTGTGATTATAACTTATAAAATGTTATCCAAATAATCTGGAACTTTTTACACTTATCTATTGTTGTCTTTATAAGAGTGTGGATAAGGTAATGGTTCTTCCAACACAATAATATCCTTCCTTTTCTTTCTGGCTCTCTGTTTTGTTGTTCTTCTACTCTTTCTATTAAATTTTTTTTCTGTACAATTTTGTCTCTTAAGAAACATCTCATAGAAACAGAAAATGAATTCAACCCCAATTTCTCTTGTACATCCTCTTCACCCCTCTCTCTAATAGTAGACAATTATAAAAAGTCAATTTTCTCTAATACACAAAATATTTGCATATTACAATTTGGAGGAGGTAAATACGTACATGTTTATGTCTGTCTGTACGTACGCAAGTGAAATTAATTTTATGAAAGGATGAACAAAAAAAAAAAATCAATAAAAAATTTCCTTTAACTAAAAATTCACAATTAGATTTCAATCTTCCGAAGTTAATACGGATAAAAAAATTTATATTTAAAGAGGAAAAATCGTACCAACTTTTTAAGTTTTACAATTGAAAGGATCAAAGTGAAGGAGTTTATGATGTTGTCTAACTGCTTCGGCTAAATTCTTATAAGATACAAAAGATTCAAAACAGAAGCCACGTTGATTTTTCTACACAACAAAAAAAAAACTTTACAAAATCATAAATTAAATTAAATCAAACTGATTCGATTTATTCGTCTTCTTCTTCTTCTAACACATCTGCTTCATCTTTGTAATTCTTAATTAATTCTTTTCTTTTTATCGGCCAAAAGAAAAAAATATATAATAAAATCGAATTCCACAAAATAATAACAACAACAACAACGAGGAGGTAAAAAAAAAGCAGCTCATAATTTCTTTTCCCTTTTTTTTTTATTCGTTAATTTACGTTTATTTTTATTTATCGATGATCACTTTTGTTGTTGTTGTTGTTGTTGTTGTTAAGTTCACTGCTGATGTACAAGAAAAAAGAAAATATATTAAATTTAATAAAAAGAAACACTTTGAGCCTTCACATCACGTCCATCATTTTATTGGTGTTGTTGTTGTTTTTGTTGCTATTTTTTTTTTTTGTTTCATTCAATTGCGAAAATAATTACAAAAACAACATCAATTACAAGTTAATAAAAAAAAAATTAAAAACAAAACACAAAATTGATGTGGCTTCTTCTTCTTCTTCTTTTTGCCGTCTTCTTATTCATCTTTTATCTTCGTCCATTTTAATGTATTTTTTTTTTCTTAATTATTTAATTTTTTTTTTTATTATTAAAAAAAAGAACACAAAAGAAAAAAAGAAGAAGAGAAAAGAAAAGAGAAACGTTGAGATTATCTGGTTGTTTTTTAAAGCAAATATTTGCAGGCCGGGACAAGTGCAATATGACAAACAAATACAGCAAAAGGCACAGGTCACGCCCTACAACAATGCCTTTAAAATTTTGTATTCTTCTTTCTCTCTCTCTCTCTACTTCCTTTTCTTCTTCTTCGTTCACTTTTTCTTGAAAAACTTCAGTTGAAGTCAATTTTCTGCAATTTTTAAGGAGCTGCTTGCCTGAAAAATAAATAAGAATGTCAACCCAACCAAATTTGACCTGTACAAATTGAGACAAATTATTATTAAGTTCCCATTTGATGGAATCGAATTAAGAATATTCAATAAAAATGCTGAATAAGTTGGAAGTAATTCACAACTTTTAAACTTCAATTAACTTCCAAAGATACATAAAAATTATCACAACAAATAACAAAAAAAAAATGTATTCACAATTTCTTTTCTTCTCATGATTCAATCATCATCATCATCGTAATTATGCAAATTTAAAATCAAAAATCTTAATAAATTGTTAATTCTTCTTCTTCTTTTTCTATTTCTATTTTCTAAAAGATTTATTAATTTATTTTCTTATTGTTATTTTTTGTATTCATCACCCAATGATATTTATTACAAAATTTATTGTTGTTGTTGCCGACAACAACTTGCGAGAATGAATTGGTGAAAATATTATTTTAATTCAATAAAAAAAACAAAAACAACAACAACAATAAATTGTTGCGTTTGATATTTTGCCGCAAAATATTATCAATTTTTTTTTTTTTGTTATTTTATAGTAAAAGAAGTAAAAAGATTGTATTATTTTTGAAACATAGACGACAACAACAACATCAATAAGGAGGATGAGGAAGAATAGCTACTTAGTTCACTTCAGTTAGCTACCTATCAGGGCTTCCGAAATACAGAAGCCATATTTGTCACAAAACATTTTTTATTTCTATTCATTTTTATTCGTTAATTTATTTATTTTTTCTCTGAAAATTGACACAAAAAAAAATACAATTCTTTTGTGTTGTTGTTTTATAGCCAAAAAAAAAAAGAATTCAATTCAATTCAAATCCTGGAAATGTTTGGCTTTGAGAAGGTGAAGAGAGAAAGAGAGGAGACGAAGAATCATAGAAATGAAGTGAAGAAAACGCATTAATATGAAAATTGATTATGGTTCGCGTTCGACCCACTCGTTTATATTTTTTTTATCAAAACACAAAAAAAAAAATCGAAAAGCAAATAAAAAAAACAAACACAAATAATTAACTTTTTTCTTTAAAACAATTTGTTTTCTCGAATAAAATTTGAATTCAATTAAAGATTTATTTTCATGTATGAAAGGATCGATCAATCTTTTTCTGGTTCTGATTCATAACTTGTTTTTGTTTTTTGCAATTCTCATTTATCAGTTTCAACTAAGCCAATTCCCGAGATACGGAATCAATTACTTTTTAACAATCGGAATTAAAGAGTTTCAAATTCACGACATCCAATAATATCGATTCTTCCAAAGTGGTCTTATGTTTCAAATTTTGAATTTCACTTAAAGTTATTTTTCATACAAATTTCATTCTGATTTTGAAAATTAAAGAATTCACATAACCCTGACCCGAAAGCTTTATCTAAACACAAAACTATTCATATTTTAAATCACTTATAATAAATTTAAAGAAAAATATCCTTGACCGTTTGTGACACTGAAGGTTGTTCACTTAACTGAACTTTTAACGTGTCAAGTATCACCCATTCTGTAATAAGCGTTCAACTATATTGAAGTCCGAAATGAAACTACTGCAACTTTAAAGCAATTTCACAATTTTAAACTTTAAACACGGAAGTTATTTTTATACAAAAAGTAATTCAAAAAATGCAGTTAATTGTTTTTTGAAGCGATTTAATCAACTGGAATTAAAGAAAGTTTTTCTTTTTATACTAAATAAATCCTGTGAGTTAAATTAAAATTCTCCTTCCTAATGGATTTACTCCAATTTGAATTTAAATTCCAATGTTGGAAATTCTTATTAGAAAAAAGATAAATCTCCAATAAAGAAACTGATCCCTCATTTCATCCCGTTTTTCCCACAATGTCATTCCCATCCATTAACAATCAATTATTATTTTTAAAAATAAATTGTTGACATCTGCTTTTGGCTATGCCTGTCATATTTGATAAAAACAAATGAGAATCTGATAAGATTGCATTATAAAATAAGAATGAAAATAAAAGGTTGATTGAATGTTATTTAAATAAGTATATGATAAAATTTATTTGTTGCATCTCCCTCCTTCACTTTTACCTCAAACTAACTTTAATACCCTACAAAATACAATTGAAATAAAACCAGAAATCAATCAGCAACGTCATCTACTCATCATCTTCTTAAGAGAAAAAGAGAAACAAATTTATTTTATTTCATTAATTCATCATAATCATCTCTCTCTCTTCCCTACCCATCATCATCTTTCATCTCAAATAATAATAATAATAATTTTATGTTCCAAAGAAATTCTTGTCCATTCTGTACGTTCGATCACTCCCGCAGAAAAAGATGAAGAACAAAAAAAAAACAAGCACTACACATATTTATAAAGAAAGAAAACAAAACAAAAAAAAAAGAATCTACAAGCAGAACTCATTGAACTAACGAAATGGTCAATGCACTTTTTGATATGTCTCAGACTTTTATGTAACATTTAATAAGAAGTTTAAAAAAAAAATACAACGAGATAACGAGAGGAACAAAAAAAAAAAGTAAATATGGGAGGAAGAAGAAGAAAAAATAATAACAACAAAAATAAAATAAAAGAAAAAGTAACGAAACATTTTTTTTCAACTTGAAAAAAAAAGAAATTGTAAAAATAACATTTATGTCGAAGTTGTAACAGTTAATTTTTAAGTTATTCTTCTTCTTCTTTCTCTTCTTTTAATTTTATCATTGTTGTTGTTAGTTGTTATTTTCATTTCTCTGCTATTGGTAATTGTGTTCTGTTTATACAATTGTTGCTCAAATGTCAAAAATCTCTCTCTTTTCGTCCCTCGGATTTTTTTTTCTTTTTAAATTTTTTTGGCGCTAACCAACAATAAATTATGTTGCGGGTAAAAGGTGAAATAAAGCGCGCGCACATTGGCAACACTAAAATATAAATAAAAAGCAGTTACATCCAATTAGAAATCTTAAATAATGTTAAATGTGTTGCCATTGGAAATGTGGATCTCCCCCCCCCCACACCCTAATCCCAAAAAATCATAGAAAACATTATTTCACTTCAGTTTGAGATGAGATGATTAATAACCAATCTTTTAAAGAGCGAAAAAACACAATGAAAGACGGGAAAAAAAAAACAATTAACAAAAAACAAAACCTAAGATAGAAAAGAAAATTAATAACAAAACAAAAAAAAAAATACAGAAAAGCGAATAAAATTAAAATCAAAACATTTTTTTTAATGAAAAAAAAAATTAAATAAAATTGCAAATTAAAAAATACAAAATAAAAAATAAGAAACAAACATTTTTTGTTTTTATATTGGTGGAAAAAAGAAGAAGAGGGGAAACAGCATTTTATTTATTTTTCTTTTTGTTTTCTTTTATTTGTCCATTAATAAAATTATGTCTTATAAAAAAAAAAGAAAAGAAAAGAAACAAAATTATTACAGTTAAAAAAAAATTAATTTACAATTAAAGAACTAAAATTTAATTTTTAATGGTGTTTTTGTAGTTTCATTAAATAGTCGTAGTAGTAGTTGTGTAGTAACTAGTTGTAGTATAGGGTATGTATTCGTATTTTTCTTGTGATGATCAATGATGACGACACACATAAAGTCGTCCATTTATTTTGTATTCTCTCTCTCTCTCTCTTGAATTGTTTCATTCTCGTGTTTTTTTTGTGTTTTATATTCGTTTTTAATTTTTTATAATTAAAACAAACCAATGAATTTAATTAACATTTTTTGTTTGTCTTTTTTTTTTATTGTTGCTGTTTGTTCTCTTTTTTACACAAAACTTTATTTTATTTTTTCATTTTTTCCTTTTTATTTTTTTTTAATTATTTTCTTTCGTTTTATTTTTGTGTTTTTTTTCTTTTGTGTTTGTCTAAATTTTTTTTTCTTTCGTTTTCCTTTTAATTTAAATTTAATTTTAAAAAAATATATTTAGTTTTTCATTATATTTGTTGTTTTTATTTTTGTGGCTCTGAGTGTGTGTGTTTTTATACATTTTTTTTTCTTTTAAAAAATACACAAAAAAAAAACACAAAACACAAATTCAATAAAATTAAGTAATAAATATTATATTTTTTCTATCGTTAAAAAAAAAACTTAATACTAATTATTTGTAATTAAAATTATGCAAGTCCACTCACTCACTCCACACTCTCCCTCTCGTTCTCTCTCTCTTTTTTTTTTTTATTTACTTTCGTTTTAGGCATTAATATTCTCATTAAAAACAAAAATGCGAGCGGCCATTTTACTTTTATTTTATTTTTTGTTTAAAATTAAAAAAAATCAATAAAAAAAAAATTGTTTTTTTCATTTTTTTTTTTTGTTGTTTTTTTGGCGCGAATAATTTAAGTTAATAAATTAACACAAAAAAAAATACACACACACACATATACTCTCATTTCCTTATATTAATACTTTTAAAAAATTCATAATATTTTTTATTGTTTGTTTCACAAATCTACAGCGTTGCCATAATTGCATAGAAAAAAAGTGACGTCGTTTTTTAGTCTGCGCACTGGCGACGACAGATGTAGGTATGAGAGAGAGTGGGGAATGAGTACATTTTTAATAGATTTTTTTTTTAATGCTTTAATATTTTCCTTATTTTTTTTTATTCTGTTTTATTTATTTTTTTTTTTAGAGAATAAATTTTGTTGTTGTTGTTGTTCATGTTTCAATATATTTTTTTTTTTTTTGTTATTTTACTCTAAATTTCCACGCATCGAACTAACTAATTGCACAGTAAATTTTTCAATTAAATCTAATGCTTTTTGTTCTGGTAAATCTGATAATGATGCTGTTATAAATTGTCCAAATGCTGTAAATTTATCAGATTTACGATGTAACTTTTCTGTTTCATCTTCACAAAAATCATCATTTTTACGTTTACTACGTAAGGGTGTTCTTTGAACATTTTGATTACTAAAAAACAAACAAAAAACAATTAAAAAAAACGTTAATTTAATTAAAAAAATAAAGACACAATTCAAACCAAAATTAAAACTAACTTTAAATTATCTGTTGTTGATGCTGTTGTTGTTATTGTTGTTGTTGTTGTTACTGGTGTTGGTGTTGATAATGTTTTATTTATTTCTGTTGTTTCTAATTTACTTGAACTTTCTGCGGCTCTGTAAAAGAAGCGGGGAAAATAAATGAATATGTTAAAAAAAAGGTAACACAGAAGAAGAAGAAGAAGAAGAAACAACAACAACGATAATGGTAAAAGAAAAAAAATCTTTAAAAATAAAATCAATGTTAAAAATACAAGAATCCTTCTAAAAAGGGGCGCTTACAATAGATTTGCAGGATTTAAAAAAGTCTCTTCAGTAGCTGTATTCACATCCTCCTCCCTAAAAAAAAATAAATAAACAAAATTTAGTTTTGTTTTTCTAACAAAAAAAAAATATTTTTGGTTTTTTTTTTTTTTCGTTTCCTTTATTTATTTTTTCTTTTCTTTTCTTAAATTCTTCCTTTTCATATTTTTTTTTGTCCGTCGTTAAAAAAGAAGCAGAAGAAGAAGAAGAAAAAAAAAAACTAGAAAAAAAGAAAAAAAAAACTGGTTTATTAAAAAACAAAACTTACGATTCCGACATAACTTCATGTTTTATAGGATTCCCATTTAAACCATTATTGCTACCACTACCAATGCCACAACCATTTGTAACGGCATTATCATCTTCACCATCTTCAGCATATGTAACAACAGTTGTTTTTCTTGGTCTACCACGTCTCCTTATTGGTATACCACTTTTTATTTTTAATTCACGTTGTTCCTGTTCCTCATAAGCTTTTCTCATCATACTTTTATATGATTTTCTTGGTCTTATATGACCATCTAAAAATGTTAAATGATAGAATAGTGTCCATGTTGATTTTGGATATGGTAACTCATCGGTTCTCATTGTTTCTAATTTACGTTTCTCTAAATTATACCGATTACGGAGCTGGTACATTCTCTCTTTCAACATCGTTACTAAAATAATAAGTTTTTTTTGTTTTATGATTTTCATTTATTGTTATTTTTGTTGTTGTTACTTTTTAGTATATTTAAATTTAATTGTATTTATTTTATTTTTTTCCATAAATAAAAAAAAAATATATAATTAAATTTATTTTCTGTTTGTGTTTTTTTTTTTACTTTACCCAATACAAAAAAAAAATATATAAAAACAACAACAACAAAAAATGAAGAAAGAATAAGAAGAAAAAAAATACACAAGTAAAAATAAAAAAAAATTCCAACCTTCATATCCAAGTTCTATTGCGATCTCTTTCCATGCATTTTCAGTATAAATTTTGTCCTTGAAGTAAGGCGAACCTCTGTCATAAAATCCTGGCCGCTTTGCAAATTCAGTAATCAAACATGTATCCAAATCACCCATTTTTTTTTTTTTTTTATATTTTTATTTAATTTAATTTTTTTTTTTATTTAATTATTTTTTTTATTTTATTTTTGTATTTTATTTCCCGTTATTTAATTATTTTTTTTCTCTTTTTAACTTTTTCCGTTTTTTTTTTTATTCTTAATTTTATTTTATTTTTATAATAAAAAATAAATAATTATTTATTTATTTGTTGTTGTTGTTGGTTACCTTTTCTTATTTTTGTTTATTTGTTTGAATGTATTGGTGTTGTTTTTTTTTTTTTTATTAAATATTTATTTTTAAACTTTTTTTTATATTTATAAATTTAATTTTCTTATCTGACGATAAAAACAACAACAACAAAATAGAATACAAAAATATTTAATTATTTTATGAAGTTAATTTTATTTATAATTTACAAATACAACAAAAAAAAAACAAATAAACAAACGAAAAAAATAATTTACAACAATAACAACTAAATTAAGAATTTATTTAGTAATTAAATATTAAAAAAAATAAATTGTAGAATTTCAAAAATAATTAGATATTTATTTTTTTTATTTCAAATTCAAACAAAAATCCGAAACAAACGAAATATAAAATTTTTAACCTTTACTTTACTGTGATGTTTTTAAAACTATTGAATTTTCTGCTCTTAAGCAATACAGACAAAAAAGAAAAAACAAAAAAAAAAAAAAAAACACACAAAAAAAAATATATATAAAATATAAAATAAAATATTCATCTTTGTCCCCCCCTCTTCATTTATTATACTACCCCTTCTCATATAACAAAGCACATGACTACCAATACACTGATAAAAAATATAAATTTTATTTTCCCACCATTGCAAACATTTCATATTGAAACGCACACACATATAAACTTGTAAATAAAAAGAAAAAAAAAACTCTTGTGTATACACATTCGTATTCAATAAAATACGAGTACGAAACAAAACACACACACACACTGAAAATAAAATAAAAACGATAAAATGTTCGGGCGCTTACGTTCGTATACTATTCGGGCATATTAAAAACAATCATAAAAAAAAATATGGTGCGCACTGGGTTCAATTTTTTGTTCTCTTACTCCCAAACAACTGCCGCAAAAGTTAAAAAATAATTATAAAACACAGCAAAAACAGTGATGTATTAGGTTATTAGGGTAAAAAATACAAAAACAAAAATATTAAATTCTCTTAATTTATGAGGAATTTTTTGTTTTGTTTTTTTTTTTTACAAACAAGGGGAAGCCATTTTAGAAATTTTATTTATTCCTCTCCTTCTTCTTTTTCCTTCTTAATTTGTTTGAAATAATTTTTATTTTGCGTCTGCTTTTTATTTTATTTTAATTAATTAATTTTTCTTGTTGGACTTTTTTTTTTAATTATATTTTTTAAAATATATATTTTGTTTTTGTTTTTTTGTTTTTTTGTTTTTTGTTTTTTTTTTTGTTTTTATTTAATCAAATTTAATTTAGAGTGGAAGAATCCATATGTATGTATAAAATAAATAAAAAAAAAATAATAAAAGAATAAATTATTTGTGCATGTGTACCCATGTGTGTGTGTGTGTGTGGGAATTTTTTTTTATAAAGAAAAATAATGTTTAAAAGAAAAAAAAAATACACACACAGAGAGAGAAAATATATTTTATGATTATTAAAATGATAATTTGAAAGAAAAAAAATTATCAATAATAAATTTTAATTTATTATTAAGGCATACAAACACACACAGACGTATGCATATTTACACAATTAGGTATGAATGTATAACAATAACAAAAAAAAATACTTTTAATTTAAGTTTTTTTTTTTGTTGAATCGCAATGGCAACATTGTAAAATAAAAAATTATTTTCTTGTTTATTTTATTTTAATTCTTTTTGCTTTTTTTTCTTTTTTTCTATTTTATATTTTTTATTCATGTTTTTTGTTTTATTTATTATTAATGTGTCATCGTGTATGTGTTGGTAGTAAACGTAAGAGTCTCTCTCTCTCTCTCTCTACCACCATCATCATACAAAGCAGACAATAAATCCGGCAACATTTAACAGCTTTTTATAACAACTTTTTTAGTTCGAAATATTGTTTTTTTTTATTTTAAACTTTTTTTTTTGTATTTTTTGCTCTTTTTATATTTTTTTTTTTCTTCTCATTTCGCATTAAAAATCGAAGTCCATTATGTGCCTTTTTTTTGCGTATATTTTTTTTATGTTTCTCTTCTCCTGTTTTTTTTTTATATTTATGTATGTAGAAGAAGAATGTACCCCATCTCAGCAGAATCTCATAATCAAACCATGAGACGCCGAAATTTTTTTTGTTATTGTTTCTGTGTTCTTTTTTTTTTTTTTTGACATAAATTTAATCAAAATCATATTGTTCTAATTTCTCCCTAACACAAACTCCTAGTCAACATCAACCAACACATATCCAACTCTACCCCCCTTTCCCCCTTAGGGGCTTTTTTCTTTTCTTTTCTTTATTTTTTTTTTTTTCTGTAAAATATTTAAATTATAAAAAATTAAAATAATGTCCAAGACACAAAAAAAAATGTAATAAATTGATAAGAAAAAAAAAACCTAAAGTCCTTCGAAGACCTTTTTGCTTGCTCACTAAAAAAAATAAACTTTCCTTTTTTGTCCTATTTTAATTTTCTTTATAATTTCTTTTTTTTATTATTGTAGTTGTTGTTGTTGTTGTTGTTGTTTTATTATTGAAAGATTTTAATTAATATTTTTTACACAAGAAACAAAAAAAAATGGGGAAAAGGCCAAAAAAAAAAATTGTTAGGGGAACAAAAAAAAAAGAATCAAACAAAACAGAGAGAGAGAGAGATTGAAAGAGAGAAAATAACTAATAAATTGGGAGAATGTATTGACAGCAGTGTAAGTAGGAAGAGAGTGAGAGCTAAAAATTGTCAATAATTTATAATTATTTTATCCAGTCAGACTAAAAGTCTAAAAAATGTTGATAAAAAAAAAATTCGATAAATTTTTCTTAGAATAAAAAAAAAAAAAATTATAATAACAACAACGACAAACAAGAATTTATATTTATTTTTTTCTCTTAAAAAAAAAACTTTAAGAAAAATTGGAAAAAGAGAAAAAATCACAATTTTAATGGGTTTTTTTTTTGTGGGTTCTTGTTGTTGTTGTTGGCTTGTTCAAACATTCTATTTTTCGTCTTCTTTTTTTTTCTATTTGATTTTTTTTTTTATGATTTATTTATTTTATTTTTATTTTAATTTTAATTTTTTTCTAACAACCTCGGCGTTAAAGAGATCAAAGTTTAAACTTAAAAACAAAAAGACACACACACACAAATAAAATCAAATAAAAGAAAACAGAAAACAAAAGAAAAGAAAGAAAAATAATTTCACTAAAAAAGAAACAAAAAATGAAAATATAAAAAAGCGTAAAAAATTTAAATTAATTGAGTCATACAATTTTTTTTTTATTTTCTTCTTCTCATTCCTCTCACAGTCGTGCTCGCTCTTTTTCTGATGGCATAGAAATATATGCACACACACACATATACAAAAAAAAACAGAGCGAAGAAGAGTCAAAAGAAAAACGTCAAAAGATTTCGATTTTTTATATTTGTTACTTAATGTTGATGCTGTCTTGTGTTACTGGGATATGATGACGATATTGGGTGAATTCTTGTATTCATGAAAAAGGGCAAAGGGGAGGAAGAACGAAAACCAATTCCATTTTTTTTATTTAAGATAAAAATTAAGACTCAAGTCGTTTTTAATTTTAATTTGTTATGTTTTACTTTAATGAAAATTGATACGATTAAAAAAAAGTAACGCAAGTGAAAAAAAAACTGGATAAATAAAAAATATTATCAGACATAAAAAAAATGTTGTTGTGACAGGAGGAGGATTTAAGTTACAATAATCAACAAATTTTTTTACATAGAAAGAAAAAGACCACCCAAACAACATGATTATTTTTATTTTAATGATAAGTAGTAAAATTGCATACATTAACTAAAGACGAAAGTGTTGCATTTACCATTTATTATTATTCGTACATATTTCAACCCGTTTTTATCACTTTTACCCCCTTCTCTAGTTTCTAGTATTTATTTTTATAGCAAACCTACTTACTGTGACACATCAAACGATAAAATGGTCAATTAAACAAAAGGAATTATTTACACGGAAATATCTCATAAATTTCAGAAGATTATTTTCTTTAATTTTATAATTTAGTTACAATCTTTCATCAATAAATGAGAATTCCCTTCAAAGTTAACTGTTCATTTCGAATAGAGTAAAAAACCATTGAGGATAGCAAAATTCACAGTTAGTTCATCTATTAAATAACAGATGGCTTTTCATAGTAGTAATTTAATATTCAAATTTGTTTTATTGGATTAATTTTTTTTTTCACAACGACGACGAATTAATTAAATTTATTACAAAATTCGTAAATACAGGATTTAAATTTTTTTTTTTTTAGTTTTATGACACCCGTCAAAAAAATATTAATTTAAACCAAAGTAAATCAAAAAAAAGTCTGATCTTGTATTTTTCAATCAGAATTTTAATCCAAAAATTAAAAACACAGAAATATCATTTTAAAAAAACTGAATTTAATACAAATGAAGACTTCTCCAATTTAAGGGAATATTGTCAATTAATTTAGTCAAAGCAGCATATTAATTAATTAGAAAGCTCTAATAAAAATACATAACTCAGTTTGAACTAAATGTAAGGAAGCGATAAAAAAATATTTTTTTTAAACAAAATCTTACAATAAAAAAATAAAAGGAATAAAATAAAATACCCTTAAGGCAATTTGTGTCTTTAATAACTAAGAATTTAATAGGCAATTATATTATAAATGACAAAATGTATATAAAAACAATAAATGCGAACCAATGACAACTACGAATAAGATCAGAAAGAGGTGGATGTTATAGAGGGAGGAGTAGGAGGTTACAGAAGTAAATGATTAATTTAAAAAAAAAACAGAAATTAAATATTGGAAAAGTTGAAGTGTTTTGTATTTTCTTCATCATCTCCGTACCTAGATACTTTTCTTTTGTATATTGCATCTTTTCTTCACTCTTATTAAATAATTTTTATGAAAAAAAAATAACAAAATAAACGAGTGGGATTAGAAAAATGAATAAATAATAATGTTTAAAACGCTTTTATTTTGTGTGTGTATGTATGTTTTCTTATTTCAAAACTTATAGAATTAAAACTTACAAGAGAAAAAGTGAGAAAGAGACAGATAGATAATATTAGAAAGTTCATTCACATTTTCTATTTTAACGATTGAAAATATGACTTCATCGATCTTTGTAATGAAATAAATAATTACAAATTATTATACAATGGTTTTGTTTTTTTTACATTTCCATTTTTTTATTTTTCTCACGTTGAACTTTGTTTTCTTTTTTTTTATAAAAAATAAATTCTTTAAGAGGGTAACACAGCCCGTGTGCAACAAATTTAGTTGTTGCATAAAAATACATCACTCCAATTATCTTGTCACCTCCAGTGATCTTATTTCTTAATCGATAGCAAAGAATAAGAATCAGATGAGACCACAAGAAAATGTTTAATAAGAAAAATTACAAGAAACTAAATTGTAATGGAATATTAATTGAATCCAATTCCACAATGGGATTATTGAATCCCATTTTTTATTTTATCGTTTACAAAGAGCAACCTTCTAAAACATCATTGAGCCTCTTTAATTACATGAAATTAAATCTAATTGTTTGTGCAAAAAGTTTAATTATTTTTATTTATCGATTGGCGAGAATATTTTATGTTTTTCTTATAAATAAACAAAAGAGAAAAAAAAAACACAAACTTACAATCAAAATAAACAGAAAAAAATTGAAACCAACACAAAAACATTAAAATAAAAATTATTAAGAAAAAAAATTAAAAACCAATTTAAATGAAAAAAAATTTAATAAAAATTAAATTCTTTTACTGAGAAATAATTTTTTTCATTGAAATCCATTCTCGCTCACAGAGTTCAAAATTCCAACTCTAATCAACTTAAATCCAAAAAAAAAATTTACAAATTGACAAAAAAAAAAAAAAAACAAAAACCGAAATCCATAAAAATAATCAAAACGGAACAACTGAAATTTTGTTGAGGATCAGCATATTTTTTCAATAAAATAAATTATTAAATTCATTCAAATCAAAACAAAAAACAAAAAAAAAAGATAAAAAATGTAATAAATTATTTTCAAAAGTTTTGTTTATTTTTGTTAATTTTTTTTTTCTGATTAAAATTCACATCGTTAGCAATAATATTCATCATCATCATCATCATTATCATCATCTTTCATTAGACGATGGTATAAAAAAAAAATATTTGTTTATTGAGAGAAAAAATGAGTCGAAAAGATTGAAAAACATCAACCAAAAATCGAATCATAACCTCCTCTCAAAATGGAACACTAATAATGGAAACATTTCATAATGCCAACTTTACATTTGCCTAATTTGACGAGCGTCTTCCTTCAAATCAAATTTTCAAGCGCGATGGTCCGATTAGACGGGTTCTTCTACTGAATGAATTTCATTTCACATTTTTAATAAAAAAAAATGATGAATAAACAGAAGAACAAAAAAGAATATAAAAGAGCGGTTTTATTGTTGTTGTCTGTTCTGTGTTTTAACCAAAAAAAAAATCGTATTTCTTAAGAAGTGACAAAACGGTGGGGAGGAAGAAACTGGTTTATGGAACCGCCGCATCAGTCAGTCATTCAAAATACAGAAACAACAAACAATAAGAAAAAATACTACAAAAGTCTTTTGCATAAAAAACCAACAAATTTAAAAGAATTAAATAACACACACACACACAACAAATCAATCAATTGATCTGATTAAAATCTTTTATCATTCATTACACACGATCATCATTCTATTACATAATTGGCAAATGATTAATAAAATCAGAATGTGTGTGTGTGTGTAACAATGCCTTTAGAAAATAAGATTATCGTAAATGTTGCAAAAAATTCTTCGTGTCAGTTTATTTGTTCTTCTTCTTTTAAAATTTTAAAAGATGAAACTTCTTCTTCTTCTTCATTTTTGTTTAAAACTCAAATCAAGATTTGTTTTAATCAAATCAAAATAAAGATTTTTTTTTCTCTCTCTATTATAAAAATGCTGATACAATAAATTCTTCCTTTCAGCTTCCCTTCTCATACTTCATCATCTTTTTCATCTTTATCTTTCACCATTTCTTTAAAGAAGTTGATGAATTTTTTTTTCGCTTATCGTCATTTGATATTCTTTGCTTTGTGTGTCCGTCCAGAGGAGAATTTATTATATTTTTTTTTTTTTTGTTTTGTTATTTTCTTTTAACAAGAGAAAAAAATATTACGTGAATGAACACAAATGAAACGCAACGGATATACACAGACACATACTGATGGAATATCCAATTTCATTTTAAAAAAATGCAGTTTAAAACTTAATTGTATTGAATTCAAAACACAATTAAATCATCTTCAATGTCGGATGAAAGAGATAAAAATGGAAAAAATTTATAACAAAAAAATTAAAAGGGAAAACGAAAGATTTAAAGGCCGAAATAGTTGAATAGGTTTATATTTTTCAAAATTCTACTCCAAATTTAGAATTCAAACAAAATAATACTTTTTAAATAAAAATCCATAATATTCCCCACTTAAGCCCATTCGATCAGAATCGAATTTTGAATTTTGAAATAAAAAAATAATAAATAATAAAAATATTTATTGTGATTTCAACACTGTGATGAAGATAGAGACAAATATAAAACTCAGCACGTCTTATAGTCAAGTTGTAGTTCCCAGTTTCCAAAGTTGTATTAACAAATCAACGTCAATAATTTTTTTTTGTAAACTTCCCCAAATTTGATCGTTTCTTCAATTCTTAATTTCTATAAATTATAAACAAAATTTTGTTCTCTTCTGATAATCCATCCATACATACACACACATGTATACGCACACACGCAGAGGCGCAATAAAAATTCAACTTAAAATTTTCAAGATCAGATTCAACAAACAGAATTTATTCCCCTCGCACACCCACTCTTCGTGTCTTGAGATGAATAAAATGATAATTGATAAATTTTTCTTTTGAAAACAGATTTTTTTTTTCGTTCAAGTGGTTGCCCGTATTCACTTCAACACTATTCTTTTCTTATCTTAATAAAGAGTGAGGAGATTTTTTATTTCTAAATTTCATTCAATGCAAAAAATAATCTAAAACCCAAAATTATTAACTGACGTATTTCTTCTTCCCCACTAGATTCTTCTTCTTCTTCTTCTTCTTCTTCTTGTCAAATGATTCGTGACTAGAGTCGATTTAGTTCAGTTTTACTTATAAAATATTTTGTTCTGAAATTTCAGACATCGTCTCTATTTAATTATCTCTCAAGTGAAAGAGGGAGAGAAAAGATGTGGGGAAATAAGGACCTTTTTTCTGTTTCGTTTTTTTTTTAGCACAAAATCAAGAAAAATTAGAAAAGAACCGACAAAAATTCAGTGAAAAAAAAAAAACAGACAACAGAAAATACTAGGAAAACCGATTAACCCGCATTGTGAAGCTTCAATAGAAAGCATGTTTTCTTAAATATGCATAATTTTTTTGTATATCGTTCGCTTTCACTCTATTTGTCTCTTTCTTTCATTAAATTTTTCGGTTTTATAAGAATTTTGAGAATTTATTCTGATAAAAGCAAGAAAACGAATAAACCCAAATTCAGTTTCTAAGAAAATTGTTAACAAAACTCAAATCAAAATCTTTTGTTCAAAATATTGTCAGGGGTCTTAACGGAAAAAAATGAACCAAAATCCTATTTTCCAAAATTTCTCAATTGTTTTTTGTAATTTTAATTCTCTTTAGCACAAGAACGTGGCATCACGTTAGTTCATTTCCATTTGAGTAATGAAAGTAAATTTCAAGTAAAACTGCATTTGATCGATTTCACAGCAAACACAAACCTTAAATAATTCACTCAGAAGTTTAATCTATTTTTTATCTTACGTCAAAAATGTATGCAATTATCGTTTAACTTTTACAATTAAAAACAAAAAACCAATATTGTGTTCAGATTTTTTTCTTCATTCAAATAAAAAAACAACAAAAAAAAGTACAAAAGAATAACAACAACAAAAAGGTGAATATAAAAAAACGAGTTGCAAAATTCATAAAAAAAATAATATTATGTGCGCGATTACAAGATTCGACTTTTGCCTTTTTTTTTCCATAAATTATTTCCTATTATTTTATAGAGATTTTTACATCAAATCTAATAATGTAGAATTTCTTACAATAATTATCAATACCGTATTTTTTTTGTCTTTATCTTATGTCTTGTGTCTTGTCTTTCTTGTGTCATAATAATATATTCATTGTGTCTGTAGGCACATACAGACACAATGAATATATTGTACGTTATGTGATTCTAAATAAAAAATTTAGTTCAATTCAATAATTCAATTATAGAACAAAAAAAAATTTACAAAACAAAAAATTTATTCAAAAGTTTCGTCTTTCTTTCTTTTGATAGAAAAATTCAAACTATAACGAGGAGTAAATGGAGTCATGTCATGTCAATAAGTTAAAAACTAAATCATTTATTTTAATGGAAGAATCTTGATGAAAGTTAGTTGTTGCAATTGCAACAATTGTGTAAAAGTTAATTGCAACAAATGTTGTTAAAAATGTGTTGCAATAGATTTGGCGTTAGTGTGTAGTTGTTGCATGATAAGATCAATGTTTTTTGCCTCAACTTGACTAGAATAGAAAGGTGGAAGAGGGTTGGTAGAAGGGGGGAGGAGAGAGCTGCACTAAATATAGTTATACTATTTTGGACTTTTGACTTTATCAAATGTTTTTAAATTTTTTTTTTATTTCTATAAAAACAATTGTCATATTTTTTTCTGTTTTTACATAATTACTTATGTGTTATGTCATTCAATATTCAAACAGAATATCTTTGTACTATTGTTATTGTTACTGTTGTTGTTGTTGTTCTTGTCATAAGGAATATTTCAAATTAAAATTATTAAATATTTTCATTCAATTCAAAGACTGGAAAGAAGTAGCGCGTCACCAAAAACAAATTCAAGATTTTTGATTTAATATTCGATTATTGTTTTTTTATGTCAATTGTTCAATTGTGTTTAGTCAATTAATTTATTCAAGTATAAAACAAATTTATGTTAGGATCAGAGATAAATCTTTTTAAATCGTTAAAAAAAAAAACACAAAAACATTTATTTGTCTTTCAATATTTTGAATTAAAACTTTCACATAGTAAGGCAGCAATTCTTTCGATGAGAATGATGAATATTAGTAACACAAATAGGCCGGGACAAGTGCAATATTAGTTTATAAAAATGGCACAACATTGAACCTATCCCACCCTGTCTGTAAATTACTATATAAAAAAAAACAACAACTGTGCTGAAAAAATTGCTTCATTCAGTGATTTTAATTTTTTTTTTGAAATTTAATCTTCCTGCCAAAAAAACAAAAACTGTTGTCATCACCGTTCGTTTAATGTCTCTCTTATTTCAAATTTTAATCAGTGGACTGTATCATGGAAAAAACTTTGGTTACAAAAAAAAACAACAACTGATGAATTAATTTTAAAAAGTCTTCCAAGTAGCTGAAGAAGAAGCGGCTGGAACAATAATCAGAATTTTTTTCATTGAACAAAAAAAAAAGAAGATAGTTCAAGTATTCGCCCATTGGCATCTGACATTTAACCTTAACTGTCATTCATTAATAGATTTTGGCTTTTAGCACAATCAGAATCAACTGAAGGATCTTTCTGCCATAGTTTAAAAAAAAAGATGCATTTTGAATTGAGTGCGTGTTTCCCCAATTAAACAAAAAAAAAAACTATTATTTGACCTCCACACAATTTTTTTTTTTAAATAAAATCAAGAAACAAAACACAATAAATTTTTTCTCATTGTTGACATTTAGTTTTTTATTGATTGACGTTTTAAATCAAAAAAAAAATTACAAATGGGAAAACAATAACAACAATAACAACAACAACATCAAACACAAAAAGAGAAACGGCACATTTTGTTGTTGTTGTTGTTGGAATAAATCGCATCACATCTGTGTCATCCAAAAAAACGACCCGTTGTCATCGTCGTTAAAAAATAAAAATATTTCCGGGCTATTTTTTTTTCATCTTTATTTTATTTCTTTTCTAAACTTTAATTAATTAAAAAAAAAAAGAGTTTGATTAAAACAACAACATATATATTAAACAGATGTTTAAAAATATTCAAATGGAAATTTATTTAAAGTTAATTATATGAGCAAAAACCCAACCAGAAAGAAAAAATTTTTAACAAATTAATACGATGCGTCAAGACTCGATCTCGGATTTCGGATGTAAAGGCATTTCCTTTTCTCTCACTTCAAAAACAAATTAATGAAGAGCCACGTCTTTTGATTAACATAATTCACTAATTTACTTATCAATTATTAATAATCATTAACAACAGTGACTTACGTCAGGCTAAGGCACTTTAATGTACTGAACAATCCACCCTCCTTATCTCAGGGCCTGTACGTACAGAACTTAATAGTTTTGGGATTCTCCTCAATGTTTAAATTTTTGATTTAATTCACTGAATAAAAAAAGTAAGAAAACAAAAACTCAAAAAAAAAAACTGATTAAAAGATTAAAAAAGAAAATTTTTTTGTGATGATTAAACACAAAAAAAAGTGAATGTATTTTCTCGTTGTAAAATTTCTTAAACAACAAAAAACCAAAAACAAAACTCAGAAAATTAAATAAAAAAATTAATTAATTACAAATTTTTTTTTAATGTCTTAGAAGTTTTTAGAAAACAAAACTCACATCGCCGCACACAGATTTTAAATTTTTCAATCTACTAAAATAATTGTTATCTCCTATCAGACCAAATATTTTGCTCACACTTTACTTTACATTCAGTTCAGTTCAGTTAGCTTCCAGTTAAAATTGTAACACACAATTAGGACCCACACTCCACGCATATTTCTGTGTTTTAAACAAATGACAAAAAATAATTAAATTTGCACATTTGTCGACAAAATCAAATAATCACAAATCAAACAAAAAATAAATTAAACACAACAAAAAAATATTAAGATCGTTGATGATGATTAAGATGATCATGATGATGATGAGACGAACATATTTTACATTTTGTCGTGCGATTTAGAATATTTAATTTATTTTCGAAAGAAAGAAATTGTGTCACTACAAAAAAAAAACAAACGGACAGACAAATGTAAAAATCCAAAAATCAATAAAAAAAAATTCAAATTTAAATTTTCTCAAAATTTAGAAATAAAAGTGGAACTCAGGAAACTTGTTCCTACTCTTAATGCAAAACTTATAAAAAAAAATTGTATTTCTATTTCCCAATACGGAAAATTGTAAATTGATTGGAACATTTTAAAATTAATTCATTCAAAATTCTAATCGAATTTCAAGCCAAAAAAGCAAAAACACAACAAAATCAATAAATAAATAAATCAACAAAAACAACAACAACAAAATATGTTGCAAGATGAGAAGATTTGTTTTTTTTTCTTTTTTAATTTGTGTAATGGCAAGACGAGAGGAGACGGGAAAACACAAACAAAAAATAAATAAATTATTTATTGGACAATTGACGTCAGTGTAGTCACAATTAAATTAAATTATTTTTTCTTTTCGATTCGAAAAAAAAAAACAAACAAATGAAGAAAAAAAAATAAATTCATCTTTTAAAATTCATTCATGAATAATTTTTTAAAAGCGAAAAACGAAGAAAAAAAAACCACAACAACAGAACCTGTTTTACTTTTCATCAACTACTTTTTTCTTGTCGCTTTACAAAAAGAAAATTAAAATGATGTAAAAAAAGGAAACTAAAGTCAAAACTCATTAGGAATATAAAACCGGAGATGGATTTTGTGGTTAAAACAATAACAACAACCAGAACGACACAAATAATCAATGTAAGTAAAAAGGACTACAACACCAGGGATTTACTTCTGTAGCGTCAAAATTTCACAAAATTATCCTTTTTTATTATTTTTGGTTCTTTCTTGTTTTTACACAAAGCAGCAGACTACTCTCAATTGATATCTGTCCGCCTCCAAATATGTTTTCTTCCGACATTTTTTCTTTCTTTCAATTCTTTTTCTTTTCTCACAGGAAATTTTTCTGAAATTTTTGAGAATTTATGCACTGCTTGGCTAGCTACCCAAAAATAAAACAAAAACCGCACTCTGTAATTAGGCGCGATTTTCTCTCTCTTTTCTTGTTGTTGTTATATGCTTTGTTGATTTTTTTCCTTCGTTAATTTCAACTTCTTCCAATATTATTGGTCAAAGCATCTTTTGGTTGTTAAAAATAAAAATAAAAATAACAAAAAAAAAACAATAACAAATTTTCAGTTTATTTATAGAAGCAAAAAAAAAATGGGCGCCTATTTGTAATGACAATAACAACAAAATAATAAACAACAGCAATGAAGGAAAAAAAACAAATGAAACTTAATCTATCCACCTTGAGAGTTTTTGTTTTTGTTTTTATTTTAATTTTAATTGTTGTTGTTGTTGCTCTGTTTTTTTCTATACTTCTTTTTTTTTTAACAAATTTTTTAATAAACGAAAACGAAAACCAAGAATCAACAACAACAACAAAAAATAAAAGATGGATGATGTGAATATCCACGCGATATTGAATTTCAATTTTTTTTTCTCATTTTAATAATTTTTAGTAAAAAAAACAACCAACAACAACAAAAATATAAATTAACAAAAACAGCAAATTAAATAATAGAGTCCTTCATAAATTGCCCACAACACATTCTCTCTCTATATCAGAAATGTTCTTCAGAATTGGCGAAATTGGTCAAAAAAAAAAGATTAATCAAAGAATTGGTTTCGTTTTGGTAAAAATAAGACAGAACAACACAGCAGCAGAAGCATTGGAGAGGTATCTTTGATCCTTGAATTACGATAAATTTCAATTAAAGATTTTCAAGCACAACAAAAACAACAACCAATGTAGTAAATGCCGAAACAAACAAAAAAAAAGGTCGGATATTTTAAATTTTAAAAATTTGAAGATGGAAAGGATCTCTCTGTTTGAAATCTTTGCGACCAAATTAAAGTTTACAATTTTTTTTTCTCTTCTACACTGAAATTCTTCAGAATTTATCGAGTCCGAGAATAAATTTAAGCCAATTGACCAAAAATAGATTTTCCTTCTATTTTTTTATTTAGCCATAAAAACAAAACAAACAAAAAACTATTTATTCAAATTATAAAATTGAAAATTCCCCTCCGTACAAAAAAAAAATCACATTCAATCATGTATTTCTCTATACCTCCCTCCCTTCCTTCCCAAAACCGATAAATTTATCTCATTTCTCGTAAATTGTAATGAACTTCAATTTCAATTTAATAAACTTTTATAAAGCTTAAGTAATTAATTAATTAGTGGTATCACGTGACGTATTCAAAAAAAAAATATTTAATTTAATTTAACGGAAAATAAATCAAAAAAATAAATGAAAACATTAGCTCATCAAATAAATAAAGCGAGAAATAGAGAGAGAGAGGGAAAGATAAAAGTCAATTTAATGTACATATATTAGATTAATTCAAAAAAAAAAAACACAACTACAACTACAACTACAACAACAAAAACTGTAACTGTAAAATGGCCTGACACATCTCTTGTTGCAATACCAAAAGAATAAAATAGAGGGAGATAGATAAAGAGTAAATGAGAAAGAAAAGGATAAGTATTTTTTTTGTCTTTATTAGAGATAGATGCTGATGCTGTTTCAAAAGTAACGGAAAACGTGTCGTCGCACCTTGAATGTGGATAAAAAAAATCTCTTTTTTTTAGTTGTATTGTTGTTGTTGTTGTTTTTTATTTACAGGAAGTAAATTTTATTTATTATTAAATAATTCGATCAGACGAGACGAAAAAAGGTATTTTTTTTTAGTTTTTAGTTTGTTTTTTTTTCTGTATTTGATTTATTTTGTTTTTGTTTTTATTGTTATTGTTGTGTATTTTTTTTTTAAAGTCTGCATTTTAATTTTGTTGATGACTCAAAAAAAAAGTTAGATTGTTTTTTTGTTACTACAAATAGAAGCTGCGTTCAATTCTAATTTATGATTAATTATGGATTTACTTGAATTTTACAAAAAAAAAGTAAAACAAACAGAAAAAGAAGAATAAATAAATAAACAAGAAGAATTTAAATTAATAATTGTGGAGAAAAAAAAAAGAATTATTCTGAAAACAAAACAGAATAACAACACATTGAAAACGGTGCTTCCACCTACAGTCATCAACATAAAACGACAATCAGACAAAACAAAAAAAAACGTTCTCTTTTGCCTGACACCGGGAATCGCAAAAATAACCGTTTTTTTTATTTTATTTCATTTTTTTTTTTTAAATAAAAAAATATTTAACTGTTTTTAATTCTCTTCCAAAAGATCAATCGACTTTTGTATATTTTTTTTTGGAGGAGAGTTAAAGCAAGAGTTCAGATTTGAGAGTCAATACACACACATATACACGCAAACACTCAAAGAACAGAACAAAGAAAGAAATGATGATTTTTTTTGGGACGCCCTATAATAAAATAAACCGCATGCATAACGGATTCACCAAATCATCCGTCAAGTCATGCGATTGGTTTGATAGACAAGAGCAGATACCTAATAATTATTCTAATTTATAATTTTATTTTATAAAGAAAAAAAAACAAAAATGGATGATTAAAAAATTTTTGAATAAAACAAAAGAAAAAAAAACTGTCAAATTCAAATTCTTTAGAGGAATCCATTTTTGTAGTTTGGTAAAACGTAAAAGGAAAAACAGGACGATGAAAACAAAAAAACGGACAAACGCCTCCTAGATCCCAAAGATTATGTCGGGCAGTTGTCAAATTTTGTTTTAAAATTTAAAGGTACATAATTTTACTTCTTAATTCTTCTTCTTCTTCTTTTGTCAATAAATTTAAATGAAAATGTTCTATTTGAACAGATGTGTCTCTCAGTTCGTCATTCATAATCGATAATAGATTATATTATTTTTTGGTTGGGATTGGATTGGGATTTTCGGGGCAGCTGCATATAATTTTTTTTTTCCCTATTTCACAAATGTTGGAAAATATTGGATTATGTTTGACGGATTTTTGTTGTCTTTTTTTTTATCATTAAAATTTCATCATCAAAAAATATTGGAAAAATTTAAGAAAGAATAAAAAATAAAAACATTGAATGACGAATTTAATATTTAGTTAACCGTAAAGTTAAAAAATGTTTGTAAGTCTCCACCCCGCTGTGTAACATAATAAAATTAAAAATCAAATGAGCTCGGAAGCAGCCGTTACCTTCAAACCATGATCATCGATTAGTAAAAAAAAAACACAATCGAACCAGAGAATTTTTAATTTTTCCTTCTTACAAATTTATTATCAAAAATTTAAATGAAAGATAAATATTTTTTTTGTTATGATAATGATGTGTGGTAATATAATTTAATGTCACAGAGAAACATGCAAGCCACACACACACAGATAAATTTATCAACATTTTTTTTTCATTATTTTTTTAAATCTCTTCGCATCTGTCTCTTTCTATAGAAAATCATGATGTCAAGTTTTTAAAAATCAAAATCGAATTAAAGCTTATAAAAGTTTGTAATTTTTTTTTTGAGTTAAACAAAAAAAAAAGCACCAACAACAACAAAAAGAAGTTTTTTTATTCGGAGTCAATGAAACTTGAAGAAATTAAAATTCTCATAAATCATACAAGTACTGTGTGATAGAGAAAGAGATGAGAGATTGTCAGAGAAAGAGAGATTATTAGAAAAAAAAGAAAAAACGAGAGAGAGAGAGAGAAAGGAGAAGAAGTAATACAGAAAAGCGATTCAAATCATTACGCGTAGGATTTTTGTTGTTTTTCTTTTTTCTTTTTTTTAAAAAAAAAAAAGACTCGTTTTTCTTACATCTTTCTTTTCTTCTCAATTTTTTTCTTTTCTTAAATAATTTTCAAATCATTAAAGATGCATGAACACGAGTTCAAAAAAAAAATTTAACAACAAAAATAATAAAACTGGATTTTTTTTGTTGTAATTTCTCCTACAACAAAAATTATAAAAAAAAATTGATAAGAAATTTTATATAATGAAAATTCAAACCTGGCCATAAATAAAAAAAAAGATTGCATTTCCGTTTCTTTTTCTATAAAACAACAAAAAAAAAAACAGAAAATAATCGCAATATTTTCTTTCTCTCTCTTTCTCGCATATTTAATTTTCTATTTGCTTTTTCACTCACTTTTATTTATTACTTCATTTGTTGTTATTGTTGTTGTTTTTTTTTCAAATAAAAATTCAATCGAAATAGAAAAATACACACACAAAGAAAGAACAACAACAAAAAGCGGAAATTGCAATAGATACAAAAATTATTTCGATTTTTATTACACAGAGAAACAACAACAACAACAAAAATCGTGTACATAATTTTTTCAATTTATTTATTGTTGTTGTTGTAATAAATTTGTTTTGAAAAAAAAAATATATAAAAATAAATCGAAAACATTTCCGAGTAACGGGGAGAAGGAGAAGAAATTTAAATGAAAAGTAGTTGACATTGTATGATTTGACAGTAACAACAACAAAAACAAAAACTATCAAATAAATTTAATGAATTTAAACTGAATTTTTTATTTTATTGTTTCTTTTTTATCCGATTGCACACACAAACACATACACATCAACTAATTCACTCGCAGGCAACACAGAAAGTTAGATAAAACAAACACATGTTGATTCTATCCGATTTGCACACGAAAAATTCAAATCAAAAATTATTGTGAATAGAAGCAAAAAGGGAATAAAATTTAAAATCCAAAAAAAAAAAAAAAACTATTTAGCAGGGACACTTTTTAATTACCAGTTCCATCTATTTTCTCCCAATTTCCCAATTTCCATCTATAATTTGTGTTTCTTTCTTTAGACATAAACATTTCCATGTTGATTTAAATTCTATTATCCAATTTTTGTTTATATTCAATTTTATTTTAACTCTTGAAATTAATTAATTTAATTCAGAGAAATACAAATAATGTTGTCGGTCGATGCCATTCTCTTTTTTTTTCTCAATTTAATTAAATTTAATAACAATAATTTGAAAATGTTTTATAAAAAAAAAAGAAATTGAAATTTTTAAATCAGTTAATTTACTGCACCCATTCATTGGTTGTGCAGTCAATTTTAATGATCGTGCAAATAAAATTACAACTGCAACTGGCCACATACAATTTTTTAGGTCCGTAATTTCAACGAAATATTTTCCATCTAAAAAATTATCCTTGAATAATGTGGACTTTTAAAAAAATTATGTAAAAATTATTCTCACCACACGTCAAAAAAAAATACGAAAAAGTGCCGACAAACAAAAAAAAAACTAGCCACTAACTTTACACTTACCAATACATTAACAAAGTCACATAAATACAGGTATTTGTATTTATAGTAATAATAATAATAATAATCATTTGCTAATCCAATCTATTACATTCCTTAAAAAACACAAATGTAATTCATACATAACAAAAAAAAAACAATAAACGAGGGAATTGGATGAATCATTTTTATTTCAACAAAAAAAAAAAGGCAAAATTATGCTAATTGTTAGAAGAAGAAAACAAAACGAGAAATATACACACTCGTTATCCATCTCTCTCTCTCACTCTCTCTCATAAAACACAAATTATTAATTTTTAAAGCCGAACAAAAACAAGACGAAATTACTTTTAAAGTACAACAACAACAACTACAACAAAAAAATGTGTAAATTTTTAATCAAAACAACTTTGTTTGTAGAAAAAAAAAAATCAAAAACAAAAATAAAAAAATTGTGTAAATTTTTTTTCATTTGGTTTTTGTTCGAATATCATTTTTTAACGGTTTTTTTTCTCTCTTGTCTATTTTTTTTTCTTTTTTTTTCAAAACAAAAACTGAAAAAAAAAAACAAAAGAGAGAATATAACAGCAAAAGCACAATTTTCTGTCGAATGGTGAAAAAAAAAATGTAGTTCTTTTTTTTAATTTTTTTTTTTGCATCAAACACAAAAATTAAATGAAATTAAAAAACAAAAAAATTAATGTATTTATAAAATTCTCTTACCTTCCGGAATTCCATTTGTAAAATCCAATATTATTATTAATATTTATTGTATTAAATTTAATAAAATGAAGAAACAGTTATTTTGAACTTGTCTTAATCTTTTTTAGCTTCACAACAAAAAAAAAAAACAACAAACAAGAATCAAGAAAAGAAGAAAAAAAAAACACATAAACAGGCACAAACATCATCATCATCATCATCACGTTTTTACTTTAAAAATCTTCGTCTTCTTTAACTTCTTCTTCTTCATTTCTCTCTGATAAAATTAATAATTTTGTTCTTTTTACTTTAAATCAAAATCAAAATCACAACAACCATTAAAGAAAATTAAATTTGATGAGACAAACGAGACGATTGCAAGATGTGATTGCATGAAATATTGTTAATATTTTTTCTCTCTTTCTCTCTCTCAGCGATTCAACTAATTTTATAATATTTTCTTTTTAATATTTATTTTTCGTATAATTTTGGTTTGACACTTTTTTCATTTTTTAATGTTTATTGAAAATATTGATACGAAAATTATAAAGTTTATCCATTTATTTAATTTGATTATTGTCTTTGAAGAAAAAAAAAACCTTTTTAGGTACACACAAGATGATCAACAAAAGACGAATGGAAAAAAAAAATAAACAAAATGTTTACAAAAAAAATAATATTGAAAAAAAAAACGTGCGTGTTTGCGAATAACACGAGAGAATTATTATTATTTTTATTTGTTAGAAGAACAGAAAAAAAAAATAGAATACAAAATTTTTTTATTTAAGTTAAGTTTACTGCACACAATGTAAAAAAAACAGAAAACAGTTCCACTCACTACGACAGCGCGCGCTCAAATGACACGGAAACAACCGAATTGTCTCGAAGAACATTATAAAATGACGCACACCGCGAAAGTCGAACTCTACTGAACATAAAATTGAATAATGTAATATTGGTAGAAAAAAAAAAATCAAACTTGGAGACTGGAGAGGAGTAAAAATGTTGTTATTGTTGTTAGTGTTATTGTTTTTGTTGTTTGTTCATATTCTTTTTTTTTTTCGAAATAGTGGGGATGAGAAACTATCAGTTTAACTTTAAATAAAAAAATAATATTTTTTTTGTTGTTATTAAATAAAAGATAAAAACGGGTGATTCTGAGAATGTTTTAAGGTATTTTAAAAATGGCAGGTACAAAAGAGCAGAGTAAAAATATTTCTATTTCATTTGTGATATTATTGTATAGTTGTGTGTATGTGTTTATGTATCCGTATTTTATATCTTTGAATAAAAATTAGAAGAAATAAATAAATTTCCCCTACCCATATATCTAATAAAATGAATTTCTCCTTATCCCTCACTCCATCGTCTTCGTTTAAGTTCATTTTCTGTTGAATATCATTTTGATTGTTTGAATTTGAACCGCAACCGGTTCTTGTAGCAAGCACCTTTTGCCAACAAAATCTTGTTTTTATTTGTAAGTTTCTTTCAAATATTTACTCGTTCATTCTTTTCTTTTCTGTATTTTTTTTTTGCCAGAAAATAACAAAAACAAAAAAAAACTCAACTGAACCCAATAATAATCCAATCCATGCACGACAGTCATATAACAGAACCTATGAAAATGGGATTTTATCACATAAAAAAAAGGGAATAAAAACTTCAAAGGAAGAACGTAAAAAAAAAATATTGTACCTTAATTTTTTTACAACAACAACAACCAAAAAAATATCCCAAGTAAAATTTTTTTTTAAGAAACTTCAATACGATCAAGAAGTGAAAAGAATGAAAATTTATTTTTAATTTCCTGAACTTAAAACATCTGCCTATCGAGCCAGTCGACTGGCAAAACTACCACAAAACAAAACAAAAACAAAAAAAAAATTCCTATAAAGAGAAATATTTTTTGTATAAAAAAAAATCCCTTTCAATTCAATTATCTATTCATCTCATTTCTTTGTATCTGTTCATTTGTATATAAGAAGGAGACAGATAGATTCTTGTCTTTATCAATCATTATATGAAATATTTTGTATTGTAACTTTACAACATCTGTCCCTTCTGTCTGTCCCTGTTGTTGTTCCCAATTTTTTTTTCTCTCATTCTCCTATCGCTCCTATCTTTTATTTTCATTGATTCAACATTATATTAAATACCTTTCATTTATAAAACTCCCGCAATGGAAACATTACATTTTTTCCTCTACATATCTATTGGAAAATCCTGAGAATTAACTTTTGTCATGTCTACACACCAACCGTTTACTTTCACAATTCTGATAAAAATCCTTTTATTTTATTTGCAAATTTTCTGATTGTCATTTAGGATTAAATTGGTGTCGTCACATGCTACGATTTTATTGTGACAAAAATATATAATGTCGATAATCAGCTGTTTGATAAATCGTTTTACGACGTTTTGAGAAAACGGAAAATTTAATGATGACTTTGAAATTTTTTTTTTGCTTACTCATTTTGATCCTTTTTAAATTTAAATTTTTAAAATGTTTCTTTGACTTTTGAGTTTTTTAGGGAAAATAAGAAAATAAATACAATTACAACAACAATTTGAAATTGTAACAACAACAATAAAAAAGCACAGACATTAAAATTTGATCAAAATTATACGATCAGATAAATACTACAATTTATTTATATATTTTGGAGTACATGATTCACACACACAACAACAGAGAAAGAAAAAATAAGGCAGATGTTTAGTGGAATAAAAAAAAATATTTTCCAATTTAAAGAAGACCAAAAAAAAATTTTTTTTGTAACAAAGAAAATGAATCACCCAAGAGCAAAAGTAAAAAAAAAACATGAAAGAAAAAAGTTAAATTTGGTTATTCGTAAAATACCTTCTTTTTTTTTGTTTCACCAAAAAAAACAGAATTAAGAACTAAAAAAGAAAATTAAAAAATTTACATAAATCTCTAATGTACTAATTCTAATAATCAACGTAATATTATAATTAATAAAAATTATAATTAAACATAATTACATTTCACACAAAAATGAATAAAATAAAAAAAATGATTGACGTTAAAAAAAAAGTTGATGTGAAAAATACAAAATAGGAAATTTTAGTTAAATTATTTAATATTTGTTTTTTAACAATAATTCATCATCATTTGTTTTATTTAATTTTAGGCTTGTATATATTGTGGGCTTTATAAAAGGCACCTGCTGATTAATTAAGATTTATTTTCATAATATAATTAACATCAAAATAAAGACAACAGAAAATATTACAAAACAAAATAATAATAAATAATGACGAAAATGACGTAATTATAGATTTGAACATTATTTTCTTTCCCCTCAATGTTCAATGTAATGCAATGTTTAATATTCAATCGACTATATAAATCTCCCCTATCATAATAAAATTGACCTTGAAAGAAAATGCATGCAACAATACACACACACACACACACGATATATTCAGTCACACATTCACACATGTGAATACAAAAACAATAATTTAATAACGCGTACTACTTCCAAACATGATAGACAAAAAATTTCGTCAGTCAAACGATTATTAACGAAAATTACCGATACTTTCAAACCCTTCCATTAAAATATTATTAATAATTACATCACACGCTATAATTTTATATCCTGTTCCTGTCCAATCCAAAAATTCATAAAAAACGGAAAAAAAATGTAAAAACAGAGAAATAAATTCAATTTCACAATCATCATCATCAACATCATCATCATCATAAAAAATTAAACGACGTTTACATAAAAAACAGGTTTAAAAATACGAAAAATAAAAAAAAATTAAGAACAAAATAAAATGTAGAGAAACAAATTTAAGAATTTCGTGTTTAGATGCACGTATAGAAAATATATTTTTAAGGGTTCTTTCTAGAAACTCCTCTCCCTTTATTTTATTTCATTTTTTTTTACCCCTTATTGAAGAAGAAATGTATGCGTGTGTGTAAGGAATTTACGAGAATGTTCTTCAAGAATTAAAAATAATCAATTGAATTTAAATTCAAAGATTTTTTTTTTTGTCAAATGTTAAGAAATGAGGAAAAATGGAAGCTTCTAGATTTCTTCTGATTTTCATTCATAAATTGAATAATTTACAAAGTTTTCTTTTTAATTAAAAAAAAAAACTCACCAAAAGAAAAAAAGAAAAAACTTCTAAGAATAATCCTTACATTCAAATATCAAATAACCAACCCTTTCAATAAAACAATCCTTTCAAATTGTACAAATTATTTGTATAAAGTTTGACTCATGTAAATTGAAACATTTTCCATTTTTTTTTTTTTTCAAATGATTTTTGTTTATAAATGAAAACCGTTTTTAATACTTGTTGCGCAAATGGCATAAACATTACAAACAAACAAAAAAAATTAAATTAAAGAAGAAGAAGAAGAAGAAGAAATGCAAAAAAAAAATTGTCGTAATCAAATGAAGAAAAGAGAAGAAAAAAAAATCTAACATTCAATAAAAAGGGGTGATTTTTTTTTTGTTGTCCTTCAAACGCATTATTTCGTGTGGATTAGTCATTGAAGGTTCTCCCTTAGTAATAAAAATATACATAATAATAACAACAACAACAACAAACATTAAATGTACGAATAAAAATCAAACTGAATATTTTTTTTTCTGTTTTGCATGATTTATTTGCAAAAATGAATTTCTTGTGTTTTGTGTGCGTATGAGGCGGCGGCTTTAGAATTATCAAACGTAGAACTTAACGACACACACACAGAAACTATATTATTATGATTTTAGGGGAAGGTTATAAGGGGTTTTTTTTCTTTTATATTATATTGAACATGTTTGTACATGATTTAATATAAAATGAGTTTCCGTTTAATTTCACTTTTTAACGTTTTATTTATTTTGTGCGTTAGAAAAAATAAATTTATACCAAAAAATTTTCATTTAAATTGAATTGGACTAACCAACGATTATAAATAAGACACTAACTATTGTCCATTTGATTTATTATTTATGACATTATTATTAATCCAATGTGATCATCCTCCTTCAATAAATAATAAAAAATTTTGCTATTCATACAATTTTTAAATAAAAAATTAAATATAAAAAAAAGAAAAAAAAATTCATTTACATTACGATCAGGTCACAAATCAAAAACACACAAAATTAGAATAAACAAAAAAAAAAAAAAAATAACCGAAAAGAAGTTAATTCTATTATGTAAAATGTGAAATAATCTTTTTTCTTTCTTTCTTATTATTTTTTATTTTTCATTTTTTAATAAAAAATACAAAATCCTTCCATTTTTAAATTATTTAAAAATTTATACACAAATATTTTTCTTTTGTTTTTTTTTTTTGTTATGATTTCTATAAATTTTTTTTTAAACAGAAACTTTTTTATTATGCGAATCATGTTTATTATTTTTAAAAGAAAATATAAAAAAAAAAAAACTTGCTATACAAAAAATCCCAAACAGAATAATCTCTCTATTATAATCTCGCAATTCTTACAAGAAAGAATTAATAAAAAAATAAAAAAATGTGTGTAAGAAACTGGATATGTAACAACAAATATGTTGGTGCAATTTTATAGTTTTTTATGTAAAAAATTATATATTAATACAAACATACAGTACAGACATACATTAATACTTTAATATTTTATTTTTTTTCATCAAAAAAAAAAAACAAAACAAAAAAACAAAAACAAAAACAAAAAGACAAAACAATAACAAGAAGAAGAACATGTGTAAGTAATTCATATATATTGTTGTTATTGTTTTTATTCATATAATTTTTAATAAATGTATCAAAAAAAAAAAAAAAACATCCACGCACGATTACTCTGACATAACAACAAAACATATAAATATAACACGTGACACAAACGTTATGTCGTGTTTATGCGTGTGCGAAAGTTATAAACTTTTATATAATTTTTTTAAATATAGACAACAACAAAAAATTTATTTGAGAATTTAAGATTTTTTTGTAAATAGAAACTAGAAAGGATCTTTAGTATTGTCTTCTATTTCACATTGTTCATCCTTCGTATTTTTTATCTGTATAAGCCAGAGTTACAGAATAAATATTTTTAAGAAAGAGAAATCATATTTAACAAGAATCTAATATAAGAACAAAGTATGTAATTGTTTTGTATATAGGATTTTCTAGGAAGTCCACCTGCAAATCAAGCGTTACAAATTAACCTTAAATTTTGTTAGGTTCAGGTAAGATTACCTCTCTATTTTTTTTTTTTTTTTCAATAAAACAGGAACATAACAACTAAATTTATGCAAATTTCTGGATGATTTAGTTTCGCAAAAAAAATTAGTAAAGCCTAGAGGGATCTTTATAAATTACAGACATAAAAACATTTGTAATTTATTATATGAAAAGAAATTCACCGAAATTTTAGAAAGAAATAAATATATTTTGTAAAAAGATTTTTACTTACTGATATTTTTCAAGAAGGTCCATCCCTTCTCTCATCTTCTCTAATCTTCTCTGTAAAACTGAAAATAAAAGAATTTTTTATTTGAAAAAAGAAAACGAAAAACAAACTGCGCATTCGGATTTACCTATGCTGAATGTCAGCCATTATTTGAAAGGAACAACAACAACTAAAACAACAAATAACAAAAAAAAACCGAAATTCAACAAATAAAAATGGTGGATAGGAAAAAATTATAACTACACTACAAATAATAACAACAAAACAAATAAATAAATAAAAGAAAACGGTTAGAAAACTCCAAATTACAATAAACAACAACAACAACAACAAGAAAATAATAACTGAGAGCGTTCATTTATAAAAGCGCGCAACTATAAAATATACGTTTTTCAATTGTTCATTGGTTTCCATTTTTCTTTTTATTGTATTTTGTATAAATAAATGCGTACCCCATAAATTTAACAAAGGGTTGAATATTAAGATCAACAAAAAAAATACAATCTAAATCTAAATTGTATAAAAATATTACAATAAAATAAATTTTTAATGTTCAAGAAAGATGAAAAATGTTTACCATAAAATTTAACCATAAATATTTTTTTTGTTCTTTATATCGACAATTATAAAAATGAAATATTATGTTACTTGTATAGAATTCAGAATTTCTTTATGTTTAAGAATCTTTACTTTGTATTTGTTTAATTTTTGACTTGTGAAATGTACTTCCTTATTGTACCTATATAAGATCCTTTTCATTATTATAAAATGTTAAATGTTAAATTTGAACAACGTTCAAATTTAACCTTATATACTGGCCAAAATATACACACACACATGCGAACATCTTTCAAGTCATCAAAAAACCATCAGACATAAAATATTTTTATGACTCCATGTAAAAGAAGACAAACAACCACAGAAGGATCAAATTATCCTAATTAACTCAACCACAATAATTTATCGAAAACTTGAAAGAAAGAAAAAAATTCACATCTCGTTTATGTTTCAAGAAAAATGTTCCGCTAAGTTGGCTTTAAGTTTCCACTAAAAAAAACTTTTTTTCTTTAACCATCAAAAGAAACATTTTGTTCTTTATAGCTGGGCCCAAGGTTTATAATTGAATTCAGTACCATCGTTTTTTTATTGTTCAATTTTATTTTAATTTTTGTAAATTCAAAAAAACATGAAATATTTTTGAACAAAAAAAAAAGAAAATAAAAAATTAAGGCGCTTTAATTTTGCTATAATTATTCGATTACATTTAAAAGACATTTTATAGCAGCTGTTTCTTTATACATTTTTAATGTTTTATAAAAATTATACATTCATTAATTGTTTTCATTCTTTCATCATTTAGTTTTTCTTTTATTTTCTTGTATGATTACAAAATGATTTATGTTTTTAATGTTCCAATTCATGTTTTTATTCATTTCAATTTCATTCATTCATCTGATGACGCATTTTTTTTATATTGTGTCATAATAAAAGTAAAAAAAAAAAATAAATAGAATGAATTGAATTATTTAAAATTTAAAATTTTAATTTAAATAATTTAGAAATGAAGACAAAGCAACGTAAAAGTTGAAATGAGGAAAAAGAGGGAGGTAATACAATTAGCCACCTGAAGAATTTATGTCGTTCTAGTTTCTAGAAGGAATCATAGATAATAAATTCTAATGTCTGTTGTTAAGTAAACTTATTAAAAGGGTACCTTAAAAATAACATAAGAAAACGATTATAATCTTTCGTATTTGTTTTTTTATCTTTCTTCTTTTTTTTTATTTGAAAAAAAAAAACATTTATTATAAAAGCAAATGTCGCTTCTGATCTGATGATGATCGTCGTTTGTTAATAAACGAGAATAATTTATAATATGTAAAGGTGCCACGCGCCAATCCAATAAAGAAAAAGAACTTTTCTTTAACACTCTTTTTTTTCTTCTTCTTGTTCTTTTATTTATTATTTATTTCGAATAAAATATAAAATCCAGCTGCCTTATTTTTGTTTTTTTTTTTCTTTTTGAACAAACAAAATTTACACCTGGCCTTCTTCGTTCTTGAAGTTGAAGTTGTAGTTTTGAAGTTGAAGTTTCCAAAAAAAGAAAAGTTTTTTAGTTTTTGTAGAAAATTATGTTAGGTAAAAGCAGGGCAGTTTTTTTCCTTTATTTCTCTTTCTTGTAAATAATTTCTGCTAATGTAGACTTTGGACAATCAATACAAACAAAAAAAATGTTGTTTTTGCTTTTTTTACATTTGAATAAAATAATGATCGCGTTTTTTATTGTTTCTGGACATCAAGACATTTGAAGGAATATAAAAATGTTATTTATGGCATTCCAAATACATTAAGAATTATATGTACTCTAATAATGTACACGATGATAACGTTAAAAAATTTCTTTATTTTATTTTGTGTAATTTTTAAGCAGAAATTTATCTAAAACCTGTAACAACAAAAAAATCAATTAAGGTCAAAGAAAAAAAAATGAATAAGAAAATTTAAAACAGTTCAAAGTATCAAATGAAATTCAATAAATATTCTAGTTTTATTCGTTCGGATTAAGAAAGACGATAGTTTTGTGTTGGTTGAATATTTTGAATTTTATTTACACCAGACTTAAAACTGATAAAAAAATATATTTAGAAATCAAATAAAAAATCATTTTGTATCTTTTTTAGAATATTTATTTATTTTATTTGTTTGTACAAAAAATAAATAAATAATAATAATTTATACTCTAGTCGTGGTCGTAGAGTATTCCCCCATTCTTTAAAGTTTAAACATATGAATGTAGCAAAAGTTAATTCTAAAATTAAAAAATCAATTCAATACAATATTATTATCTAATTTATAACATTTTTTTATCTATGTCTGAAATCTAAAAAATATACATCAACACGATCAACTTCTTATTACAAGAGAATTTCCGTTTTAACACTTGAGGCTCGTCGTTTGCTGTGAAATCGACAAAACAAACTCAAAATATTCGCGTTAGTTATGATTGTAAGAAAAGGAGGAATAGATTTGTAAGAGAGAGATAGAGGAAATTACTTAGTAATTAACAGAGTTAAACTATTTTTGTTATTCAAATATTAAGAACCCATCTGAAAATTCTTCATTCCACTCTCCATATATACAGCACGTCATTTCTTCTATTCTTTATATTTACTTTATTTCTTATCTGCCCTGTCAACATATTTTTTTTCTATTAATTCATTTATTTTTTTCTTTCATGTAATTTTCCATTCCAATAGAATTTTTTTTTGTATTGAGAATTGATAACTTTGAATCAAAATAAAGGCAAATATTATATTGTTAAATGTCTGTTCGATAAATTTTCTTTTATTTTTTTATACTGATCCATACAATACAGAATACAGAATTATAAAAATATTAGAATCATAAGAAAAAACTTCATCTTCCAGCATCCACATCGAGGGTTCAGTAGAGTGTAATTTTTTTTAACACTTTAGAATTTGTGAAAAAGAAAAATTAATTAATTCTCTGTATTGGATTATTTTAAAGAATCCACTCAACTCAACAATAATTTGTATTTGTGTTTACGATAAAATGTATTCTTTGTTGTTCTTTATTCTCGTGTTTATCGTTTCTTTTTGGTCTTATGAATTTTCATCAATAGACAAGAAATAAAATCAGTAACGTTGAATTGTTGCATTTTTTTTTTGTTGATGGTTCTAAATTTTTTTTATATTTGTCGATAAAGTTACAGTTACTGAGATTAAACAATAACAACAATAATTTTAAATTATATGAAGATAATTTTTGTTTGGATTAACAATCTCCAGATTCTTATACAACAACAACAATTTTACTAGAATCTTAAACATTGAAAGAAACAGAAAAAAAAGTAAAAATTAAAACAATGTAAGTAAATGTTAATAAAATTTCATTTATCTCTGATGGGTCGACTTATTTTTTTTTGTTTCTTTATTTTTGTCAATAATAAATATTTTACGATTTATTTTTATTAAACAAAAATTTAAATCTGTTGAATAAAAAATGAAGAGTTTACAATATTTGACACACGCTTGTTTTTTTTTTTGTTGTTGTTGAAAGAATGCATTTATTCACTGACAACGATGCTGACGATTACATTTTGTTTTAATTTTATTAAATCTTTATCTGTACGGTTATTTCTCTCTTTTCTTCTTTTATTAAGATATTTTATTATATGGTTTTAAGAACAACAACAACAACAAAAATCTGTTTTTTTTCAATCAGTTCATTGTACTCGCTCGTTCATCTTTCAAGAAACTTCAATCTTTTTTCAATCTTCTTAAAATATTTTTTTTTAACCCGACAGAAATTATTTTTTTTTCTTTCTTTTTAGTTTTTTTTTTTTTCATCAGATACAACAACAACAAACAAAAATATTCATCCATGCAAATAAAAATGGAAACAAAAAAAAAATATTCGTCTCTTACGATTTACTTTAAATCTTTAAAAGAATGAAACAAAAAAAAAACAATTACAACAACAACAAATAACTGAGTTAGTACCACCGGTTGGTAAACGTTTCTTTACCTCCTATCTGTATCTTCCTTCCATTAATCCTGTAAACAATGTTTTCTCTTCTCCTTTTTCTCCTCTTCCTATTCTTCTTCTTCATCATAAATTCAACGAAAAAAAAAAATATTCGTATCCTTTGTCTTGTATTTGTATTCTGTTTTTCTTCTTTCATTTTTTTTGTTGTTGTTTTTTTTCTTGTTTTTTTGAAAATGTCGGTAAGGAAACACCTGGGTTGTTTTTATTATTATTATTATGATTGTTGTTGTTGTGTTTTGTAAGGACATTTGAGATGCTCATGAACAAACGAACTGAATAATACACTACTTCTTCTTCTTCTTCTTCTTCTTCTTGATCATCATTTTTAACGAGGAGGTAGAGAGCGGAGGAAAAGAGGTTCTTAAAAATATAATAAAAAAAAATTTTTTTTGCTCTATTCTTCTTCTTTCCTTTTGATTTTTTTCCTTTTTGATTTTCTTTTTGCAAATTTCTGAGGTATAATTCATTTCTTCTGAATAGAAGTTGTTAAACAGGCTGGCAAAAAAAAAATAGTTAAGTAGAGGAGAAAGAGAAGAAGAGAAGAGTGAAAAAATATTGTCCTTGAAAAACATTTCCTTTTCCATCGTAGGGATAAATTACAAAATAAGTTTTTAGCCAGTTTTAAATTTTTATTTCGTTATAAAATTAACCCTTTATTTATGTAGGTTTTTGCGGGTTGGTGGAGGGGGGAAAGTTTTTGTGTGAAGAGGGAGGAAAAAAAGAGGTAATCCCTTATATCTTACCTATTTCTATTTTTATGTTAAAATATTCTTTTATTAAATGAAACTGAAACCTAAATAAAAATTCAAAAGTCAAAAAAAATTGTCGTTTAGATTTTTGAAAGACAAAAAAAAAGCAACAACAACAAAAAAAGAAACAAGATTTTTATGATTTTCTATTTTCAAATTTTTCTTCTTTTTTTTTTTTTTGCTCTCTCTGCGTTAAAGAATATTTTTTTATTATTGAATTTTCGTTATGGATTTTTATTGGCCATAATAAAATAATTAATAAGAAATCGTTAAAAGTGATAAAAAAAAAATTTTTCAACGCTTTTTTTTTTTTGTTTGTTTGTTTTTTATGTTTTGGGTTGGATTTTTTTTTTGTTTTTTTTTTTGAAACCGTTAAAATACTTTACTTCGATATTTTATTATTTGTGTTTTTGTTTTTTTTTTTTGGTAAGACAACAAACATCAAACATCAAAGAACAACAACAACCACAACCATTTTTGTACTTTCTTTTGGCGAAACTAAACGTTTCTGCTCTCGTGTGTCTTCTTTATCTCATTTTTTTTTGTGGGTATGTAAAAAAGTGGTATTAAAAAAATCCACACACACACACACATATATATATACATTCAGAAAATTTAACCAATTAGTCAATATAATAATTATAATTAATTTTCGGTCATAATTTAAAATGAAGAAAGAAATAAATTCAAAAATTGTGGAGATTCGTTTTTTATTTTGCTGTTTATTTCTCGCAGCTAAAAAAAAAATGTATAAAAAATAAATGAAACAAGTAAAAATTGTTGACCTCTGGAGGTTTCTGGGGTCTTTGGTCGTAACCAACAAAAAAAAAATTTGATTGTCATTTTTTTTTTATTAGTTAAACTTTTGGACTCGGAATCGTAGCTATTCCATTTAATTCCCAATAATTTATAAAGTGAAATAAAGAACAATAATATAGGTGATTATGATGAACATATTGATGATGATCATGATGATGATGATGATGACAATGACATATATGTGACTCATTCTGTCAGACATAAACATGACATACATTTTTTTTTTGTTTTTTTTTCAAGTTGTCTCCATCTAAAAAGTTAATGGACGGATAATGACTTATATATAAAAGCCAAATGTAAATAATCACAAAAAAACACAACAACAACAACAACAACAATTGTCATCAGAAACCAAAACTGAAATTTAAAAAACACAAAAAAAAAAAAAAATCGAAGAATATTAAAAAGCAACAAATCAAAATTAACAAAAAAAAAACGATGAAATAAATTAAATTTACTTTTTTTTTTACTTTTACGTTGTTCTTGTTGCTGTTGTTGTAATTAATAATTAATTATCGTTTAAAGACACACACAAAAATATTATAATACCTGTTTTTTAACACCCAAAAAAAGAAAGAAAGAAAGAAAAAAAAGACAAATAACTTTATAAACAACAACAACACAAGAGAAACAAAAAAAGACAAAGCACCTCTCTGGATGCCACTCAAGTGTAAAATAATGAATATTATCCTTAAAATAATTAACTTTATACAAAATTAATTAATTAGAATTTAACTGGAAAAAAAATAAATTGATTAAATTTAAATTAAAAAATTGTGACAATTTTCTAAATGGGATTGTCAAACAACAACAAAATTAGAACAGACTAAATTATATCGAATTTGTTGTTGTTATTATTCGATTCTTCTTTCTTTCAACAAAAGAAATAACGAAATATTTGTAAATTTTTTTGTTGTTTTTTTGTTGTGCTTTTTTTTTATTAGAAATTCTCTATTGATTTATTGGAAATTAAATTTGGTCAATAATTCATTTGAATAATCAATAATAAAGAAGAAGAAAAAAATAGAAAAAAAGAACGACTTCCATTATGATTATTAAATTGTTAATCTGACACCTATTTTTTTTTTGTTGTTGTTATTTTCATTGAATTTATTCAGGTTCTTTGTCAACTGGCATAAAAGACGATTAAATGTTACAACAACAACAAAAAATGTCTACACCAAACTCCTACAACTTTTCAAAATTCTTTCGTTTTTTTTGTTTGTTTGTTTGTTTGTTTGTTTGTTTGTGTTTGTTGTTTTTGTGTTTTGTTTTTACAAGAAGCGTTCAAGAAAAATATTTGTTAATTATTTTTAGTTTGATGGAAGAAAAAAAAACAAAAATAAGTAATTGAGGTTAAGTTCAATATTATGAAAGATTTGTATTATTATTGTCGACTTACAGGAAATTAATGTTTTATTAAATTCTAAACTTCTAAACTTTTAAATTGTAAAACTTCTAAAAACACACAAATTCCCGTTATATAAATACAAATATTTTAATTCCGATTAATCGAAGAAGAAGAGAAGAAAATCACCGATAGTCACGTGATTATGAAATTAAAAGAACTTTAAATTCTTTTGGATTTCAAAATTTATAAATCATTAAAAAATGATTAATAAATACAAATTCCTTTGGCAACGAATAAAAATGACCGAACAAATGAATGGGCCAATGACGTATCAAAGACGAAGATTCCTCAGTTTCAGTTTAAATAGTTTTTTTTTTCTTAAAATTTCTATAAAGACAAATTAGCTTGAGGTGGAAGAACTTTTTTTTAAGCTTGAATGAAAATTATTGCAACAGAATTAAATTAATTGAAATTAAAATAAAACAGAAATGATCCAAATTATTCGTTAACCTCAGAATAATTTTACCAGAATAAAATTAGATTTTGTGAATTTCAAATTTCCTTCGAATCAGAAAATCAGAAGAATTAAACATGTTTTTGTAAAAAATTTTAATCAAAATTTTAATCATCCTGAAAACTTTTCAAACAAAAAAGAAAATGTAAGAAAAAAAAACTCGTTCTTTAGAAATTCCAACTCAAAAGGATCAATTCATCTTTGTCATCTTTTTCTTCTTCTTCTTCTTCTTCTTCTTCTTATGAATTCCAAATATATTAGTTACTTAATATAATAAGCTGTCTTTGGCGAATATTTATGCAAAGGACGACATACAAAAAAAAAGTAGAAAATGGAAAAATAAAATCGTCTAAAAGGATCTAAGTGAAACATGTTTTAATTCCTGTTTTTTTTTTACTTTCAAAACTTATTCCCTTCACATCCCTCTTTCATTATTATTATTATTATTATTATTTATAATCTTCGGGATGAACCCATAGTGTCTAATTGTATTCTTTAAAGGATCCAAGGATTCCTAGAAAAGGAATTAAAAACTATATACATTATTTTCTTCTCTAGTTTCTATTTTAGTTTTTTTTCTTTTTTTTCTTTTTAAGTAAAACCAGTTTTTATTCTTCCTCGGATTTTAAATTTGGTTAGGATTTTCTCGCAATTCAGGTAAAACTTTTTTTTTTTACACACAAAATAAAGAAAAATAATAATTGCGCTTTATTTCTCTTATTTTTTTTTTTTGTGTATTTACCTTTTTTTTTCTTTCATTCTTCTAAACCTTAATATTATTCCAGGACTCATGATCATCATCCTTGATCTTCAGAATATTCAATTTTAGTTGTAAAAATATAAAAAAGAAAAAAAAAACTCACATTATTAATGAATGATGAATTTTTTATATACCCAAAACATCCGTGACTAATTCACAAAATAAGAAATAATTCATTTTCATTTGTTAAAATTTATTTCAGTTCTGTTCTTAACTTTATAATCTGTGAAATTCCATATTGAAACGGAATTTCATTTTTGTATATTAAAAATCACAGAATATTTTCTCTACAAATATTTTGCGCTGATTTTAAATTTTGTTATTTCGCAGTCCAATTGAATTCTATGAAGGATTCGTTCGTTCCTTCATTAAATACAAAAGTCAAGTATTTTTTATTTTATTCCAGAGTCCAGACCCAAGCTACAAAAATTCTCTCAAAACAAATAAATGTTTTTGTCATTTTATCCTTCATAGAAATAATTGAGTTAATTAAATAATTTCAAACATTCTTTGTGCTCATAATGAATTACGATAAAAACTGGAATTTTTTATTTCACCCAATTTAAATCAAAAAAATTGTTTCTAATTTATCCTGTATATATAAATATTAAAATCTATTCACAGACAATAAGAAAAAAGGATATTATTATGTTGCACGAACAAAACAGAATAAAATGCGTCTATTATGCGTATATTCTTCCCTTTTATTATTTAAAACCCTTTCCTTTTATTATTCTTCATCCTCTTCAGCTACTCTGCTCCTATTTCTTGTTGATCTTCTTTTTTTATTTGTCTTCTTGGTGCACCGTGAGAAATTTGATCAAAAAAAAACAAGAAAGAAAATTGGGCGACACTTCTAAATGGGAGTTCCAGAAAAAGAACAAAATGCAACCAAAAGTTTATTGTTATTGAATTCAAGTTCAAATTTAAAATTTACAAGTGTGAGAATATTTTTGTTATTTAATTTAAATTTTCTTTTAAAACGACTTTACTAATTAAATAGGAATCTTTAATTTTATGTCAAAAACTTGGCAAATTTATTTAGTTCAAGTGAGAAAATTAATCATCATTTGATAAATTTCAATCGTTCAAGGATTTCCATTTCATAATCTGTGAAATAATCCTGCACCTACGCTTCACTTATATGGTTTTCATTTTTTTTTATTTGATTGAATTTTTTTTTGTAATGTAAATTTACCTTTCGTTTCACCTTCTAGAAAATTCCAATTGATTTAATTCCAACAACCAAACTAAACACAGATGTAAAAATTGAAAACTTAGTGACAAATTATTTATAGGAATAAAATTGTGAAACATTCACATCAATTGAGTTAATCTCATTCAACTGGCCCATTTTTTTTTTATTCCCCCCCTTGATTACATCCATAAGGACACAACGAAAAAAAAAAGGGAATAATTGTTAAGTTCCAATGGTGTAAAATTTTATCCTTGAATTAATCCAAATACAACAATAACAATAAAAAAACCACTGATAGGTACAATATTGGTAGGGATCCCATAAAATAAATATACACAAAATTTTCATATAAAAAGGAGGCACCACATTATTTTGTTATGAAGACAGAGAGGACATAGAGGACTCTTCAGAGATCATATGATACGTTTTTTTTTTTATTCAACCAAAAAAAAAATATTTTCAAAGGTTCGTCTTTTTTTTGTTCTTTTCCTTCTGTATTTTTTTTTTATTTGTCATCATTCATTTTTTATTTCCCATTCATTTTGAACTTGAAATCGCTTTTCATATTGAAATTAGATCCAATTTCTTTTGTGTAAATGGAGAAAAGAAAAAGAAAAAAAAAATACGCGCGCGATTATAATAAATTTTGTTCCTTCTTCTTCTTCTCCCTTTTTTTGTTTTCTTTTCAAAAGCTGTCATTTTTTGTAAAACTTAAAAATGGCGGCACATCATCGGTGGAACAAGACAAGAAGAAGAAGAAGAAGAAGAAGAAGAAGAAGAAGAAGTAGAAGGAAAATTCAAATGGTTGATTTAATTCAATAAAAAATACGAACAAAAGAGGAACGTTTTTTGTTTTGTTTTGTTTTGTAAGCTGTTGCGTAAAATTTCCTTTTTATGAAAAAATTATGTAAATTTTGGTTCAATTTTTTGTTCAGACCGCGAAAAGAATTTCGTATGGCTGAATAAAATTATTTTATTCTGAAAGGAAAGTTTTTTTTTGTTGTAATGCCCGCGTTTTTCGAAAAGGAGAAGGACCTGATTTATAAATAGGGAAACAAACGCATCTGGACAAACATACGATTTATTTATTGTTGTTGAAAGTTGAAAGTTGAAAGTGATCCATAAGTTGTTGAAAAAAATCAAACATTCTCTCAAACCAAAACCTAAAAGAAGGAAACCAAAAAAAAAAAGCAACTCTTTTCATTTAAATTTAATTAAATGTGATCACAGATTTTTTTTTTCCTCCTTTTACCTTATTGGACATATGTTCCTGAATCCAGAGTAAGAGGCTTAAATTATTTATTTATACTTTTTTTTTGGTACAACAAAATTCCAATTACACCAAAAAGTGATTTAAATAAACCAAAATAAAAATTATAGAACAGAACATAAACCAACTGTTGTGTCTGAGCCACTTTAAAATTTCACATCTGTCGTCTTTCTTTATTTTTGTTTCTTATCGTTTCATTTCCAAAAAATTATAAACTTCCAACAAAAAAAATAATAAAAAATCCTTTAAAGTTGAAATCAGACAGAACGAAATGGAATTTAATTGAACATCAGGTGAATAGTTAGTTTTGTTTTCAAGAAAAAAGGGAAGAAAAAATCAAGGACGCAGATGTAGAATTAAATTTGTCACTTTAGAGAAATGAGAAATTTTCAGAAATAATTAAAATATAAAAATATTTGAAGGATTTTACCTGACTTTAATTATGGGATAATTTTGGGTGTCGAGTGTAATAAAAACTGTTTTTATTGGATCAATTGACTTTTGTTTAATTTTACAATAGAAAGGAAAAAATATTTATTAACTTCTCAGTAAATATTGTAAATTTTTTGTATTGTAAAAAGTCATAAGTCAAAAAATAAATCAATAAAAGAATAAAAATTGTTTTGTGAAAATCCAAAATTTTCACAAAAACTAAAAAATGACAAATAAAATAAAAAAAATGTAATTTTCATGTTGAAAACTGAAATGTGGAGTTTTCTGTTCAATTCTCGAATAATGGAAATCAATTTCTATGAGTTTTTAAAATTATATAAAAAAAGAAAAACCAAAAACAATAAAGACAAAATAGAAAGAGTGACGTATTATCGGAGATCAGCCAAAGTAAACCAAAGAAACAGAAAAAAAAACACAGAAATAAAAAATGATCGTAAAACATCTGCTAGAATTTTTTTTTTGTTTTAACCGACCATCTTAAATTTTTGTTTTTGTTGTTGTATTTTTTGCTCGCTTTTATTGTTGTTGTTTTTGTTTTCATGAATTTTTTGGTGTTTTTTTTTTTTTTTTGTTCGTTTATCGGACATGTTACGACTTCCGTTTGGTCAGACAGACCAAAAAAAGTGTAACAGAGAGATAATGCAGGTTCTGTGTTTTTTTTTTTATGTTTTTGTGTTTTGTAGATTTATTTTATTTATATTTTTAATCGAATCTTCTACAAAAAAAAAAATATTAAACGAGCAAACTAAAAAGTTTGTTATTTATGAAGAAGAAATTAAAGTGCATTTGTACATGAATAGCATCAGAATGTGACGTGTAATCTAAGGAAGTTGATCTTTAATGTTAAAACTCTGATGGGATCAAATTATTCTCTTTCTAATATTTTCACCATTAAACGTTTCCACTTGAATCTATTTTTATTTTTTCCCTCTTTTGTTTTTCGCAATAAAATTTTCATTGAACTTTCATGAAATTTAAAAAGAATAAACAAAAAAATCTCATCACACACACAATTCAACAAATAACTTTTCTTGTCCATATAATTTATTTTGTAAAATTTGTTAGAAGAAAATAAAGATGAGTTGGAACAGATTAATCCTAATTAAATTACTTTCTGATCGGATCCCGCATCTCTTCTTATTGATGGGAATTGTTTTTTTTTTTCTTTCTTTTAACCAATTTAATTTTCCTTTGTTCTTTGTTTGTTTTGTTTTGTATTTTTATTTTGTTCTCTGTGAGGAGGAGGAGAAGACAGATATATTTACGACAGGTGCGTTTTTATCGTGTTTTCTACCATATTTGTCCATTTACCATGACACATACAAGAAGTACTCACATATATGTAAAAGTTAACCTCAACAGTTTTACACACACACACACACACATTAATAACAACAACAATAATAATAATAAAAAAACCACGCTATGCAAGCTGGTCCAAATTCATTTCTTCTTTTTTTTTTTGTTTCTTTTCTTTTTGTCGAAATTGCACATTTAGTCATTTTTTCTTTCAAATTTTCGTAAATTGAAGTTAATTTTTAAGTAATTTGAATTTCTGTTAAAATTTACAAGAAGTAAAAATAAAATATGTGAATTATATTTGATTACGGATAAGAAGGAAGAAAAAGAAAAGGAAACAGAAAGAAGACAAACTGACAAAATTTAAATTAACAAAAAAAAAAACAAAACAAAACGAAAATTCTTGAGAAAAAATAAAAATGTGAAATTTCAGCAATAAAGAAATTAAAATTTTCAATTATTTATTTTTTATTATCAAAAAAAATAAAAACAAAAGAATAACTTTTGTCATTTGTAGTTATTTTTTTTTTTTTAATTATTTTATTTAAACAAAAGATTGTGGTAGAGTCTTAATAATTTTTTTGCAATTTTTCTGTTCATCGAAAATCATCAATAATTAACAAAACTCAATTCAATTCCAATTTAATTTTTTTTTTTTATATTTCTCTATTCAACGATTTTTCTTTCTTCTTCTTTTGTTTCTCGTAAGTTTTTTTGTTTTGTTTGTTTGTATTTAACGAAAATAACAAAAAAAAAAAAATAAAACAACCAAATTATTTCTATCTACCGGATATAGGAGCGGTTCTAATTGTCCGATCAAAATCGTTCATTTGTTTAATTTTCAGAAAGCCAGAATAAAAAAAAAAAAACAAAAAAAAAAAGAACAAATGAATCGTCTCTGTAGTTTATTTTTTATTATTTTGTATTTCGTTTGTTTTGTATTTTTTTTTTTGTGTTTGTCTTTGCATTTCACAACAACGAAGAAAAACAACAACAACAACAATAAATTTAAATTTTGTTACAAGAACAACAACAACAGCTATACACAAATTATAACGATCAAAAACGATCAAACGATATAGAAAATATTATTATAAGGTCACCATGAGTGAAGCGCACTTCTTTTATATTGTTTTGTGCCTCTTGTTGTTCTTGTTATTATTTTTATTTTTTTTTTTTTTTTTTGCTATTATTTGTTGTTGTTGTTTATTAATTTTTTTTTTTTGGTTAAAGTAAAGTTTGAAGAGTCGAACCGGAACGTATATATAAAAAAAAAAAGGCAAATACCTTATCGCACAGAGAGAGAGAGAGAGAAAGAAAAAAATACTCAAACAAATAAATACAAAATACAGTTTCTATATATACGCTACTCATTTTTGTTCTCTTAATTTAAATTGTCAAGATGAAGAAGAAGATGATAAAGAAGAAGAAAAAAAAGAAGAAGAAAATATAAAATAAATAATAATAACAATAATAAAGAATTACTTATACTTACAAATACAACAACAACAACAACAAAAACACAAATAAAAAAGAAAAACACAAAATTGATCCAGTGAAGAAAAAAAAAATAAATAAAAAGATGCAAGAGTATTTTAATTACAGGAAGTTAAAATAATTTAAATGAATATAAAAATTTCATAATCCAATGATCACTCGTCTTTATAAATTGTGTGTTGTGTTTTTTATATATATTTTTTTTTTTGTTTCTTTGGTTTTCTCTGTTTACTTATTTATTTATATTATTTTTGTTTTTTTGTCTTTTGTTAATTTGTATATTTCTTTTATGTTCATTTTTTGATTGTCTCTCGTTCTTTATTCGTTTAGTTAATTCTGAAATAAATTAATTGATGATTTCAAGTTCAATCATAAAGACTGTAAATACAAAATTATGACTTTTTGTTGATTTTCAATTGTCCGGATTTAAACAAATATTTGACGTAGACATTAAAATTGCAAATATAAAATTTGTTTAAATTAAATTTTAATTTCATTTTGTTTTTTTAATTGTACCAAAATTTTTAACCATGAAAAGTTTATGCAATCAGAGATAAAAACAAAAATAAACACGAAATATTCATTCACATTTTTTTCTCTTTTTAAAAAAGAAGAAAAAAATAATTTAACATTTATTTTTTTTACTTTCATTATTTAATATTTTTAGTTTATTTTTTACAAAAATAATAAATGTAACATATTTATGCAAGTTAAATGTTAATGGAGTTAAAAATGTAACACAACATTTTCTTTCATTAAATTGCTGCTATTATTAAATATTAAATTTAATGTGAATGCAGTTATATTTGATGTCCCGTTATGTTTATTGAATATGATATAATTAAATTTTATAAATAAACAACACCCTCAAAATATAAGTATCTGCATGTTCGTTGTTTAAGCTTAGTAGTAATTAATTTGGTAACATGGAAGTTATTGAAACACCATTCAAGTATCCTACCATCACAAAGTATTATTTTGTTCATTTGATTGGAACAAATTTCGATCATGTATTTTTATTTTTAATTTGTAATAAAATTTTAGCAAGTTTCTTAACAAAAACATCAATTTCTTCACGTTTTATACCGAGACCAGCAGCGACTGTCAAATAAGGAATATTCGATACAGCAGAATGTGAACCCCAACCTTAATAAATTTTAATATTTTATTAGAAGGAAATATGTAAAATTGTTTATCTTTTGGTACCTTTAAAAAAATGTACCCCAATAATTTTATCATCTAATGTTGTAATGACTCGTCCTCCAGATACATTTCTTGTAAAAAGCATTGAACCAAGGAGAGACACATTTTCATTGTTATTAAAACTAGTTAATGACATTGCTACAATTTAAATAATTTTTATTATTATTTGAAAAAAAACCAAAAAGATAATTTCGATTAATTTTACCCATTGAAATTGGATTCCGTTTTGTATTGAAAACATTTTCATTAAATACCAATGAAATTTCTCTTAGTTTATTTTTTAAATATTGAAAATTATCTTTTCTTTCTTTAACTAAATTCAAATAACCTTCTTTTCCAAGATGAAGTAGTGTCATAAAAACGTCTAATGTTTGTGATGAAGATGCTCTGCCCGCATATGATTTACAAACATCATCAACAGATATTTCATTAAAGCCACACACAATAGCACCACCGACAGGGACTAAAATATTCTTATCTGTACTTTGTATGAAAAGATCTATACGTCCAGTTCTATTTCCTTGTTCGATTTGATGTGTACAAAATGTACTTTGAAGACCATATGCATTGTTTACTAAATGAAATAAATCATAGTTTTTAGCCAAAATTCCCAAATTAATAACATCATCACATGCACGAGGAGCAAAACAACTTGTTGTTGATAAAATACATAAAATATTCTCTGATTTAAGTTCATTAATTTTACTCTCAAATTCATGTAAATTTGTTGTCAGTTCATCATCGTCATGAATTGGATCGATTATTATAGGAATTAATCCAGATGTTAAAATACTTTTAAAGCATGCTTTCTGGTCAATCCTGGACCATAGAATATATTTGGCATTTGGTTTTTTAAGTTTCAATGACAAAATACAAAGAAGCATTGTCATTCCAGTTGCACAGGGAAAAAGGACACATTTCTTAGCGCTATGAATTCCCATTATATGAACTAAATCCAGTAACATTGAATTTGTTAATTTAGCCATTATACTACTGCCAGCCGCTTTCGGTTGTGGTTCTGTAAGATCACCAGATCTCCCAATTCCATGACCAAAATTAAAATGACGTTTAGCCACTAAATCTAAAATAAACCAAAATATTTTAACTACAAATATTGACATAAAAACATAACACACTTACTGCAAACTATTCGTGCTTCCCTCTCACCTATTCCCGATTTATTTAAATAATTATTACTGTCCATACTTGATAATTCATTAACTAGTTGTTCAATTGTGATGTCATCCCATCCTTTATTAGGAAGTTTTTTCTAAAAAAGACAAAACAAAACAAAAATTAAAATAATTGTAATAATGATTTATCTAACATTTACCTTTTCAAGAAAACATTTAATAAGTTTATTCCTATTTTTTTTAGCATCTAATGCTGCATTTAAATAATTTAAAGGAACTAATTTTTCAAAATTATTACCGATATCCATATTTTTATTTGATTTATTTACAAAAAAAACTTACAAACTAAAAATTAAAAATAAAAAACATTTGTTTTGTTTATGGTAAAAAATGACATTAACTTTTTTTAAGAGCAAATGTTACACTGAACTAAAAAACAATAACATACAGTTTGTAGTTGTAGCATTAATAAAAACCGTTACAAGGAAAATTTAATAAATAAATAAAAAAAAACAAGTTATAAGGAAATTCTATTTTCCCTGTCATAAATGGAAATAATTTAAAAATGCCAATTTTTTTTTCATAAATAACAAAAATTTATTTAAATAAAATTTATAACAATAAACTACAATTAAAATTATTTTGTTAAAAAAATAGAATTTATTTATGTTAAATGTTTGTCGCTTTTTATGAATTCCTAAACGATTTAAATCGATTTTCATATTCTGTTTCAATTTTGGTGATCTTCTCATTTGCCTAAAAATAGACGTAAAATTTAAATTAATGATTTTAAATTTTTATTGAAGAAAACTTACAGTTTTTTGTTGATTTTCCATAATTAATTTCATTCTACTTTGAACCTTTTCTAAAGCAACATTATAACCTTCTTTTATACGATTATATTCACTTATCATATGTTTCTCCTTATCTTCAGCATAATTCTAAAATGTATAAAAGAAAACGGTTGAGGCAATAATTTTATCGAAACAGATTTTTCTACAAAAGAGAATTTTAGGTGTAACATGCAGATTTACCAATTTAAAGATAAATTTAAACAGAAAATAATTGTTTACTTAAAAATTTTTTCTTTACCTTATAATTTATGGCAGTTTTTTTAGCTGATTGATATTTTTCAGTTAATTGTTTTATTTGTATTCTATGCTCATTTTCAATATCCTGAATTTTATTAACTAATTCCTGTTCCTGTTCTTTCATACGTTTACGTTCATTTGTCCATTGATTCATAACTGCAACCATTGATTTACGTTCTGATTCAATTTGTTCATTTCTTTCATTTAAACTTTCATTTAATTGATAAATTTTCTTTTGTGCATTTTCTAATTCTATTCTACGTTTTTCAATAATTTCTGTTTGTTTCTCATATAATAATTTTGTGTCCGTATCCTTTTTATTTATTATTTCTGTCATTTTAGTACGTTCTGATAGAATAGCATGTTTCAATACATGAACCTCATTTGTTTTTGTTTCAAGTTCATCATTTGTCTCTTGCAATTGTTTATTCAAGAGAGATGATGTTAGTTCAAATTTTTTGATTTCTTCATGAAATTTATCTGAAAAAAATATGAGAAAATGGATTTTTATTTTATTTACGTTTACATTAAAGTTTAATTAAAACACAAACCTTCAACATTTTTTATTTGTACCGCAAAAGTTTTAGCTAATTCTTGACGAATTTTTTTCTCGTGTTCTTTTGCTGCTTTTATTTCTAATTCAGGTGATGTAAATACACTTTGATCACGTGATTCAATTCTATATGGTGATGTTGATACACTTTTTGATAATGATGAATTATCACGACTTTTTATTATTTCTTCAAATTGTTGTGCCTTCTTTTTTAATTCTTCTAATAAATTATCACGTTCCTCCTTAAGTCCTAATTTTTCATGTAAATCATTTATTGTTAAATTACGTTTATTTATTTCTGTATTTAAATCATTTATTTCTTTTAAATAATTTGTACAGGAATTTTGTAATTGAATATTTTGTATTTCACACTAAAAAAAATAAGACATATGATTGATTTGAAATAATAATTGAATATATTTTTTAACTTTACCTTTGCAATATCTGTAATGCAATCAACACATTTAGAACAAGTATTTGTTTGATTTTTAGTATCATCTTTACTTTTACTTAATTTATCACGTAGTTCAACAATTATAGAATTATGTTCCTGTTTTTCTTTATCAATAATTTTTACCATTTCAGAACATTTTATTTCAGATAATTGTAATGCTCTTTCCAGTGATGCATTCTTCTCTTTTAATATACCTAAATTTTTAATTAAATCTGTTTCTTTTAATTCACTTAATTCTCTTAAAATTTCATCTTTTGTATTTGACATTTCAATATATAAATTTTTAACGCGATCACATTCATTTTGTGAATCAGTTAATAAAAATTTAACACGTTCAAATTCTAAATTTTTTTTATCATTATTTTTTAATTTTAAAACAGTTTCATTTAAATTCTCTTTTTCCATTAAAATTATTTCATATTTTGTTTTAATTCCTTCATATTCAAATTTCATTCTTAATAAATCATCATTTACAGTTTTTAATTCTTTATCAATTTTTATATTTTTCTCTTCTAATTTTTTTATAATTTGTTCATTTTCTTCATTTGCTGATTTTTCATGATCATTATTTTCATAACGTCTCCTTTGTGCAATTTCTAAATCACGTTCTACTAATTTTAATTTACTACCCAATTTTGATGATTCCTCTTTATATAGTGCCAATTGTATTAATGCTTTATTTTCATCATCTTTTACACTTTTTATTTCTTTGTCACGTTGTGATAATTTCTCTTCGAGATTTTTTATTATTTCACGTTTCTCTTTTTGTCCATTCATACAACGATATAATTCTGTTTTTAATTTTGCTAAACGATCTTCTGTTGGAAGTGGTGTACTACCAGAGAGATTTCTTTTTGTAGAACTTAAATGACGTAATGTAATTGATTGATCATTATCACAAAGAACGCTATCCATTAATTCTAATTCGGCACCAGTTGCTTCCAATCTAGAAACAAAAAAAGAAATAATTAATAAAAAAAAGGAAAATTTTCATTTATTTTTTTTACTTTTGTGTTAAACTTTTAATTGTTTTTTGCATATCTTCTGTTTGTCTCTCTAATGCTGATACTAATCGTTTTAATTTAACATTTTCTTCTGTTAAATTAGGATGACCAATTAATTGTTGACAATGACGTTGTGATTCTTCTAAATTTTTTGCTAAATTATTTATTGTTTCACTTTTTTCAACTAATAATGATTCACGTGATCTTTGTAATTCTTTATAACGTGTCTCCAAATTTTTTAATTCTAATTCTTTATCATTTAATTGTTCTCGTATTGTATGAATTTGTTGTTGCATCATATCCATTTGTCCATTATGACGTTCAGTTAATTGTTTTATTATTGTATCTGTATTACGTTCATTTGTATAACCAACATTACGTTCAACCATATGATATTTATGTTGATAATCAGATAACATTGTTTTAGTATTCTCTAATTCTAAAAGAAGTTCTGTATTTGCATTTTCCATTGATTTCATTTTTATCTAAAAAAAAATTTAAATTAAGTTTAGAGTTTTCTTTACGCGAAAGAAATTTTGTACCTTCATTTTCTCAATTGTATCATCCATATCTGATATTTTTGATTTACTTTCAACCAAAAGTTCATGAGTTTGTTGTCTAGTCATAATAGCACGTTCCTTTTCAGCTTCAGAAAGTGCTAAACGTTTTTTAATTTCATTTATTTTAGATTCAAAGAGTCTCCGTTCTTCGCCTAACAAATTCGTGACATGCTCAAATTCACGTGATTTAGATTCTAGTAATTGTTGTAATTTTAAATTCTCCTCTTTGTATCTTGTTTGTGAATCTCCTTGTCCTTGTTCATTAGATGGAAAAACATTTTCTCGATCAAATTTTCTAAACACACCTTTATTTTGTGGTGGTTGTAAATAATCCGTATTATTATTATTATTAAAATATTTATTTCCCATATTTGTCTCAGACTGAAAATTTGCACTATGGTCAATAGATTCATCTTCATCATCCTCAAGAAGGTCATCAAAAGCATTTTGTAATTGATTATGTAACTGAAAATACGATAATGGATTGAAATTTTTTTTAAATTCTATAAATTTTTATATAATTGGAAACAAACCTCCTGTTTTCGTCTTAATTGATCAACTCTTTCTTCCTCTTCCTCTTCCAATTCTTCAGCTTCATGATTAACAAGGATACTTCCACCTCCATTAAATATACTCATCCCAGGTGCACTCATAGTTATTCATATATATATATTTGTTTTTTAAATTATTAAAATTTATTTACAATAAAATTTTTTAAAAACATAAACATAACCTAACTTTGACGTATTCGTAGTTTATATTAATTTTGAGTGAATATTCTTATATAATCTTATATTTCACTTTGCTTTTAGTAAATATGAAACTAATATTGCTTTTATTTGTTAAAAAAGCCCAACAATATATATTATTTACAGAAAAACATAAATAAACATTAAACGTAAAAATTAGCTTCACTTATATTTTTGATTTTTGGTGAACTGTGAACAACTAGAGAACCTAGCGGATTAATCTTTATTTAATGGTATAAAAATTAATGTTTTGAAAAAATGGCGCTATAAGCACAAATTATTTTGTCAACGAAAAATATAATTAGAAAAAATAAAATATTCAACTGAAATGTCCCATTTAGAAAAAGACGAATCCAACCAAGAAATGGAAATAAATATTCCAACTGAGAAAAGTATGGAGCAATTAATTGGAAAAACTTTGGAAAATATAAACATAGCCAGTGAAATGAGAGGTATAACAAAAAAAAATTGCAAATATTAAAATTTCAAAATTCCTAATAAATTAACTATTTATTTTTTAGTTAAAGTATGTAAAATGTACGTTGATTCATATTTATTATCACCAGAACTAATTAAAAGGGTTTATGAAGCAAAATCGGAAATATGGAAAAGAAACTTACAAAATTGAATAAAATAAATATACTGAAGTTTTTTTTCTATTATTTGTAAAACTTTAATTCATATTCATCTATTTTCTTTTCAAACACAATTGTATTTTACAAAAAAAATCCATAAGTAACACATTTTAAATTTCAAGTTTTATTGAATTTAATTTACGTTTTAATTCGTCACAAACTTGTGTTTTTTTTCAAGTTTTCAATTTAATTTCTTTCTTGTTTTTTTTTTTCATTTTTTTTTTGTTCAGAAAATTAATTAATAATAATAAATTATGTATAGTTTATTATTATACAGGTTGTCCACTCACAGCATTTAGATTTGGACATTTGTCTAATTTTCCTGTATCAATTTGGAAATCTTTTGGAACTCGTCGCCAATTTTGTGCATCAAAATAGTAAAATGTTCCGCGCTCTGTTGTACCACTTTTTTCATAATGTGTAATACCAGGCACCCGTGTTATCCAAACCTTTTCTTCTGTATGATATCGCCAATCTCTACTATGTCTAAAATTTAAATAAAAAAACATTGAAAAGTAATTTCTAATAAATAATATAATCAGAATATAATACAGTTCTGCTGCTGCTGCTATTTGCATCACATCACCAACGTTTGTATAAAAAAGGAAGAAGAGTAAATCGTCCTTGTACTTTTTTAATGCCAGTTGTGCTAATTTATCCCTTATTGACATATTAACCAAATATTCAGGTGGTACATGAAAATCTATATCCTGAGGCCTAAAATAATTCAAATTCAATTTATTTTCTATTGCAGTTTTTTTTCATATATTTCTCCATTAACTGAGAGATCAGATTATAAAAATATTCATTTAAATTTTAATGTTATAATTTAATTTTTGGTTTTGATATATCTGCTTATTTTTAAGTTTGATTTATTTTTTTTAAGCAATTATGTTGCAACTAGAATATTTTTTCCGAATAAAAATAATATCATAAGTTAAGGGAAAATTTTATGAATAATTATTTAATATTTATATTCATTTTTAAATAATTAATAATAAACAACCTCAAAGGTTGGTCAGCAAATGGACCACCAAAACTAGGATACAAATTTTCAGGTGAATTTAAATTTAAACCTAATGCAGTCAGATCCTGTCCCATGGCTAATGAAACTAAATTTGGGTCCGATTCAGCAGCTCGGATAAATGTTAATAAACCAACCATACCAAATTGATTATTTACCATACTTGCTGGTATATTTGTGACTTTACCTTTAATTATAACAATATTATAAATTTTACTTTTAAATATGCATATTTCAATTTTTTATACCATCGGGGGATGTTTGTACACCACGTTTTATTAATTTATCTGTCCCGGAACCTGTATCAGTTTGACAATCTATACCAATACCAGCAGCACCAGCGGGACCTTTTTCAGCACCATCAACATTACCAGAACCTATATTTGAAGATGAACCTTCTGTATGTTGTGTTCCTGGTAATGCTGGGAAATCTTCACTGGACATTGTAAATTCAGATTGCTCAGATGTTGGTTGTTTAACCATACCAACTAGAAAATAGGTCTCATGAATTACACATGTCTTGATTTAACACATTGAGATTTGTTATACAGAAAGAACCACCAAAATTACCATATGGTTTGCTTCCAGGTGGTTGTAATGGATTTGGTTGTGATAATGAGTCATTTTGGCCGCGTGCATTCGTAAGGGATGGAAATTCAGAGAGATCAAGAAGAGGCGGTGTACCTGTATCACCGGCACTACCACCAAACACATTATGGAAATTACTGAGGTTCCCACTTTGAGATCCGAAACCTCTTGATTGCATAAATGATCCCATAGACTAAAATAATAGTGAATAAGTTAAATTAAATGTTAAACTTCAGTTATACTTACCATTGGTGCACCACTAAGTCCGCCTGGCATTTGTCTTCGATCTGTAAACCCTCGTTGTCCAAAAATGTTACCCCTTTGAGGTGGACCTCCTCCTCCTGATAATTGGGCATTTCGATTCGGTGATAATTGTGGTTGCTGTTGCGATTGAGCAAAAGTGGTATTACCTAAAATATCTATTCATAAATTAAATAAAGAAAAAAATTCGAATTAATCATTTATTGCGTAAAATTGTGAAACCCGCCAAAAATTTACCTTGTGGGAACATTCCTGATGTGGGTGTGACATGTCCTGATGATAAAGTGCCACCAAAACCACCAGTACTTCTACCGGTCAATGACGCACTAGCTATACTTCTTGGAGGCTGCTGAAAATTCAAGTTGGCCATAACCTACAAAAATTATTATTATGTATTAGCGTCATTTTTTTATTGAAACATATTTTTTATAAAGAATTTGTTTATATTAAAGATAAACAAATAGATTAAATACAAAAACACTTACCTAATGAATAACTTAGTAAAATAAAATGTAACATCCAACAAACTTACAAACACAGAAATTGTATCATGAAATAAATTTCATATCGCAATAAATCACTTTAACAATTCAAATTGGCTGGCATACATACAATATTTATAATTAATTAAATATACAACTGGAATATATACAGAAATGTTTGTTGAATTTTCTAATATTTAATTATTAAAAACACAAAATGTTAACTAAAAAAAGAAATAATAAATGAAAATACTCTTCAGAATGTCAAATTTTTTTTTGTATACACTTTTTTCAACTCATATAATCAATTAAATGTCCTTTGATTAATACAAAAGTTTACTGTCATATATTTCGATTATTGTACTTATATTCATAATAATCTATATTTGGGAATAATTATTTAAAATGACAATTACGTTTGTTTCTTCAGCCACATAAGAACACTTTTAATAATTTCTATTTCAAAATGGCTGGACGTTTATGTTATTATTATCTCACTCTTTCGCAAGTAAAATATATGGTTGTTTCAAATTCTCTTTCTTAAACCAATCAAATATTCAGCTATTTTGATATGATTTAAACGGAAGTGTGCAGTTGACACAAAAGAAAACTGAAATGTATTAATATATTTTTTTTTTTTTTTCATTTACTAAAATATTGGGAAAGAATATGATAAAACTGTTTAAGTATTTTACTCTATTCAAATGTTGAGAAAATAATTGAGTGACGAAAATAATAAATTGAGGGAAAATTATTGATTTCATTTTCGACCATTAGGAATGGTATAAATTTGAATTTTTAAAATTTTCCTAAAAAAGAATATAATTTATGGTTAATTTTAATTACTGTTTTATAAAACTAATTTATATTATTACATTATTACTTTATTGAGATTAAAACATATGAATTATTAGAATTCTACTACCGATTTGCAATAAATGTTCCATGGGAAATTTTCAACTTGATTGGCGTAGTATTGTGTCATAAAAAATCATATGATTGAAAATTCATTCGTGTAAAATTTTATTGAAAGTTAATTTTTTTCTGGAGAAGGCGTCGACAGTCATCTCTTTTTGTGTTTTTAACTATTATTAATAGTTAAATTAGTTTTTATTTTGTAATTAAATCAACAATAAAAAATTCACCATGGCTTTAAGCGACACAGATGTCCAAAAACAGGTAAAATTTATATAGTCTTTTACGTATTAGGAAATTTATTTTTCTTATTTTCTTTAGAGCTGAGAAAAAAACTCTGTAATTTCAATTTAGTTGCATTGATAATCATTGTTATTCTTTTAATATTGTTCCATTAAACTATGTTAAAATTGACAAAGTTAAAACTTTTCATGGGAAATCTAATTTTAGCTAAATAACCAAAATTCCGATTTTCCATTCAATAATTCATTCCTTATTTCTTTCTTCTTAAAAATAAGTATGCCCATTATAGGTGAGAAGATATAAAAAAAGTTATATCCTCATAAGAAATTTGCAATTTTCTCCTAATTTTTGAGTCACAAGACATTTTTTGTGTCATGTGAATTGAAACGTCAAAAATTTTAATTTCTATACGAATATTTTCATTATTCCTCTTGGCCTTCTAATTTTTATGAATAGTTACTTAATTAAAGCGTTTAAATTTCAGTGAAATTAAATTTAAAATATGAAAAATAATTTGTTACAATTATCGATCAAGATCACATGACAGACGGAAGAAATGGAAAAATTTTAAAAAGTGGCCATTTTTGTTTTTGTTTTGATTAAAACCAATCAAATTGCCGAATTATGTTTCTTAAAATTTAAAAAAAAATTATCCTATTTTACTTTTCTTATTAAATTTTTAGATCAAACATATGATGGCTTTCATTGAGCAAGAAGCTAATGAAAAAGCTGAAGAAATTGATGCAAAAGCAGAGGAAGAATTTAACATTGAAAAAGGTCGTCTTGTACAGCAACAACGTCTTAAGATCATGGAATATTATGAAAAAAAAGAAAAACAAGTTGAATTACAGAAAAAAATTCAATCATCAAATATGTTAAATCAAGCGCGTCTTAAAGTATTAAAAGTACGTGAAGATCATGTACGTAATGTTCTTGAAGAAGCAAGACGTCGTCTTGGTGAAGTTACTAAAGATCCAACTCGTTATGCTGGTGTTTGTCGTACTCTTATTGTACAAGGATTGTTTCAAGTAAATACATTTTTTTAAATATAATTTTTTTATCAATCTTATTAACAATTTTATATTTGTTGTAGTTGATGGAACCAAATGTAAACATTAAAAGTCGTCAAGCTGATCAACAATTAATTCAAAGTATTTTACCACAATCTATTGAAGATTATAAATCTCAAACAGGTAAAGATGTGGTGATTGTCTTAGATCCAGAATCTTTCCTTCCAGCTGATACTTGTGGTGGTATTGAGTTGAGCAGTCTTAAAGGAAGAATCCGGGTAATTCTCTTTTTCATTTTAAAGTTTTAAAGATATTTAATTATGATATTTTTTTAGGTACCAAATACTTTGGAGTCACGTTTGGAATTAATTTCTCAACAGTTGATCCCTGAAATACGTACAGCATTATTTGGACGTAATGTTAATCGTAAATTTACCGATTAAACAAACGAACAAAATAACCAAAATTTATTAAAAAAAAAAATTCTTAATATTTTTTTTCTCTTTCTCCCATTCATTTTGGTTTTTTCTTTGGAAAAAAATATTAAGATACTATTTTTTTTAATAAAATTACTTAATTAATAATAAATTACATTCCTTAAAAAAAATCTTTAAAATCGGAATGAAAACAAATTCAAAAATGAAATAAAAACCAAAACAAATCACCTTCGTTCGTACTTTTGTCTGTATTTTCAAATTAAAAATTGTTTAAAAAAGAATTTAATGTTTAGAAGAAAAAAAAAATTATATTAATTAATATTAAAGATGAAACTTAAATATATATTTAACAGAAAAACTACGTAATTAATCCTTTAAACAATTTAAGAAAAAAATTAAATGATAAAATTTTTATTCAAATAATATTTTAATTTGAACTTTTGTTTATTTTGTTGTTGTCAAAAAATGTCATTACTTTCTGTAAATTTTTGTCTTAACTAAATTGTATTAATTGTCATAGCATCCTTGCTTTAATTACACCAAAAAAAAAAGAAAAGTTGGGAAAGTTTTGTATGAGAGAAAAAAAAATTCCTCCTTAAATTTTCTGTAATCACGAGAAAGACGAACTCTAAGAAATTTAAGAAAAATAACAGCGACACTTTTCTCACTTTCCATTCTATACAAAATTTCTCTCTCTTGGCTCTTTTTTTTTTTGCTGAAATCTAAAAGCAATTTGGCAAAAGATTAATTTTTAGTGATGATAATTTATTGAAGTTCAAAGAAAGAAAAATGACAAAAAATCGATTTCCTTTGCAAAATTTAATGATTTTTTTTTCTCTTTCTTTCACTTTTGTTGTATGAATCGACCCCCTTACAACAATGCATATTTTTTTTATTTGAATTTTGCAAATTAAATCCATTAACGAAACAAATTCGATGAATTTTTTTCATCGTTAGCACAAAAGAAATTTAACAACAGTAATTGTTATAGAAGACAAAAAAAAAATTCCCCAATTTTACTTTAATTTTAATGAAAATTATTATTCAGTATTTTTGTTTTATTTTATTTTTCCTCCAATTAAAATAAATTTTTCGTTTTAAGATTATTTTCTGTTTTTCTTTATTTCTTTCCGAGTGAATGGTGGATTTTTTACAAGTTTTTCCTCTTTTTTGTTTGTTTTTTCTTGGCTGGTAAAAAAAATTAATTCATTTCCATCTTTAAAAAAAGAAATTTAAAAACAAAATGGGGGGAAACTTTGTGTTTTTTCTCCCTCACTTTTGTTAGAAAAAGAGATTTTTATGTAATAAGATAAAAATGTTATAAATTATAAAATATATATATTTGAAGAGAAAACAATTTAAATTAATATAATAAAGAAAAAAAATTGTTGTATTTAAATTTAAATTAAAACAAAAAAAAATAACAAAAAAAAAAAAATGATAAAAAAAAATTAAATTACATTTAGAAGAAAAAATAATAATAATATTATTCTTTAGATTTTAAATAAAAGAGAGAGAAGAAACATATGTAGAGAGAAAAGGAAAAGAATAAATGACGAAAATAATTAAATAAAAATTGAATTTGGAAATTTTCATGAAAAAAGAACGAACAAAATGGACCTTTTTTTCTTTTTCTCTCCTCTCTCTCTCTCTCTTTTTGTTTGTTGTTCTTTTTTTTTTGTTCAATAAAAATAAATAACGTTAAATCAAATTGAATAAAATATAATTAGTTAAAAAAGAACAAACAAAAAAACTTTTGAAAGATAATAAAAACAAAAATTATAAAACATATAATGGTGTAAATAATGTATAGGTGTGAATAAAAATATAATAAATAAATAATTAAAACATAAATTTAATTTTTTATTAAGAATTTTATTCATAAAATTATTTCAGTTCATTTTTTCCTAAACTAACAAGTTCTTGTACTAATTTTTTATTTGTCACCATAATTGGTTCAAAATCAGTTGTCCCCCCCATTGAAATTGATGTCTCCACTTTATTATTGGAAATTTTTGTACATCTTGCTGATGCATGAAATTCTTTACAATTTGTTTCTTCAATTATTTTTCTTATATTTTTTGAATTTATTCCGGCTCCTGGCATTATAATTATATTTTCACCTACATTTGATATTAAATTTTTTATATTTTCAATTCCAAGTATTGCACTTGATTCAAATCCACTAGTTAGTATCCGTTTAAAACCAAGGCTTGTAATAAGTTCACAATTTTCTAGCATATTCTCTTTTTTGGTAAGATCAAATGCACGATGAAATGTAACTGGAAGACGTTTAGCAGCTAAAATAACAGAACTGCATTGAATTGAATTAATTTCTTGTTTTAAATTTAAAGCACCAAAAACAAATCCATCAGCACCGGCTTCACTTAAATTCTTTAAATCCGTTAAAATACATTCCATCTCCATATCAGAGTAAATAAAATCGTTCCCACGACGAGGACGAAGCATTACAAAAATAGGAATTTTTGGATTTATCTGTGAAATGGAAATAAAATGGAAGAAATAATTAATTAAAGTTTAAAAAAAAAACAATGGAAAATGATTTAAAGCTTTTTCATTTGAGATTATAACTAGAAGAATGAAATCATAAAGTGCTTCTAGAATCATAACCGAAAATATTAAAGTTACATAAAATAAACATAACCTTTAAAATTTATCTAAAATTACCTACATATTTTTTAATTGTTTTTAAAAGTCCACAGGTTGGTGTTAAACCACCTTCACTTAATGCCGAACATAATTCTAAACGAGATGCTCCACCTTCAGATGCTTGAAATGCTGATTCTATCGAGTCCACACAAACTTCAAGCATATTAAAATTATTAATTTATAATCCGTCAAATGTGAATTGAGTTGTAAGAATATGAAAAATTAAATAGTCGCACACACTAACGAAAATACAGAAATATTAAAATAATGTTCGGCAGGCACGAACAATTTTATTTATTTGTAAATTGTTTTTATTTGTAAAGAAATAAAATGATTATAACGTCCGTTTAATGAGTTTTACTTTTATATAGAGGAACGGAATAATTATTTCTATTGTTTATACAAACGATAATTATGTAAATGTGTTCACCTTATAATCTTTAATTATAATTTTAAGCAATTTATCTATGGAATTTTTTTATCAATTTGATAAAAGAAACATTTTATTTATTTATAAAATGCATATTCAGGTTTGAAGTTAGGAATGGAGATTTAGAAAGATCTAAACATTGTGATTATGATTCAGGAACCATTAGTCCAATATGACATTTTGTCTAGTTCCGTTAAGAGAGTATCAAAGTGTTTAACTTCGGAACATGAACAAAAAAATTCCTTTAAAAATTCTCTTGTTATTATGGGTCATTCAATTATAATCAATTGTAACGAATAATTTCAAAGTAGAGAGAACAAAGCACCAAGGAAGAAAATAATAATTATTAAAACACAAAATAAATTTCAATATTTTTACAAATTTTATTCATTTTTTTTTTCAATTTTTCTTTTTTGTTAAATATTGTTTCTTTTATTTAGTTTTAAGATTTTTGTTTTTTTTTTTTTTTTTTATTGAATATTTCAATATTAAAGTTTTTGTTTTTTATTCAAAAAAAATTTTCTATATTATATTTTTTTTTTTCTCCTTTCATTTATTATTGACTTTTTTTTACAATTAATTATTTTCTCCTTTTTTAAATTTTAAATTACAATAATACGTTTTTTTTTTCTGTTGTTTTGATTTGTTTTTGTATTAATTTACGTTATAAATTACATATTTATTATTTAATTATAGTAGAGTTTTCTTCTTCTTCTTTATTTTTTTCATTTTCTTGGTTGATTTTATTTTTTTTTTCCTTCTTTGTTTATTTTTAGTATTCTTTTATGTTTGATAAATATTACACAATGTACAAAAAGAAAAAAAAAATTACCATTCATTTGTCTTCTTCTTCTTCTTTTATTTATGTATTTTATATTTTTCTTTTATTATTATTTATTATTTTATTATTCGATATTATGCATAAAATATACGGTTACAAATATTTTATTATTCTTTCATTTAAAAACCCCACATAATATTTTATTAAATTTTTGTTACTCTTCTTTTTCTTCTTCTTGTTTTTCTTCCTATTAGAAAATATTTATTAACATTTTTTGTATTTTTTTATTAATTTCGTTTTAAGTTTTTTCATTTAGTTTGTTTTTCTTATTTTAATTTAAAAAAAAAAAAATAATTCACAATCGAATTTATTCAATTTTTATCCTTTTGATTCTTTTTTTATTTTATTTTGGAATGCAAAATAATTTTTCCGTTTTTGTTGTGTGGTGGGTTTGAGTTGTGTGTGTTTGGTTTTTCAAATTTAATATTTTTTATTTTATTTAAATTGGTTTGTTTCTATATTTTTATTCCGACTTAAAAATAATTGGTTTTATTTAATTTCGAGTTTTTCCACAAATTTTTTTTCTTTTCTTTTGGAAAAATTATCGTTTTTTTTTTTTTTGACATAATTTGGATTTTATCAATAATCAATAATCCGATGATTAGAGAAAATATGAGAGGACATTTTATTATTTTATTTTATTTTGAGAAAATTTTACAAGTGAAATCAAGAGGGAAAATATTTATGTAGCGACAGGCAATAACAGATTTACTTTTTAAAAATAAATAATAAAAAAAAAGCGATAAGTTTGTTATCACCGAATATTCATTACATAATTCCTCTTAATTACAACTGCTGTGTTTCTCTTAAGTTTTCATTTATTTGTTTGTTTGTTGTAAAAGAAAAAACACAAAAAGGGTTTTTACAAAAAAAATTTTTTTTAGGGGTTTTGATAGAGGAGGGATGACTGTTAGAAACAAAATATTATTTCCTTAAATAAATAAATTTGTAAAATAAATAACAAAAAGCACGAGTATTAATTAATTTTTTATAATGTTTATTTTTGTTTGTTTTCTTTTTTTTTTTTTATAATTGAATTTCAATTATTATATTTTTTTTTGTTTTTTGTTTTTTTTTTTCTTTATATTATTTTTTTTTTGTTTGTTTTATTAAAGTTGGTCAGTTTTCTTGACAATATTCCATCCATAATTTTCCATAACATTTTTGAGTTAATTCCATTAATAATTTAGAACACACAAATTAATACAACTAATCTTCCTCTTCGGACTCAGATTCTGAGAACAAAAGAAAACAGAATGTTAAGAAGTTTGTAAAACAAAAAAAGTTTTCATTTATAAAAATTATTTACCTTCTTCAGCATTTTGTAACCAGTCGATAAATTTCTTCATTTGGTCTAAGAAATGCATTTTACCCTTTGCAGAATGAGCTTCTTTGTACCATTTGAATATTGCATCTTCAGAGACAATTTCAGCTATAAAAAGACAATTGATTAATTAACAGAGTTCCAAGAATAAATTTTATTTTATAAATTTACTTTTGTAAAATAACAACATAATTTTCTGGAAAGCCTTCATAAAATTCATATTTTCATAACAAAATTCTTGTACTTTAAGAATTAATGCCAATTCAGACCGATCAGTTAATGTAAACGCCTGAAATAATGTTGTATATGCTTTCAAATGTTTTAATGCTTGTTCAGCGACAAGTTCTTCTTTTTTATTCCATTCACCCAAGGACATTATTGTTGTCCATATCTATAAAAAAAAAACAAATAAAAAAATAAGTTTCCCGGAAAATTAAAAGATTTTCATTTAAATATTACCAAACTAATAATTTCATGTTCCGGAATGTTGTATTTTAATGCCATTTCTTTAACATCAGATATAATATCTTTTGTTGATTTATTATCATTAATGTCATCAAGAAGCAACTGAAAAAGTAAATAAATAAAATATAAAATTCAACTCTGACTCATAAGAAACTAGCGATTTAATAAAGAAAATATTTGCGTGTGTTATCGTAAACAAATATTAGTAATTATTTTATAATTAGAAATTGTAGATTTAATTAACAGTTCTATTTAAAAGTTTCTAGTAATCTGATGAGAATTTACTTTTACCAAAATTCAATAGTCATGATTAGAGTTTTAATTAATCAATTTTTTTTGTTATAGTTCTCATTGGCTTTGCAATTCCATATTTTAGGAAAAGAAAGCAAGCAAAAAACTATCATTTTTCTAGCATCTGTACAAAAATTTTCAAATAGTCGATTAAAACAAAAATTGACATACAAAAGAAACAGATGCAAATTTAAATTTTGTTAATAAAAAATGAAAATAAACAAACCTGTTGCAATTCACGTCGTGCTTCTTGACTTGCTTGATTTTTATGTAATTTCACAATTTCAGTTAGTCCTTTTTCCATAAAAACAGACTTTAAATATTCTTCATTACGTTTATTGTTTGGAAAAAATTCCATTAAACGTGTTTCAAGTGAACCCTTTTTTAATGCTTGTGTTAATGATGATAAACCTTTTTCTTGTTTATATGTAACAAACACTTCAACTAAGAATTCAAGTGCAATGCCATCTTTGACTAAATGTTCATTTATCAATACCGTGAGTACAGTCGGAGGTACAGCACCATTTCCTATAATGAGAAATAAATAAATTAATAATTCTTTAGATAAAAACGGGAACACAAGATTATAAAAACAAAAAAAAAATCATAAGGAATTTCAAATGTTCAATATCTCAATGAATATTCCAAAAAGTCATCGACAGACTATAAATATTCATTTGCCAAATACACCAAAATATCTTTTCCTTATGATCGCATTTTATTTCAATCTTGATTCAAAATTTTGTAAAATAAATGTCATAGTTTATAGAAAGATCATGTTCCAATAATTATAGAAATGATTCAAGCAAATTAACTATATTAATTTTGCACTTTACTATCTAAAAAAACCCCCTAATCGACTGGTGGTATCAGTCAATTAGGTGTCCAATTGTGCGAAAAGAGAAGACAAATAATTTTTGATCAGAAAAATATAAATCTAAATCAAAAAAAGCTCTGATTGTTAGATCCAAAATAGGGTATCTCCCCTTTCCAATAAATTCTATCTATTTTTAGTGAAATTTCGTTTTAAGAACGCACAAATTTTTATCGAATAATACGCGATTGATAAGAAGTTTATGATGTCATATGTTACTATAATTAAAATTATTACTAATGGGAATTTTATTCATTCTTTCTCTCTCTGGTGACAAGTTTAAAATTCAAAGTGTAAAAAGTTATTTAATTTCTGATCAAAAATTAATTTATTTGTGTTAAATTATTTATTAGACTCAATAATATTCAACCTATATTCAATTATTATTCAGATAATAATAAAATTATCATAAATCACAAAGTCAAAGATCAAATAATTGAATAAAATAAATAATAAAACTTCTTTAATAAGAATTAACTTGTAAAAAAAATTTGAATAAATAGTTTCTAAATTTTGATTCTCACAAGTTCAAAAATTCTTATTTGAACCAAATTTTATTATTTTTAATAATAGAGGAAATGTACATACCGATCCACAATGCCGTCATTCGGGCAAGTTTTATCCTTTCACTTGGACTAAATCCCTTGATAAATACAAGTACTTTTTTCATTTCCTCCTCGAACATCTTCTCCAAGTACTTATATCTTCGCATGAGCTTGATGAAAACCTTTAATAACAAAAAAAAAGATAAATGAAAGTTTAGAAATTTTGGTTTAATTCTAAAAAAAAAACATGAAACTAAATTGATTAGTTTATATTTTTGGTATAATTTGTAATAGTTGAAGAAAAGTCCATTTCCCATTTAACATGGAAATGATTCAAGTTGACTATATTTAATTTTTGCACGTGAAATTTCCCCCCAAAAGTACTGTTGATAATCAGTCAGTTAGGTCTACTAAATGTGCAGTATAAAATACAATTTTAGAATAAAAAAAACAAACCTGTTCATGGTTGCGCATTGCTTCCATATCTTCGGAAGCTGAAAAAACACAAGATTCTGTGCTCGGCTTTTCGCCATCTTGAGAAATTGAACCGCCAGGAACTAAAAAAAAAGGAAACAAAAAAAATTTAGAAATTTTGTTAAAATAATTTTAATTATTAAAATTTTACCGAGTAATCCGCCAGCAATAAGTATATCAAATAGAACTTCACCGTATCTACGGTAATCTAATTTATTACCCGCACTATCTAGATACTTGGAAATAGCATCCAAATCACCGCCAGCTTTTTCGAGACCTGCAATGACCGCGTCACGGAATCCCGTGGGGTCGTATTTCTCTTTTTCATCTGAAAAAAATAAAATAAATTGCATAAAATAAAAAAGACATTAAATTTTAACATTGTAATAATATTATTCTAGTTAGGTAAAATCCATGACCTACATTTTAAAAAATATATATACGACTTAACCTAAATGTAAAATCGAAGAAAAATAATAAATTTATTATGACCTTGATGATAATATTTTTTCTTATTATCTAGCACAATATTATTATTTGCCGACTTTAATCGAAAGGAAATATTGTTTCCCCATTTTTCTTTCATAATAAATTAAAACGCAGTAAAAAAAAAAAAAATAAAAGTCAAGATAAAAATATTAAAATGTTAAAAATTTTTACCTCTTTTTCTGGTCTTGATGCGCTGACCTGACAGTACTGGTCTTTCGGTTTTCTGACTCATACAATAAATTGCTGGAAAAAGAATATTATTCGTAAAATTTTTTTTATAAGAATACAAATTGAAAAATAGATTTCAATTTTTATTTGGTAAAATGGTGAAATGCAAAATAAATAATAATAAACTAATGTTTTTTTTATGATAAAAACGTGTTTTTGCGCAGAAAAGAAAAATATTATTTGGTTCCGTTATTCGTGCTTATTCAAACATAAGAGAAAAAAAAAACAGCTAAGACATTTTAGAAATAAATTATTATATAGAACGGTATCTTTTCCTCTAGAATAAAATGAAACGCGATGTATTTGGTAATTAAATTCTCATCGAAAAAATATTACCGAAAATTGTTAAATAAGTGCTTTTTAACATGAAATCATAATTTATAATAAATAAATAGATTTAAATGCACTTATTCATTGTATTTAATGAAAATAATTGTATTATTTGAAGATAAAATAAATTTAGAGGTCAATGCCCAATACTAAAAAACGTGAAAGTCGGCCATTTTACACAAAGAAATTATTATTTTGCTCAAATTACGTGTCCGAAATTAATAAAAAAGACAAAATCTTTAGAAATAAAAATATTCTTACTTATAATCTGTAGTCCCAAAAACAGAAAATATATAAACTATCCCCCAAAAAACACAATTAAAATAAAATTGTTCTTAAGGAATAAAAGGCAAAATTAAAAAAAACGTGTCGTGTGTCACGATAAAAAATGTGTGATGGCGCGTCCTCAGTTAAAAAAAATCTATTGTAGAAAAAGAAAAAAAAAGAGTAAATCATAAATAAAACGTAAAGAAAACAATTTTTTTCTATAAATAAATTGAAACAATAGCATAACTGATATATAAATAATAATAATGACGAACTAATAAATGATTTAACAATATTTTTTTTACTTACAAAATAGCGAATTTATTCAGATCACTTCACACGAGATTTCTTTCACGCGCCGAACTAAAATGAAAGAATTAAAAACTGAAATGAACAAACCAAAAAATAAAACGAGAAAAAGAGACGAAAAAAAAAATAAAAGAGTCTGAATTACGGAAGTGACTTCAATTTTTTCTAACTTTTCTTGTCTTTTTGAAATTTAAAATAATTAATTAAATTACAATTTGTTTGTTTCAATTATTTTTAAAATTATTTATTGTAAAAACAATTAGTTTTCTAAGAATAGATGATAATTTTTTTTAAATTTGTAATTTATTTGACTTGAGTAGTTTTTGTACAAATTTCGGATTAGGAGTTTTTCTATATGCAAATTCATATTTCAAAAAAATAACAATCGTATCAAACAAAGTTGTTATAAAAAACGATGAATAAATATTTTATAATAAATAATAAAAACATCTTATTCAAATTTTTATATTTTTAATAATCGATCTTCTTAAAATTTTATTATGAACTGTAATCTCACCGTTAGTCCGAAAGTCGTGTTTTTATTGACGAGATGAATTCGATTGCAAAAAATTGTTTAAATAAATATTTGCAGGTATAATTAATGATTTATTAACAAATTATGAATGAATTAATTTAATATTTTAAAATATTTAAAGTCCATAAATGAATTCATTTGTTTTAATAAGTTATTATTATAAATTAATTCTAACCTCTAATCTAAATGTCAAAATATTTTTTAGCTATCGCAAACAACATTTCTTACACCATGCATTCAATCTACAATAAACTTACAACAAGTTCGCCACAGAAGAACAAAGCATTGGGATCCAAAATTTAAATCACTAAGAAGTAGGAAATTTGTAAAAATTGACATACCAAACTTAAACGAGAATGTAGCTGATATGTCAAAAGAGGAAATGAAAAGTAGAATGAAAGAAAGAGGTATTCTTCCACCTAGACCATGGATGGAACGTCCTTTCTACATTGCATGTACTGGTGGTATCTTTGAACCATATGTTCCACCAGAGGGTGACGGCAAAATGTCAGCTATTTCCAAAGCCGGTGCTAAGCAAAAGTTAGAATTTATAGAGAAGAAATCTAAAAGTATGTTGGCGATTCGAAAAATAAAAAGTTTCGATGAAGACTTTGTTACCAATGATTTTACACAATTTGCTCAAGATATTTATATAAACTCTCTTGAGACATTGTGTGTAAAAGATAAATATAAATTAAGAGAACTAGTCACAGAACGTGCTTATCCAGAAATGATGCATAATATCAAGGATAAAACAATTCACTGGAAATTCTTAAAATCATTAGAACCTCCAAGAGTTGTGCATGCCAGATGTACAGATATTATAACAAAAGAAAATATTTTTGGACAGGTTACGATAAGATTCCATACACAACAGGTGATGTTTTTTTCATATTTTTTATTTCACTTCCCTTAATTATATTTTTAACCTTTCCATTGTTGTTACAGCTTCTTGCAATTTATGATCGTTTTGGCCGTCTTATGCATGGTTCAGAGATTTTAGCAAAAGATGTTTTGGAGTATATAGTCTTTGAGAAGCATTTATCAAATCAATATGGCGTATGGAGATTACATGAAAAAATTATACCCGATTGGATGCCACCAAAACAACCAGCACCAATGACTTACCGAGTTGATGATAAACCACCTGCTATCGAAAAAGTTGAAGAGGAAAAAGTGTTAGAAACAGAGCTCATACAAACAGACCAGAAAAAAGCAATTACATCTGCTTAGGAATTTAATATAAATGTAGGATAAAGTCATAAAAATAGAATAAAGAGAATATTGAAATAACATTTTTTTTTTTAAATTTTTTAATATAATTTTTATTGGCACATTTTATATTGTCATGTTGATTACCAAAAAATAATTCAATTATTTCGGCTTTAAGCCTTTTATTTCACAAAAAAAAAAAAGAAAACAAATAATTATTATTTTAAATCCTATTAAATCGGAATGTGATTGCGGGGAAATATATACAAACTGAAGGGGTACGTTTTTAGTTTTGTAAATTGTTTGATAATTTTTTTTTTAGTAAAACTTCACTCTCGACAGCGATTATTAATTCATCGCGTTCTAAAGTAACAAAAAAATAACAATTTCAATATTTTGTAAGAATAAATTGTTATAAAAATGCCTAAAGGGAATAATTAAAGAACAAATATTTGTTACTTTTCAGATCTTTTGCAATTATAGAAAAATTATCGAACAATTTACGTTAACGTTTTACAAAAATGTTAATTCCTAAAATTACAATTTTTTTTTTGTTTTTTAAATCAATTTTTCCTAAAGTTTTTATAATAAAATAAATATATTGTTGTTTTTTTTTTAATAAATTTTCATCTTAGATCTATAATTAAAAAGAAAATATGTAGAAATCTTATACAAAACTACTGCTCGGTTGATCTAAATAAACATTACGTTGTTTTTCATTAATAAGACGACGAGGCAATTCTTGTGGTACTTTAAATATATCATCATTTTGTAATTTACCACTTCCACAACTGCTGCTTGTACTACTACTGATATTATTATTATTTTGTCCCCAATTAGATGGTTTTATTGGCAATATTTTCGGTTTTGGTGGCAATGGTGGCGGTCCTTTATGATTAATTCCATCTATATCTGTACCATCATCATTATAATTATAATTATTCATTGTACCAATACTAGAAAAACTAGAATCCATTTGATTATCAGAATTCATTGAATCATTATTTTTATCATCTTGTTCATGATGATTAAATACTAATGTTGTATCAGCACTATTTTCTGATCTAGGACTATATTGACGTAAATTAGAACTATTTAAATCTCTAGTTGGTGACATTAAACAACGTGTTGAAAGATTTAAACTTGAATTTGAATATTCAGATGGGCCAAAACTATTTTCTAATTCATTGATTTTACTTTGAACTGATGAAAATTGATTATTATTTTTAGAATTAATTGAAAGTCTTGGTGCTGGCTGTGGACGAACAGATACAGATAAATTACTTGGTGTTGAATCTTCAAGTATACTTCTTGCAAGTGGTACAGGTTCATTACTTGATGATGGATTTATATCATTTGGATGTCTTTTCAATTTTCTAAATTTATTATTATTTAAATTTTCTTTATCCTTAAGAAAATCGGGGAGTTCAAAATTTATTTCAGTTCCCCTTTGATCTTCCAAACGTGATCTTTGTGCACGTTTTAATCCTTCTAGCAAATCTGAATAAATAGAAAATAATTATTAAAAAAATTTTTTTTAATTAAAATTTAGAAAAAACACCAACCATGATTTTCGGATCTGCCAGTGACTTGTAATTTAACACCAGCCTTCCATTTAGCAATTAGTGGTTTTTTAATATTTGCATTAACTGCATCAATACCATCTTCAGAGCCAGCCGTTGAACTTTTACTTGGCATACCAAGTTTTTTTATTTTATTCATTCTACTACCAGGATTATTTGAATCACGTCTTCGTAATCGTCCAAATATTCCTGATGATGTTTCAGAACCCCAATCTTCAGACTACAAAAAAATGGATTTAATTAAAAATAATCTTTTGATTTATTTAAAAAAATGAAAACTTACTCTAATTGAACCTTGATCCGAAGCACGTTGTTGTGGTGGTACCAGACATTGTGCAGAATGTGATTCAACTTTGCCCTGTAACAATTCATTAAATACTTTATTTGTAATTTCATCCAAAGTACTTTGTTGAATTGGTTTATTTGTTAAATTGTTTGTTCCCATACGATGTTGTACTGTTTCATTTTTCCCAAGAAAAAGCGTCGAACTTGTACCAGCAGGTGGTGAATTACCATTTTGATTAATTGTCGGTACACTAACAGTAGGCTGATTCATTATTATTTGTCCATTTGGTCCAATATTAGTTTTTTGAACTTTTTGAATTGTTGATAATGTTGTTGCTGTTGTTATTTGTGTAATTTCACCAAGTAAATCTTGAATAATTTATAAAATCATTAATTGAATTATTAAATTAAAGAAAAAAAAAAGAAAACTTACTTTCAATTGGTTTACAAAGAACTTGAAGTCTTTGTCCATCAGTTACTGTAACTGGTAGTGTCATATCTAATGGTTCTGTACTTTCACGTGAGAAAACCTATAAATTTATAAACAATGCAAAAAAATAAATGTATAAATAATTTTCTTTAATTTATTTTAATCACATTGTATATTTATTTACCTGAACAAGATCCAATTTAAAATTATATTTATGTAGTATTGGACGTAAAACTTCACCTAATGCTTTACATGGTTTACTTTTAACTGATATCACTTTACGATTAGGTAAATCTAATTTGAATATAACACGCTGTTCAATTTGTACTTCTTTTCCAGCTAAACTAACAGATGGATTTTCTAAATCCATTGGCTAAAAAAAATGAACACAAATTATCATTAATTTAAATCTGAATAGAAAATAAATAGAAATTTTTTTTTTTCTTACCTTATTATTACCAGATAAAAATGCTTCATACGCTTGATAACAAATACCACGTTTTTCTAAAAGTCTTTCAACTAAATCTCTTATACTTTCACTATTTTTTGTTTGTACAATTGTTGTAGCACCATCTGATAATAATACACGACATAATGAACTACGATTATCTTCTGAATCAATATTTGTTGATCTTGATGATATAACAGCATCAAAACTAGATAATGAACTTCTAGAACTATGTATATCACTACCAGAATTTGATATTTTTAATGCACTACCAGTGCTACCAATACTAGCTGTTCCTGTTGTTGTTGCTGTCACTGTTTTTATTGTATTCTCTTTTAAACTACAAAAATCATCACGATCTTTTGATTTACAACGTGTTTTTCTATGCCATGGCAATAATGATTTTCTACGACGATCATCAGCATTACTTAATGATTTTTTAAGCTACAAAAAAAAAAAAGAAATAAACAAAACAATTATATTTAATGAATTTGTAATAATGATCAAATTAAATTACTTTTATTGGTGTTGCCACTGTTAATCCAGTTCTAAGTAATGCATCTAATTGTTCACCAGGATATGGTGCCGGTTGATTTTTATTAGCTGCATCAACACAACTTTTATATAAATCAGAACGTATAAAACGTGCATAACTATCAAACTTCATTAAATTAAATATTTGTTTTTGTGGCGAAAGAAATAAATTCTTTTCAGCATTTTGTAAATTTTCTTGTGTTGTTGTACGTGCATGTGAATCAACATTAACTGGTTCTGGTGCACCAATTGCTAAATGTTTTGAAAAAATTTCTTCTGCTTGTTTTTTACGTTCATTATTATCTAATTGTATATAACGTTCACATGCTGTCCAAAAATATATATTCTCTGCTGAAAATTCTTTTTTTAAAAATTCAGCAAATGTATGTAAACCAGCTGAATCATTTAATAATTTTTCAAATGATGTACTCCATGATGTTGGACCATAATTTAATGTTTGATCAATAATTTGATCATGATGACGTTCACCAGTTACTTGATCATCAATTGACTAGAAAAAGACGAAAAAGATGAAACATGATTTTTTTTTCTCATTCATTTAAGGAATGTGTTTGATGTGGAATAATTAAAATGTAATTTATATTTTATTTTTCTAATAAATTATTATGAAAAGGTCAAATTCATAAATTATTATTAGGATTTGTGTCATTTATTTAATATTTTTTTGTCTTTTTTATTGAATGGCGTAATTTGAACATTGCCAATAACAATTACATGAATGCACCACGATTTTATTATTGTGAAAAAAATATATGTACAACTCTTGTTGTAAATTGCCACGTTTATTGCCCTGCTACTTAACTTATGAAAGACGGCATTTTTATGTTTTACTTCGTTTTGATTTTTATTAAAAAGAAAAACTTGCATTTTTTTTTGTTGTTTTTTTTTTTATTTCCATTTTTTATCTCATCTTTTTTAATTTTTAAATTGGCGCCAGTCACTGAATGACTTCACTCCCGTATTTAATTGTATAAAAAAAATGGCAAGTAATAATAATTAAATAAAAATAAATATTGAACAGGGAGACGCGACAACTGAAACTAATTAATTATCCTTATTCGTTCTTTCACTTCAAATAATTCCTCTTGAAATTATTGTACAAAAATATAATTTGCCAAGACTTAGTATCCGCGCACGTATCCAATTAAATCTTGAGCAAGTTTAAATTATTCGATTCCCACGCATGTAACGACATTTTTATTAAGCAAAAAAAAAGTAACCAAATTCAAAAGTCAAGGTCATTCTAATTGACCCATTGACTTATTGTCTTCTTATAGCAAAAAGATCAATTTACACACACACACACATACACACCTTTGTATAAACATCATTATCAGAGGCTGCCAATGAAGAAGGTCTTCTTGTAAGTGGTTGTCTTATTTCACCAGAACGTGAACGTAATGATGATTGACCCCAACGACGAAATGGTGATGTACCAGATGTTAACGCACGTGACTAAAATAAAAACAAAGAAAGACAGAAATTAATTACGATAAAAAAAATTATTAATTTATGATAAAAGAAGAAGAAAAAAAAACTAAAACAAATAAAATTAAAGACAGAAAGAAGAAACAAAAATAAATATGTTCGAGAAGGACCTTGAAGAAAGAAATAAATAATTTTTGTATATGAAAAAATAAATAAAAATATTTAAGTTAAGCGTGCTTGACTTAAACAAAAAAAAAAAGAAAAAAACTTCCTAACCACAATAAATATTTCTCTAGACTTAAGACAATACACACACACACACACAGAACAGAACAGAACAGAACCGAAATACACAACACAAGCGTAAATCAATTAATTAACTTCTAACAAAAAAAAAAAGTTGACTTTTTCGTTGATTTTATTTAATTTTGGAAGTTTTTACAACAACAACAAAAAATACAAACATTGTTATTTTTTCGTTTCTTTTCTTTATCGTTAAAAAATAAAAATAACAAAAAATTCTAAGAAATTGAATTTTTTTTTATTTTATTATTAAAGATTTTTTTAATTCTTTCTTAAATTTTTCCTCTCTCTCTCTCTCTTCTCACCACCACACAAACATCAGTTGATGATTCCGATTTAATTGTGCGTTTACAACAAATACAACAACAAAAACAAATAAAAATTGATTCAAATGTTGAAGGCGCTAACGTCTTTTTATTTCTTATTCTTGTTTTATATTTGTTGTTGTTATTATTATTGGTGTTGTACATATTTGCCAAGCCCCTGCTTTTCATCTCTCACTTTATTTTATCTTATCCGTTTTACTAATCTATTTTTAACACTTTTCTTGTCTTGTCTTTAAATCCGTTGAAATAATTAATTTCGAAAAAAAATATTTAATTCTCGATGATTAAATTGTTTTCACGTATCTTTGTCTCTCGTTTGTCTTTTTATCTTTACTACTTTTTGTTTTTTTTTTCTGTGTTAAAGTCAACAAAAGACAAAAAAATATGATTTACGATTTTGTTGTTGTTGTTTAATGTTTATCTTTTTTCTCTTCCTTCTTCGTGATTTCTTTTGAAGGTTAAAAATTATGTAAATTATGCAAATTATTTAAAGTTCTTTTGATAGAAAAAAAAAACAAGAAGAAGAATAAGAAGAAACGTTAGTGAACCAATTTTTTTTTGTTCTTTCTATTGAATAAAAAAAAAAATCACCAAAAAAACACACACAGAAAAAAAAACCACCCAACAAACCGAATATTTTTATTTTTATGGACATTTTTTGTGTTTTTTTGAGATTCTTGGACTTTTGTTTTATTTGTTTTTGTTTGTTTGATTCGCTTAATAAATATTATTATTTTTTTTTATTGCTCTTGGTTTTGTGTGAGTGTGTGTGTTGTTACTGCTGTGGTTTATTGTTGTTGTTGTGTAGTTTAAAACGCATTAAAACAAACAACAACAACAATAACAAAAGTAACCAAAATAATAACAACCAAATATAATAAAACTAAAAAACAGAAAATTTAGAAACAGAGAAAAAAAAATAGTTAGTTTCTTTGGAAGTGTCGTGTCGTCTTGCCTGAATCTTTTTTTTTTATTTATTTTTGAAGAATTAAACGAATAAAAAATGAATATAAAAAAAAACAAGAAGAACAATTCAAAATTTACGATTTTTGTGTTCATTTTTTTTTTCTCATTCGTATGATTGTTGTTGTTTTTGATTCTTCATTTTTGCCTTCTTCTGCCTCTTATTTAAATCGTTAAACGTTTTTTTTTTATTCTTTGCCATTTTATTGTCTTTTGCCAAATCATTGAGAAGAAATAATTTTGTTAGCTCATTTTTGTTGTTTTCTTTGATAATTTTACTGAAATTATTTTTCTTTCTCAATTCAATCTTTGTGAAATCGGTAAAGATTTCTTGTTTTTTTTTTTGTTTCTCCCTCTCCACACTCTCCACTTATTTTGGCAAATACAAAAAAAAATAAAAAATAAATAAAAGAACCAAGACAAGTATTTATAAATTAACTCCTCTATTTGTGGTGGCAGAAATGAAACAAAAAAAATATAAAGCGCAAAAATCTAAACTTCAAAACTTTAAAAAGCTTAAAAAAAAATGTGCTAATAAAATTAATAAAAATCAAACGAAATCAATTCAAAAAATTTAAAATGAAAATCTTTTGTCTTTGACTTTAAATAAAATTTTTTTGCTTCTTTTTTTTTCTTTTTTTAATTGGAAAATCATGAACTGAATGCGGGAATTAATTAATTATGTCACATTGTCACGTTTTACAAAATGCAGAATTTTTGATTTTCGAATTTTTAAGAGAAAATTAGTTTAAAAACTTCAATTAAATTCTAGACTAAAGAATCTTTCCGTGTTCTTCATAATTATCACCAAATTTTTATAGATTTTAATTAATTTTCAATCAACTGACTTTTTATAAGGAATTTCTTCTCGTAATTCTTTCGTCCTTCATTTTTACTATTTGAAAATTTTCACATGAAACTTAACAAATAAAATTAAAGCGAGAAAAAGAATGTAGCGATATTCGTTAAATTAAATTGTAGGTAATCAATTAATCCGTGTTCAGTTAGAAACAGTTAATTTGGCAGTTTATTTAATTTTTAACTGCGTCTTCTAATTTATCGTAAAAAGTAAGAAAGAAATACAAACAAAAAAAACTCAAGAAACTCAACATAACATAACAAAAACCTCAATAAATTATTTGTAAAAGAACGAAAAATAAAAAATAAAAAAATTGGCTTAGCAACTTCGCTAAAAATTTACATCAAAAGAAGAAATTTTTTATTTTACACCAAATCATTTATCCCCCCATACTCCCCTCCTGTTAAACTACGAAATTTTAATCAACACAAATTTACTAAACTTAAAAGAAAGAAAGAAACGGAAAATTTAGAAAAGAAACAAAATAAAAAAAAAATTGATAAAAAAACAAATTCCCTTTTTTTTTTAAATAAAAAAGAAAAAAAACACACACAAAAATTATTTAATCGTTGCGTCTAGAATTTTATGAAAGCCACAGATGACATTGGAATTTCCTAAATTAATGAAAAAATAAAAAAAAAAATTTCCCCCGCTCAGGAAATTAAAGAACAGAAAAAACAAAACAGAAAAACATAAAAAAAAAACATAGAAAAAAACGTGTTTCCGGTGATGTTGATGATCATCACAACACAACACAATCAAACGTTGCCATTTAGCTAAAAAAAATTCATACAAACAGAAAAAAAAAGATGAACAGAGAAGTAAAGTAAAAGGAAGAATAAAAAGAAGAAGAAGAAAAAGAAAAAGAAAAAGAAGAAGAAGAAAAAGAAAAAGAAGAAGGAAAAAAATAGTGTAATTAGAGAACGAAAAGAATTTTTATACTTTTAAATTTAAAATGTCATTGATAACAAAAAAAAAGAAAAAAAGGAAACTAAAAATATTTTGTATTCTTAAAGTTAGTTGTCAGTAATATAAAAAAAGAAGAAGAAGAAGACGAAGTAAAAATGTTAAGTAATATTTATCGTACATCTGTCAAAAGTTATTCTTGTATTAAAATGATGACATTTTTATTGTTGTTGTTGCGATTTGTTTCTTTTTTTTTTCTTTAATAAAAATTTAATTACTTTATTTAAAATTGTGTATTTTCTCTCACTAAAAGTCTAAACTCTAAACACAAGTTTACAACATTAAAAATAAACAGAATTAAGTATTTACATTCTAAGATCTAAGATCTAAGTTAAAGGAAATGACATCAAAGAAAAAAATTGCAACAAGATGCAATTTAATTTCTCTTGTTTTTAAATTTTTTCTTTCTTTTTTTTTAATTGATTTATTTATAGAAATTTTTTCTACTCTTTGTGCACAGTGCACCAGTGGTACTTGTAAATGTAAATGTAAAAATTATGAAAATTGAAGAAAAATTGTTTCTCTATTATTGATTAATAATGTGTTTCTCTATTTTTTTTTTTTGTTCTTCTTGTATTTAATTCTAATTGTGAATAGAAATTCCAAAGGGGGGTAGTAAAACCGCACTAGCAACAATTTTATTAAATAAATTCTTTGATCATCAATTTAGTTTTAAATTGTTGTATATTATTTTTTTTTATCAGAATCGCAATGAAATACAAATAATAAAGAATAAAATGTGATCAAATGAAACATGTGTTAAAAAAAAATTTTATTCGATTCTCATTTTACAAAAATTCATTCATAATTCAATTGAGTTTTTATTGTGTTTGAATGAAATGAAGGTCAAGGGGAAAATCCACACCCAAAATTATTTGTCGTCAATTTTAAGTTGTATTGTTTTTAATTACTGTGGATTCATGTTTCCAAAGAAAAAAGTTAAATAAGATTCTACGTACACTCATCCAACAATCGCTCCTTGTTCCTACCCTTTTCCCATTTCCCTTCAATAAATTTACAAAAATTGAATAAAACGACATAAAATCTAAATGGGCTGTGTCAGAGCGGAAAACAGGCTCAACTATCATTAATAGATTTTCTTGGAATTCAAATCACGACGTGTTAAGATTTAAATTCCATTCCTGCGTGTGTCTTACATAATCTTCGCATTTTTTTTTGCTTATTTTGAATTTTTATAAAATACAAAATGATCGCGCCATAGACCAACACTAAACCAATTTTATAAAAATAATAAAAAAAAAAAATTTCCACCACAATTAATCAAAAATTAAAATGGCAAAAAACGCGTAAAGTTCACTTTTCCGCTCTATTTATTGACAAAATAAAAAACAAAAAAAAAAACGAAAACAAAGACAAAAAGTCACATTTTATAAAGTAATTAACTTTAAACGACAAATGAAACTAAAATTAAAACTAAAACAATCAAACTTTAAAAACGAATTAAATAATTTAACTTAATTATAAGAAAATTGTCTTTTGTCTTTCATTGTGTCGTTCCTTTCTTTTCGTAACAAAAATATTTTAATTAAAATTCGACTAACTTTACACTTTATACTTTTATTTTATTACAAAAGTCATTACTAGTGGACTTAAAGAGAGGTGTGTGTGGTAGAAGAGGGGGGACACACATCAACAAAATATGACTCATCATAAAAAACACTAAAAAAAAAAAAACTTATTATTAAATTAAGACAATTATTTTTAAAATAATAAATGAAGGGTACACAAAAGTAACAATGACTTAACGTGATTCATTCATTTACTTAATTTTTTTTTTTTCGTTCTTCGTCTTTATTTTTTATTTTATGTTTTCCATTCTTTTGTTTTGTTAAAAAAAATTGTTTTCTTCTTCTTCAAACAAAACAAAACGAATTTTTTATTATTAATTTTAATTTATTTATTTTGTCTTCAACAAAATATTCTTGTCTTCTTATTATTTAAAGTTTTAAACGTTCAATTCGTCTTCATTTCAACCAAAGTTCCAAGTACAAGAGTAATAATCTCGATCACAACATTTTCTTCTCGTCTAATAACATTTTTCTCTCATTCTCTAATTTTGTGTTTTTGTTTCTGTTTTATTTATGTTCTTACATTCGAATTATCTTGTGTAAATATTTCATCCTCTTTTATAAATCCCATAACAAAATGAAGATCATGTGACGTAACCAGCATTGTTGCTACTGATGATTTTTTTTCTTTTTTAAATAATTTTATTTAATTCACTTTATTGTTTTTTTTTGTTGGTTATTATGAAATTGAAATTTCTGTTTGTTGTTTTTTTGTTTGAATTGTTTCAAACTCCAAAATTATCGTTTTTTTTTTCTTTGGATCCAAAAAAATTGATCCAAATTTTTTTTTTCACTTTTTCATCAATTTTTGTTTTGTAAACTTTTTTAAATAACTTTTTATTTTGGTTCTAGCTTTAAAAGGGAAAACGAAACCAATTAGACGTTTAATTAATTAAATTTTTGGTTAAAAATAAACAAAACCAAAAACTAAAAATTTTTTTTTTAAAGGAATTAAAATTTGTTTATTACGAATTTCTCTTAGAATCCCAGTAAAAAAAGAAAAACACCAAAAAAAGTTAGTTTACCCAACTAACAACAAGATTAATCTTTATGAAATTGTATCAGCTTCTTCTTTTTTTTATTTTCAAGTTAAAACGCTATAAAGACACGTTACTCTTTTTTCTTTATTAATATTTTTTTTGGTCATGGCCAAATTTATTTTTGTGTAGACTTATTTTTTTTTTTGGTACTTAACAGTTTATGATGTCCGGACCCAAATTGATAGTCCAATGTCAACAGAGAAAAAAATATAACAACAACTCAAAAAATAATTTTTTTTATCAAATCGAATTTAATTCAATTCTTTTTAAATGGACAACCGACAATTGACGAAAATTTTTTCTTGATGTTGGATTATTGTTGTTGTTGTTTCTTTTTGTTTAAAAAAAAAATGACGGATGTTTCACAAAAAATTGTGACAATTGCCTTTATTTTTTCACTGAATAAGTTTATATTTTTGTCTCTGTCTGTTTGTCGTTTTAATTATTTAATTTGAACAAAAGTACAATAACACAGCAAAAGTACAGCAACAAAAAAAAAAAAACTATTTATCACAATTTATATAAGAAGATGGATGAATGGACGGACGAACATAAGTGAAATGTATATTTCGGAATTTCATATTTTTTTTTTGATTTGTGGAAAAAAAAATCAAATTCCTAATCAAAGTTTAATAATCTAATTTAGAAAGGCAAACCGTAAGAACAACAACAAGAGTATCGTATCGTTAATTTAAAATTTAAATAAAAGGAGATAATATTTATTTATTTATTCCTCTCACATACAGACATTAAAGAAAGAGAGAGAGAGAGAGATAAATAAAAAGAGAGATAAAAAAAATAGTAAAAGAATACAATTATTTATTTTTATTCAATTGTTTTACACTAAGAAAGTCGCAAACACACACACACAAGCACAACACACACACACAAGCACAACACACACACACATGACATACAATCTCTGAAACACTTCTTTCAAATCTTAATTTAAAGATTGGCATTTTTTTTTTATATAAAAAAATTATTAATCAAATTATTTTCAACTTTTAATTTTAATTTCACACGTCAAACAACAATAAGAAAGAAAAGAAAACTAAACTTCTTTTAAAATTTATTTATTAAATTATTTCTATAGAATATTTTTATAATCTATTCTCCTTAATCTTATCTAATAATAGGTAATAATACATTTCAAAATCTCAAAAAAAATGCCAATTTATTGATAAGATAAGAAAAAAAAATGCAAACAAATAAACAGAATAAAAAAAAAATCATTTTAGAAAGAGAAAAAAAGAACGAGAAAATTTTTAGAATAATGTGTTAAGTCACATTAAACTTAAATAATTAAATTTGTAAATTAAATCTATTTAATAAATATAAACACCTGACCTCTTCAGTCTAAAGTCTAAAGTGTTTAGAATTTTTTTGTTAAATTATTTTTAAAATAATTTGTCACACTAACTCTCCACGCACCCTCCACTCCGCAATAATTTTATAATGAATAATGGAATAATTAAATAATAATAACTGACTAATAATAATTTTTCATGGAACAATTTTAATGGAACAATCATATTGTTGTCACTGTTATTGACTCACGTCAGTAAAATTGTTTGTTTGTTTTTTTTTCCATTTGTAAAATATAAATAAAAATCACGTCTTGGTACTGCCAATAACAGTCACAAACACACACACACACACACAAGCTATGTTGCCGTTTTTTTGTATTATTTATATTCTGTCAGATAATCAATTGAACTTATTAGAATTTATACCGATAAAAGATTTTTTCTTTCTATATTTAAATTATGTATTTGTCTTGGAAGAATTAGGTTAGTTGAAACTAAATCACTCATTGGATTCAAATTGGAATCAAACTGAAATCAAATTGAAATCAATACTTAGGTGGTTATCACCTCTGTTGTAACTAATTAATTAATTAAGTAGGTGGCACACAAAAAGAATCAAATTAAATTTATCATTTGGATTTATTAAAAAATTGTTCTATTTTTCGTATATTTTGCGTCATACAAACATTTGTTGTTGTTGTTGGTATTATTATTATTTTTATTTTTGATTGCTTAAAATTCTATAAATAAATATTTATAAAATGTTAATTTCTTCGTTAGGTATATTCAGGTTTAATTTTTCTAAGTAGGTAAAGTACATGCGGAGACATCTTTTAATTATTATTCAATTCAAGTAATTCAAGTAAGTTGCTTATATACAACAACAACAACAACAACAACAGCAATGTCTTCAATGTGTCATATATTTTTTTCGTTTATTGTTCTTCTTTTTAATTCTTTTAAAAAATGGTAAAATTGTCGTTTGAGTTAAAAAAAAATTAAAAAAAAAAGAATGTTAAAGGATTTAATTCTTTTGACATTCAGACGTACACAACACATATCCATACAAATTTAAGTGACTTAAATATAAATTTAATGTATTCTTAGCCGCCAACGCCATTTATGAAATTGAAGCAAAAAAAGAATTATATCATCCTGGAATGAAGTTTGGTGCTAACCAGGACGTTACAAAAGTCAGACATTTTTCTCATATGAACCAAAGTTTAAATATTTTCTATTGATTTCTATTTTGTTGTTCGTTAATTGAGAACGAGACAGTACAATTTTTATTTATAGTAAAATCCATAATTTAGAATAAACTGGAAAACTAAGTCAGGGTTAGAATTTAAGCTAAAAACTTATTACGAAATAACAATAAACATAAATTCAACTCAAGATCATTCTAAGAAGAATTATACTTTATTTTATTATTTGTAAACAATTCAATTAAAAAATATTTGGTAATTTAACAAAAAGTCAATTGAAAAATTTATAAAAAAGACAATAAGACGGAAATTAAGTTTAAAACAAAAATAAACTCAAAGTTCAGAATAATTTTTTTTTTAATGCCCGGACTTTATAAAGTTAAGAATTTTTGTTTTTTTTTTAGAAAGGTACAAATAGTTTAATGCAACAAAACAAACAGAATTTATTGGGAAAAAAATAAATACAAAAGAATAAATGAAAAAAGCTAAAAGTCATTCTAAAAGAACATTAAAGTCTCAACATTAAAATTACAACAAATTTTATTAGTTTGACACAAAAAAAAACAAACAAATAAAAATGGGCAAGGTCATTTTTTTTCTTACTGGACGTTTCTTTAATTCTACGAAGATGTCAGAAAATAAATCTGACGGAAAAAAAAATCTTAATTCATTGAAATTAATTAAAAAGAACAAAGAGTGAGAGAGAAAGAAAAAAAAATTAAAAATCCAAAAATTATGCGAACATTTTATGTTTTCTTTTCCTTTGAAATTTTGTAAAAAAAAAATCAAACAAAGTGAAAAGAACGAATCAAGAACAGAAGTAAGAAGAAGAATGAAAAAAAAGAAAAATGTCGACACCAAAAACAAAAACAAAAATTATTTATAAGTTAAGTCGAGTAAACGGTTAACGTAAGTCCGATTCTCATGGAATATTTTTTTTTTCTGTTTTTTCTTACTTTTTTTTATTATCATTATCATTGTAATTAAATTTTATTATAAATTATTCTTTCAACTTTTCTTTTTTTCTTTTTCATTATTATTATTTTTATTATTTTTATTATTATTTGTGTCATTCCACATAATACAAATACAACAAAATATAATAAAACAGAAATTACAGAAAAATACAGAAAAGAAAAACAAGACCTTTCACATATATAAGAACAGAAGAGAGAAAGAGAGAGAGGGAGAGAAATACAAACAACAAGAAAATCAACAACAACAATAATAAATTGCAGTTAATTTCAACTTTTAATTCAGACTTGGAAAAAAACTAAAAAAAAAAGACAAGAAAGAAAATCTGAAAACAAAGTATAAGGTTTACGTACGACAATCAATAGATCACAGAATGTCACGTACGTGTCAACGTATGTAAAAAAAACAAGAAATGTGAAGTAATAATTTACTTAATGAAATATTTAATAAAATGGGAACGGAAGGATTAACCACTTTATGGCAATTTTAGTGCAACCAATATGCAATCTACGTCCAACCAATGTGCAATCTGTCAAAAGATTACCTTTGGACAAAACTACAATAAAACAAAAAAATAAAAAAAAGAGAGAGAGATAATGATAAATTGGGAAATTTTCCATTAAGTATTTATTTTATTAATTGGCTGTTTTCTGTTTTCTATTTTCTTAAAAACAAACTTACTTAAATTGATAAACAAAAAAAAATAATTGAAAGTAAATTTCAATTAATTAAATTGTGTTTATAAACGTTAGGATTAATTATGTTTTTGTTTCTTGATTTTAGATTTTAGAATTTAGAGAGACATTTTGTCGCATTTTGTAATTGAAAATTTTATTTCAAGACTCTTTATTTTTTAAACAGATTTGTGTTGTTTGCTTTATTACTGTTTTTTTTTAATGTGTACAAAATACAGAAGCAGAGATTATAATCGGTTATTCTTAAGCAACCCATGTATGTGTGTGTGTGAATTGTGTAACTGTTAATTATAATTAATCACGATAAATAAAACAGTGACCATGGAACAGATAATTTAAATGTTTGATTTAGAAGAATTAAAATTTAAGTGAATAAATCCTCAAAGCTCAAATAATTTACTCTGCTCACAAATATTCGGATTTTACAAATTATTTTTTAATCTAAAATAAACGATCGAAATAATTTTTTCTTTAAACCCACTTAACATAATTTGTGCATGAAGGGGTTAAGAAATGTTACCAAAAATATCTCAAATGGGAGGAAGACGAAGTTTGAATTGATTTTGATTTTGTGAGAATATAATTTCATTTATCAGAATTATTTTTCAGTTATTGTTGCTGTTGTTGTTGTTATTGTTATAAACTTCTGGATTTTATAAAAACAAAGATAATGCAAGCATGTATAGCGGATGGAAGTTACTATCAATATTGTAGAATTATTCTTATTGACTAATTTTAAATTTATCTTTTCTATTTTATTCGATTACGTCTCTCAAGAAAGAAATTAAATTGGATTTATCACAAAGAAAGAAAAAAACGTTCAATTATTTTACGTTGTTGTACGTGGTACTCTCTATCATCAATTAATTAAATATTAAGATTATAGAAAGAAAAAAAGAAACGGTGAAATAATTTATTGTCAGAAAAAAAAAAGAAATAAAATAAAATGATAAAAATCAAAAAGAAAGAAAATAATAAAGAAATTTTTGTGTGTGGGAAATTTTTTAACAAAAATTATTTCTGTTTCTTAACAAAACACAAAAACTTCTTCCTCTTATGGAAGAATTGTAAAAATTTTACAAATAAAAAAAAGAAGTTTGGATTAATTTATTTTTTGTAATTGTTCTTAATATTTGAAAAATATTGCAGAGAGAAGATTTAACAATTTTTTTTCTCGTCTCAAACAATCAGCATAAAACAAAAACTATTATTTTTTTGACGAGGGTAGAGAGGGGAAAGAAACAAATTGTTTGATTATTCTTTTTTCCAGAGATTTTTTCCCCTTTTAAAATGTCATTTTCTTTCTTTCATAATGTCTCTTCAATTGCACATACACACACACAAACACAAATATTATAAATGAGAAGAAATATTCGTTCTATTGTTACACGAGAGAAGAAAACTGAACAGATTTTTTGTTGTTGTTGTTAAACAAAAATAAACTAAATTATGTACTTCCTGTAATTTTTTTTCGTTTGTCTGTTTCTGAATAGAGAAGAGAAACTTGTACATCCCTAAACAAACAAACACAAATAAAAATAATTATTCTTGTGTATTGGAAAGAAACTGATTTTAAAACAACAACAATAACAAGTGAACAAAAACCAAAAATAATATTTCATAGATGGTGGTACATACATTTAAAGTTTTAATATTTAGACATTAGAAAGAATTAGATTGAATTATCTTTTGGTTTATATTAACTTCCTGTTTAATATTTTTTAGAGTTGAGAATTGAATTTTTAAGCTAAATTTGAAAAAAAAATTAAAATAAAATTTCCCAACATTTTATTGGAATCAAAATGTTTAACAAAAATTTTATTTAACAAACAGGAACAGCACAAAAATATTAAACACGTTCGTTCCATAACAATGCGTACCGTTTCCTAATTCCATTTTATGAGAAACAACACCAACAAAATTTGTAGCAGTTACGCAAAATTTTCATTTAAATTTCTAAATTCCAAAAAAGTGAATAATTTACCCTTTTTCTCGAAGCTTTAAAAAACAAACAGGTGAATGTCTGTAATCAGACAAAAAAATAACAACAACCTACCAACAATAACAAACATATTTAGGAGAGTCCATGCATGAAAATTTCAAAACTAGAAAAAATAAAGAAACACACACACATATTAAATTCATTTAACAAAAAAATGTTACCCTTTCACTTTTTGTTAGAAAAAAACCCCACTTTTGTTTTCGTTCAATTCTTTTTTTTCTTAAACCCCAAACAATAATTTATTCTTATTCCCATGCATTAGATAATTTCTATTAAAAAAAACAAACAACAACCACCAACATTAAAATCTTAAATAATTATAATTAAAAGAAGTTGCATAGAATCCTAATTTTTATTCAAAAGAAAAGAAAAATTAATTAAAAAGCTTAACGAATTTGAAATAAATTAATAAAATCAACTTTTGAGGTTCAATAATCGCATATCAAATGAAACGTTTATTGTGTAATCGATAAAATAAAGTCAATGTAAATGTTAAAAATTTGCATTCAGTCCAAAATTATTTATGGTTGGTTGAATTCTTCTTTAACCTACAACATACAAAAAAAATTTTTTGCTTTCATTTTAAAAATTCACGCCATTGCGTTTGTTTGATATTTTATTTTCTGTGTAAACTAAATTCACTTATTTTACATTGTAAGAAAGGCAAAGGAAGAATGTCTGTAGTGACATTACAGATATACTTGTAAGAAGCGGCGAAATAATTATGATTGTGAATATTTTTATAAGCAACAATTTTTTTTTTGCTTTAAAAGTTTCCTCAATTGAATTGCTTTATAAAGTTTGCTTTATATAAAGTGAATTGTTTCAAATATTTTCTTGTTTTCTTTTTTTTTTGAAGAATAACGTATTTTTTATTTCTTTAATTTTTTGTTTATTTATGACTTTTTTATTTGTTGTTTTTCTTTCCTTGCCTTTTTTTGTATTTAAAAAAACGAAACAAATAATTAAAAAAACAAACTTAAAAGTTTGTTTTTTTTCGCTTGTAATTTTTTTTTGTTTGCTTTGTACTTTTTTTTTTTATGTTTAGATTAGACTTATTACAAGTTAAATTAACCCATTCTATTCCAAGTCCCACAGAGACAACTAAATTAACTGACATTTTTAACAGAAGGAATAAACAATTTTCTAACTGGATTAGTTTTCCAATTTCAATCCAAAATACACAACCAATGCAGGTCAAAATATTATGGAAGTGTCGTTTAACACAAATAGAAATTTAAACCATTTTACTCGTATTGGTGCATCTCAGCCTAAATCGGAGACAAATGTAAGAAGAAAAAATCTCATTAGAAATCAGAATAATTATTCTCAGTAATTGGATATTTGTTTGTGGTATTTGTCTTATCATTATTCGTTATAAAATTCACATGTTTTTGATTCTAATAAAAATTATAATCTATTTACACTACCAGAGGGTAACATAAAATAAAACCAACATAATACTATAAATTTCACAATTGAATGTGATGAGTGTGTTCACTTTGCTCACGTGGCAAAGATTAATTCAATTAATTTTTTATTATTTCAAAACAGAAAATTACTGATGTTGTAGAGTTGTGACACAGAACCACCTATTTTTTTTATCAACCAAGAATGTGGAAATTCATATATGATAAGAAAAATTGATCAACGTATGTGGAACATACTTTGTAAATTCGAAGAAAATATAGAAAATATAGAATACATTTTTTCAATGAACAAAAAAAAAAAAAAGAAAAGACAATTTAAGTTTACTCTGGCACTAATTCTTACATCATCCACAGATTCAGATAACGTTAAGAAAACAACAACAATAACAACAAATCAAAGTATAAATCTTTTCTTATCCTGTTACATTCCCAAAAAAAAAATCTCATTCCATCAATATAGTTAATAAAACATCATTCCCACCATTTGGTGGATTTCGGTTATGAATTCCCATTTAAATAAAACACAGCTGCTCTTGGCATCACTGATCAAGTGATCACTAACGGCCTAATCGGTATATGCAAAAATCTTTAAGATTTATATTGATTCTAAAATCAATAAATTTTAAGCAAAAAAATACTAATAATAATAAACTATTCATAATATACAAAAGTTTAGAAGGAGGAGGAGGAGGAGACAGGTAAATGTTGGGATTAAAAAAAAAAAGCTTAACAATTTTCTATTAATTTATGACATAATAATTATTTGTTTGGTTATAAAATAAAAAAAAAAACATTCAAGAAGAAGTAAAAAAAAAAAAAAAAATCGTTATCTCTTTGTATTACGTAGGGTGACGTTTGAATTGTACCAATGTATACGTGTGTAATTGTGTGTGTGTGTAAATGTGATATAGGAATAGGAGAAAAAAAACAATTAAAGATCTTATCGTAATGATTATCAGAAAAAAGAAAAAAAAAACATCCAGGGAGCCAGGGGACAATACAATATTTTCATTATAGGAATTTTAAACGTACTACATAACTTCACCCTTCCCCCACCTCGTACTACAACAGTTAACAGGTGCGAACAATATAATTACATGTGAGTTAGGTACATTTCATATATTACCATTAATAATTGATTTTAACGGACTATCTGTAACATGCTTAATAAGTTAAGAGTAGAAATTTTGTTGGAACTAAAAAGAAAGTATTTGTAGATATTTTCTAAAAGACGATATAATTTTGGAAATATCAATTTTCTTTGTAAACTTTAACAAATGTTACTTAATTCCGAAAAATAAATAATCAGGTGGAAAAATATTTAGGGTACTTTTATTAAGTTCAAATAAAGTCTCCACTTTTAACTAGTTACGATATAATGCGAATTGGACGTAAACATGTAATTATATGTAAGTGGATTGAAAAATATTACAAAGATACGAATCTCTCTAAAAAAATTTTTTATACTTTATAATTATGTAATTGGAGTTTGTTGGTTTTATGTCCTGTAACCACATTTCTGATGTAACATATACAATAAAAAGTGACAGAACAACATTTAATGACAGAAGGACAATTTTTCTTTAATCATTATGGAAATGTGTCAGTTTATTTATTTTTTTTTGTTTTAAAAGGAATTTTTATTTTGTTCCACATACCTACAAGCAAAATATTTCTTTCGGTGAAATAAAAAAACTCGAAGCGAGTAAAATTATATAAGAAAGTTGAACGTTTTATTTTATTTTTATATTTTTTTTTGCAAAAGTGCAACCAAATTTTTCACGATAAGAATGGGAAACAACATAACTCCTCTCTCTCTCTCCCTCTTCCTAAAACAATCTTCCACTTTTGATAGATTTTTATTAAAAAGTCATTAAAAAAAAAGAGAGGAAAAAAAGTTACACAAAGTTGCATTTCTTTTAAAAAACAAACAAAATTACACACACACACACGACCACGACATAAATTAAATTAAAAGTCAATTTTAACAAAAATCCGCATCTAATCAAAAGATTTTTGTTTTTTTTTTTCTTTCTTTTACGTAACAAAAGAGAGGCTGAGAGAAAGACATAAGATGCAAACCCATCATGAGAAAAAAATTAAGTAAATATTTTTGCTGTTTTCAATCGGCTTTTGCCTCTTTCTACAAATGGATATTATGGCTAAGAAGAAGAAGACGAAGAAACAAAAAATGTTAAATTAAAAAATTAAATTCAACAAAAAGAGAGTAACGAGTAAACCGTGCTTATTGGATGAAACAGGTGTTTTTATAACTGCACTTTTTTTTTGTATTTAGGTGCCGCGGTTCATAAATCTAAATAGGCGAGGAGAAAATCATGTGAATATTTTTTCAATTTGTTGTCTTTATTAGACTTTTAAGAGTTTTTTTTTTATTGTTGTTGTGTAGTTTATTTATTACACAAATACACATGCACACATCTTATAAAGAAAATAGTTTATTGTTGTAGTTGTTGTTGCATTTAAAAGAATAATTTTTGTTATAAAAAGAGTAAAAAAAAAAAAGAAAAGAGAACGAGAGGAAAAGAAAATTGTATTCAGAGTAACACACATACTAAGGAATATTTTTCTTTCTAAAAAAAATTTTTTTTAAATAAAAAAACATTAAAAAGTTTACTGTGAAATGTGAATTGAATTGAAACATTTTGTTATGCATTTTTCTTCTTCTTCCTTTTATTTCTTTATTTTCATTTAATTTATTTTTTTCTTTTTATAAATAAAATTGTTCATTTTTGTTATCAGTGATGTGAAGTTAGGCGTGACCGGAATTTTGTGTTTTGTGTAGTTTTTTTTTTTTTTTTTTTTTGCTGAACATAATTCTAGTCGCGTAATCATCACAAATACAACACAATACAATTATAGAAACAACAACAACAAATAAAAAAAACAGAGCATTGTGAAGAAAAAAAAAAAGAGTAATTCACCATGGAGGAAACAAAAAAAAAAATTGGTAATTTCATTCTATACACAAGGAATAAGTACAAAAAGAACAAAAACAAAAAAAAAGGTCGTCTGTAATGACATTTTGTCATTGATCTTCATTTGTGTTTGTGTTAAAGATTAAACCGTTAAACGAACAATCGGTTACTTTGTTTTAACGTTATTAAAAAATTTATAATTTTTATAAACGATAACAGAAAAATTGTTGCATTCGCCATAATACAACAAACCAACAAAAAAAAAATTAAAGAAGATACAATTTCATAAGATTAATCCTATATAATTATTATCACTTTTGTTTAAAAAAAAATATATAATTTAATTACATTTAACTACAACACACTTCAGTTAAAACTCCTTTATTGAAAAAAGGATATTTTTTTTGCAAAAAAAATATTCAGCAATATTCTTTATAACGTTCAGTTATCTTATCGTTATCACATAACACATATGTATATACATATGCACACACCATAAAGATGTATGCACAAAAAAAAAAAAAAAGTTGAACTATTTTTTGGTTGTTTTCATTTATAGAATATTTTAATTAAAAATCAACACCATCATCGATTAACACTTAAAATCCTTATAACAAAAAAAGAGGACGGTCCTCTTTTTTTTTGCAAAGAAAAAAAAACAAGATTCTTTTTGTAAAAAAAAAAATGTTAAACCAAAATTTAAGCCATAATCATCATTTGTAAAAACTCCCGGCCAAATTTAGATGATTTCATTCAAAAAGTCGACGCAAAACTACTTAGAAAGAGTAAAATAATTTTTGTAGTCGATCTCAATTTTTTCTTTCGTTTTATTTATTTTTTTTTCAGTTTTTAATTTCGCTAAACAATTAGAACGAGACAAAAGACTTAATAAAAATGTAAACAACATTCCAAATGTTGGAAAGAGAAAACTATTCTTCTGTTAAGTAGTTTTTTGTTGTTGTTTTTTTTATTATTCTTTTCATTTATTTCATTGAAATAAAATACCATATTGCGATTGTTTATGTTAAAAAAAGACACTATGATTTCATTTTAATATAAATGTTGAAAAGAGACAAAAAGAGTTTCGTATTGTGTTTTTTGTTTTATATGAAAAAAATAAAACAAAAATGAGACATAATTCACATTATGATGATGTTGGCTTTGTTGTTTATTTTTTTTTCTTTGTATTTTGGTGTTGTTTCATGAATGTAGAATATAGTCGTTTTCGATACGAATGTTCTTTAATTAAAATGGTAAAAAAATAAGACAACAAAAAAAAAAATCTTGCAATAAAATAAAATTTATTGTTTAATATTTTATTTATTATTTTTAGTATATTGTTATGTATTTTTCTGTATAAACTTTGTCATTTTTTATTAATCATTAATTTATTATCCATCCAAATCCAAAATATAAAAAAAATTAAGAGAAGAGAAAAAAACAAAAATAAATAAACGTTAGATTAGCAAAATAAGGAGATGGAAGGAGAAAGGTCACCAACACCAATTATTATAATTAAAATTACAACAGTCCATGTCCATTAAATACACTTCATATTTTTATGTATTATTAAAAGAAAGTATGTAAGTACTTCTTCAATTACAATTCAATGTGTTTTCTCCACTCTAATAAATAAAAAATGTGTATTTATTTATTTCTGTTACATCTTATAATAAAATAATGTTTTTCTTATTATGGATAAACGCATATAAAGTCAAGTAAAGTCAAGATAGGTAGAAGATTATAATTTATAATGGAAATGGTCTCATTTAATATTTTATCCGTGGGATAAAAGACAATAGACAATTAATCGTGATTATAAATATATATATTTATAATCACGATTAATTATTGTTCTCAATTTTTATTTATACAATTATTTTATTGATTGACCCCATTCAATTTATTTTTATTTATTTCAATTCCTTTAATTTTTTAATTAACCAAAAAAAAATACAAACATTTTTCATGTTTGTATTACTTTTGACACACCCTCTTCTACTAAAAAAAACTTCTAAAAAAAAAATTATGCACACAAATTAATCGGTTATTTATTATTATAATTTTGTTAAAAAAAATTTGTTTTTTATTCCAAATCAAATTTTCTTATCTTTCTTCATTTTTTTTCTATTTTTATTTTTATGTTTTTTCTTCAATCATTTGAATTTGTTGAAAAACTATAAAAAAGTCAAAAACTAATCGTAACAATTTATATTTATTTGTATTTTTTTATATTTTTATCTCTTTCTCGTTCACTCATCAAAATGATAATTATTTGTTTGTATTTTTGATTGTTGTGCTTGTGTTACTAAAATTTTGATTATCACTTTATTCACTGAGCTTACTTTTGCAAACATCAAACAAAATAAATAAATAAAATTGCGTTTATTTCGTATTCGGCGAAATTTGATATAAAAAAAAAAAGAAGAAGAAGAAGTTAAAAGTAAACTGTCATTATTTTATGTAAACATTTGTTGTTGTATTTGTATCATATGTTTTATTCCCCCAACCACTACACACAACGGGAATAAATCTTCAATCAAAAAAAACAAACTGATTATTATTTATTTGAATAATCATCAAAAGGAAACTTCCTTCTATTTGTTGTGATTTGATGGGTTTCTTTTCTTATTCTTATTTATTCAAGATTTTCACATACGATTATAAAAATTCTATTGTTATCGGTTGTAAATTGTACAGGAAGTAATTGTTAGATAATGTAAAGTAGAATTCATTTATCCTGTTTAATAGTAACGGTCAATTAATAACTTAAAAAAAAGAAGTACACTTTTTCTTTACACAATATTTGTTTGTTTTGTTTTTTTTTTTATCGAATGGCTAGAACTGACTGGGGTGCTGATGCGAATAATACAAAGAATAAAAAATGAACATACGATGACTGATTAAATAGAATTTTAAATATTTTTATCGGATTCAATTCAAACATTTTTCTATTTCATATTTATTTTAATGTTTTCTTTTTTGTTTTTTTTTCACCAAACTTTTACTTAGAAATAGAGAAAACTAAAGTAAATTGTTATAAATACACGTGGTCTCAATACATTTTGTGTTTACATTGATTTTTATTACCTCCAGGAAAATACAATTCTAGTAAATTGATGACGTCAATAAATAAGTTGAAATGTGATAAATTTATTTAGCAAAAGATAAATTTGGAATTTTAACATTATTTTAGGAAATGAAAAATTTGTATTTTTAAATTAATTTTTATTTGGAATTTTATAGATTTTCATTCTTCTTTTGTTATTAATTTTTTTTTAATCTCTTGTTCTGTCCACTCCATTTTAATTTTTAATCAGTTGGGTAAATTGGAACTTTTTAAATAAATATTAAAAAAAAAATTCTTTACCAAAATATTTATTTCCATTGAATCAAAAATATTCAGCAAATGGGGGGAACATTTTTCATTTAAAAAAAATTTTCAAATAAATTCTTACGAATTAAAAGAGGAAAAAAAACAAACTCAATACAATAACTCAATTGTTTATTTTGGTTGTACATTATTAAGAAAAGCGTCATCGCGCCTAATTGAATACAATTATCTTGAATGACATTATTTTCTACAAAAATGAATTTATCCACGCAATCAACCAAAAAAAAAAAACAAAAATTAAAAGAAAATCAAAAGATGAAAAAAACAATAACAACAACTCAAACTGGGTCAACTAGATCATCATAACAAGTAATCGTTTCTTATTGATGTTTTATTTCAACTAGAAATTACTTCCTAGAAAATTCAATGATTTGTTATTCTTATAAAAAAAAGAGAAAAATCAAAAAAAAGATGATCATCAATTTCGCATAAAATTATTTTCATACTCGCTATTTGGATTACAAACAAATAAAAAAAAATATCTACGCAATTTTTTTTTTATCTTTTCTTTTTATAATTAAATATTTCACATTGTAAACCCACAGACACACATTCACTCGCATGCATACAATACATGAAATATGCATACGATGAGAATCGCAAAGCGCTGAATAATCGCGCTTATAAAAATTTTGAATTTTTAATGAATCGCACACTTATTTATACGACAATTTTAACTCGTATACCTGTACACAAACACACACACGTACACACAGGTTATCCCCTTTAGGCCATTATTTTTTTTCCCCTATTGCATATAAATCATATTTTCACATTAAAAATTCATATCATTTGCACTTTAAATAATTTCTGTCAATTTTAGAGAAGACTTTTATTACCTAAACGGCTAAACGTAAAGCTAAACCTATGGGAAGAATTTTTTTGTACATCACACACACACACAACAACAACATTAATAAGAAAAAATGCAGATAATTAATTGTATTCAAGAAAAATGTTGAAAATTAAGTAAAGTAAACAAAATTTTCTCTTAAATAAAATCAAATTAAAATAAAAGAAAAGTAACAAAAAGATCAAAAATTTAAAGCAAAGTTATGGTAAAAAAAACACACAACTCATCTCTTTGAATAAATTTCTATTCTCAATTTTTTTTTTTAAATATAAAAGAAAAAAAAATAAAGAATATTTATTTTGTTGAAACAAATTCATTAAATTTTATCAGATCAATTAAATTATAAAGTTCACTTAACTTAAAAAGAAAAAGAGGACAGAATTAATAAATTAAAAAAAAAAGAAAGAAAAAAGTCATTTAAAATATTGTGACGCGACATTTTGATTAAAACAGAAAAAAAAAAAGAAATAAAAACAAAAGCAAAATTAAAAAAAAACCCAAACATTCAAAAATATACTTTAAAAAAATTGAAATTTTAATTATATTTCTGCGTGTGTGTGTATGTGTGTATTTTGTATTTACATTATATATATATTTTTATCATTTTCTTTGTCAATCCCCCCATATAACAACAACAACAAAAACAGCAATAACAAACAACTCTATGTTACAAATGAACTTGAAACAGGAAATAAGAAAGTTAGGTACACAAAATTTAATTTAGTTAATATTAACATAATACAAGAAGACAATAATTGTGATGTTACTTTGTCTAACATCCGTATTCGCTAGATTGAAGTTTAGAGTTTAGAGTTAGACTATCGACTAGACAAGACTACAGAGAATATTCTCTAATTACAATTTTACGTAGAAAGGAGGAAACACCTACAGACATTAAACGTTTATTATAACTTATATCAATAAGATTTATATTATTCATTTCTTAAGTGGATAAAAAAATAAATAAGATTATCATTAATAATATAAAGTATAGGAAGAAGTAAATCGAGTAAGGAAAGTAGTTTGTTTTAGTTAAAGTTGAATACGGAGGTAGGCAAATGAAAAAAGGATTAAAATTCATGAACAGTTTATTGGATACCATAGATAGTTTAGTTAATTATTACAAAGTCATCTATAAAATATGTGATCATTGAGTTTCTTCTGTACTGTTAATAAAATGATTAATTTTCTGTTTGAAAATCTTTAATCGCTTTAACATAAATATGGGTTCAGTAATACATAAATAACGTCTTTTGTTTCGTATTTTATTATATTTTGCTTTCAAATTTAATAAATGGAAGAAAAACCATTACTATTTTATCATTATGTAAAAATCATATAATGTAAATATTTGGAAGAATAGTAAAGAAATATCCCCTCTTGACAATTCAACTTCCATAAAAAAAAATTCAATTCTGAAAAATCAAATTGAATGGAAAAATTAAAAGAATTACAAAATAGTCGGTGCCATCACCAAATCTAATAAAATTATTATTTATTCGTCCTTTATCCTGAACTCCAAGAACAAATAAAAAAACTTTAAAACCACAAATTATTCCCTGGAATTTAATTTTAAATAAATTTGCATTGTACACGTATTTTAAAGAAGTTCAATCATTTCGCCACCAGAGGCGACACTATTAATAAAAGTGAAGAATTTGATTAATTCAAATTTAAAGAATCATTTATATTTTTATCATTGCCGACCGAATAAAATTAAAAAAATTCTACAAACATTTATTGTTTTCATAAAACAATTAAAAATCATTAAAATATTGCGAATTTGATGACCCTCAAAAATTTCTATACGTTAAATACAAAATATTAAAAAAAAAAAAAGCAAATGATTTTTTTTGTACTTAGTAAATACGATTTAATAATATTAATTATAATTAATTAATTAATAAGAAAAATAAATTTATAATTAAATGATAAAAATTCAAAACCCGTATAAAAGTTATAACACAAAAAATAAAACATAAAACATTAAAAAACAAATGAAATTAAAAAAAAAAAGAAATATTGTCATTTGAATTCGTTTCTATTTTGAATTTCCTTTGTTGTTCATATATTTTCATTATTATTGCTTTTCGTCTTTTTCGTTGTTTTTGTTTTTACAAAACAATTGTCCTGGAAAAAGAAAGTACACAAAAAATAAAATTATAGAAAATAAAAATTTATCTGAAAATTGTATAGAAAAACAAAAAGAATTAAAAGAAAATGAAGAAATAATTTTAGTAGAAGAAAAAGATTCTGAAGAATTTTTTGATATTGAAAATATGGAGATTATTATTGAAGAAAATATAGAAATTATAGAAAATATTGAAGAACAAATTGAACAAAATATGGAAGAAAATATTTCTTCAGAAGAAATTATTGAAGAAAATATAAAAATTATAGAAAATATTGAAGAACAAATTGAACAAAATATGGAAGAAAATATTTCAGAAGAAATTATTCCAGAAAATATGAAAAATATTGAAGAACAAATTGACGAAGAAAATTTAAGAGAAAATATTTCAGAAAATGAAGAAAAACTTTTTGCAGTTTATAAAATAATAGAAAAAAAAGAGAAATTATTTTTTTGTAATATTTGTAAAAAAAGCTTTTTATATTTGTAAAAAAAGTTTTTAGTTTTCTTGCTTTTTTTTTAAGCAGATTGAAAATAAATAAACCTGAAAAAATATTGAAAAAAGCAGAGACACAAATTGGTATACCTGAAAAAATATTGAAAAAAGCAGAGACACAAATTGGTATACCTGAAAAAATATTGAAAAAAGCAGAGACACAAATTGGTATACCTGAAAAAATATTGAAAAAAGCAGAGACACAAATTGGTATACCTGAAAAAATATTGAAAAAAGCAGAGACACAAATTGGTATACCTGAAAAAATATTGAAAAAAGCAGAGACACAAATTGGTATACCTGAAAAAATATTGAAAAAAAAATAACATTTTATAAAATTATATATTTAATTAATAATTTAAATTAATTAATTTAATGCTGTTTTAGTTAGTATCAAATCGACAATAAACTAATAAATCAATAATTTTTTAAGTTTTGGTTTTATATTTTTGTTTTTTTTTTCAGAGAATACATAATATTTTAAAAATAACATCGAAAAATAATTCAGCAGAATAAATGCGATGAGTTATGTCAAAATGACAGTTCTCTTTTATTATGCAAAATAATCCAAAAAACACACAAACACATATGCAAAAACACATGCAAACCCAGATATGATACACATTTTTTTATTTTTGTTATCAAAAAAAATCTTGTTTTTCGATTACCATTAATTTACGAATGTTTGTGTGCGTGTGAATATTTTGATACTAACAAAAAAAATATAATTTTTATTTGACGTAATCGTTTTATTTTAATAATATAAAAAATGGCTCTCGTAAGAAATTGTGGTAGATTTTTTAAAAATATTAAATATAGAAATGTTTGCAAGGTATGTGGATTATATTTAATTTAAACTGCTGTGAGACATATTTTTTTTTCTTTTCTACTTTAAATTACTTCCAATGCTTGAATGATAATTTTCTCCATATATTTTTAATCATTTTTAATTATTACTTCTGACGAAGAAGATAATCAATAAATTGATCATATGACGTACGTTGTGTAACGTACTCACAATAGGTAGATAATTATTTATTATTATGATCCATCATTTACTATTTTTGTATATTGAAATTTAAAAGTTTTGTTGGTTACGTTTTTAGAATATTTAATAAGTTGAGATTAAGACTCCAAAAACAAAAAATTACAACAAAAACAAAAAAAAAAGGTGAAAATTCTAAAGAAATGACGATAAATTTTTGTGAAAGAATCATGAATTTTTTTGTGTGTGTTGATCACAAATATTTTATAATTAAAATGTAAATTACGGATGTTCAAAGGAATGTCGTTGAGGAGATTCTTCCTAATAAGATTTTTTTTTTAAATGATGACGATCATTAGTTTCTCAATGACGATATACACTATGACGTTCAATTTTAAATGACCTTCGAACTAAAACAATCAAAAACATTGTTCTGCATAATGAATTTATTGTTGTTGTTTTTTTTTCCTGTATTTCTGTGAAATCGATTAGTAAAAAAAGACAAATCATATTCTATATTTGGTCATTTGGTTTTACGTTTTTTATGTGAATTCTATAAAAATATTCAAATTGTTTCACTTTTTCAAAAAAAAAATTGTGCAATATTTATTTTTAAACTGAAGTCAAAAAAAAAATGACATAATTATTTCCGTTTCAAATTAATCAAACGAAAAAATTCTGTTCTTGATGGGGATCAGTCAAAAAATTAAATAATAAAAAGAATAACAAAAATTTCACAACAATAATCACGATTAGACAGAGAGTGAAAGAGGGAGAGGGAGAGAGAGTGGAGGCTGTGTAACAAATTAAATAAACTGTCAGCATCATGTTAAAGGTACACAAAAAAAAAATTGTATTTTATTATTCCCCTTTTTATAATTTTTTTTTGTTTTTCTCTTTGCACGTTTTAAAATTAAGTCAATTAATATCAATCATGTGATTAGATTATCTCAAGCGTGTGCCCACGGAAATTTTCTTTTATTCTTAAGAAAATAATATGCCCACACAGGGACATATAAAAATAGAGAAATATAAACACATACACACACACGCCATCTAAATAAAAGTAATAAACAACAAAAGGAAAAAGATGAAAATTTATTCTTGTAGCCAGACAATAATCTAATCTTTATTTACACTTTTATTAAAATAATTAAAACAATATAAAGTTGTTAAGTTGTCTCAATGTAAATTCAATTTCAATTGCAGATACAAAAAAAAATTTCAAATCATTTAAATTTTTAAATTGAAAAAAAAAAAAAAAAAAATTGAAAAAAATGCAACAAAAAGGGAGGAATAAACAAAAAAATGACGTTCACTTCTTTTGTACTTATGATCATCATAAGAATTTGACACGCAGCAGTATGACAGTTCAGATAAAGAGAAACAGAAAACAAAAAAAATAATATCAAATTTATACAAATTGCTCTACGAAGTCTAGTAAAAAAAATGCGGGTTTTTAGATCAACAAACTATTATTTTTTTTCGTTCTTCTTTATTCCGTTTATTTTCTGTTATGCTTTTTGTTGTAATTTTCATTATATTTTTTTTTTTGTAATTGAAATTCAACAATATGAGAAAAACAGAGTAAAATTATGCGCATTTTATTATAATTGTCACAATTTTTGTCACAAGAACAAAATAAAATAAAGTAAAAAGTAAAATCATTTCCGTTCTTTGAATTTAATGGATGGTCTGTAAGTGCAGTAAATATAATTTAAAAAATTCGGTGGACGTGCGGCTAAACATTAACAACAATAACAACAATAGCAAAATAAAAAAAACCTTTCTTTAAAAAAATTTCGTGGAAAAATTGTAAATTTAAATCAAAAAAAAACTTACAGAAATTGTTTCCAAATTTTTAACAGCAGCACAATTTATTAAATTTATTGCTGGTTTTAATGCATATTCTAATGCTGGTTGAAATTCATTATCTGATTCACCATCAGTTGTTTGTGCTGAACTACTGTACGGTTCCAGAAGACAATTTGGATCTGATATTGAACGTCGTAATATTGATGTTGTTGCTGTTTTTATTTCTAATGTATTTGTTACAATATTACGTACCATTTCACATGGTAATGTTAATGGTGGTAATGATAATGGTAATGGTGGTGGATCAATTTTAAAGACTGGAATTATTTGATTTTTACGTAATTCAAATGATGAATCTGGTGATGAAGTATTTGTACTTTCATATTTTGTAAATATTCCATTATCATTTTCTTTCTCTTTATCCTCCACCTCCTCCTCCTCTTCTTCTTCAATGTCTGATGTTGATGGTTCACAAAAAAATGAAAATTCAAAATCATCACCCCATTCAAGTGGTTTCTGCTTCTCATCAATATTCACTAAAGTTTTATTTGGTATTTCGACAAACATCTCAATATTTTCTTTTGTCAATGGAATACAAATTAAATCCTTTAATGGTAACCTTCTACCATCAACACTTAAAGAACGTCGAAAATTATCTTTTCTCATTTCATCACCAGAACGATACTTTTTTTTTCTCAGTGAAAAAATACTTAATGGATTTCTTGATCTACTTTTTGGTCGTTCTAATTCTTTATTTAAATTGTTTGGTATGGAACAATTACCGACATCACTTAAATCATTTAATTCAGTAACATTTTTCGTTATCACATGAACAATTGTTGTATCATCAATTTTTTCCGTTAATTTTTTTATTTCAATTTCATCTGTTAAACTTTCTTTACTACTACCAGTACTATCATCATATTGATCCTGTTCCATTGATTCAAAATCAGAATCAATAAATATTGCATCAGCTGGTGGTGTTAAAAGATTCAATTTATATTCATAATTTTTTATCACATCAATATTTAAATGTAAATCATTTTTTGTATTGACCATTTTCATTGGTGTTGAAGATGAAAGTATTTCAATATTTAAAAAATCTTCCTCTTCCTTACTTTCTAACATTGTTGGTAAAGTGAATGTATCCGTTGCTGTTGTTGTTCTTGTTGGTTCATCATCAGCATCCGCATCATCATCATCACCAATTATAAATATTTTCTCTAATTTTTTTTCTCTAACATCAGAATGTTTAATTTTTTTTAAAATTTGTTTCACAAATTCACCACCAGATGAATCTAAACCAATTTCATTTGTTTCTAAAATTTTAATCGTTTTATTTTGTTTTTCATTAAAAATTAAATTTGTACAACTTTTTGTTTTTTTTCTTGTAAAAAAATTAATTTTTGTTTTTGAATTTATATTTTTTACATCACATTCACTTTTACCACGAATTATTGGTTTAAATTCTAATGATTGATCTGTAATTGATGAATCAATTATTTCTTGTTGTTTTTGTTGAATTTTTTTAAGTTTTTTCTTTTTCTCATCGGGCACAATTGAATGAATTATAAATTTTATATCTGCCAATGATGAACGTATATTATTCACTGAACTATTTAACTTAAAATAGTCATCTTTTTTTGATGTTATTTTATTTTTCTTATCGTCGTTATTTAATTGGTTGTTAGACGTCATTTTTTTTTATTTACCTTCTCGCGTCTTTTCTCTCTTTCTTTCTTTAACTTTTTATTTTTTTACTCTTTTGTCTGCACTGTTTCGAGTTTGTTCCAATGTTTCAGTTCATATATTTATTTTCTTCTTCTTCTTTTTTTCTGATATTCCAGATGCGTCTTGTTTGTTAACGAAAAACAATTAAAGAAAAAAAAATACTTTTTTTTTTGTATCAAAAAAAAAAAGCCAGAGAAATATTTACACAAATGGATGAATATGTAGTACCATTTTTTTTTCTTGTTTATTTGTTCAATTCTCCTCTTCTTCTTCTTCTTCTTTTATGTTCGTTGTTTTTTTTTATTATTTGGAGAAACTTTATTTAAATTTGACGTTTTTTTTTGTTTTTTTTTTATTTTAAAGAAATAAATTTAAAAAATTTGTTTCCTTATCTTTATTCACATATTCACTTCCATCCTCTTCTTAAATCATCTTCTTCATTTATTTTTTTGTTGTTGTTCTTCTTCTTATTTTTAATAACATCCAATATCAAAGAGAGTCACAACACAACTGAAGATATTATTTAGTTTTTTGTTTTCAAATTTTGTGTCTTTTTGTTTTTGTTTTTGTCATAATAAAATTAAAATATAATTAATTATTAAAAAATAAAACAACAACAACAAATAAAATGAAGATAAAAATAGAAATAGAAAATGAAGAAGAAGCCAAACGACAGTAAAAAAAAATTATTATTCAACACAGATCGACTACGGTGTGGTCAAAAATTAATAAACGCACCTTTATTAAAACACTTTTTTTTTTATTTGTCTATTTGTTTTCTGATCCGCGATAAACACACACACACACAAAAGGCCGTTTCTTAATTAACAAAAAAAAAGTAAAATTCTAATTGAACAATTTTCCTTCTTTTAATGGAATTAAATTTTTTTTTTTGGTTTAAACAACAACAACAACCAAACAGTAAGTCCACTACACTGCTGTCTTTTGATTTTACACAATCGTATTAAATTATAGATTAAACTTGTCCAATTCAGTAATTGCATTAATAGCCATATGAGGAGTGAACAAGACACACATACACACACACAGAATTTATTACTCAGAGATCACAAACAAAAAAATATCTTTCTTCTTAAAAAGTGAATCATAAATATTTTTAACAGATAAATTCTTTTAACTATTTTGTTAATAAACATTTGAAGAAATACATACATACACACACACACTCACTCACGTTACATTCTTAATAAATATAAATAAATAAATAAATAATTAAAGTTTTTTTTCTTCTTCTTCTTCTAGTTGTTGTTGTTGTTGTTTTACTTTTTCTCACAAATTGAAACAAAATAAAACGATTTCTTACAAATAAACAAATGAAAAACTATTAAAATGTCTTTATCTCTCCCAATGAAGTAAATCAAGTAAAAAAAAAAAAACAGAAGAAAATTTCGAGAGAAAAAAACTTTTCACAAATTTTCGTTTTAAAAGAAAATTTTCCTTTTTATTTTTTTTTTCTTTTAAAAAATCAAAACAAGATTCTATTCAAGATGAACAACTTATTCGTTAAATGTTTGCGAAACAACTGAAATATTTTTAACCTGGTGGCGATTGGTAAAGCGAAAAACAAAAAAAAAAAAAGAAGTCACTTGGGGTTTTTTTCTTCTTCTTCTGACTTCTTTTATTTTTTGTTGTTGTTGTTGTTTTTTTTGTTTGAATGAATTTTTGTTGTTGCTGGTTTATTTCGTTATTCGATTTTTTTTTATTTTGCCTTCATCTTAACTTCTGTCTTGTTTTTGGTTTACGTAAGCGCAACAAGGCAAGACCTACATTAACAACGAAAACATAAATTATAACAAAAAAAAAGCAACAGAAGGAAGAATTGAAAGAAAGAATTAAAATTATTAAAAGAGAGAAGAAGAAGACGAAAAAAATGTGCAGGCAGTTATGCAGTGGTGTAAAATGTAAAGGAAATTGATAAAGAATGAATTACAACAACAACAACAACAACAAAATAATAACAAGAGAGGGGGGGAAAAAAGACAGAAACAACAAAACAGCAGGTGTATTATTCTCTCTTCTGTTATTTGTGTGGTTTTTTTTTTAAGTTGATTTAAAGTTGAATTTTTTTTTTTTTCTTTATTTGGAAAATAAAACAGGTGAACTTGATTCACTTCACTTAACATTTTACGGTTAAAAAAGAAAATTGGAAAATTTCAGTTTATTTTTTTATTTCACCCCCCTCGTCACACTTCACCATCTGTATTCTGATTAATTAATTTCTTTTGTTTTGAAAAAAAAAGACGTAAATAAGAAACTCAAGTGCATTAGGGAATTGGTACATCCGAAATTGGTAAGATGTTCTCCGATCAAAGAGAAAATGTTTTTACGAAGGGGGTGAGGAATTGAATTTATTTTTTTGCCAATTAAATAAATAAAACAATTGACGAATAACAAATGAAAATCAATAAAGGAAAATAGTTTTGGGAAAATCAGTAGAATTAGTTTTAATTTAAAAAAAAAAATTACCTAAAATTTTTTTTGTTGTTGTAACTAATAAACAGATGGGATTTAAATTTGAAAACTTTTACTAAAGAGGGGCGGGAAATACATTTAAATTTGTTGTTGTTATATTTATAAGTAGGAAGCATCTTAACGGTTTTCTTAAAACCATAACAAAACTGTCATTAATATTTTATTTTTAAATACCAAAAAACAACAACAACAACACCAACGCCAACAAGAAGAAGAAGAAAAAAAAAAGAAGAAATATATATTTTTTTTACTTATCCAAATGATATTAATTAATTTGACCTGTCTTCTAAGAGTCTATAGTACAACAGTTCATTCAGTCTAGTATTAGAATTATTGTGAAATGTTGAACAGAATTATGACAAAAAAAAAACTAAAAATAAAGAGCAACAACAACAAACTGGTTAAGCTGATTAAGATGAGTCAGTCGGACCGAAACCGTCCGGTCAGAAACAAAATAAAAACAGCAGCAACAACAAATAAACACACGAGAGATAGAAAGAGTTCACATCTTAAGAAAATCTCTTTTTTTTCTTAATCCTGTTTCTGGATTAGAAATATTAAAAGATTTCTGTTTCTTACAATTTTTCCTTTTAGTATTTTATTTTTGTTCTTCCTGCATTCACATTTGCATATATATACTTTTTTTTCTTAGTGCAAAAATAAATCGATCTAATCAGTGCAGCGCCCTACCCTTTTTTTTTTAAGAAAAAAAACCGTTTCGATTATATTTGTCTATTTGTGGTTGAGTTTTATTTTCAAAAAAAGGCGACAGGTGAAACAAATAAAAATATAAAAATAAATAGCGTGTGCTGTTTTCCTTTTGAATTTATAATCTTAATATTTTATTACTAAAAGTAGGTACATATTTAGGCACACGTATACACACATATGCACACATGTTATAAGTTCTTTCGTTCCGGCAGTTACACACAACAATCAAACCTTTTATTCCTTTACTATTTTTTTTTTATTCTTTTATGACAATAATCACAATTAACATCACCCCTTGCCCCGTCCATCGTCTTTTAACCATTGACAAACATTTTTCCGTCTTCAAATAATCTCCCCGTGGACCCCTCCACAGTATCTTTATGTTATTTACTTTAATATTCATATTTTCCAAGAATTCTCTGTAAATTATTAATAATTTTTTTTTGTTGTTTTATTGTTCACTTCGTCATTTTTTTTTTCTTTTATTTTAATTCTTAAATTATTAAGAAATAATTACGAATTAATTAATAACACAGAAAAAATGGGTTTAGTGAGCGAGAGAGAGTGCGGGCTGGAAACATTTTTTAAAGTTGTAAAAAAAAAATGAAGTCAAACAAAATGTTAAAGGAAAAATAAAAGAAAGAAGTTTATTAAAAAGTAACAATTATTTGTCGCAAAGATAAAGAAAAATTTTTGTTCACACTTTTCTTTTTTATCTGTTTCGATTTTTATTTGGAGTGGGGGCAGAAAAAAACATGCCCAGAGTCATGAATTCAATTCTTCTTTCTTTTTTTTGTATGTAATCAGAATATTTTTATGTAAAGAACCAAAAATAATAAGGCAAGAGAACCAAATAAAAAATAAAATTACTCACCTCAATGTTATCATTGATAAAATTAAATCCACAAACTAATCCAAAAACATTCGTCATTATTTTTTGATTAAGAATTTTTCTTCTTCTTTTTTGTTCGTTTTTTTTTGTTTGTTTTATTTGAATTTCACACAATTTAAAAATTTTCACATTTTTTTTCATATTTTTTGTTTGTTTTTTTTTTTTACTTCTTCATTTTTATTTTATTTTATTTATTGACAAAAAATATTTTTCTCTGTTTATTTTCTTATCAACAACAAAAAAAAAGACGATGAAGACGAAGAAGACACAAAAAAACAAGGCCTTCACTTTTGTTCGTTATATTTATTTTTAATAAGTCGATAAAATTTCAATCTTATCTTTTACACCTCCTCCTCTTCTTATCGTTATTACATTTTTTTTATTGTACAATTAACGTAAATAAAATTTAATTGATGTGCAATTATTGCACATAGTTAATAAAAAAAAACACAAAGAAATGAAAATATTTAAAAGCACCACACAATAATAACAACAACAATTTTTTAATTGTGAAAAATTTGAATAAAAAATTTTTGTGTTTCGATTTTCATCCAAAAATATTTTTTTTTTTTTTGAAAATTTAAATCCAAAGAGGAAGGAGAAAACAAAAAGAACAAACTTCACACATCAGATGATCTGCGGATAATAAAATTATATCACATTTTGTGTCCGTGTGTGCGTGTGTTGATGTTTCTCTGTTGATAGAATGAAGCCACACACACACAATTTTATTTATTTATTGAAATATAAAAACCGAAGAGAAAAATATTATTTAAAGATTTTTGTGTTCTTTATTCTTGTTAGAATAACTTCTGTCAACTTATAAAGGAAAAAAAAACACAAAACTACAACACGTCAAACTTTATTCAAATGCAAACATTAAGAGAGAAACAAAAACAAAAAAAAGACAAATGAACGAAGAATAATCAAAAATGAAGAATAAAAAAATGTTTCTGATTGACAACACACAACACACAACACACTATAAACAGATCTATAAATATACATACACGCACGCAATTAAATTGACAATTTATTTTTTTATTTAATGAGAAAAAAAAATAGTATCACTGGACAGAATGACAGAATGTGATATGCGGATAACAACAACAATAACAACAACAACAACATTAAACAGAAAAAACTTAAAGAAAAATTTACACCACGCTTATAATCCGTCTTTGATTAAGATTTTATTTTTAGTAGTAAAATGAACTAAATTCGACGACATCTTACAATTAACTAAATTACTTATAAATATTTAAAAAAAATAATTGATGGAAAAATATATTCATTATACGATGAATTGCTCTTATTTAATTTATATATCGTGATGTGATGACTTTATATTTTTTTTAAGTAAGTAAGTAAGTAAGTAGCTGCTTTATTTGTGGTTTATTCAATTTATAAATTATTAAGGGTAATTCCGAAAACTTTCATTCATTTTTACTTTGTCTTTAATTCTTATTAAAACTTAAACAAAATTTAATGTACTGAAATAAATGAATGAAAGTGTTGGACAATTATTATTTTTCACGATTAATTAAATTGAGAAATTCTTTCAAATGTTGTGTATTCTTTACAAGACTTTCAATGAATTCTCTCGAATTTTACATTCAGACCCAATTACCTACTTTCAATATAATAGAATTTTATTCTGTTGTTTTGTAACAAATCTAAACTCTCGGCCTAGCTACTAATATTCCCCTAAAGAAGTCTGCTGTACAGAAAATAACAAAAAATTGTCTTATATAAAATATCTGATATAAAAAAGTTTTTCGGAATTACCCTAAATCTACACACACTGACTACATATGTATGAGCTCTTTCTTTATAACACAACATATCATAAATGATTCAATTTAAATTATTTTTTTTCTGCCTTCTTCTTCTTCTTAAATATTCATATATTCAATCCTTACGAACCATATTCATAAATTTAGGTTAGTTTATTTGTTGTTGTTATTATTATAGAAAAAATAATATTATGCTGATAAAAAAAATTCTCTTTATTTAGCAGACAGTTTTTATGTTTGTATTTTTGGGTTGATAATTTTTTATTCGTTTTTTATTTATTAATTCTCAGTTGTTTTTTTTGCGTATTTTTTCTTCACTAGTCTATTTGAGGGACTAAACAAAATGTACAATCAGTGTGCAATAATTCTGCAATCAATATACAATCAGTGTGCAATTGCCTGCCTGGAATAAATAAATGTGCAAAATGGTGCAATCAATGTAAAAAATATGAAATCATTTGTGTAATGGGTGGGTTAAAAAATTTTTTTTTAGTAGTTTACACCCTCGTGTTTATTTCATTAAAATTTCTACACGCTTTTCATTTTATCGAGAAAATTTTTTTTTTCTCAAACAAATTAAAATTAATTAAAGATTTTTAATTGATGATAATTTCTCGTCGTCTTTTGTTTGTTTCTTATTTTTAGATTTTTTTTCCTAATTTCTGTTCCTATCCGAATTATATTCATTTTTAGCCAAATATTGTTAATTTGGCTTTTTAGGTAGAATTTATGTTTAATTAATTGTCATTTATTTTTTATGTTATTTTTGTACCAAAATAAACTTCTCTAATTTATATTTCAGCTGTTTCTTTGTATTTTTTTTCTTATTATTTGTTTCTAAGTGGATTTATTGTAAAAAAAAAACAGGACAAAGTCTCTCTCTCTCCCTCCCTCATTCTCACTGTCACTTTATCGGTTGATTTGGAAAATTATTTACTATTAGAATTTTAAGTCAGTACATACATAAGTCATCATTTCTTACAAAAATTCTATCTTACTGCGTCTCTTTAATCTTATAGTTCATTGAATTTATAAGAACGAAAATATCAAAAATCATTTCTTAGAATAAATTTATGAATAATGAATTTAATAAAGTAAATTAAAGTAAACACACACACAAGTGAAGTATAATTATCTTCAATTAAATCTTTAAGGATAAAAATTATTTATTCTTTTCGTTTTTATTCAGGACATTTGTACGAGTAAAGTTTTATTTTTTTCAAATTTAATAACAACAAAAAAAAATATTTCGGTTTTTTGTTTTGTTTTTTTTTTCTTTTAAAGTTTAAAAATAGAATTATTCATCATTTTTAATTTTAATTGAAGAAATCTTACTTAATCACTTTGTTTAGTCGTATTTATATTAGCCACCACTGGACAAGAATGTCTATTTCCCTTCATTCCACTTTTACTTCCTTTTTTAAATTTTATAAAAAACAATTAATTTTACAAGAAAAATTTCACAAGTTTATTTTGTTTTTGTTCTGATTCATTAATTTCGATGTCACAGATTGACTGATTGCAAGACTAAACAAATAATTTGTTTGTTTATTGCTTAAAGGAGTCAAAATTAACTGAATTTTATTACTGTATTTGCTTCAATTGAAGCTGGTACATCATCTCATCAATGAACCATCATCCTCAAAAAACAAAAAAAAAATGAACGAATAACAAAAGTGCGCAACAGCTGAAAAATCGTTAATTCCATTACTAGTATTCAACCCCATGATACTCACTTTACTCTGTCTTTAACTGTTAAACACATAAAACGAATAAATTTACAAATGACCCCACCCTGTCAAGAAAATCAAACCAAACTAAGAAATTACACTAACAATAAAAATATTTTCGTTATTTTTTTTTTCTCTTAATTTCCTTTATAATAATTGAACGATTGTTTCTTTCTAACAAAGGAAAACATCAATAACACAAAATACAATTTTAAGATCATTTGCATACCTTAATTGAAGGGATTACAAAGATCAATTCAATTACAAAAATAAAAGAACAAAAATGTTGACACCCCCCCTCTCCTTAACCAAACTTATTGAAATAACAAATTTAATTTGTTTTTTTTTTTCCAATATTCAATTTAGTATTTCTTTATTTAAAAGATTCTCAGTTTTATCTGAATCATATATTTTAAACTAAGTAATTTTAGACAATTAGAAAATTAATCAATTGTTTCGTTTATTCACTTATTGAAGCCATTACGTCATATACGGACTATAAAAACAACAATTTATGTACCAATCATAAAATCTGAGTACATTTGTTTTTGTATCTCTTTCTTAAATTGTTTTTGTATTGCACTCACTCTTAGAAGGTTATGCTTATGAAAAACTTTACAAGTACCTAATTACAAGTAACAATATTGCACTTTAGATGTTTGAACCATAAAAAAAAAAAAAGATAAAAACAAAAAAAATGTTTCAAAGGAGATACAAATATTTATTATTCAAATTTATCTCATTCTACAAATTAAATTAAAGAAAGATTTTACAACAACAACCAACAGCGGATAACAACAACAATAATAAAATATGAATTGAAACAAAACTAATTGACGTGAATATTCTTTCTTTTTTTTTTTGTTAAATGAATAAATTTTTATATTGAGACTAAACAAAAAGTGAGAGAGAAAGAGACAGGATGCAAGTTAAAGAAAACCACCTACATTTTGAGGTTGTTGTTCCTTACTTCTCATTTTTTTTTCTCTTCTTCTTCTTTCTTTTAATTTTGCTCTCATTTTTATTTAAAAAAAATGTTTTTGTTTATTTGTTTGTTTGTTAAAAGAATGGAGGAAGTAAGAAGGAAGAGGGAGAAGATGAAAGCAAGTATGAAAATTTAAACAAAAAAAAATTTAAACTTATGAATGAATTTTTTTTTAAAGAAAAAAAAACAAAAAGGCAAAACGTACTTTTTTTTTGGAATTTGAAATGTTTGGATGGGCAGATCCGTGTGCGGATGAGTATTTTTATTTTTCATATGAAATGAAAAGACGTCAAAAATTTAACAAAAAACAAAAAAAATGTTATAATCAAAAAGAGATTTTCCAAATATTGGAAATCAATTTGTTTACTTATTAAAAAAAAATATATAAATTCAAATAAACAAATAAATTCTTAATTAGAGCACAGACGAAAGAGAATTCGTTGAACTTCATTACACATGAAGAGATTACATCAAAATTCACTAAAAAACAAAATGAAGTCAAGAAGGTGGGCTACACTACGGAAATTGTAATTTTAATTGGCGACCGTTCATAATTTTATTCGAGTAACTAATTATTTATGATTTGGTGAAAAAAAATGATGTGACACATGCGAAAATTGAACAGAGGAACTTTTGCACTAGACAACAGGTGGGATACTTTATAGCAACTGAGTGGATTGAAACATTTTTTTTATTATTTCCAACTTTATTTTCCATAAAAATTTGGCTTATTTTTGTTTTCTTAAAAGAAATAATTCCAATTTTTCTTTCTTCTTGTTGTTGTTACTGACCGACTTGGCTTACTAATTCATTTCTAGTTAATTTACTGGACGGAAATTTTTATTTCTAAGAAATTTTTTTTTTATCTTTTTCTATTTTTGTGTTTATAAAATTTGTCTCGTTTTATTTATCCAAATAAACAAATTTTTTTGTTTAGATAATTCTAAAGATTTTACATTTAAATAATTATTAAACGGAAACCAGAAATGATTTTGTAATTTAAGGGAAATACCTGAATTACTTGTACAAGAATATTAAGATAGTTGTCAGAATAATAAAGCAATACCTACGTATTACCAGTCCAACAATACTACACGTAACAATTCTAAAACACATAAACTTCAAATCCTCTCAATTCTCACTAAATTGGTTTGCCGAAAGAAATTTCGAGGGGGTAACCAATATTTAAAAAAATTCACCCCCTTTTTATACATTTTGTCAAATGATTCGCCCCATCATTACAAAAAATGTTTACCCCCAAGCAAATTCTTTAAAGTGAAGAATATTGAAGAATTCTAATTAAAATGAGAATTTAAATGTACAAAAAATTTAACCTTGAGAAGACTTTTTTTTTTTTGGTAAAAAACAAATAAAAATTTCAAACAATTCGTTTTATTCTGTAAGTCATTGTTTTTTTTGATTTCCTAGTGTTTTTGTGACGTAGCCAAATAATAGACCACAACAAACAATATTAAAACCCTGAACTACTTTTTTCCCCTTTTCTTTTTATAAATAAATGATGTAAGAATTTTTTATGTTTTTATTCATTCTTTCTTTCTTTCTTCTTTTTTTCCTTTAAAGAAAGATTTTTGATAAAAAAAAATTGTTTTTTTTTCTTTACTTAGAATTTTTACGAAAAAAGTAAAATTAGTTTTTTTTTGTTATGACAAATTCTAAATATTTGACCAGTCAAAAATCATATCTAATAGTGAAAATTTTCCCACAAACAATTTTTTTTTGTATTATCGGTAAATGTTGGAAGAGAACAACAATATATTTTAATATTCACAGAGAAGAAATCAAAAGTCTGTCTGTATGATTTTTAATTTAAAAATAAATTATAATGAAAAAAGAAATAATAATAAACTCACCTCATCATTGTGTTCTTCTCTTAAGTCAGGTTCACTATATGTTCCAGGTAAATAATTTTGTGTTGGTTTTGTAACAATATCTGAACATCTTAATTCTTGTAAACTACCCCATACAGAATTATCATCAATTAATAAATCTTTTGTATTTTTACGACGTGTACCAGAAAGATTTTCAACACTTATTGAGAATGGACGTGATACACCAAATACTTTTGGACTTAATTTATATGCAATTAATTTTTCTGTATCAGATGCATTACGTTCACTACCACCACCGACAATAACATTGGTATTACCATTACCACACATAACACCATTGTTTAAATAGGAAAGATTTTCAACTGTATGAATATCATCAAAATTTTGTTGCTGTTGTTGTTGTTTATTTTTTAAATTTCCATTTGTGTGCGGTTTTTTTAATTTTTTAACAGGTTTTGGCAATAAGAAAATATGTTCATCTAAAATGGAAGATGGTACAGTAGGTGGTTTTGGTGGTTCACCAAGTAATGTTATATCATCAAATGACATTTGTATTGTTTGTTTATCTTGCTGTAAATTTTCTTTTATTTGTTTTTGATTACTATTACAATCACCACTACTACTACCCCCACCGCCAATCATAATATCATCACATGAACGTGCACCTTGTAAATTTTTACGCATATCTGTTGTACAATTAAAAAATAAATCTGTAACATCCTGATATGATGATGGTACATCAACAGGACGTTCTTGTACAATATTACCAGATTCATCAATTGTTTTACCATTGTAACAATTTTCACTTGTAAGATTATTATTTATTTTTGTATTTATTAAATGATTTTGTATTATTTTACGATCAGGCATTGCACGTACTGTTAAACGTGAATCAGTTAGTTTATTTGTTGTTACAGTCATATCAGCTGATAATGATTTTGTATGTAATACTTTAATTGGTTCTTGTTTAATCGTCTCATTTTGTATAATACCAGATTTACTACGAATATTTCTAACTGATTCTAAACTCAATGGTACATCATTTATAATACCTAATGGACGATTTGGTGCTGGCAATAATCTACGGCCAACTTGTAGACCGGGAAAATCAACAACTAATATACGATCAGATATATTAGTACAATCATTATGAAAACCAATTCCAGAATCTGAATTACTTGATGTTGTTGTTATTTCACTTGGTTGTGGTGAATTAGGAATTATAATATCATTACCATCATCACGTACTCTTTGATTTAAACGTAAATCTAAACGATTACGATTACCAATATTATCTAAATGTATATTACGTACAATTGGATGTGAAAAATCACATATTTTAACAGATGATTTTAATGTATACATACTTCTTATTAAATTAACAACATATTCAGAATTATTTGGAAATTCTAAACATATATTTGATATTGGATCTTTTGTACATATTATTTTAAATATATCAACTTTATCAATATGATTTGTATGTTCGACTAATTTTGTATCAATAACAAATACATGACAACTATTTGATATAACAATATCATTTCTATGGGGTATTATATCAGATGATTCAAACATTTGTCCATCAGCATATATAGCTGATGTAACTAAACCAAAAAAACGATTATCATTTTCACTACTTGAGCTAACATAATTTAAACGTGATGATGGGTATTTTGCTATTATTGCATTATTATTATTTCTTAATGTTAAACAACTAGGTAATATTGTCATTAATACTGTTGTTGGATTACGTTTTTCTTGTCTCATTTTTCTAATACAACTTCTTACGGTTTGTAATTTAGAACTAGTTGCAATTTGTTTGGGCATTTCAATTGTGCCTAAATAACCAACAACAGCACGATATTCTAATGACGGATTATGTGATTGTTCTTGTGATGCTTCACCTATTTCATTTTCATCATCATCATCATCATCGTTATTATTATTTGCTGTACGTACCATTGCACTTACATTTGATATATCCTTTGAATTACTTGCATTAGGACTATGTATAACATTATGTGCTCTTAAACCAGATTTATCGTTATTACCATTCTCAAGTATTGGCTCATTTTTTTGATGATGTGTTGGTGGTGGTCTTGTTGTTATTCTATTTAATTTTAAACGATTATTTGGATATTTTGGTCTAACACGATGATTATTTTGATGTATTTGATTCTCTTCTTCTGAACTATCTGAATAATAATTTTCCGCAATCGTCATTCTTAGAATAACAGAATTACCAATTAATTGAACAACAGCTTCATGAGGATATTTTGATACATTCAAACTATTAACAGATATAAGGAAATCACCAGCTCTTAAACCTGCCAAATCTGCTGGTGAATTTGGTACAATACAAGACAAAATACATGGCTGTTGTCCAGATATTGTAAATCCAAAACCATTTAAACCACGATTCACTTCAACTGTACGCATTCCATAATTGGGACGTTTTTTTCTACGTCTATGATGATGCATTTTCTTAAACTCTTAATTATTATTATTAAAAAAATACTGATTTACTAGGAGAAATTTATAAAATTAAATTAGACAAAAAAAAATCTAACTATATTTCTTCTTCTTCTTTTTCATGTAGTGAAATTGAGCACAAACCACATTCCAATGATCTGTCAAACAATCTGACACATCAATTACATATATCTTTGTTTTTTAACACATTTTGTATATATTTTTTTACTCTACATGTTCTTCTATCATTCATATACAATATACACATAATTTAAGTGACGTCAAACTAACGATAACAACGTTTTTCTTATCATATAAACAAAAAAAAATTTAATCAAAATAAATGACGTTTTTTTGTGTACACTACTAGCGCCTTATTTGTTTTTTTTTTTTGAAACTCAATTGGAATTTGTTTGCTTTCACGGTTTTATTCAGCAATTTTTCAACTGGCAATTTTAATATTATTGTTTTTCAGTTCAATGCATAATTTTTTTCAGTTCAATTAACAAAACGGCCCTTTTGAATAAAACAAAAGAAAAAATGATATGACGTTTCGCTTACTATCGTCACATGTATCGAAAAGTTTGTGTTTTACAAAAAAAATTAATTTTGTTAATTACAATTATTTATTGAAAGAAAGGAGTAATTATTCTTTTAATTTTGCTAAAGAGTATTCAAATACAAATTTAATAATGACTGATAATGATTGTAAACGCATTAAAACCGGTGAAATAACTATAGGAACGCATGACGGAATTTTTCATTGCGATGAAGTTCTAGCATGTTATATGTTACAACAATTACCAGAATATAAAAATTCAAAAGTAATTAGAACCCGAAATGAAACAATATTGAACGAATGTGATATTGTTGTTGATGTTGGTGGAGTGTTTAATAAAGAAAATAATAAGTTCGATCATCACCAAAGTAGCTTTAATGAAACATTTAGTTCCTTGAAACCCGAAATGGGGGACAAATGGGACGTAAAGTATGTAAATATTTTCCAATTATATTGATTTATTGTAACAATATTATTCATTTAATTTTATAGGTTAAGTTCAGCCGGACTAATTTATACTCATTTCGGTGAAAATATTATTCGAACAGTTTTGAAAAATAAACGTAATTACGATATTTCTGATGATTGTTTAAAAAATATATTCAGAAAAGTCTACGAATATTTTATAAGAGAAATTGATGGCATTGGTAAGAGAAATTTTTTCAAACATGAATAAAAAACGGATCATTGAAATTAATTAAATATATTGTTACTAGATAATGGCGTTCCCATGTTTGATGGAGAACCTCGGTATAACATTAATACCCATTTAAGTGCAAGAATCGCACGATTAAACTCCGTTTGGAATAGCTCAGAAAATTTTAATGTTGAAGAACAATTTGAAAAAGCCAAAACATTAGTAGGTGAAGAATTTCTCGAGGAAGTATTTTATTATACTTTTGTTTGGTGGCCAGCCCGATCAATTGTTCAAAATGCAATTGAACAACGCTTGGAAGTACATTCATCTGGTGAAATTTTAGAGCTTAGTGAATTTTGTCCATGGAAACAGCATTTATTCCAATTAGAAATTGACAATCAAATAGAGGGCACTCCAAAATATGTTATAATGGAAAACAAAAAAAATGATTGGAGAGTTATTTGCGTACCAAATAAACCAAGTAGTTTTGTTTGTCGAAAATTCATTCACAAAGATTATAGAGGAATTCGAAATGAAGACCTAGTTAAGGTTTCTGGAATTAGTGATGCAAATTTTGTTCATGCAACTGGATTTATTGGTGGTTGCCAATCCAGAGAAGGTGCACTTATGATGGCCATACAAAGTTTAGAAGGAGAATTTGTAGATTAATTATTACAGTTATTTTTGTTCTTAGCTTTGATATGAAAATTATTAATTCGGGTGTTCTGCAAGAAAAAACAAATATCAAAATTAAATTAAAATACTCGTTGTAATGAAATTTAAAAGTAAATAAATAAAAATTTCGTACACATTCAGTTTTCCTTTTTTTTATTATAATTTTTTTTTCGCCCTTCATTTGATTTTTATGTTTATGAAATATCAAGAGATTTAAAGCCAGCCAAAGTAAGCACTTTTTATTTTAAAATTAACATTTGTTTATTTGTAAAACAAATCAAAAAATAAAAAGTTTCTTAATATATTCTTAGTATTTATATTTTATTTAAAAAAAATAATAATTAAAACTAAATTGTTATTTGCTAAAAAAAATTATTCATCGTTTTTACTTTTTATTTCTTCACTTCGCACATCATAAGAATGTAATGACAATGTTTTTAGCCAATTAATCATTGATTTTTCCTTTATTTCAGTTTCCACAATTGTTGGAATAATAAATTTTTCAAAAAATTCTTGAATTTTTGGTTCCTCATCATCAAATGTTAAAGCTTCGTGAATACCATCAATACCATATCTTTGATTATAACGATCATAATGAACTTGATCAAGTACTAATCCAACACCTTGTAAATTAGAAATTAACAGATTGAATATTATTTACTACGAAAGATGTTCTATATGACCTACCTGGTGCCATTGGAATATCTAATCTTTCTTCAGTTAATGTTCTGTCAATTGTTTGAATTTCTGTATGACCACGAATTATAGCCAATGTTAATCCAATCATTTTTCTTATTTGATGCATCATAAAACTTTGACCTTTAATTTTTATAACGGCAAATTCAACATTATTTATAATAAATGGAGAATCACAGACAAATGACATTATAAAACGTTTTGATGATGGATCAAGAAATTCCCTAAAAATCATTGAAAAAAATTACTTTAATTAAAATATTTGAAATTTTCAAATTAAATATTTAAACATACTTTCTGGAAGTAAAATTATGAAAATTTTTTGTTCCCTCAAATATTTTTAATATATTATTGGCTTCTTCAATCTTTTTTTCGGGAACTCGATAAGTTTCCATATCGACAATTTCTTCATGATTAGCAAAACTAATTGTCGGAAGTGTGTACGTGTAAGTTCTAGCATTACATTGATCCTTTGAATTAAACCCTTTCGTAACACGTTTTACACAAAAAATTCTTATTTGTTCCGGAAGTGCTGAATTTAATGTGTCTAAATCCACATTATCAGCTAAAGATAAAATCAAATTTTGAATTATTTTTATTAGAGAAGAAGAAAATATACTTACGAAGCTTAAGTGAAACACATTGACGCGCAGCAGAAACACCTTTATCAGTACGAGCTGCTCTTTGAAACTGAATAGTTTGAGCCTGTTGAAACGCTTCATCTGTTATCCATTTTGTTTTTAACATTGCCGTTAAAATTTCTTCTTCAATTGTTTGCATTTCTGGATTTCTAAAAATTAAAATCATTTAAGTAATTTAAAATCTTTAAGAAATAATTAATATTTTTACCGTTGCATTCCAAAATAATTAACTCCTGAATACCCAAGTAAAATTAAACATTTTTTACGTTTTATACGATCGCCAGGTTCTAAGTGTATTCTTTTTGAATTACTAGCATCATCTTCTGAATAATCAACCCAGTTACGTCTTTTTGTTCTACCATCATAACGTGATTTATACGGATTCTTTTCTTTTTTGTTTTCTTTTTTATTATTTAATTTTTCACTAAGCGCTTCTGACATCCTGAATGAAAAACTAGAGAAATATTCTGAAAACTAAAATATATTAAAATAAAATGAAAATATTGTATAATATTATAATTACTTGGAAACTTAAATTGGTTTAATCTTCTACATAAACTAAGCATTTGAATAATATGTAATTTGTTGATAAAATTTGTATTTATTCTAAATTTGTAATAATTAAATTTACTAAAAACACATGCTTGCAAGTGAATACTGTCACTTTGTTTGTGTCAAAATTTTTAGAACATTTTTTTTATTTCTTTGATGTACTAAAAATTGGTTGTCAAAATAAAATAAGAAGAATTGTCAAATTTTGAGATAAGAAGAAGAAGTAAAATGGCACTAAGATTTTCCCGGCAATTGCTCCAAAATAATGGGATTTTAAATAGTATTTCTAGAAGTTTGTACGTAAGTGCTTCTTTACGACTTAAAGAAAGTAAGTAAATCTCTAAATACACAAGGTCTAATTGATATTGAATGTTCCAAAAACTATTTGATTTCTATATAATTTAATTAATTTTTACACGTTTCAGTTCAGAGAAGACAAGAAAATGATGTAATTATTATATCAGGTGTATCTGTTCCATCTCCAAGAGAACCATTTTTATTAAAAGAAGCTAGTAATGATGGTGCAAAAATTTGTTGTCCCGTTTGTGCTTTGGGATTGAATATTAAACACACTGATGTCTTAATACTAAGCCAATATGTTCGATCTGATGGATGTATGTTACCAAGAAGAATAACAGGATTGTGTAAAACACAACAAAAAAAGATTGGAGCAATGGTGACAATGTCCCAAAAAGCTGGTAAGTTCTTATAAATTGATTTGTTTCCAACCCAAACTACTGATTGGTTGAATCAAAATTTGATTTTTTTTCGTTTAATTTCGGTTGCATTTGTATTTTGAGAGGATGCGAATTTTCATCTGATTAATTCGTTTTAACTTTTTTGTATTTTATTAAAATCAGTATTTAATTTTCAACTTATAAATAATATATTTATATATTACAGGTTTAATGATTAACTTAACACCAGCAAATTGTAATAAAGATCCAAAGAAACGTTATCAATGGAAAAAATATAATAAATATTATGATGAGACAACAATCAAAATTAAATGCTGACCTACTCAATAAATGTTACTTACGTTACCTACTTGTAGAAAAAAAAAAGAAATTAATTTAAATAAGGAAAGTTGGATGTGTCATAGAAGAAAAAATAGAATGGATTTTTTGTGAACCTTTTTAATGAATTGTAACCTTTTTATAATTAAAGATTTAATTTAAAGAATTTATATAAAATTTCTATTCAATTTAAGATTGTATTATTTATTATCCTTCATTTTTAGTTTCTTCTTTTAAATTAAATATTGAAAATAATAATAAACAATTCCATATTATTTATTATTCGTTGTTTTTTTTTTTTAAATTTTAATAAATATAAAACAAAAATTCTTAAAACAAAACAAAAACAGAAGAAAAATGACACGTTTTTTGTTGTTGTTGTTGTTGCCATTTATTTATCATTCAAATAAAAAATACGTTTTTAAATACCAATAAATAAATAAAAAAGAAAATATTTAAGAATTTATTATTTTGTATGTGCAAATTAATTATTTCATTGTCAATTTTTATTTGTATTTTCTGTGCGGTTTATTTGTTTGTATTTATTTATATATTTTTTTTTTTTTTGTAAGTCAAAAGATGATCTGAATATTAATAATAAATTATAATAAAAATAATAATTATAACAATCGTATCGCTAGCATACATCAGAGTAAATAAAAAAAAATAAACACGTTATAATTTTTAAATTAAATATTTAGTTATTTGGTGTGATTTGTGAATTTCTGTGAAATAGAATGTTTTTTTTTATTTCTTTTTAATAAAAAATAATAAAAAAAAAACTTAAACAGCCAATGACGTTAGAAATAAATTAAAAAATAAGAAGAAAAGTGGTCTGCTGATATAACATTAAAATTTACCTTGCTTACTGTAGATTTCTGTTCCGACAACATTATTTTATATTTTCGCTCTCTTCAATTTTATTATTTATTTTTTTATTTTATTCAATCAGAAACTGTTGAGTTGATTAGATTTAAATAAAAACAACAAAAGAAGAAAAAGAGTGAATTGATTTTTGCATTTATATATTTTTTTTTTTTCACTTTTGCCACATTTATTGATAAACAATTTATTGATCTTTTATTGTTTGTTTTCTTCTTTTCATTCTTCTGTTTTTTGATTTGATAACAAAAAAAAAAAAAAACATAAACAAAAAGTAAACAAGAAAAATGTTTTAAAAAGTGTTTTTATTTTTGTTAAGTGGATTTTTTTTTCTGTTGTTGTTGTTGTTGTTGTTTTGTTTTGCTTCTTTTTTTCTTTAAACGAAAAAGAAAGTAATTTTTCATAATTTGAGGACAGCGTGTTTAAGTGTTCAGAGGATTTTTAAAAAGTCAGTTTAAAACAAAAAAATTACCAATTAAAATTAAAACTTCTAAAAATGAGGGATCGTTCAAAAAGGTGAGTTTTATTTTTTTTTTTTTTTTTTTTGTTAAACAAAAACAATAAAAACAAAATAAATTAAATGAAATTAAATGTTAATTAAGTTTGCTTGCGAAAAGTTCAACAGAAAAAACTAGAAAATGTTAAGTTTTTTCTTTGAGTTTGATCCGTTCACGAGTTTGTCTCATCAACAAAAATATTTTTTTTTTTAATTGTAGAAAAAATTCATTCAATTTCTTTCTTTGATTTGAAATTCTGAACTTTTTTTTTTAATTTTTTATTTTTGTTAATTTCAACATTTAAAAATTTTGTTTGGAATAATTTAAAGCAAAAATAATAAACAAAAAAAAAAATGTGTGTCAAAAAATTGTCCACTTTAAAAAAAAAAATGAAATAAAAAGCCAATAAAAGATTAAGTAAAAAAAAAAAAATATTCAAGTGTGTTGAGTTGCGTAATTCCAAAAACAAAAAATAAAACTAATTTGTAACAAAATAAAAAAATAGGGATAATTTATGCATAAAAATTCATACTACAGTAGAAAAAAAAACCCGTCTTCTTCAAAAATTTCAATCATTCAAAATAACAAAAAAAAAAAAAATACAATAACTCTCGAGAGCCGCTCACACTTCATCTTTTGTACATGATTTTTTTTTTTTGTTTTTAAAAAAGTTTCCGTTCTTAAGAAACAACAACAAAAAAATTAACAGACAACAACAACAATACCGATTCTTAAATATATATAATTGAATGAATAAACATTAAAAAAGTAAACTAACTTAAAATGATATTATCAATAATTAACTTAAAACTTATAAAGATGCTTTACACTTACATACATCCATACATCCATACATATATTTTTAATTTAATTTCAAAGAATTAAAAAAAAGAAAAAATTAAATTTTTTTAAATAAATCTACATGGAAGTAACATATTTGTATGTGTCATCATGTGATGATTTTAGTAAGATTTTTATCAATAATCAACAATTAAACAACAACAACTAAAAAAAATTAAAAAAAAAAAAAGAAGAAGTCGAAGCAAACATAAAAAAATGAAATAAAATAATTAAATTTAGAAAAAAAAAACACAAACAAAAAAAATTACAATTTAATTAACGTTATGCTAATTTGCCATTATCATTTAATGATTAGTTTGATGAGAATTAATTTCATTTTAGTTTATAAAAAAAAAATAAAACAATAAACAAAAAAAATGAAGATCAAAATAATTCTAATGTCTGGGCTTCTAAAATTATTTGAACAAAAAAAACTTAATAGTCTAAATCTAAATATTTGTTTGTTTGTTTCTGGTTCCTCTCTTTCTTACGAAATTCTAGAATGTATCTAATACAAGTGTTCTCTCTCTCTCACTCTCTCCTCTCTCTCTCTCTCTCTTCCTAAAAGCGTCGTCAATTAAAGGTTCTTTATTTTACTAAACTTTTTTGTGTGAACTTCGATATTAAAGAAATTCGTTTTTTTTTTGTGTCTCGTCTCTCCATATTTTAAGAAATTTTCATAAAAAAAAATGTGAATTTTATTTTTTATCGGTAAAAAATTTTAAAAGACGATAACATAAAAATGAAGAAGCAGATCCATTTATCAACGTAGACAATTTGTATTTTTTTAATTTAAATTATAAGTTATAAATTTAATTTTTTTTTTAAAAAAAAAACAAAAAAATAATAAAATAATAAAAAATGAAAAAAAAGTAGAAAAGGTAAAAAATGAAAAAAAAAAAAAAAGTGTTTTAAATATTTTGTCAATGACATCGCTCACTATCAAATCCAAGGTTCTTTTTATTATGTATCTATATTTTGTGTGTGTGTTTATGTGTGTGTGTGTGTGTTCTTTTATTTTATTACTTTTTTTTTTTAAATTAATTCTTTCATTTAATTTCATTTATATGAAAATTTATAAGAAAAAGAAGAAGAAAAACAAAAATTATAAAAAGAAGACAAACAGGCAGCCTTTAAAGAAACAAAAAAAACAAACAAAAAGATGATAATGCTTCTTTTTATTTATTCTCTTTTACTGACTAAACGAAAGTCACGATTGATAGATTTCTTTATTTTTTTCCTAAATAAAGTAAAAATAATTATAAGTTTAATAAAAAAAAATAGAATCACGTACCTCTTCCTTCCCGTCCTCTATGTTTTCCCTCATCCCTCATTCTCATTCCGTCTGTTTAAATACGATAAATTATTATTATTTTAGAGTATTTTTCATCAATTTTATATTTTCTTATTGATTATTGTGAGTAGTAGTAAGTCGTCCAATCACACATTTTCAATCAAATATAATTTCATGTTTTCTTTTCTTTTCTATTTTTTTTTTTTTTTGTAATTTTTCTAAATAAATTTTATTCTTTTTTTTATTTGTCAAATTTATTATCAGTTTTTTTAATATAATCACATGTTCTCTATGTTCTAATTATTTCTGTCCATATACATACCTTTAGTTTATTTATTATTATTATTATTATTACCTACTTTAATTATTATTATTGTTATCGTTTATTTATTTAATAACAACAGAGAAATATATTGAAATATTTTCAATAATAAAATCATTAATTTTATTTATACAGATTTTCTAAATAATAACAAAATAAGTATATTTATTTGTTTTCTTTCATTAAATTCCTTTTGTCTTTTCAATTTGATTCCATTTTTATTTTCTTCATTTTTAAAATGTTAAAATGATAAAAAAAAAACAACAACAACAAAACTTAGTAATTTTGTTGCTATTAAAAAACAAAAACCGTTGAAGTATCATGTGTATTGTTTGATGTGTGAGGTTTTATTATTTTCTCCTTATTGACCTTCTTTAAATATTTATTGAATTTATTATTTGAAGATCACTTTTTCTTTAATTCTTCTTCTTCTTTTATTCATAAAAAAATGTTCCTTCTGTTTAACCAAAAAAAAAAAAAGACAACAAAAACAACAACATTTAGATATTTTATATTAACATATGTGTATTGTATATATGGGTACTTAACTTCAACTTAACTTAACTTCACATTTATATGTCTTATTACAAATAGTAATATATACTTGGGAAATTCCTTGAAATAATTATATTACCCTTTCTAAAGAGAGAAAAATAAAAAGAGGTTATTTTATATGCTTAAAAATATTAAAGAGTTTTTTTTTTTCTTTTTGTGTTTCTTCATTATTTAAAAATAAAAGCTTTTGAATAAGTTTTGTTTTTGTCCAAACAGAAAAAAAAAATTCGACATTCAAAAATTTGTTTCATAAACAAAAAAAAAAAGCAAAACGGTTTTTTTCTTTTATTTATTTGTTATGACCAAAAAAAAAAAAATTGTATGCGGTTTCAATATAAAAAAACGTACGAATAATAATGAGTTCTCTCTCTCTCGCTCAAACTCTCTTAAGATATTACTTTTTGATCCTTGGACTAAAAAATATTGTTAAATATAAGACTTGATGGAACTAATTTTAATATTCTATTTAATTTAATTTGGAATAAAAATTATTCCAAAACATTTGCGGTTCAGAATAAAATTCTAAAGAAAACAAAAAAAACTCCGCCATCTTTGATTATTTATAGAAATTTAAATAAAAAAAAAATGTACATGTGCAAAAATAGAATTCTTAAGAATTAAATTAAATATTAAACTACAAACATACCTAAATGTTAGAGGAATTATCCGATATAAATCAAATAATATACAATAAAAATATATTCTGGGATCTACCCATAATAATACCTTTGTCATTGGAAGTCAATCAAAAATAATACAGAAAGAAAAAAAAAACACTTGAAACAAATTTAGTGTTAAAAAAAAAAAAGACAGAACAAAAAAAAATATGTAAAAAGTCTAAAGTTCAAGTCTTTCAATTATTTTTACACCTTTTCCTGTGAGTTATCCAGTTTAAACCCGATTTTATATTTGTTTATTTATTTATCCAGACCACAAATTTGTTGCTTTTTTTAGATATAATTGAACAATATTTATTAAAAATTAAACAAATATGAGAAAGAAGCAAAAAAAATAAAATCTATGAAGTTAAATGCAAAAGCGGCGCAAACGTGAAAATTACCGTTTTTATTTTAAATTTCACTTATTCAATTGTTACTTCTTCTTCTACTTCTTCTTCAAGTTTTTTTGTTTCAGTAAAATTCTGTTAGTTTCTTTTTTTCTCTTTCGATATTTTTTGAACTGTTTTGTTGCTGTTTCTGATTTTGAATAATTAAGTCGTTTATGTCATAATAAACTGGTATAATGAATAAAAAAAAAAAAAAAGAATCAATTAAATTAAAAAATTTCATATTTTTTGTTTTACAAGGTTTAATTTTGAATTTACTTCCTTAATCATCTGGCTTTTTTTTAGGTCGTCTTTTTTTCTCTTTTCTTATTTTGCCCGTGTTTACTAATTCTAACTTTTGACTTTTGTTTATTTTTTTTCTTTTCATTTCAAATAATTCAGGTTCAAGATTTTGTATTCAATTTAAATTATTCAAGAATGTCTCTGTTGAATAATCGTTTTTAAATATTTTTTGTTTTTAAATTTGTAAAGTTTAGTTAATCCGATGGATTCTAACGATTAAGATTTTGTAATAATTCATTGTACCAATTATTCTCTTACTTTCTCTATAAAGTTTGCGGATTATTTTTTATTGTTGCAATTCTAAAATTTTAAAGTAATTAATTTAGTCCATCAAGAAAAAATAATACACACACACGACAAACACACAAAGTCTTTCACTTCTATTCCGATTTTTGCAGACGATCACAAAAAAGATCAGATAAAAGAATTAATTTAATTTTAATTTAATTAACGATAACAAATTTAAATTAACGATCAAAATTGTCAGAATCGAATAGAGAAATTTCAATCATAAACTTTTGACTCTGACGCAAATAAAAAAATTAAATAAACTTTTTTTTTTTGGAAAAACAAAAATCACAAAGAAATTAAAATTTGATGAATTAAATTACATCTTTTGTTTTAGTAAAAAATCAATTGAACAAGAAACAATAACTGATGGAAAACAGGAAATTAGTAATTTTCGTGCAGCACTTCCACAAATTTTAGCAGTTAGTGTTAAAAATATTCTATTATTAGGATATGGTATGACATTAGGATTTCCCACAATTGTTATTCCAGCAATACAAGGTGGTGAAGGACGTGATCCAAGTGTTCACAATGAATTTGTTTTAAATAAAGATCAAATATCATGGTTCAGTACGTTAAATTTTTTTGTTCAAAGTTAAGGAATAAATTCAAATTTTTAATTTATTGAAATTTTATTATTTAAGGTTCCATAAATTTAATGTGTGTTCCGTTAGGGAGTATATTTTCTGGTGCATTTACACAACCGATTGGAAGAAAACGGGCCATGCAAATTATAAATATACCATTTTTAGGTGCATGGTTATGTTTTTATTTCTCCAGTAATATTTATCATTTATATGCTGGATTATGTTTAGCTGGTATTAGTGGTGGTTTATTAGAAGGTGGATATATAAAAATTCTTACATTTAATAATCTTCAATACTAATAATAATAATTTTTAGCACCTGTTCTTACTTATGTGGCTGAAGTAACAGAACCACGTTTTAGAGGTATGTTAGCCTCAACTGGGGCAACATGTGCATTAATTGGAATTTTATTACAATTTGTGATGGGTACATTTCTACCATGGAGAACAATTGCATTATGTAATTGTTGTGTACCAGTTATATCACTAATTTCATTAATATTTGTACCTGAAAGCCCACATTGGTTAATAATGAAACAACGTTTTGATGAATCAAAAAAAAATTTACAATGGCTTCGTGGTTGGGTACCATTTGTAAAAGTTGAAGAAGAATATAATGGATTATATAAAAGTCTTGGTCAACAAGCAGAAATTAATCGTAATACAACATGGGTAACAAAAGCTCAACTTTATACAAAATCTAGTTTTTTGATACCATATGGAATTATTTCTTATACATTTTTTATTGCACATTTCTGTGGTATGACAACACTTCAAACCTATGCTGTACAGGTAAAAAATAAATTTAATGAAGGATCACATAAGACTTTGAGTTTGAATTAAATTTAAAAATCATCAAATCGTAGGATAAAATTTTAAACCAAAAATACCAAAAAAAAAACCTGTGATCCTTCAAGTTAATTATTTTTCTCAATAATTAATTTTAATTCTATTTTTTGTTTAGATTTTTCACACATTAAAAGCACCAATCGACAAATATTATGCAACTATGTTGCTTGGTGTAGCTGAATTGGCTGGTACATTTACGTGTGTAATTTTAGTACATTTTACAGGAAAACGACCATTAGTATTTTTTTCAACAATTGGTTGTGGATTATGTTTTTTGGGTACTGCAACATATGCCTATTTTCTTGATTCAGTTCCTGGCAATGCTGTTAGTAATATTGTATCAAATGCATCATATTTAAATCAAGATCCTTACGTTCATGATCTTTTTATGAATTCAACACATTTAGAATTGAATTTAAATAATAAAAATAATATTGAACAAAATTTAACTGATTTTGATTATGATACAAAAATATCTAATTACAATAATTATAATAATAATAATAATACAAATGGAACAATTGATTATGATTTTGATAATCTATTTGATAGTAACAATAATGATACAAAATTCTATTTTGATAATTTAGATTTTTCATTATTGTCATTAAATGACACAATAAATGATGAATATTATGATATAAATAATATAACAATAGATAAAGATATAAATTCAGATGTATCTGTTATACCAAAAGATATTTTTGTACCAATTATTTCAAAAACAATTGAAAATAAATATGTTTGGGTGCCGATGACATTATTAATTGGAAGTGCTTATTTATCACATTCAGCTATTAAATTAATTCCATGGTTATTAATTGGTGAGGTAAGTAATTTAGAATAATTAATTATTTATTTTTTATACAAAAAGAAAAAATTTTTGGAACGTAAATGAAGTTTTTTAAGAGAAAATTGACCAGGAAAAACTTAATCGACAAAGCAATACTTTCGGTATTGCTTTTAAGATTTAATTTACGTTAACTTACGTCAATGAAGCTAACCAATTCTATCTGATTAAAGAAACATAAAAACCTAAAAATTGAATTTTGTCTATTTTATTTTTAGCTTTATCCGCCAAATGTTAGAAGTGGTGCAGCTGGATTTTCGGGCGGTACTGGTTATATTTTTGGATTTTTATCAAATAAATTATTTTTAACGATGATTGCTTCACTAACATTACCTGGAACATTTTGGTTTTATTCTTGTATTAGTTTATCTGGTGCATTAATTTTATACTTTATTTTACCAGAAACTGAAGGAAAAACTTTAATGGTAAGTTTTATAAATATCTCCATCCTAATTTAATAGTTTTGAATCAGAAATCTAAATTTGATTCTCTTGCATTATTTTAATTTACAGGAAATTGAAGAAAATTTAAAACGTAAAAAGAAACAAAATTTTAATGAAGAAAATCCAGAACCAATTACAGAATTACCATATACAAGAAATCCAGATCGTATTAAAAAACAATCAATACAAAATAAAACAAATCATCAATTAACAGAAATGTTAACATTAGCAATACAACAACCACAACAACAAATATTACAAAATCAATCAGTTTTACCACAATCACAAAATTTTAATAATATTACAAAAATTATTGAAAATTCACCTAAAAAACAAAAACAACAATTACAACAAGAAAAACCAATAACACCAATAAATTTATCTAAACAAAAACAAGAAAATACAACAAATGATGATAACACAAATCAAGTAACAACAAATAATAATTTTGATGTTAAAAATTTAGAAAATAATTTATTATTTCAACGTAATCTTGAGCAAATAAAAAATTTAAAAAATAATAATACAGAAATGGATACAATACATGAAATGGATGTACCAATTGAAACAACAAAAATGGGTATAAAAAAAAATAAAATTAATAATAAAAGTACAAAACAAAATCAAATTAAAGGTGAAAATATCACAAATACACCAACAACAACAATTAATAATCAGGATAAAATTAATATTAAAAATGATAATGATGATGAACAAGATGTGTATAATACAAGTTTATAGATTTAATATTTATTATCGTCTTTTTTTTTTTAATTTAAAAAAAAAACAATTTTTCTTCCATCATTTTCTTTCTTATTATTTCTCTTTCTTACTTTTATTTAAAAAAAAAAATGATAAACGACTATGGAATAATTACTCATACTTTGTATAAAAATTGTGAAAAAAAATATTTTTCAGTTTATATATACGATCGGCTTTTTCTTTCAATTTTTACTGAATTTTGTTCCACTTACAAAAGACGCTCTAATTCTGCTAATGAAGTTCCTTTTAAAATAAATACAAAAAATAAAATAATGAATGAATTTGTGATTTTGCAATTAGAAAACTGTTCTGTAAATTGAAAGACAGAATATGAATGAGAGAGAAAGAGAAAGAAATAGTTAGAGACAGAAAAAAACCTGTCTTTTTTTTTGCGATTTAATAATAAGAAAGTTTTGAATAGAAGAATATAAAAATTAAAATTTTCGCTACATAATCAACGGAATTTGATCTTGCGAATACTAAACAAAACAAAAGATTATTTTTGTTTATTGTGAATTCATCTTTTAATAATAAAAATTTGACAACTTTCAAATATTTAAAACGAAATAAATAATCAGTAATAAATTATATAATTACATAATTTAACCTGAACTTCATAAAAAGTGTAGGCGATAAGATCATATCTTTACTCATTTTAAGTTGCGATTTTCATTTTTATTTTTGCAATAAAAACATAATTTTTTTTTTGACATACATACTTTTAATGTTGCGATTTAATCGTGATAGTCATCATTCAAACCTAATTTGTTAATTAATTAATTATAATTTTAATTTAAATGAGATGGGGTAAAATATTTTAGATTTAAGAAATAAAAGTTAGAAAACAATACAGAGAAGATAGCAGAGGTGAGAATTAAATGTTTCTGTAAATTTTGACATAACAAATAAATTTAATTTACTGAAATGCTGATCAGAACCTGTTTTTTCAGCTAATGATTCAATTAACGTGAATATTAATCCATCTACGTATGAGTGAAGTAATTCATTGATATAAGAATACTTACTCCCTTAAACCTTCAGATTACCTATTAACAATTATCAACCAATTAGAATTATTCCTTTTACAACCCTTCAAATAGCTGCAATAATATCTTCCATTTTACCCACAAATTTTCTATGCTGAAATCAAACCATTTAACCGAACGAAAATATACGGGAGTATGAAGAAATTGTCTACCAAACAATTTTTGTTTTTTTTCAAAAACCAATCAAATGTTATTTTTTAAAAAGATTATATTTTTTTTTTGTTTGTTTTATTTTATTATAATTTGTTATAATAATAATTATTAATAATTTAATAATAATAAAATGTAATTTTTTTTCATATATTCATACTGTGAAAATCGGTTATAACGAATTTCATGGGAGCAAAAGAAAAAGTTCGTTATAAGTGGGATTCATTATAACTGAGTTTCACTGTATATTCAATTTTCTTTTTTTTTTTTTAATACTCGTTTATGTACACGTGAATTTTAATAATTTTCTTTTTGAATTTTATTTTGTAAAAAAAATCAAATTTTTTTTTTGTTTTTGTTTTTTTTTTTTGTAAAAAGTCTTTTTGTCTGAGTACTTTTTTTTAATTTTTTGAAACAGAAGAAGAAGAAAGAAATGAAAACTCTATTTATATTTATTTATAAATGATTATGTTTTGTTATTTAGTCAATTATTTTTTTTTTGTATCGTGAGAATTATTTCTTAATTATGACGACAGAAAAAAAAAGTGTTTTATTTTATCATAATAAATGTTTCCAAAATAGTAAAACGATTATCTTTGAACTTTGTTTTATTTAATTTACTTTTATAATTTTTATAACTGAACGAAAAACTGTGAGACTAAATTTGAAAAAAATTTGTTTTGTGATTTATAAAACAGAAAAAATTAAGGAAAAAAATAGTTGCCATTTAAACCGGATTTCATTTTGTTTCATTACTTTATTAATCAATTAATCCAACTATAATCATTAAGCAATTATAAATTTCATTTTTATTCTTTTGTTTGTAATTAAATAAAGAAAAAAACTAAATCTGTGAAACTTAAAGATATTCTTCTTAATTTTCATTTTTTCTTTTTCATTTCATTTGTTAAAATTTTGATTTAATAAAATCACTATTAAAAATATATCTTATAATTTATTTATTTTATTTTAGTTTTTTAAAACTTTATAATTTTATTTCATCATTTTCCACTACATAAACTAAATAACCTTTTTTTAATAAAAGAAAATATTGAATGTAAAAAAAAAGAATGACACTAACGCCAATTTGTTTAATTAAAACGAACGCATTTTTCCTTTTGTTTTTTTCATCATTATTTCTTTATCATTTTAACAAATATTATCACAATCTTTTCAAAAAATCATTCCATCTTTCTTTTTTGTTTTTTCTTTTCCATTATAACACACAATTAAAATTAAATAAAAAGAAATTTGCCCATGGACGTAAAAAACTGACATTTCAAGAAATTTAAATTATAAGGGCGGAAAAGAAAACAAAATGGTCGACATCGAAAACGTTCGAAATCTCATATTCACCATTTTGTTTTTCAAATAAATTTAATGAACCAAATTTAAATTGTCTTCTTTTTACGTCTTCATTTATTTTTAATGTCATTTTTAGTTCAGATTTTAAAGAATGTAAAAAAATAGAAGCAAATTAATTTATACTGTCGCTAGAGCGAAACAATTATATTATTCAAATTAAAGCAGACAATATTATATACTTCCACAACTCACAGAATTATTTTCATTTAAATGAGCGATTTTTTTGTTGTTGTTTTTAATCTGTGGTTTTTGTAGCAAAAATAAAGTTTTGTTTTAAATATTTCTTTTTTTTATATTATTCATTTTTGTATCTATTTCAACGTAAATTTTTCCAGTCTTTTTTAACACATAGCCTAATTATGCCTTCCACTAAATATTTATTATATTTTTTTATTTATTATTATTTCATTGAATTGACCTAATTTTCAGAGAAAAAAAAAACCACAAAATTATAAGAAGATTGAACAAGCACAAAAAATTAACATTTCAATTTATTATTATTTTTTTAACTTTGGCATTAACTTTGATTTTGAATAAAAAAAAGGAAACAAAATTAATTCATTTTTTGTGCTTATAAATAAAACATTAATTAACTTGGAGGGATATATTATATCAAAACATGTAAATTGATTTTGGAGGAAGGTAAAAGAAAAAATAATAATATGGTAAATAAGAATAAGTAAATAATAATAATAATAATAATAAAACAGTAATAAAAAGAAAAAAAGATTTTACGTCATCGAACCATATTTCAGGGACGATTCACCTGTAAGGCATGCCGGTTTTGAATTTGGTGCACGATTTATAATTTCACGGACACTTTCAACTAAACGTTCACGGAATGTTTTGTATTCCATATCAACTGATTGTGTATCACCAAAATTAAAATCAGCAACTTCAACGACAATTCTAAAATGATTAAATTATTTAATATTAAATAATTAAATATTTATTTGAAATTTTATACCTATTTTGATTTTGAATGTAGTAAGCTACAGCAAATACAACTAAAATAACAGCAACTAAACTGAAAGAAACTGGAACGACAATGACAGATAATTGGGACCCTTTTGTTACTGTTCATTAAAATAGAAAACAAAATTAATTCAAAGCACAAAATATTAACGAGAATAATAATAATACTAACCTTGATATATATTAACAACAATTTGATTTACAATTAATGATACTTGATTACGCACAAATAACACAACAGTATATGGTTTTGCATGAGGAAAGAAATGTACAATTGGGAATTCACATGAATTTAATACACTCCATGATGTACATATTTCATCACCAGTTGAGTTATGTTGACCAAGTGAAAAATTGAAACAATATTCAAATGGTGGTGAACCAAGACATTTTACTTGAAGATTTAACATATCACCATATTGAAGCCAATTACTACCAGTAATTGATATATTTGTAACAGGATCTATAATAAAAAATATTTTAATAAAATTTTAATAAAAACAAATCAATAAATTAACATATTTCGATATTTACTTTTAGCAATAATTGTTTTTGTAAAATATCCATATGTTTTCTTTGGATCAGGCGCTATAGTTGATTTATTCATACAAACATATGGCTGCTCAAAATCATAAAAATTAACAGTTGTTTCTTGTATTGGATGATTGATAATAACTGGTGAATTAAGAACACCATCATTTATCATTTTTGTTATGTTTTGAACATCCATTAGCGAATCCAGAGGTAATATTTGTGGAGATTTAGCTTCATAATTTTTTACATCACGCTTAACTTTTGGTTTTTGTGTTGTTGTTGGTACTATAGTTGTTGTTGTTGGTTTTTCGGTAGTAGACGATGTAGTTGGTTTAACTGTTGTTGTTGTCGTCGTTGTAGTGGTGGTGGTCGTAGTAGAGGTGGTGGTCGTAGTAGTGGTTGGTTTAGGAGTTGTTGTTGTAGGTTCAGGAATTATATCATATGACGCAACAATAAGTGCTTCTAAATTATATATACGATTTTCTTCTTTAAAATCACTTATTAATGTTAATTCATCACTTTGTCCTAAATATTGACAGTCCTTAAACCAATATGTTCTAATATATGTAGCATTTGTATACAGTAAATTATAATCAGGTTGTGATAATTCAATTGTTTGATTAACAGATTGCGCAGTTGATATATATTCTGTTTTTCTTTCTGTCCCATTTTGTTTAATTGTTAAATTTCCATTAAGTAAATCTTTAAAATAAAAATTAAATAAACCTAATTCAATTTTATTGCTATTAAATTATATCTACCTGTAATCTCAATCTCAATTCTCATTGATGTAATACGATAATCAAAAATAAACCTCTCTTCAACTATTACTTCAACAATATACTTTCCCGGCGGATAAATAGATGATGGAAAGTTTATAGACCAATTTGAATAAGGTTCTGTTGATAATTTTGTCTGTAAAAAAATAAATATGATTAATAAAGAAAATGGTAAAAATAAAGATTAAATATTTTATTGTTATTTATTCAATACGCAATAATTTTTTTTGTATATTTCTGTTACTAATCAACAAACAATAATTTTTTACAAATGACTTACTTCATAATGTCCTGGAATTCCGTTGTCTCTCCATATATAATTATATTTTCCTTTTTGTAATTTCCCATTTGTATAAAGAGTTGCATTAAAATCTATTTGTGCACCAAGAACAACTTGATTATCAGGAGCACTTGATTTTAAATCGACATAATATTCTGTACAATAAACTAGAAAAGAAAAATTATGTTAAATATTACCCTTTTTGTCTTTTATTATAAAATATTAAACTCCTACCACATGTTATTGTAAACAGTACTAAGGTAATTGTATAAAAATAATATTTAAACATCTTTTAATAATAATAATAATAAACTCTTTTGGAATAAAATGAAATGTTTTTGTCGCACAAAAAGAAATAATCACAAAAAAAATTACTCAGTTTTGACGACCATTTTCCTTATTTTGACGTTTTCATTATTCAGGTGTGGCAACTTGATGTAAAAGAAAACCCTAAATTAAAGAAATGCAGTGGCTCGATAACACTAATAAATACAATTTTTTTATTCATTCAAAGAAAAACTTTATTCCATTTATTATTATTCCAATTAAAATTTGTCAAAAATATAAAAGATTTAATGTCTGCCCTTTTTCTTTTTTTGTTGATTCTTCCGTTGTTGTTGTCTGGGTCCAGGTGTAGATATTGGTTGTTCTTGACTGGACGGCGAACTCTTGGAAAGATTCTGCGCTTTCGTCATATCACTGTAATTAATGAATGAGTATTTACTTAGTTTTAGTTATCAATTCACATATTAAGATTAATAATTACAATTGGTCAGCTGCTCCAGAAGTCATTCCTTGAGATCCTTTAATAATTTCTTTAACACGTCTGTCACGTTTCCTTCTAAATCCAGTTCTTTCATACTTGGGTAACCATCTTTCTGGATCAGGTTGAACACTAGCATCATAGGATTTAGGTAATTTTCCCTTGCGTTTCTTTTGACGTTTCTTTTTAATCTTTTGGATTTCCGATCCAGGAGTTCTAAAATTTGTACAAAAAAATTTGTTAGCAACAATTTAACAAATGTTAAATTTTTAAAATTACCCTGGAGATTGTTCGCCCTTAATATTGGTTTTCTTAACAGCTTTAGTGCTCATCATCCAGTTAGTTGCTTCTAAATTATCAATTTCTGAAGTTGTTGTCATTGTTTCAAGTGCTGGTAATTTTAAACTTGCTTCTTGTGCCTTTGCAGGATTAAATTTTGCATATGCAATTACAAGCTGTGCCAATATTTTCATATCTTGTGAATTTCTTTTGAATAATTCTTCTAAACTGCTCGCGGCAATTTCTGCTTCACCACCACGTAAATGAAAATCAGCAGCTTGTCGCCACATATCTGTCAAGTCACCAACACTGCTTCCCTATAATAAATATTGTTTAAATAAATGACAAATTATTAATTATATTAAATCTAGATTTTACTTTATTCTTTTTAAACCATTCAACGGCATCTTTTAATACTCCAGAAGCAGCTGGTTTATTATCAGTTCCCAAAAGAAGTGTTACCAAAGCAGAAACAACACCAGGACGATATTTTTCTTCACCAAGTGATTGCAAAATTTCAATTGCACCTTTTTTGTTATTCTAAAAATTAAAAATTAAAATTGAATTTTAAAAATGGAAATATTTTTTTTTCTTAAAGGAACTCACATTTAATAACAAAAGTTGAACAGTAGCAAATTTAGTAGCGAGTTTTTCTTTTGGATGAGTAATAGAATACTTTTCCAATAAATCAATTGCTTCTTTATATTTCTTATCTTTAGCATATTGGCTAACACGAATTAAAAGGCTATCAAATTCGGTATCTGGAAAAGATTCCACTAAACGATTACACAATTGTTGACATTGATCCGCTTGATTTGTATAAAGGGTTAAAAGGCAATTATTAAATGCAATAATTTTTTTTTGCCTTGATGTTAACTTATGTTCACAAGAATCAGATAATGCAGCACGAATTTTTTTCTTTGAATCAAACACATTCTGATCTTTATTTATGACAACTGAGTTATTTGAGGCAACAGCAACTAGTGCAGGATCTTTTGCTTTTTGTTTAAGTGCATCTCCATATATTATAGATGCTTCTTTTACTTTACCCTGCATTTGAAGACAGTATGCTAATTGAACTCTAAAAAATTGTTTTATTAAAAAAGGAAAAAGTATATTTTTTCTCATCAAACCTAATAATAGAGACTTCATCTTCAATATCTTCCTCAGTAGCGGCATCTTCTTCAAGATATTCTCTACATAATTTTTCACTTATACGTAATTTTTTCTCAGCATCGTTGAATTTATTTTTTCCAACTAAAGTACAAGCACTATTATAGCAAAGTTCATATGAATCTTCTCGTAAATTGGAAATTTCTTTTTGTGATCCTTCAATAGCTAAATTCGAAGCAACCGCACTTAAATTTGTTTCTCTTTCGTCATCATAATCATCATTAGTATTCTTTATAATGTCTTTGTAAGCATCATAGCATTCTTCGTACTTCTCAAGACTGCAAATAAAAAGGAAACAAATAAGTGAAATTTTAAAAATTTCAAGAATAAAATAATTTACCGATACAAAATTTGAGCTTTTAATTCTTTCAAATTCGCTGGAACAGTCAAATCTCCGAAGCTTTCAACAGTTTTCAAAGCAGTCAATGGATCATTTAATCGATATTCACAATATGCTTTTTCAAAAATAAGTTGTTGACTCTGTTTATTTTTTTCAATAAACTGAACTGCTTCACTAAATTTTGATAGTTGAATCAAACAGATAACTTTACAATGCATAGCCTTTGTTTCTTCCGGAGCCAGTGTAAGAACTAAAATTAAATTACATTATTATGATAATAAAGACTATCAAAAAATGTGGTTATTTACGTCTGTTAGCTGATTTTACAGCTTTTTCATATTGGCCACTTTGTCCAAATTTGTTTAATTCCGTGTACATAGCACGTAAATTGGCTTCTCTTGCTACCTCTTTAGACATTTTAGTTATTAAATTTTAATTTCATATATAAAATTATAGAAGAAATTTTATTGCAAATAATTAAAAATCACTTTTGAAGAACAGGAAAATTTGACAACTTGGCAAAAATTTGTGTGGAAAGTGTGGCATTTTAGGTTGCGATCATGTGTAAGCTTTATTAAAACTTTCCCAAAGTAAATGTCATATGATTCAAGTTTTTTATAAATAAAATTTTAATTGAAGAAATCAGTCAAATTAATTAAAATAAAAATAAGATGCCAACTAGTGATGAAGTTTGTGTTCTTTTGGATAAACTCACAATTGAAGTTTTAGATTTAATTGAACAAGATGTAACGTGCAAATTAAACATTGAAAAAACCACAAATGAAGGACAATTAATGATGGCCAAATCAAGATATATACAAGGACAAAATTCTGTTTCAGGATGTCAACTTCCAACTGAGAACACCCAAGAATTTAATGCATTAACATCTGTTAAATCAGAAAATGGCATTTTAGAAATAGAAAATCATCCTGTTGATAAAGAAGCTGGATTTATCGATCCAATTAAATGGTTTGGAATATTAGTTCCACTGAGTTTATATCAAGCTAAAGACAGATTTTTAAAGTCACTTGATTATGTTGTTGAATCTGCTAATATTCGATCTAAATTGAATTCGAATTACCAGAATATTATTAATTTAAAAAAATTAAAAAATGAATTAATAGTAGATTAAAATTATTGTATATTTATATTATTAATTGTAAATTAAAATAAATAAATATTGATCAAAAGAGTTTCCAAAATCATTTCTTATTTAAATTTAAATGAGCGATGATGGTATACCAATTTTTTGACATTTCAAGTTTTTTTTTAGTCTAGTTGGAAAACTTTTTTGTTATACTACGTGAAATTTGTTGTAAAAAAACATTGTTTTAAATAAAATAAACATGTAATAAAAATAATTTTTGTTTTAATAAAAGTTAAATTATAAGTTTAAAAATGTTGCATCTACGTAGTATTGAAACACCTCCAGGAAATACTTGGCTGGAGATTATAATTCGAGCAATTTTAACCATAATTTTTTTGTATGAACAAAATTTAAGTATTTCATGTTTTCTTTTTAATAAAACAATAAAATTTTAGTGAACTCGAGAAGTCAACACCATTTAAACGTAAAATTCATCCAGATGAAATCTGGTTATACAGAAATCCGAGAACTGAAGATTATGTTCCTATTTCTGTTCTTTGGCCAGTTATAATTTTAATACCATTGCTTGTTATACTATTTTTCTTCCTAATAACACGCGATAAAAATGATATTAGTCAAGGAATACTTAGTTTGACATTGTCTTTAGGTTTGAATGGGGTTTTTACTGATATTATTAAACTTGTTGTTGGTATGCTTAAACAAAAAATAATTAATTCTTCAGTAACTAATATAGAAATTATATTAAATAATAGGAAGGCCAAGACCAGATTTCTTTTGGAGATGTTTTCCAGACGGTGAAATGAATTCAGAAATGGAATGTACTGGTGACTTAAAATCTGTTATGGATGGAAGGAAAAGTTTTCCCAGCGGTCATTCTTCATGTACCTAAATCAAATTACTTTAATTTATATATACATATATGTAAAAGTTTATATTTTCTTTTTTAGTTTCTTTTGCAAGTATGGGATTTCTATCATGGTATATAATGGGAAAACTTCATGTATTTAATGATAATGGTCGAGGTCAATCTTGGCGTTTAATTATATCGGTGTTACCCTTATTAGGAGCTTTAATTGTTGCCCTTAGCAGAACGTGTGATTATCATCATCATTGGCAAGGTAATTTATATAAAACTCTTATTAATTACAATTATTGCAAAATAATAAATAATGTAAATATTAATGTATTTCAGATGTGCTTGTTGGTTCGCTAATTGGATTAGGAATTTCATATATGTGTTATCGTCAATATTACCCAACATTAACTTCAAATTTATCTCATCGTTCCTATTTCAGTAGAAATTTAGAACAACAAAATTTACGAACAGCACATAATGTTGAATCCTCTTCAGGAATGGATACGAAACCATTGATGACTGAGGATAAAGATATCAAATGGATATAAAATATTTTATTTTATTTAATTTATTATTTTTTTTTTGTATAAACGCTTTTTTAATATAATAGATCAATACTATCCTTGAACTCATTTTACTAGACGTATATTCCAGCTAATTTACTTTAGCCTTGAAATTATATGAGAGGAAGGAAAAATGGTCGAATAAAACTCTTTAATTTTTTTAAGATTATTAAAATGCATATAAGTTTTCTAAAATTCCAAATGTTAAAAGTGAGAAAAATGTATCTAACATGTATTTAAAAAATATTATAATCTACATTTTAGAAAATTTGTTTCATTCACTTTTGACGTTAAATTTCATTTCGAGAATATTGCCGATACCACATTCAATAATGTCACCATGTTTTACAGAATTATTTCCTACTGGAGTTCCAGTAATTATTAAATCACTCTTCTCCAATGTCATAAATTTAGAAGCATACGAAATTAATTCACTAATCTGAAAATATAATTAGAAATTAAAATCAAAAATTAATTAATATAATATTCTATATGTTTTTACCGAATAAATCAAACTACTTGTATTGCCATCTTGACGTGTTTCACCATTTACTTTTAACCATAAACGAATATTTTCTGGAGTTTTTAATTCTTCCAAAGAAATAAATCGGCTCAATGGTAAGGATGTATCAAAACCTTTTCCTAAATCCCAAGAAAGTCCTTTGTCTCTCGATTTTTTCTGTATAGTTAATTGATTATAAATATAAATATTAAACAAAATTCATTGAATTTTCTTACCATTTCGCACGAAGCCGTCATATCCAAGCAAAGGAAGTAACCATCTACATATTTCATTGCTTCTTCAGGGCTGACATTTTTACAATCTTTTGTTTTGTTATAAAGAAAAGATTTAATAGTTATTAAAGTTTATTCCGTATTGTTAATAAAAACTACCTTTGTTTATTATTACTCCAAGTTCAACTTCGTGAGTGACATTAGTGAACACTTTCGGTATTTTTATATCTTGTCCTTCTAAAATAATTGAAGAACTTGGTTTTAGGAATAACACTGGTTCCAATGGTTTTTTGACTTCAGGATTTTGTAATATTTCTCTAAAAGAATAAAATAAAGATAGATTATTGTTCAAAGTTTAATAAATACTGTTAAGCAAGCACTTGTAATTAGCTGCTGCTCCAATTATTTTTCTAGTTGCTTTACTAAAATGTTGAGCCATTTTTTTAATTGTTTATAACGGTAAAATTGAAAAAGGACTACACAATAAAAAAAGTAATTTACTGAAATTCGTAAGAACTTAAAAAATACGTGCTACGTCAGCATCTAATAATCTTCTTCTTTTCTTCTCTAAGAGATAAACAACTAAATTTATTACGTAAATTAATAAAAAAAATTAAATAACAATTTAGTTAGTTGCTTAGATTAATAGAACATAGAACATAGCGCAAAGAGTTCAGGGTCGCACAAACACACATTTAGAATTATAATAATGTTTTAAAAATATTTATTGTAACATGCATATAATATAAATTTATAATAGATATATTCACAGAGTTTTATATTAATTATTTGAATATACTTCTAAAAAAAATTATCTGTTACTAATGTTTTAATTGCGTTCGAATTAGGCGCAATTTTCGAAATTGCTATGTTTTCTGGGCAGCCTATTTTCTGAACGATTGTGCTGTGGTGAGTATTAGAAGGTAAAATAGTGTATATATGAAGGTTTCATTACCAACTTCATAACAGTGAAAAACAGTGTGAAGTTGTGGAATTTAACTGTGAAAGACGGACGGATTTTATAAATTTGCAAATATCGTGGATAATTAAACCTTTATTTAATAGTTTTAACTTAAAAAAATGCCTTCAGATTGCAATATAGTTAATTTTATTTCACCTTAGTAATAGTGCATTTGTGATTTATTAAAATTTAAAATATTATAAAAAAAAGTGTATGTTTGATGTTCTTTAGTGTAATTTTTTCTCTATTAAAAACTTAGAATTTTATAATAAAATTAAAAAATAGTATGATGAAAATGGAGACTGACAAAATTATGGATGATACAAATAGTAATACATCACCGCAGGTAAATAAATTAGTTAATTTGGGCGTTTATTTTAAAGTAAAAAAAAAATTTCTTTCACTGCTTTCTTTTTCAATCATTGTGAATAATCATTGAAAAACACTGTTAAATCTTATATATATTTGTCAATGATTGCGTACATTTTTTTTTCTTTCGAATCATCATTCAGCCATGTTTAAATTTTAAAGGTTTTTTTTTATACAACCAAAATGCGATGATGCATAATAAATTATTTAGTTATTTTCAGTTATTTTTTTTATAAACGAAATGAAAAATGAAAAAAAATCCGAATATTTAATTCTTCAAAATAAAATAATATTTTTTTTTTTTATTTTTTTTCTCTTTTAATTGTATTTTCTGTGAACGAAATTAATCTGCATGGTTTTTTTTCTTGTATGCCTTCTTTTTACACTGTTAGTAAATTTATAGAGAATAAATTAATAAAAAAAAATCATTTCATACAAAATTTATATAAAAAAAAAACTAACAAAATAAACAAACATAGGGAAAGATAATTAAATAGTTACTTAATGAGAACTTATTAGATTGCTGGCCTTATTAAAATAATAAAACTCTGTAATTAAATTTATTTTTTCTTCGAAGAAAAAAGAAGGAAAAGTTTGACAGAAAAAATTAAAAAAATGCAGTGAATTTTTTTTAAAGATTTGTCCATTTAAGTTTTGGTCAGTCAATTTACTCTTTATATAGAGCATTTATTTGTATTCCTTACTTTTGAAGATTAAAGACAATGGTCCACTTATAAAAGGTTTTTCACTTTAAATATAAATATCAACTTTCTCCATCGAATAAAATTGTTCTCATTTTTATTTCTTTTTTTTTTGTTCTAAAAAGATAAAAAAAGTTTTCTCATTTAGAAATTTTTATGAAAAAAACAATTTAATTATTACTGATTTCTAAAAACAAAAACTTATAATTATATAATTTTAATTTAGAAAAAAAAAACAATTTATTTTGAAGGTTTAAGTATTTTTTTTGTAGAAAAGATAACAACAACAACAATAAAAATAATGCAGGAAGTAAATTATATTGTATTTAATCGTTTTTGCACGATAAAATTAAGTGAATAATATAAATTACAAGTGGGTGAAGAGTGTGACAGTGGAAGGATGGGGGGCGCGGACAATAAATGATTTATTTTTATTCTGCCTATTTTCAAAATTTTTCACAGTTGTATATTTCATATTCTTGTCTTTTTCTTAATCTTCATTTTTTTTCTATTTTAACCCATCGACTTATTCTATATTTTTCTTAAATACAAATTATCTTTAATTCTTGAATTAAAGAAAATGAAAAAAGAAATAATAACGAAAGTAGAATGAATTGAAAAAAAATAAATCAAAGTTTGTAATAAAAAAGAGAAAAAATTGAAACATTTAAAACTTTCTCTGCACTCAATTTATCCTCTTTCTCTCTGTCTCTCTCTTTCTTTCTGTTTTTTACTCTTCTTTTTCTATTGAATTCAATTTGAATTGAACATACAACCTCTGCACTTTTGCACTTTTATCAACTACTAAGTTACTAAGTAGCTACAGCTTGGGTTACTTGGTTTTGTTGTATTTTTAAAAAAAAAAACAAAAGAAACTGGTTTTTCTTTATACTTACGTTTGAAGGGTAAAAAAAAGATAATATAAAGTTAACAACAATAATCATTCGTTTTGATCATAAATTTATTAAAAAAAAGGAAGCTAATTGAAAACAGAATGAAATTGAATTTAAAAAAAATAACAAAAACTGTTCTGTAAAATCTTTAAAAGTTTTCAAAACATTTGAAACATTTTTTTTAGACAGAGAAAATAAACAAACAAACAAACAAAAAGATGAGTTACGTTGATTCAATTTAAACTTCTTTTTTTTTAATTAAATAGGAAGTAAATCAGTTTTTTTTATTGTTTTTTTTGGTTTCTTAATATTTTTTATAAAGATGAATTTAGGTTGTTCAAAACAACAACAACAAGTACAACAACAAATAAGAAACTTTTATTTTGTTTATATTCTTTCTCCCTTACTCTCTTTTTCTCTCCTACTAATTCTCTTGTTTTAGAAAAATAATTCTGTTGTTCCTAATGCACTCGTAATATTTGTTGTGGTTTTGGATTTAACGGTTTTTTATTTTTTAGATGTCCCAAAATAATTTTAAAAATCTAAAAATAGAAAAAAAAGAAAAAGAAGAAGAATAACAACAACAACAACAACAACAACAACAACAACAACAACTTAAAGCAAACCAAAAACAGTTAAATAAAAAAAAATGGCAAAATTATTAAATTTGTTTTGCTTTTATTCAAATTTTTTGTTTTTTGTTGTTTTTGTTTAAATAAATAAATGATGATGATGATAATGCTGATCCCTATCTATTCTTATTCTAACTGTTTTATTTTATTATTTTTTTCTTTTCTTAAAATTAAAAAAATAACCAAAAACAACAAAAAACGAACGAAGAAAATATGAATAAAATATAAATAAAGTTGATTTTCTTCTTTTTCTTTTTTTTCTTCTGTTTTATCTTCTTGTTTCTTCTGTTAACATTTTAACATGTTCGCTAAGTCTATTACTTCAACTATGAACAGGTGTGTCCCACTCCACTTTGTATTCTTGAATTTTAATATTTTTTAGTTTTTTTGGTTGAAGGGAAATGAAGAGGAATAAATGGAAAAATTATATTTCTTTATTTTTTTTTATTCCAATAAACTCAACTTGGGAATGAACTTTAATGACACTTTTAATTTTATGTTTTGAAAATTTAATACAAATCTAAAAGAAATTTTAAGGAGCGTTCAACCGATTTTACAATTTTACAATAAATTTGGAGATGGTAATTTTTTTGTCTTGAAATTCTTTCCAATTCTCCTTAAATTTATAATAATTAATGTTAGGTAATATTTCTGGTAATGATATTGCAACGTCCAACTTACAATGAAATGCAATTATGTTTTGTTTTTCTATTCCACCAAATTTTTGTAGAATTTGCGCCATGTTGTAATTTTCTAAATGCGAAAATAATTATTTGAAAAGATCAAAAGTAAAGTACAAATTATTTTATTCGTTATTTAAATTTATTCATTTTTCATGATGATGTTTTTTTTATATGTATATATAAAAAAAATGTACATTAAATTAAGCAAGTTCGTTTTTTTTTCTTCTTCTTCTTCCTCTTCTGTGTTTTGCTATTTTGAAAAAAAAAAAAAATCTCATAAAAAATTGCAATGACCTAAATATATACAAATTATGCATGTGTGCTTTGTTTATGTGTTTGTTTGTCTGTCTGAATAAAATACAAAACATTTTATTCATTATTTAATATACAAAAAAATAATCGAACATCGAATAAATACTTAATCATAATAATAACAACAAAATAACAACAACAACAAAATATTTGACACCATTTTTTTTGGTTTTGTTTTGGGTTTAAAAAGCCTTTTTTCCCCATTATCAAATTTACTTTATAGAAAATAAAACAAAAACAACAAATACAGTTTTTAATTAACATGAAAAAAGAAAAAAGTTTATAGTTTTTCGTTATTGTTTTTAAGTTTGCATTGTAAAATATATACCCCCGAGGGGTCTTTTTAATAGTTAAAAAAAAGTTTGTCACAAACAATTAAATTGATTGGAATTCAGTTTCAAAGTTCATCACACATTTATTTATTTTTCATTTTAGAAGGAAATTAAAAATTAAGTTTAACGGAAAATTCTGATTATTTTATGATTTTCAACATAATGCCTGATTAATAAAGTAACACACACACACACAATACCCAAATGGCTCATCAAGAAAAATATAAAGAAGAACTATTTTTTTGTGTTTACCTTTTGTAGTATTAGTTGTTGTTGTTATGTATTTATTTGAATTTTTATTAAATTAATTGAATAGGTTGGTTTAACTTTAAATACAAAGAAAGAAGAGGGCATAATAATACAACAACAGCAACAACACATAAAAAAATAACACACCTGAATGTGACGTTTACATTGACGTTTTATTATTATTATTATTTTGATGATGATGAACCTTTTTTTCAATTAATAAGAAAGAAAGAGATAAAAAACAAAATTATCTATATTCTTTTATTTTTATTTTTGTGTTTGATTTCTGTTTTATTGGGGAATGAAAGAGAAGGTAGATATAAAACGAAACAAGAGAAAAAGAGACATTTAGAACAACATTAAATGAGATAAGAGAACAAGATAACAGTAAAAACAAAAATGAGAACATGAAAATAAATCGTTAAAAAATAAATAAATAAGAATTGTGTTGTTGTTGTTGACATTAGGAATTCTGTTTGTTTTTTTTTATTGATTTTCTTTATTGATTGAATTATTTATTCACTTCTGAAAAAATACTTTAGGATCTTAGATTGAAATTATGAAGAAGAAGACGATAATGTTTTATAAACAGAAAATAAGTGCAGTAAGTGTAAGATGAGTTACTTAGATTGTCGGTTAAACAGGAATTATTTGAGAGTTGAGGTTTTTTTTCTTTAAACCCAAAAAAAAAAATAAAGAAATTCGATTTTTTCTTCTATTTAGGGGAAGTACTTTTTTTTTAATTGTTTTTTTATTTTTATAATTTTAAATATTTTCGTTTATTCTAATTTTTTATACAAATGAACCAAATTCATTTATTTATTTTATTTTTGTTTCATTTAGAAGTTAATTAAATAAAAAGATAAAAATTTAGGATAAAATGGAAAATTAAAAATATTTAGCAAACACAACAAATTAACAAAAAAAAAAAAAAAATTAATTAAATAAATTGATAACAAAAGAATAACACTGAGAAGAATATTAAATTAGAAATTTGTTCATTTATATTAAAAATACGTTTATTTTATTTGACAGCAAAAAAAAAAAGAAAAGAAAATTCTAAGAAATCGACAAAAAAATGTCAACATTTGAAATTTTTTTTGTTTACTGAAATTTGTTCTATTTTGAACTAAAGTAAGAAAAAGAAAAAAAAAACTAAAGAAAAATAATGTCTGCATGTCACACAATATTCACATAATTCACATACTTCCAACATAATAAAAATGAAAAAATAAAAGAATAACTAAAAAAATTTGAATATAAATTAAAGGATGATAAAATAATGATAAAGTCAAAAGATACAAATTGGAAAAATGTTGGAAGAAAATAGAGACAAACAAACAAACAAAGAATGAAAGAAAGAAGCAACTTTATTTTATGTGTTATTTTTTGTCTCTTCTTGTTTGCTGCAAATAATGTAAATAAATACAGTAACGAAATTAAATTTGTAAATAGAAAATTTTAATAAGTAAAATTTTTAGTTTTATTTACCTACTTTTTTTGTTTTTATCTTGTTTTGTAATTCTATAATCGCGTACTTGTTCTTCTTCCACTTTGTCTTGTTGTCTTATCTTTTATCTTTTGTTGATTGGAAATTTTTTTTTTATTGTAAAAACTCTAAAAATATTGAAAATAAAAGAAAAAGACAAAAGATAAAAGAAAGACAGAGAAAAACGAAAGGAAATTATCCATTAGTAGTCGTGTATATCCTCAACATAATTATCGGTTGTCTTCTTGACTCATTTTTTTGGTTTGTTTTGTTTTTAACGGTAAAATAATGGCGATAATGACAAAAGTATGTCGCGTTTTATACACTTAACATAAAAAATATAAAATAGGGAAGAAGAAGAAGGTAAAGAAAAAAAATTGTGTAAAAGTGTAATTACACGTTTCTTGAATTAAAATCTTACAGTAACACAAGAGAAAATTGTGGAAATGGCAGTTTTTCTTTTATTTCCTCAAAAAAAAATTTTTTTTTTTTTCTCGGTTTTAATGAAAGTTTTATTTATCTACAAACAAATAGTGGGGTGTGAGGGGGGAGTGAGATGGTTGAGTTAACAATTTAAAAAAAAAAAAAAAATTATTGAATGTAAAGAAGGAATATTTTAGCAGTTAGTTTAGTTAATTATTTTCCTTTTATATTTCATTTTCCTTTTTATTAATTGTTTCAAGTTTACCTTTGATGAAAATTCAGTCAATTGACTTTATTTTCTTTTTCCTGTTCTTAAAAGTTAAATCTGTTTTTTTTTTTTGTTATTTGAATTTAATCAACTTCAAAGGAAACTTTTTATGACTTTAATCAAAGAAAATAAAAAGTAAAAAGGAAAAATAAAAACATAAAATGATGAAAACGATCTGAAATAAATAAATAAATTTCCTAACTGACGGCAGGGGTGGAACAAAATTTAATTTGTAAAATACAAAAGTTTTTTCTTAAAACTTAAAATAATCTTCCACTTTTTTCTTTTGTGTTTTAAAATTAAAATCACTCGAAATGATTCATACAAAAATATTAAGAAATTGTTAAAAATTGTTAAAAAACTTACTGAAAATTCTAGTCGTGGAAAGTTTTTTTTTTTTCCTGTCGTGATTCGTCATCGCATGTTTTGTTTTTTTCTTCATCCCCTCTCTTTTCTTGAAATAATCCTTTAATTGAATCTCAACAATAACCAAGAATAGAATCCAGTTTAAAATGTTTAAATTTTTATTTGAAAATGATAATTAAAATTACGTAAAATATTTGAAATTTTTGCGCATGCGTTGAAAATAAAATTTAAACATTTTTATTAGAAAAAGAAGAAGACGAGGTTTTTTTTTGCATGGGTGAAAGATAAGTTACTTTTTATTACAAAAGTTACAAAAATATTGAGTGCAGCAAAGGTGACTTGGACCCACACCTTATTCTATCAATATTTTATTTTGTTTTTCTTTTTTTGTACAACCGAAAATAAAATTGTTTGGGTTTTTATATTTTTCTTCTTCTTCGTCTCTTTTCCTCCTTTAATTTGTGATTATTTGGATTGTTTCTTTTGAGTAATCATCACTTAAAAAATACTTTGTTTTTTTCTGTATTATTATTTATTTATTCATGTTTGATTATTCTAATTTATGCACGCGGGTGTGTGTGTGTATCTGTATGTGTTGTATTGTAAACTTTGATAAAAAAAACATTTTAAATGTCTAGGATTATTTATTATTATTGTTGAATTGTTTGGAATTGGAAAGTCACAAAGTCCCAAAAAATAAAAGTACAACAACAAATCGTACTTGTCGTGTCTTGTGAATAATTGATTTGATTTCAAAATAAATATAATAATGCAAAAGAGGAAGAAGAAGAAAAAGAAATAAAGAATCGATTATTTTTTTTTATTTTTTTTTTGTCAACAGTAACAACAGCAACAACAACTAAATAAAAATATAAAAAAAAGCCAACCACCGAAAACTTAAATATTATTTAAGTAAAGTATTTTAGTAGCATAAAATACTAAGGTAAAGTTATTTATATGTTTAGTCAACCGTATAAGAACCAAGAGTAAATTATTTAGTTTTTTTTTGATTTTTGTTGTTGTTGACTTTTTTTCTTCTCTCTCTCTTTCTGTCTCTTGTGGTTTCAAAGTCAAGGTCAAGGATTATTTTTTTTTTCTGTTTTTTGTAAAATATTATTAACTACTTTGTTGTAGGTATTGCTTATAAGACACATCTCTTCTACTAGAAACACATTTATTTAAATAAAACAAAAATCTGAAGAAACAAAAAAAAACCGGAACTTGTTTAAAAAGAGAAGAAGAAGAAAAATAAAGCCGCACAAAATAAAAACAACTAAAATGTTATTTCTATTGTACGTAATTGTAATCTGGTTTATTTTAGCCAGAGGGCAATTTAAAATATTCTGGTTGTTGTTACAAAGAAGAAGAAATAAAAAAATATATTAACCTCCCACACACACACACATACACACACAGAATAAATATGATCCCTTTTCATTTATAGTAGATGTTTTTTATACTACAAATAAAATGGAATTGAATAGAGTATTATGACGTCATGTGTTTATGTTTATTATTAGGTTACTTTTTTCTCTTCATATGATAAAAAAAAAAAATATATATATATAAAAGCTCTCTTTATTAAAACTTATTTATTTCTGTGTAACAAGAAGAAGAAGAAGTAGAAAAAGAAGAAGAAGACAAGGGAGAAGCGGAAGACAATATACGATGAGGAATATTTTGTACGCTTTAATAAATATTATTGTTATTATTCTGTTTGTACATGGTTTGGGTTTGATATAATTTAGGTATGGAATGGAATGGATACGTCATAGCATTATTATGTATTATTATTGAAGAACATAGAAGACATGATAATTTTCTTTGTCTCATCTGATATATATTTTTTTTACGCTGACATCACTGCGTAATATCTGTTTTATATTGGTTAATATATTTTCATTTTTATATCATCACCCAAACCCATATGTGTCTTTATCTTATCTGTCATTATTCTATGGTCTTAATATTAAGAAGTATTTGAAATAATATTTAGGTCACAATAAGGAGGTTATTTATGATTGATTTATTCTATTGGTTATTTTTTTTTCTCTCTCTCTCTCTCTCTCTCTATGTTTTTATAGTCGTCAATCAGTTTGTAATATTTAGTCTTCTTTGGTTAAATCGTGATAGAATCTAAAATTGCTGTCACGTTTTTGTACCATCTGGATTTCTTTTTTTTTTTTTTTGAAAATACGAGACTGAGATGTTCACCATCCGTCAAATGTTTTATCGAATATTCTCTTTTTTTCTTTTTTCTGTTTCAATCCACAAAATTTATGTTCTTTACATTTTTTTTTACATTTTATTTTGGGGAAATGTTTTAAATCATTTTGAACATAAAATTAGAAATTTACCTTTTACGTACGTTTCTTAAATAACGAATCAAAGTTATTGTATTTTAATGAAATCAAATTAAAGATTTTTTTGTCTTTTACAAATTTTCAAAGAGATTTTCTAAACGTTTTTTACTTGATATGAAAATGAAATATAAATCCATACGGAACGTCAATCGGAGGATTTCTTTCTTCAATTACGTCATCCCCCAAATCATTGTGTGAAACTTTTTACCTTTTGTTATAAAATCGGATTTCATGAATTAACAACCCTCTTCCGTTGTAATTAAAAATATATTTCGTTACAATTACAAACATATTTTTTTAACCACACAAAAGTTTTAAATTATTAAAACATTAAGTACCATCGTATTTTTCTTAAGATTTTTTTAACTTGAAAATACGTTTTTCTTCTTTGTAAAAACCCATACAAAAAAAAAACAAATGAAAACAATAAATGTGAAGTAAATTCCGTAATTTTTGTTTTTTTTTGTTTTTCCTTCTTTTGTTTTGCTTTTTTTTTTTCTTTTTCTTCTTTTATGAAATTTTAATTTGTTTTTGTTTCTTTTTTTTGCATTAAGTTTATAAAAGGAAATGTATTTTAATTTCATTTAAGTTTATGTGATTTTTTATACAATAAAAAGAATTTGTGTGGGTTGTTGTTGTTGCGGTTATTTTTAACAAAAAACAACAGTAACCAATATTCACTGTATTCGTCACGCCATCAGTTTCTGTCTTCCTATTTGTTCATTGTCGATTTATATTAATTGTTAATTATATTTTGTAACCTTTTACCTTTTTTTTTACCAGGGTTTACTTTACCTTACTTTATTTATTCTGTAATTTTCATTGATTTCAAATAATAATCTAAAAATAGTTGGAATTATTATCCGTTCACAATATTCTGTTACAAGTTTTAATCCAATATTATTTATTCTAAGTTCTAAACACTTAATTTATTACACTTACCTCTTACGTCTCTTTCTTTAATTCGTTGTGTATTTTTAGAAATTAATTTCAATTACATTCTAATGTCAGAAGTTCTTACGTTTTTTTAATTAAGGATCACTTTATATTTTTATGAAACCTGTAATAAGATCTTCTGTAATATTTCTAAAGACATTGAATTTTCTGTTGAAACTTTTTGTTTTTTTTTAAGTAAATTGACATTTGGTTGTGGTAATGTACTTGTGTCAGAGAGAGAGATTAAAATTCTTTTCACTTACACACACGTAATTTTACCGTCAGGTTTTCTTATCTATGATAATTTTTTGTCGTTACTTATTAAAATTACTAAATTAAAACAGTAACTTTTTATGTGTGTGCTTTACCTGGTTCTTCCATTTTGTTTCAACTTTGAACAAAAATAAATATTAGGAATAAAACCACCTTTTGTGTGTGTGTGTGTAATGTCAGAAAATAAATTATAATGAAAAATATCGAAAGTTTTTATTGTATTTTTTTTATTATGATTTTCTGTTTTACTTTTTTTTCACTTTTCCGTTTTATTAACTTTCGATGTTACTTTTTTTTATTTATTTATTTATTTATTTTTTTTATACTTAATACACTTTTATTCTTTCATTTTCATTTTTCATTATCTTTCTGTTTCTTTTTTTATTATTATTAGATTTTTGTTGTTGCTGTTGTTGTTGTTGTTTTAATTTCTTATGTTTTTAAAAAAAAAAAAGAACGAACTATTGAACAAAAAAATAAAAATACAATATTTGTATGCTATTGCTGCTTGATTTTGATAAAAAAAGTTGTCTTTATTTATTGACTTCTTCTTCTTTTTCATTTTTATTTGTGTTGTCATTTTATTCGATTCTTTTCAATAAATTTTCGATATTCGAGTGAATAAAAATTGTAACAAAATGAAAGAGAGAGAGAGAAAGAGAGAGAGAGAGAAAGAGAGAGAGAGAAAGAGAAAGAGAGAGAGAGAGACATGCACATATTTTTTCAATACATTCTTGCTTTATTTTTATTTTCTTTTGTTTCTTTTGAACTTTTTAAAGAAAGATCAATAAACGAATAGAAATTACATTAGTACATACATTAATGTAGATCATAATTAAATATTGAATTGTTTTTAATGTCATTTTATTTATTTATTAAACAATGAATGTGTATTCTATTGGTTCACAATTTACTCAGTAAGTATAGACAAATGTAAATGACCAAAGTAAGGAATAAAATATAAATAGAATTGGAACTGTAACGAAATTTATTTTCAGTTATAAAAGTCAACAATATTTGAATTGTCTTTGTGTTACATGAATTGTTAGTCTATCGATGTTTTTCATATTTGGCATATTTGTATGTACTTTAAAGTATTATTTTTAGTTTTTAGTTAATTTGTTAATTTCTCTAAGACAATTTTTAACGAATATTTTCATCATCTTCAATATAATTAGACATTAAAATTTGTAGTAGAGACTATTTGGTTACCTGGTTTATCAGTTGGATTTTAATTACAATTTAATAGATTTTTTTTCTTTCTATTCCAATTCTACTACTGTCTACTCGGAATACGATTATTTTAATGTTATCCAAAAATATCTTACTTCTCGTATTTCACTTTTATTTACCGATCATCAGTGAAATATTTAAAATATCCTACTTACCATAATCTGATACCATTTAAAAGAATCAGGTATAAACACTGTTAAATCCCCTCAAAAGACTCCACCGTCTTTTCAAATACATTTACCTTTACTTTACATTTGTGCTTTTGAAATCATCTAAAGCACAAAAAAAAGTGTACAAAGAAAAAAAAACGCAAAACGATGATGAAATAAAAAAACATCCATAACAAAATAATAATAAAAGAATATCTTTTAGTATTTTTCCTTCTCCTGTCATCATTATATGAATTTCCATCAGAAATACTTATTTAGGAAAAACCCCTCGTATTATTATAAATTACACTTTTATTTTATTTTAATTTTTTGTTATCTAAGAAATACTTACAAACTAACGGAACACACAAATAAAACTACTTGTTGTTACGAATCTTACGAAACAAACAAAAATAAAAATAACAACAACAATAAATCATATTTTTCTTCTATTTTTAATTTTAACAAACAAAAAAATTAAAAAGTGTAAGAAGAGCGTCAGAAGGGTATCGAGAACAAAAAAAATTTACAACAAAAGAAAGATGTGAAATTATTTGATTGTTTTTTTTCTTCTTGAAACAAGAATTCATAAAGTTCATTTTTCTCTTGTTTTTGTTTTTGTTGTTTTGTTTTTTTTTTTTCTAAAAACAAAATCAAAAGTTAGCCAACCGGAATGATGATGATGATGATTTTTAATTGGAATAAAAAATAAAAACAAAATTCAAAATTAAAAAAAAAAACGAGAAATTTTTTTTCTTGTTGGGGGAAAATTATGAAAACTTTAAAAGATTTAGAAATTCATTTATTTTTTTTTTAAATAAAATGTACTTAAATTAAATACGTTTTCTTTTTGGTTTTGATGAAAATGAAAATGAAAATGAAGAAAAAAGAAAAGATCTAAAGGAAAGGAATGGGAAAGAAGGGGTGGTGATAGCGAGGGGGAGAGATATTTTGTTATGACAGAAACAAGTTGAAATTTTTTTTTTATTCTTTTCATTCTAAAAGCTTTAATTGGATTTGGTATGTTTAAGGTAAAGCCACGCTAAAGAGAAACTCAACCAAAATAACCTTTAAAAAAGGCAAAGGAAAATATTGTATTTTATTTTTACATAAACTCAAATATTCTGATCCAGGCATTTATTAACGGTAGGATTTTGTTCTCTGTTGAAAGAAATAAATATTCTGTTGATGGCGTGGGGGGTGAGGGGGATATCAATTCAGAAATCAATTGTATTTATGGAGGTGAGAAGTTTTGAATGAATCTTCGATAATTGAGATTTTGATTTATGTAAATTCTAAATGTCTTCATTCAAATGATTTATTTCAAATAAACACAAATGTTAAAATGGAAAAAATTTATGTTCGAATAGTCACAGAGTTGAATTAAACGTTTTCTTATAATCATTTACATTGAATCGATTATGTCAAGATAAATAATCGGACTGATGTTGTTATTTTTGTTACTTTACAGTAAATCTTGAATCTTTACTTTTTGTATTATTTAAATCTATAAAAATTCTGATAAATGAATAATTTCATGAATGATGGGTGTAATTTTTATTTCTTTCAACTGTTATTGTCAGCGCCCACCACAATCAACACAAAATATATTTAACTCATTTTGTATTGTTCCTGTTGTTGTTTTTTTTTGTTATTTACAAATCAAATTATTAGCGGAAAAATTCTTCACAATGAATGAATGAAACTCAATTGTGTGTGTGTGTGCGTAAAATTCTTGTTGTCTCGACCCTTGTTGAAAGTTATTTTTTTATTTATTTTATGTTTAAATTTTTACGTTTTGTTGATGTTTTTTTTATTATTGTGTCAAATCCAAATCTTGTTTGATTTTGAGAAAAAATAACAAATTCTAAGAATATTGAATTTGATCAAACCAAAATAGAACATTTGTAAAAATGTTATTCTGTAGGTCGTTGCAGATGCAGTGTTTGGTTAACAATTCCAATCACGTTTCCTCCCCCACAATAAAAAAAACTTGTCAAATTGCATTCATGAATTCTGAGAGAAATAAAAAATTTTCAGTGAAATTTTTTTTTATTATTTATTTATACTGATTTGTGAATTAAATTTGAGTCGAATGTCTGAAGTCAATAGAGGAGAAGAGAGAGAGAGAGAGAGAGTACTGAACTCTTTAATTTAATTTTAAAATAAAAATTTAAATTTACATAAGAAATTCATCTTTGAATATAAACAGATTAAAATATTGTTTAATTTCTGTATAAATGATTTCTTTTGGAAATAAGATTTTTTTTTTATTCCCCTTCATATATTTATTCAGCCATTAATTCAATTAAATTTATTTCATGGACTTATCGTCTTAAGTCGTTTATAAACATTACATACCATGAATTTTAATTGGAAATCAATAAGATTTTTTTTTTGACTCACCCAAAAGGAAAGATCTCATTAATATAACATTGATTTTTTTTTCTCCTCATTCTTCTTTTTCTTCTTCTCTCTGTATACGCACAATTTGATTGTTTAGTTAAACTTCAATTAAGATTAGACACGATTAAACATGAATTAACGTGACAATATAAATTCTCTTTTTCTTGTAACAAAAAAAGTAATAAAGAAACAAAAAAAAAACAACAACAACAAACCAAGAAAAAAATTTGAAAAAAAAGCTCGAATCTCACAAGTAAATAATTATTGTTGCGTTGCGTTACATTTGGTCGCGGTATGACACAATATCTAATAATGACTAAGCACTTTCTCATAAACAACACACACACACACGCATTCACATCATTAAAAATATATGTACAAATAATTTGCATGATGTGTGTGTGTGTGTTTGCGTGTGTTTGTACTTCCTAAATTTATGAGAGAGAAAGAAAAATAAAAGAAAGGAAAATTTCACTTTATTTCATTTTTCATTTAGTAAGAAGAGTTTGAAGAAAGAAAATATAGACAAACAGATTATTATGTATGAGTTGAGTTGAGTTACTTTATAACATTAAAATAATTGCATGACTAAAGATGATCATGATTTTTTTCTATAATTAAAATGATGTAAGAAAATTGAAGAATATTTTTGGTTTGTGCTTTTTTTTGTGTTTACTTTTTTTTTTTATTTATTACCATCCAAAAAAAAAAATTTCTTCATCCTTCTTTTCGTTTAGGTTCTTCGTTTTTGTTGTTGTTGAATGGAATTATAATAAATAATTGATTATAGAAATGCTATCCAACAATCGATCAATGCTGTTGTTGTTGTTATTTTTCGTTGAATCATCTTGAAATACTCTTTAAATTTTTGTTTATAAATTAATAGAATCTTTGATTTCGATACTCTTATTGCCTACACACATAAACTAAACACACACTTCTTCTTTTTTTTTTGACTCGTTGGATAATTTGTTACACAAATAGAGTAATTTTTTACGGTTTTTTTATTATTATTTCTGTTTCGTCTTTTTTTTGGTTTTGTTTTTTTTCCTGTGTTTTTTGTTGTTGTTGTTGCTGTGAACTTTAAGACGAGTAAATTAATCAAAGAGATTTACTTTTTTCTTTTCTGAATATCAAAATAATGAATGAGAGAAGTCTTGTTAATAATATTCATTTATTTATCAAGAGAGAGAGAGAGAGAAAGAGAGAGATTATGTTTTTTTACTTCCTTTTTTTTATTGTGAATTTTTTTTCCCGTTTTTGGTATATTTTTTCTTTCTTTGGAAAATTCTTTCTTAATGTAAAAGTCCATTAGGGTCAGTCTTTTTTTTTTTTGTATGAAAACTCTTTTGAGAATATCAAAAGTTAGTTTAATGTATTGTTAAGCCATATCCGGGTGATTGGATGGATGACTAAGAAAAACGATAAGAAATTGTTTTGTTTGCATTTTTATATAAAAATTTTTTTTTTGGGGAAATTTTCCCAAAATTAAACAAACAAAAAAACTGAAATTAAAATCGAATCAGAATTGTTGGAATTGTTTCAGATTTGATTATGTTAATAATTTTCTTTATTAAATGATTTCTCGTAATCTTAGAAAATGTTAAATGAGATTTAAATGTCGTCTCTGTGTAAAACAATTAAACACAAAAGGATTAAAATTTCTAATAAAAACCTTTTAAATTTATGTATTTATTTCTATATAATGACCGATGAGTTTCTAACATTTTTAATAATTAGGAAATTATGGCTAAACAAGGGTGTGTGTGTGTGAGTTTATGTTTGTATAATTTTATAAAATTATTTTCAATATTTTCTTATTTTGGTTGTGTATTACATTACAGATTTATTTAAATTACGAGAATAAAAATGATTTTCATGTGACGTCACATATTTTGAATTATAGCTAAAAATTTAATTGTGCTTTTTTTTTGTGTTGTGTGAACAACAGTTCTCTCTCTTGTCATAATAATTTGTTTTGTTGTTGTTTTTTTTTCCTGTAAAATGAAAATTTTTTTAGTCCACTCTTGATAAGCACACAGAAATAGAGAAAACCACACCTATTGAATTAATTGATTAACACAACTTATGAGAAGAAGGGGGATGATCATGAAAAATGATTTTTTTTAATGATAATAAATTATAAAATGTGACGTCGTCATCCTAACATTACATTGTTTATCGTATCCGCAACAATATTAAGAAGAAGTAGAAGTAGAAAAAATAATAATTACCGCGCAACGTAGGAGGAAAAAAGAAAAGGAAACAAAAAAGGAGAAAAAAAAGAAAACAGAAACTTCCACTTAAAATTTAATTTAACTGATTATAATTTTTTCTTTTCTTTTTTTTTTTAATATGATGATGATAATGATGAAGATTATGAAATCTGTAAAGAAACAAGAAGAAAAATTGAAACTCACAAAAAAAAAGAGAAAAAAGAAAAACCTGTAAATATGGGTGAGATAACAGATAGAAGTGGATTTTATTAGATTTTGTTGAGAATGGGGAGTTGTGGAAGGAAGCTTTGAGATTGGAGGCAACAAAACAATAACGTGGTTTTGAAAATGCGCTCACACTTTTTTTTTTCTTTCAATTTTCACTTTTGTGGGAAGATTTTCCTTCTCTTCAGTAAATCCAATTTTCTTTAATAATATTTTATGATGAATTGCATTTTAATGAGTGGTGGGGGACAGAAAAAAAACACGAAATAAATTGAATTTTTTATAAATAAAAAATAAGAAGAAGAAGATGAAGCAAAAAATTGTATTTTATTCTTGTTTTGTATATATATTTTTTATTCTCTCTTATCGTTATCACTCATTTGTCTCAACCCCCTATTCCTCTCACTCCTCTTCATTCTCATTTTTATTCGTTTATTTGTTTCTTTTTTTTGTTTACCTTAAAAAAAAAGAAGAAAATACAGAAGCAAATAAAGTAAGAAATAAATAATAAAGAAGAACAAGAAGAAGATGATCAAGATTCAAGATGATGAAGAAGTGGATTTATGTTGTTTAATACAAAATCTGAAACGATACAATGTTTTAAAGTTGAAGAAATTATATGTGCGTTATGTTGTTGTTGTTTTTGTTGTTTTTGTATTTTAGAATTGAGGTCGTCGTCTAAAATTAAAGAAGAAATTGAAGATGATGATGGGAAGAAGAAATAAATCATACTTAAAGAATATAATCAAATAACTTTTTTTTTGTTCATAATATTTCTTTCTCCCTCATCTGTTCGGCCATCTCTTTTTTTTTCTTCGTCCTCTTCTTTACGCTTTTGATGTGTTTTCTTTCTTTTTTATTTTCAGAATTAATTTTTTAAAGAAAGAAGTTGATGTAAAAAAAATCTAAATTCTTTTTTGTTTTGAACGAAATCAAAAATTCCGAATTTTTAAATGAAATTTTTCTTTTGATGTTTTTTTCCACTTTTTCTTTCGTTTTCTTTTTGTTTTTGTTGAATTTTCTTCTTTTTTCACAATTTTTTGAATTAATAAAATTTTTAAAAATAAATAAAAGGAAATTTTTATGATTAAATTTATTTTATTGAATAAAGTAAATAAAATTTAAATTAAATCAATTTAGGTTTAAGGAGGTTTTTTTCAGATTAAAGAATAAAGAATAAGAAGAAAATCTAAATAAAAACGTTAAAAAAGTTGTGGAGAAGACAATCGTTATAAATGTAAAATGTGAATTTGTGAATTTTTTTGAAGTTTTGTCAGAGTCACATTAAGAGATTTTCAAAACTTTTTGTCATTATTCAATGAAATTATTTTCTTTTCAACTTTTAAAACATTTTTTTTTTACTTCCAAAAAACCAAAAACAAAGTGAAAATTATAAATTTTTAACTTATTTTTCTGTCTGTGTGTCCCAAGTTTTTGTGTATTATTTTTGGTAAAGTTTCTTAATTTAATCCAATACTTAGAAGAGATCTTTTATATTTTCTATACAAATTTGAAAAAGGTTGAAAGTGTCAAGTCAAGGTTAACCTCTGTTAGTTAAGAAAAAAGGAAAAAAAAACATTAAAAACAAATAAAGAAACAAAACAGAATATTAAAAGTGGTTTACTTTTCTTTTCACGTAAAAAAAACAGTCATCCAACAGGTACAAATAAAAACTCAAATTTTCAAATTAAACTTCAACCCACACTTCTTCTTCTAAGATGATCAAACAAAAAACACAGCAATTAAAAGCGGAAATTAAATGAAAAACAAATTTTTAATTATTTTGTGAATCAATATTCGTTTAATCATTATTTTATTTTTCGCCCTTTAATCTTTAATTTTTTCTTTTATAAATTTCTAATTAAATATGATCGGTGTGTAGGTACAATACAGTTGAAACAAAAGACGAATTTAGATAATGTGTGCCTTCCACAAAACTATTCTTTTATATCCGGTTTGTTCGTCTATACTGAAGTTGTTCGTTACGTTACGTTAAACGTAAATTTATATTTTGAAAAATATCATAATAGAAAATGGAAAAACTGGACACTTTTTGCGCTCCTACGATATTTCGTTGGTAACACGTGTTTTCTTGTATTTTGTTTTTTTTTTTGTGTGCAAGTCAAGTTAAGAGAAAAATAAGATGAAACAGATGAGGAAAAGAGAAAGAGATAAAAAAAGAAGGGGAAAAAAAACTAAACAGAAAAGAAGAAACCAGAAACCAGAAACAGAAATGAATAACATTCGATGATTTTTACTTGAGTTTAATGCACTTTATGATTTTTTTGTAAAGTTTTTGTTGTTGTTAATTTTTCGTCTTTTTTTTTTAAATGTTATTGTTGTAATTTATAATTTGGATTCCGTTTAATTTAAGAGAAAGACGTTAAATTTTCAAATTATTATTTTTGAATGAATTGAATTTTGAATTTATGTTTTTTTTCTTTTATCTAACTTTAATCTAACAATTGACTAATTTTGTTTGTTGTTTTGCTCTATCACCGACAATCATTGTGGAATGTTGTCAATGTCAATAAGTTGAAAATTTTAAATTTTAAATTAATTTTGTATAAAAAAAACCCCATACTCTCGCTGATTTGAATATTGAATTTTGAAGACTTTTTTTAAATCTTCTTCTCGTGAATAAAAAATTGAAAAAAAAAATTGCTTTTTCTTTTTTTCTTTTACAATTATTTTTTCAAAAACAGCAACACGAAAAAAAAAGCGGGAAAGGTTAGTTATTCTTTTTTTTACTCATCATCATCATCATCATCATCATCATCATCATCGTCATCATTATTATTATTATTATCGTCATCATCATCTCATTTATTGAGTCACGAATTAACCAACTAGAGAATAAAATACAAGAGAATAAAAGATAAATTTGTTATTGTTGTTGTTTGTTTCTTTTTCTTCATTTATTTTGTGTGCAAAAAAGAAACAATTTTCAAAATGGCGCAAAATGTTTTGGTTTTGTTTTGTTTCGTTTTTTTTTTTTATTTTTCTCACAATCAAAGAAGGCCGTCGACTTTATATATTTTTTATTTTTTTTTTCGCGGTTAAAAATCAACTGGTTTTTTTTTTTCTTCTCTTTATTCTTTCTTCTAGAAGACTTTTTTTAAGAACAAAAAAAAAAGCAAAGCAGGCAACGAGCGCGAACATATTGAACAAGAATTATTCTTATTCAGAATGGAGGGATATGAGACATGAACAATATTTATTCTAACCTTCAATTTTAGTTTATAATTTTTTTATACATTATTTTTATTCTTCTAGTCTAGTTAATTATTTTGTTTTATTTTAATTTTGCACAAATACCTATGTGTGTGTGTGTAATTAAGTCGATTTTGTCTGTATGTGTTTGTTGTCTCAATGATGAATTTTATATTTTAGTTTGTTATTATTTAAATTACTTTAGATTTGTTTTGTTCAGTTTTACAAGTGACTTATTATATCCCCATCATTATTTCTTTTATATTGAGGAAACCATAAGTTTCTATAACATTTTTCTTTTTTTTTGCTGTTTTGTAAATTTTATAAGAATTGAAAGGAACAGAAATTTTTTTTATAAACTTTTTACTTTTGTTACATTTTGTTGTTGTTACTTTACATCCACTGTAATTGTACCTATGTACCGTCTGAAACGAGTGAAGCAAATAGATTTTTGTTTTGCAGTTTAGTTTGGTTTACTTTGAATTGTTATGTAAATTTTACTTTAATAATTTTTTTGCATTTTTGTTTTTATTTGTTGGTTTTTATTTTTACTAAAAAAAACGGGAAAAATAAATAAATAACGACAACAACAACATCAAAAAAAAAACCACCCGGAAATAATAAAATGTCGTCAGTTTTTTTGAATGGGAAACACAATACAAAAGATGGAATAAAAAGTTAAAATCTTTTCAGTAGCAGAAAAACTGAACTGATTTGAACTTTTGTGTAAACTTTATTATTTTCAGTTTTATTTGTTTCTTTTCTTTTTTTTTTGTTTTAATTCTCTTAACTGATTTATTGTTTAGTCATTTTCATTATTCATTATTTTACAATTCTTATGGAATATTTTTAGCTTTTAGCGATTTTCATTTATTCATTTTTTTTATGTTAAGGAAATCGCGTCTCTGGAATCAGTAAAGTTGAAATTTTTGTAGTGGAAAAGAACTTTCAATTATTTATTTATTAGTTCAAAATTACGTTCAAATAATAAGAGATTCCTCAACGTTTACTAATGCCTATGGCACGTTGAATATAATTAGGATTAATCTACTACAAAAAAAACGTTTCTTCTTCTTTATGAAAAAAAACATTGCAATTTTATTCGTTTTCTCATATTTTCATATTTTTCAACTTTTACATTTCTTGTACTTGTTATCTTGTCTGACCTTACAATTTAAAAAACTAACAAATATAATGTTGAGTATGTTGACTTGACTTGACTCTGTTGTGTGTGTTGAGTCACTGATATTATTTATAATTCAGGTATTTTTTCGGTAATAAATATTCGGATACATTCTGTCTGCATTTTTTTTTCATCTTTTTCAACATTTATGAAATTTATTAAATATGAAATAAATTTAATTTCAATCGAATAGAATTTACAAGTTTCAACTAAAATTTAATAATTCACAATTATTTTTCATTTACATATTTTCATTTAATTTTCTCTCAGACTAAGATTGAATAAATTGTTTGTGTTTTGGTCGGGTCCTCTTTTAATCATTGAATACGAATATAAGTGGAGGAGAAAATATTGAAAACATTAAAATAAAGGTCGAATTGTTTTCTGGCAATTTTGAAAGAATAAAATTTACAAAAAAAAAATTTCTTTATTAAATTTTGTTGTTGTTCTTGTTATAAATTTTAAATTAATCATATAATTTTATTCTTCTCTCTCTTTTTTAGTATACATCAACAATACCATATGATCCAACACGAAAAAAAGAGTCATCACCAAATTATGAATCAGAACGTGATGCGTGTCTATCATATTTTGCCACCTGGAATGAATCTGATCAAGTTGAATTTGTTGAACAATTACTGTCACGTATGTGTCACTATCAACATGGACATATTAATTCATATTTGAAACCAATGTTACAAAGGGATTTTATATCGTTACTACCAAGTAAGTTAATTTTATTTCTTATTTCTTCTTCAGTCAATCAACCAATTAAATTCTGGTTTTATTAGAAGTTTTGACAATTTTGATAAAATAAGTTTGCTTAGAAAATGAAAGATAGAATGAGAATTTATGTCCTTTTATCATTCTGTGAAATCAATCGTAGAAACAACAGAATTCAACAATAATTTTCCCCTTAATTAATTTTTACCCAAAAATTTGTAGAACTTGAATTAAATTGTAATAAATATGTTTTCAATTTACTTCAATAACTTTTTCGGAAGTTGAAAATGTCTGTCTATAGGCAGATGGAAAATGCAACTTTATGTTAAGTGAGGTCAGCGTTTATGTTTTGTTCTTTTAAAGCGGGTTTTTCAATTGAATGATTTGAAGCACTTTTCTATTTAAAGTTCTTCATTTTCTTTTTCTTCTCGTTTGATTTTCCTATGAAATATAATTTTCACAAATATTCCCACTTTTGCCTTTACGTTTGGATAAATCGGATAAAAATTATAGATAATTAATTTAGTAAATGGAACATTTATAAAGAAAGAAGAAAACAAACAGTTTGACCTCAATTTAAAGATCATTATATTGATGACGTAAACGTAACTCATTTATTATCCTTATTTAACTTTTTAAACTCATAATAAGTAATTAGTCGTTTTTCTTTTTATTTCTTTCTTATTCTATCTTATTCTTTCTTATTCTGTTGCTTGCTGCTGGTGCTTTCAATTTTTTTTTTCCTATTTATATCGATTTATTGAAAAGTAATAAAATTAAAGTTGTTCATTTTTTTATGTTCATTTTCATTCTTAGGTTTTTTTAATGAGAAAATGGAAACACAGAAAATTATACCATTACACGCTAACTATTTTCGTTGAATGAGGGTGGGGGGAAGAAATAAAATAAAAAAATGAAAATTTGTTCCATACAAATATTTTCTTTTCCTTTTAAGTTTTGGTTTTTTTTGTGGTCGAGTTTTTTTTGTTTCCGATGATTTTTATTCTCATTTAATGATGCGTGCATTGACTCTTTCGTGAGATGTTTATTAATTGACCAATTAAAATCAAGACAAAATAAACAAATTAATTAATAGTTTTGTTGATTTCGTTTTAGTTTTTTTTGTTTTAATGAATTAATTTTTTTTTCATTGAGAAAATTTTGTTTTTTTTTTGTTGGTTGTTGTCGTTCTTCCCTTTCATTTTTATTAATCCCATCCAAACTCATTCTACACAGTGTTTAAAATATTCTCGTTATCGTTGTTTTTGTTGCTTTTATTTTTATTCTTCTAAATCTAAAATAAGCCAAATAAAAATCTGCCAAATAAAAAAGAAACGATGAATAAATTAAGCGACCATTTTCAACTGTTTCTCTTGTTTTCATTAGATAATTTTTTTTTTTTGGTTCATTCTTTTTGTTGTTGTTATTTTTCATATATATTATTTAAATTCTCATCATCAAAAAAAAAGGTCAGAGGTTAACAAGATCAAATATATTTATTTTCATTTTGTTTGCCGTTTAAAAGATTTTTTTTGGAAAACTGGGAAAAAAATTTCAATAAAGATAAAAAAACACCAAAATTTATGGACTTCATTAATTTTTTCTTGCTTTTCCTTGACTTTGACAGATTGAAGTTCAATTTTTTTTTATCAGAGTGAAGTTAGAAAAAGAATTTTTGTTCAAATTTTATTTGTCATAATTTGGGGATTTCCCAATTGGTTTTCAGTCACAATTTTCACAGTCTTGTCAATATGAGTGAGTTGTGAAAATTTTTCGGTATTTTTTATCTGAAGAATGATATTCACAACACACTTCTGTGTGATTCCGAAAATAGTTCTTGATTAGATTTTTATGTTTGGAGTCTTGTTTTGAATTTCTGTCAGGATTCTTAAATTCGCATTACTCAGGTGTTTTAGACTGAAGAAATTTTAAACGGTGCACTTTTTTAACGATTCTAAATTTGTTCCAGTCTTTCTTTCTTTTTTCTCTTTCACATCCGTTGAAAATTGGTTAAATCTTCTTGAAGAAGAAATTAAAAAAGAAACAAATAAAAAAAAAAACAATTCTCTCAGTTTGTTCGTTTCTTTTTTGGTTGTTGTTGCTAAATTAACGTGTGACGGCATCAATAATTTTAATTTGTTTTTTTTTTTAACATTTTTATTTGTTTTAAATTTAAAGAATGGCGAAAATGACGAAGAGGAAGAGAAAGAGGAAAACGGAATTAAAAACAATTTTTTATTGATTTAATGATTAAATGATGATTATCCTGTTGATGATCATATTGATGATGATGATAAATGCTGATTGATGAATATTACAATTTTTTATCTAAATATTTTCTTTCAGTGAAGAATTTTTACCGATGAGATTCAAAATATTTATTTTTGATTTTCTGAACAAAAAAAAATTAAAGATAAAAAAAAAGCGAAAGAAAATCAAAAATTCTTCTGGAATGAATAAAATAAACAAAAACTCTTAACTATTTTTATATATTTTTTTGAATAATTTACTTTTCTCTTATCTACTTTTTCCTCTTCGCTTTTCTTCTCTTTCTTTCATTTTCTCTCTCTTTTTTTTGTGTTCGTAAGTTTTTTTTTGTAGTGTTCACATTTTTGTTTAGTTTTCTTTTCGGTATAATGAATGAGACATCAATTTTCATTTTTTTTTGGTTTTTCCATTTTACTTTTCATTTTCACAATTTTTTTTATTAAAATTAAAACAAAAACCGATGAAAGAAGAAAAGTGTTAAAGCAGCCTTCACTGTGCCTGGCGCTTGCGCAATTTTTTCCTGAATTGTGAACGATAAGAATAACGGTGTTAACAACTTTATTGTTCTTTTCCCCTTCACCCTCAATCTTAAATTTTCCCTGTTTTCCATTTCTTGTTTATATTTTGTGTTTCTTCTTTTGCCATTGTTTTATGTTGTTGTAATATTTTGACCATTATTTGGCAATATTTTTAAAATACCAACCCCTCAGAACATTGTAGTGTATGATAGGAGTATGGGAGAGAGAGTGAGAAAGCAAGATTAAAATGAAGTAGGGAAAGCAAATGTTTAATAAAAAAAAAGAAGAAACTGAACAAAAGAAAAAAAAAATGTGAAATTTAAATTTTTACATTTTCCTCTTTAGTAAATTTTTCCTTTCAGCCTTTCCTCCTTTCTTTCTTTCCTTTCTTCATTCTCTTTTTTTTTTTAACGTAAAAAATTATAATAAATAAGTAAGTAGAAAGATTTTTCTTTAAAATTTTATGTGTTTTGCTTTTTTTTTTTTTGGTTGGAATTTACATAAATTTTTATTAAAAGAAGAGGAAGATGTTGCAGAAAAGAAAAATGAAGAAAAATCAATTTTTCTATTTTATTTTTCATTTTTTTTTTGTGAAGGAAGAATAAAGATTTTTTTCTCTTATTTATTTTGTATTTTTCGTTAATAGTGAAATCTATTCAATATTTCCTGGTTTTCTTTAAAGAAAAATTTTCCTTTTCAAATTTGAATTAATTTACCCTCCTCCTCCAATTTAATTAGATTTTTACATATTTTTCTGAAGAAATGCTTTACTTCATGACTACCGCAAATATTGAATGTTGTCAAGTGTGGAATATGGACAAGTATAGTGTGAACAATGAATATTTGAATTTGGAACATACGCGTGAATTTCGTAAACTTAGCGTGATTAAAACATAAAATTATTCACTATTTTGTAGGTTAAGGTCCCCCCAATAATAACGTAACTAATAAATCATGTTATATCTAAAAATAGAGAAAAACAAAATATGTAAACTAAACTCTACGTGCTAAAATATTTTTCTATGATAAAATTTAAACAATTCTTAACACTGATTGATTGAACACATGACAACTAGACATGAAATTCTTTTATGTTTCGTTTGACAAAATAAATACCAAATAATTAACATTTAATACTAATTGGATTTTAAATTGTCAGGAAGAAAACGAAAGAAAATTAACTTTTATTTATTATTTTCAAATGAAAAGCAAAGCGAGCAGCAGCAAGCAGCATGTTTCATGCGGCAAAACATTTAATTTTCTACAAACACAATATTGTTGTTGTTTTTGTTAAATATTATCATAGACACAAAACACTTCAACTGTTTTTTTTTGCAGTCATTTTTCTTGTTGTTGTTATTTGTTAAAGTCAAAATTACGTCATTGCGGCAAAAAAAAAATTCATGAAACAATCAACGTAAAACGTTTTAATTCAGTTTTCTTCTATTTTATTGAATCATTCGAACACTTTAACACTTCTGGAACAACCGGTGACATTGTTAATTAGTACACTCAATCTTTTAACCATTTCCTCTATTAATCTTTTTTAGAAGCGTATGGTCATAACATATCGTGTTTTAATTCTATATAAAAGAATTGTTTTGATTTCATTTATAATTTAAATCAATTCATTTGTTTTGTATTTTTTTTTAATTATTAAAATAGGCTGATACAAAAAATGTTCACATTAAATTAAATGAACCGTCAAGCAGGCTCTCATTTAATTAATAGAGGCAACAAATGTGTTAACTCACATTTCATTAGTTTTATGATGGAATTTAGACATGTCAGAATTGGTTTTAAAACTTTCATCGTTTTATCCTTTTTCTAATTTATTATTAAAATTGTTTACCAGAAAAAAAACCGTAACATTTAATTTTTAAACACCAAATATATTCAATTAACATTTTCAATTTTTATCTCATAAAATATCCTGGATCGTAAATTTTAATTTATTTTGTTAGAAAACATCCAACTAATTCAATCAATTCAATTCTTATAAAATAATCAAAATTAATGGATTTTCAGCAAAAAAACAATAAATAAATATTTTATAGATAAATAATTAAGCTTTTGTTTGATTGGGGGTGTAGAATAGGGAGAAGGAGGTGGTAACAGGTATTAAATTTGTCAATCACAAATATATTTTGTGATGACAGAATTAATTTTGTGATTAATTTATTCATTTATTTATGGCATAAATTTTATGCGATTATTTTTTTTTTGTGAAATAAAAAAAAACTAAATTCAAACATTAGATTTTTCTCAATTAATGATGTTGTTGTTATTTTCTTCCCTCTTCTTTTCTCATACTCTTTTAACACAAAAATTCATGATTTTCATTTTTCTACTCCTTTTTTTTTTGAAAAGAAATTTAAAGTGAGTTGATTGATTATTATTAACTCAATCGAACGATTTAAATCAGTGTCTTTTTATTGCGAGAGAAATAATTTTGTGGTTGCTAAAATTTTTCTCCCTTTTGTATTATTTTTCTTGGAAAATAAATTAGCACCAAGTTCTAACGTTCTTTAATTTTTTTCTTTTGTAAAATTTTGTTTTATTTTTTCAATAATTAATTTTGTTTTTCTTTTTGGTTTTTTTCTTAGAACAAGGTCTTGATCACATCGCTGAAAATATACTATCGTACCTAGACGCAGATTCATTAAAAGCAGCTGAACTAGTTTGTAAAAGATGGTTACACGTAATATCGGAGGGTATGCTTTGGAAAAAATTAATTGAAAGAAAAGTACGTACAGATCCATTATGGCGTGGATTAGCTGAAAGAAGAGGATGGATACAGTACTTATTTAAACCACGTCCAGGTTCAACACATCGACCACATTCATTTTATAGAGCATTATTTCCAAAAATTGTTAGTGTAAGTATTCCCATTTTTCGTTTTTTACTTTTTAAAATTATTTTCAGTACAAAAAAAAAATGTTTTCAAATTTTAATTCTTTCATTTATTTTTTTTCTCTTTCTCTCTCACAATAGGATATTGAAAGTATAGAAAACAATTGGCGAACTGGTACACATAATTTACAGCGAATTAACTGCCGGTCAGAAAATTCTAAAGGTGTTTACTGCCTTCAATATGATGATAATAAAATTGTATCTGGTTTGAGGGATAATACTATTAAAATTTGGGATAGAAATACACTGCAATGTGTCAAGGTAAATATAAATATTTATCGTTATTATATCGTTTTTTTTTATTTTTATCATCCAAACATTACACTCTAGAGTTGAAAAAAAAAAACAAAACAAACAAAAGATAAAAAAATTCAAAAATTTGATAAAGACAAAATTGTTGTTAAAATTTGATTAAAATTGTAAGTTGTGCTGCTTTTATTTTTGTAATCAAATAAAACACTCTTTTTTTTATTTCTATATCATTTTTATTAGTTCAAGGACGTTCGTCTGTTCTTTGGAAAAATTATATTAATTCATTTTGAATTAAAAAATTAAGTCATTTGACTTTGAAAGTGTAAAAGAGATTTTTGTTTTTGTTTTTTTTTTATGTTTTATTGTTCATTATTATCTTTTCATACAATTCACTTTCTTTCAATTTAATTTCAAATATTACAACAGGAAAACAAGATAATAAAATTATTGTTGTTTTTTGTTTAATTGATTTCCAATCAAAATTTTAAAATCCATTCTTGTCTCTTGTTATTTTTTTTTTTTCAAAACATTAAAGCCGTGTAAAGTTCTTTGTAATATTTGTAAATGTTGTTGTTTCTTACTCATTTATTTATTACGAGTTTACAAATAAAAACTTGAAATATTTTCCCTTCAATAATAAATAATAAAAATGGATTAAAAATTCTACTTAAATTCTCATAAAAATTAAAAGTTAAAGAACCCCCGTGTTCATTTCATAGATAATAAATAACGGTGTACTAATTTCATTATGGATGAACATTAAATTTTGTGTTTTCTAACAAAAAGAATTTATTTACTTCCGTATTTATTGTTGTTTCATTAAAGAAATAATTAACGACAATTGAATTGTTAAAGAGAAAATTCATTTAAAAGTGATAAAACTTTATTAGTTTCTTTTCGCACGAAAGGATGAAAGAAACAAATAATAACAATTAAAAGTGCATAAACATTTCCTCCTTCTGGACACAATCTAAACTTCCTTTTGTATATTTTATTTCATCCATGAACTAACTGAAGCGTAATGCATTTTTTTTGACTTCTTGTTGTTTTCTGTTTTATTTTACTTTTTAATGATCCATTTTTGCCATTTTCTTTTATTTAATTTATTTTTAATTTACTTTCTGTTTTGAAATTAAAAAGTAGAAAGAAATTTCATTTTAAATAATGCGTTTATTTTTTAATGTTAATTTTTTTGTTTTTATTTTATGAAATGAAAACAGAAAACAAATGAATTATTTACGATGAAAATGTAAAAAAAATGGTTTATTATTTATTTTTTCTTCATGTTATTCTTCCCCTACCCGACTCCATTATACAAATTTAATCGTTATTCTCGTTCTTTAATTTTTAATCTTAATTTTTCGTCATTCAAAATGAACGAATTTTATCTTGACTTTTTTTGTGTCTCTAGTTTGTTTTTTTTTCTTCAACATTTTTTTTTTTAATTAAATAATAAATAAATTACCTTTTGAAATTCTTGTAAAAATTAGAAAATTATTACACACTTTACTGAGTTTTACAAGATTTAACTTTTTATTTAATTAAATACCAAGTGAAGATGACATTACGACGCTTTTTCTTCTGTTTTAATAAAACTATTAAATATGGGTATGAGTTTGGAAACTGCTAAATTGTCTGTCTGTTGAATACATAAGAAAAAGATTTATTGGAAATGTTTTTTTTTGGAACGTTTTAATGTCGAAGGATAAAATTAAAATAGTCAAATTAAATTAGAGCTTTTATTTTCTTTTTATGATCATAAATTAACCAGAGAGAAAATTAAATAAGAAAATTTTTTAATTACATTAAAATAAAAGTAATTTATGTTTAATCGGATTTGATTCTTTATTTCTGTTGGTTTATTTTTATTTTTTTGATAAGAATCAAAATAATTGTTTTCTTTTTCTTTAAAATGGAAAAAAAGCAACAAAAAAATGAACAAGATTATTGACCTGAACATTCAAAAATGAACTGAACTGAAAGATTTTTTTTTGACGTTATTTTGCCGAACCAAAAAAAAAGGCACAAATATATTTTACTTGTAATGTTTTTTTTATTTTTTAAATTAATGTTTTCTAAATAAAACACGCGACTATTTTTACATAAATAAATGACTTAATTTTTGTGTATATTCGTCACGGTCACAATTTTTTTGGTTTGATTTTTTCTTTTTTCGGATTTCTCTCTCTCTCTCTCTCTTTTGTAATGGTTTATTCTTATCTGTTTATTGATTGCTATAATTTACTTAAAAAAAAAGTGACCAGAAAATTTTTACTTGTGACTTGTGTCATGTTATATTCAGTACGTTCCTTTCCTTTTCCTTTTTTATGTTTCCTTAATGAACGAATAATGAAGTGAAGATAATTAATAATACTTTTATTCTCTCTTTATTTTAATTTTGTTTTACTTGAACCTTGACTCTTGACTTCTGTTAAATATGACTTTGTTCCTTCAATTTTACCTTTTTATTTTGATCATTTTTAATGTGAATGGATCCTTTCAAAGTTCACAACATTTTGTAAAATTAAACAACAGCAACAACAACAGATATTTAAATATTTTCTTCATTACGATAAAATATCCTTTTATTTAATAATGACAAAATTTTAAATTAAAACAGAAAAGAAAGAAGAAGAAGAAGGGATTACCATTTTTATCTAACAAATCAACAATACAATCATCACTTCTTGTTTTATCTAATGTTTTCTTTGTTTTATCCTTTTTCTTCTTAGATTTTAACTGGACATACAGGATCAGTTCTGTGTTTACAATATGATGATAAAGTTATAATAAGTGGATCAAGTGATTCAACTGTACGTGTTTGGGATGTAAATAGTGGTGAAATGGTAAATACATTAATTCATCATTGTGAAGCTGTACTTCATTTAAGATTTAATAATGGAATGATGGTTACATGTTCAAAGGTAAACAAATTAATAGACACAAAATAATATTCTAATTAAAATTCATATCTGTGTACCATTTGGTCTAACTAAAATTAGGTTTATTTTGACGTACCGAAAATAATTTAAACTCATGATTTTATGTAATGAACGTACAAATTTTGAGAACAAAGATTATTTTAATTTTGAATTTATGTTATATAAAGTATTCTGCTCTGATTTCTTTAATAATGAATTAAAAGCACGTAATATTTTGCACATGTCACAAGATATGAATTTGATTTTGTTATTTTCCTTTTATATTTTTCGATGGAATTTTAATTATTGTTTGTTATTTTCTTCTTATTTATGAAGGATCGTTCAATAGCTGTTTGGGATATGACATCACCAACAGAAATAACATTACGTCGTGTTCTTGTTGGTCATCGTGCTGCTGTTAATGTTGTTGATTTTGATGAAAAATATATTGTATCTGCGTCTGGTGATCGTACAATAAAAGTATGGAGTACCTCATCATGTGAATTTGTTAGAACATTAAATGGACATAAACGTGGAATTGCCTGTTTACAATACAGAGATAGACTTGTTGTTAGTGGAAGTTCTGATAATTCAATTAGGTATTTTGAGAAAAAAATAATGGATTCATTTGATAAGCAACTTTATTATTATTGATTTTGATGTGAAAAATAATGAATAGAAAATTTTCTAAAATTGATTTATTTATTTTAAGGTTATGGGACATTGAGTGCGGTGCTTGTCTTAGGGTATTGGAAGGACATGAAGAGTTAGTACGTTGTATACGTTTTGATTCAAAACGTATTGTAAGCGGTGCATATGATGGTAAAATAAAAGTATGGAATTTAGTAGCTGCCTTAGATCCACGTGCACAAACTAGCTCTCTGTGTCTTCAAACTCTAGTGGTGAGAAATTCAATTAGAAGTAAAGCGGTTATTGATTGATTTTTTATTTCTTTTTCTCTTTTTTTTACTTTCATCTCAACCAATTTTGTTTGAAATTTTGGATCTGGTTCTCTTTATCATCTCAAAAACGAAAAACAAAAAATTTAAATCTAAATTAAATAAACAGGAACATTCTGGACGTGTATTTCGATTACAATTTGATGAATTTCAAATAGTCAGCAGTTCACATGATGACACAATATTAATATGGGATTTCTTAAATTGTTCATCATCAGATGTAACTTCAGCAACTATTCGGAGTCCGTCTCGTAAGTATTTTTATATAAAACAGTTTTTTTTAATATTTATTTTTTTGTTGGAAAATTTGTAAAAATTTGAAAAAAAAAGAGGAGTTTAATGAAAGAGAGAGAGTGTGAATGTGGAAGTGAGTGAGTGAAGAAGGAAAAAAAATATGTACTACTAATAAAAAAAAAATTAATTCACATTGAATATTATTTAATTGATTGAAAATTGTTTCTTTTTTTTTCTTTTTTCCTTTTTTTTTCTAATTATTATTTAGTTTTTTAATTTATTTTCTTCTGCCTGTCCAGCTGCACTTATGGAGCATTAACGCTCAATATATTTTGTGATCAGAACCGTCAAGACGTGGGCATGTAAGTATTTAAAACGTTAGAAAAAAAACACACACACACATTACCACTTTTTTTTTGGTTTGTTTTTATTAAATTATATTTGTTCAGGCAGAAAAAAAATTGAATAAAAAAAAAATGACCATAAAGAAATTTTGTTTTTGTCTTGGAATGGAAACTATGAATTTGCTGATGTCATTTGACAGTATTTAACTAGTTAGAATAATTTATTTAACAAAAAATATATTGCAACGTTAATAACCGAGGGCAAAACAAAATAGAAACACAAATATAATGGCGTTCATGTTTTTTTTTATAAATCAAACATGTTGCATTGCTACATGACTAAACGGAAAAAAAAAGATATTGGCGCCATTTTGTATTTAAATTGTTTATTTGTTTTGGTTTTTTTCTTGACATTTTCAAATTTTGATGAAAATAATTGGACAAAAGAATAACAACAATGCAAAAAAATGTTCACGTTTTGATGTTTTTGTTTAAAAACAAAAGAAAAAAAAATAAAAAAGAAGAAAAAAAATACACAAAAAATACAAATCAATGTGAATAATTATTCAATGTTGTGAATTTAAGTTTATTATTTTATTATTTATTGACATTTTATCTGATTTTAAACTAATAATTTTCTCTTCCCTCTTTTTTTTTTCTTTAATTTCAGCTCGATAAACGCCTAAAAACAAAACACACACACACACAAATGAAAAAATTAGCAAAAAAATAAAAATAAATAAAAACATAAAAAAATAAATAAATATAAAATTACAAAGAAGAAAATCAATGTAAAAGTTATAAAAAAAAAATGAGAAAAAATAAAATAAAGAATTAAATTAAATTAAATTAAATTAAATTAAAAAATAATATAAAATTAATAAAAAAAAAAAAATTGTAATAAGCCAACCTTAATCCCCCAATTTAGCTCCTTTTCTCTTTATCAAGCCTCAGAATAAAAAAATAACTCTAATTTATGGAAAAAAAAAATATAAAAAAATAAAAAATAAATCTGGAAATAAAATTAAATTTAAATAAAAACAAAAACAAACCCCCTTTTTAATTAATTAATTAAAATTAATTACTATTAATTATTGTAATGAGTATGAAAAACATTTTATATAAATATAAGGAATAAAACAAAAAAAAAACAGAAGAATTATTTAAACTAACTTATAGAATTTAAAACAAAAATAATGAGAAAGAACAATTAAACAGAGAAAGAAATTAATTTAAAAAAAAATTATATATATAAAAAATTATGTAAAAATGGATGAAGAGAGGGTGATGGACAGGAAGAGGAAAAACAAAGCATACTGATAAATTATTAGAGAGAAACAAAAAAAAAATAAAAAAAACCTAATAAAATGTATTGATCTCAATTCAATTGATGTAATGAAAATTGAAACAAAAGGGCAGAGAGAGAAAAATAAAATATGTAAAAAATGTGCGTGAGAGAGAGAGTAGTAGTAGAAGGGGGCAAATGAGTTATTATAGATTATATTTGGACATTTAACTTTTTTTTTTATTTTCAAAATGATTTTTTAATAGGTTTTGTTTCTTATTTTATTTATAAAAGTTAATCTTAATTGTTTTTTTATTGCTATAAAAAAAATATATAAACTTTTAAAATAAAAAAAACAAAACACGTAAATTAATTCTACACTTTTATTTTTATTTTTGTTACCTAAAATTTTTGACGGATAAAAGAAAATATTTTTTATTTTACACAATGAAAGTTTAGCAAATCCCTTTTAAATTATTGGGGCAAGTGGGAGAATAATGGGATTTTTGTACGTATTAAAAAGGTTTGAAACATTTATAACGGAATTCTTATTATTTTTTGTTGTTTTTTATTTATTTTATATTTTTATGTTAGAGAAATTTGGTGGAAGAAAGGAACAAGAAAAAAAAACACACACACAAAAAGAAAGTGACAGAGGAGGGTTAGAAATAAATGTAATGAGAGAAATAAAATTTATTCGTAATTTTCAAATAAATAATTAATTTTTTTTTTGTATAAAAAGTAAATAAATAGGAAAGAATTAAGAGTTCAAACATCTTCTATCGTTTTATCTCAATTCTATATCATATTTTTTTTTTAAAATATTTTAATGTTAAGTGAAATATTACCAATTTTTTTGATTTTCTATAAATAACCGTTAGCAATTTCTCAAATAAATCTTTATTATTATTAATTTTTATATTGTAAAAAAAATTCAATAAATTTCCTGATAATTTTACAAAAAAAAAATGCTAACATTTATTATTTTTCTGTGTCTGTGGGGAACAATGATCAACTCAGATTCTCTGAATTAAAATATGCTTAAACAGAATATAAGTCGAGATGTAAATCCAATTAATTTTAAGATTAAACAGAAATACGTCATTTAAAATGAGATTCTTATGTGATTTTGAACTCTTAAGAATTATTTAATACTGCTTACATTTTTCACAACATTTTTTAAATCTTATTTGAAATTTAATTTAGATTATATTGTCTTTCTTTTTTTAATTGAGATTCCTACAGTTTTTTTTTTAATTATTTTCTAATTTTATATTTGAATAAATTCCTGTTTTTTTGTTTTCTTTTTTTTGATAAACAAAACTTTTAATTACGTTTGTTGTTATTGTTTAGTCCAATTATCACGATTGCGAATTAGAAACAATAAGATGGGGAATAATACCAATTTTTATCTAATGTGATATCAGGAGTGTAGAAAATGTATCAATTGCAGATTTTAATTAATTTTAGTATTTTTTCTTTTGCTTTTTATTTAAACTTTTGAAGTTTATCCGTTAAGAAATCATTTATAGGAAAGAATATGAAATTAAATGAATTAATGTAATTAAAAGAAAGGACATCTTTTCTTGTTTGTATTTCATATTCTTGATAATGACAGTTGTTCCATTTTGGTTCTACAATCATTTCAGGAGGAATATGAAAATGATTTAAAATTAGAACATCTCGCCCCACCTCAAAGTGGTGACATTTGTTAGTCTCACTCAACTGTCTTAACCAAATTGGATCAACATAAAATGGAGAAACTTCAAAAGAATCGTAACCATCCATTTATTACCGATATTAAAATGCCAATAAATAAAACAAAAATGGATGAATCTAGGAAAATTCATTTTAAGAAGAAAAAGAAATATAAAAGAAAAGAAAGGAAGCTAAGCACTTAAATGTATTTTTAAAAATAAATTTACTTCAATAAGAGAAAGGTTTTAATTAATTAGTGTTTTTATTAAATTTTAAATTAAAATCTAACTTTTCGAATAAAAAACAAAAAAAAAAAATCATTGTGATGTAAACTAGAAAGTGTTCTAAATTAATAATATTGGCTATTATTTTATTTTCTTAGTTTCTCTTAGTTTGGAAAGTTTAGAAAAATATTTTAAGATTTCGGATTATCCGGTTTTTTTTCTTTCGTTTTTCTAAAAATGTTTAGATTGTAGATTTTTTTTTTTGTCATCAGCAACTTAAAACTGGGAGATTAAATAAAGACGAGAAAACAAATTGGAAATGTAAAGAAAATCTATTCAATTAAGATTAACAAGGATCAGTAAAGAAAGTTATAAAACAAAAAAATAACGACAATTTTCCTTTTCTTTATTTTATAATTCAGCTTTTTCAGTTTATCTTGTTTTTTTTATCATTATTTAAATAAATAAAATAAAGTGAAACTAAAAATAAGTAAACAAAAAAAAAAAGAAAACCTGTCTACAATGGAATATTTGCTTTTATCGCATAGAAAATAAAATAGACAGAATTATTATGGATTAATTAATTATCGATTAATATTTTTAAGAATTATATGATTTTTTGTATTTGTAAATTTATAAATAATAGAACTGCCTCGGAAACATGATAAAACTGTATAATGTAAATGTAAAATTTTTCTTTAAAAATAAAAACAAAAAAATTTAAAATTTAATAATTTTAAGGTTAGAATTTTTTTTTTGTTTTCCTCCATTTTTTTTTTTAAATTTTATAATTTTTACATTTTATTCACTGAATTTATGATAGGAACTATTATTATTAATTATTCATTTTTATTATTATTACTATTATTAATTACTATTAATTAATTACAATAATTACTTTTTTCGCTCTTACTATAAAAATTGTAATAAAACAAAAAAAAATGAGAAAAAAAAAAACAAAAATAAGAAGAAACAAAAAAGAATTGTATATTTATTATTATTATGTTGTAATTTGTAATAATTATATCTAAATAGGTAAAAAAAAAAAAACAAATCAAACAAATAAAAAACGAAAAATGACAAAATGAAAATTTATATCGTTTTTATTGTGAAAATGAAAAGTTTAAAAAATGAAAACAAAAAAAAAACAATTTAAATTGGTTTAAATAAATTATTTAAAAAAGAAAAATTACAAATTATGCCATTTTTTTTATTGGTTTTTAATGTTATACATGATTTGATTTTTAATTTCAATATTAATTATTTTTATTACGATGACGGACGGATGTAAAAATATAATAAGAAACAATTTTTTATTCTTTGTGCTAACAATTGAAATACAAACAGTTTTAGTGCTGCAATATAAGTCATAAAAAAAGGTAAGTAAAAATGTTTGATTATTGTGAAATTATAATAACAAAGATATTCTTGTACTCGTACGTACAGAGTCACAGAAAACAAATATACAACATTAGTCATTTTAAGTTTTGAAAAAAAAAGTAAAAGTGTTAAAAAATATATTTTCCTTTTTATGATTCATACAAATTTCATAAAATATAAATTATATAATTTCTTACTGCCAATTATTTAAGACAACGTGTAGTTTCAAAATAAAAACAAATCTTTGTTGTCATGACAACAAATATGAGTGTAAGAGTAAATATAATAAAATATCTAACTATCTCTGTTTTACCTGTTGTTCTCTCTTAATTTCTGTTGCTGTCAGCACAGCTGTCATTTTCAGTTTTATAATTTATATACGACGCATTCCGCGATTTAATTTTGCAACTGGAATTGATTGAGTTTGCATTGGATTACGTGTACAGTGTTTTGTCTGTTTTTATTTTCTAATCTAATATTTTGTCACAATAAAGTATTATTATTGTTTACCTAAATGTTATCAATATAATTCAGAATCAATTAAATTCAATAATTATTCCAAATTAAAACGATTTTTTGTGTCATTTTTTAGTGATTCAATAAGGTAAGAAAATTGAATCAGTTTTTTATTTTGTTCCATCAAATATTTTATCTCGTTCTATTTTTTTTTTTCTTTTTTAATTTTTATTGATTTAAAAGTTTTTGTCATTTTTTGTTCTCTTTTTAAATACATTTTAATATTCATCACAAATATTGAAAATATGATGAATCAATTTATTTATTTTTTATTTTTGATCTACGACTTCAATTCGTTTGTTTCGTAAATAAATTTTTTTTTTAAAATAAAGTCGGAGAAGAGATTATTATGGCTGGATTTAGATTTTAGATAGTTAATTAAATTAAATATTTCACAATAAAATAATATACTTATTCATAATAGTGTAGTCTGTAGTGATTAGATAAGGTAACGTGTGTTTATTATTTATTAAATAAATTATGTTTAATTGAATCTTTCTAGAAACAATCTCATCATATTTTGGTATTCAAAAAGAGAAAAGAAAAAAAAAATAATGGAGGATGAATGGACCAAAACATTTGCAGATATAAAAAAAAGACATGATGATGCTTATCGTGTTATTGAATTAGCAATAAGGAATGAAGAGGATGAATTAGCAGATATTGCATTAATAAATTATAAAAAAGGGGTTGTATTAATTGATGAAGCCCTATCAACGCCAGTTGGTATTCCTAAATTAGAGAAAACAGATGAAACATGGAATATTGCATGTAAAATGATACATAAAATGAAACAAACGCGTGCTGAAGTATTAATGAGAATTGGTAGTTTAACAAAAGTTAAAGCAAATAAAACGGATAATGATTTTGTTGATCTTAGTTCAGAAGCTTTAAAAAGTGAAAATAGACCAAGAACTTATACAGAATTAGCTAATGCTTTAGAAAAATTAAAAGCTGATCAGGCTGCCATTAATGGTACAGGTCTTCTAGAACTTTTATTTTCTTGTCATGGTGTTCGTTTGTATCATATCCAACCGAGTGGAGAAGTTATTACAAGTTCAGTAAGTTCTTTCTTTCCAATTTTTTTTATTTACTAAACTAACTAAATTTTCTTATTTATAGGAAGATTCTATTCTCAGAATTGTAAGAATTGGCGAAGATAATGAAAATCATTTAGCACCAACCATTTTTCTTCAAGTAATTAAATCATCAGCAGCTGTTAAAGTTAATAATTGTGAAACAAATTTAGCTAGCGCATTAAGAAAAAATATAACTCCTCTACCTGGTATTATTGAAGAAATTTCAACAGAATCAATGGATGATGTTGTTTGGATTTATCCACTTGTTCCTGGTGTTTCTCCATGCTTTAGAACTGAATATGGAGCATTTATATTACCTGATTTACAATCCAATGTTTCTGGTAAAGTAAAAAATTTATTAATCCCTTGAATTTCATTTAAATTAGATTATTAGGAGCTGCCATTGGAATTTTTGTACCAGAAGGTGCTGATGAAGTTGTTTTAGAAATTCTTGAAACAATTCTTCATGGCATTGTTACACAATCTAAAGATGGTGTCGCACAAATGGAATCTCCAAAAGATCTTTCAACAACAGTTTCACATAATATTGTTAAAGGTATTAAATGCAACTTAGAAATCAATTCTTTTTATTAAAATTTCTTTATTGTGTGTCAATTTGAAAGGGGCCTATTATATATCAATGGGTCTTGTACATGGAGCACGAAAAGCTGGTGAATTTATTAGCTATGGAACACCAATTTTAATGACAAAATTAGATAAAGCACCAGCAGATGTATCACCTCCAGTCTCAGATAATGTTCGTTATGGAATGGAACTTGCTAAAAATGTAACACAAAAAGCTGGTCAGGTTACTGGATATATTGGTAATTTGATTTATTAATTTATTTCTGAATTTATTATTCCTAGAATTTGTTGAAATTTTTGTTCATTCTTCATTTGGACAATTTTTTTTATAGCTGGTCAAGTCGGTTCTGCAACAATGGCTTTAGGTAGATTTCTTGCACCCCATATACAAAAACATGGATCAAATTTACTATCACAAGGATTTGGTATAAGTGAAGAGGATGCATCAGATAAAGTAAAAGGCGTTTTAACAATAGCGGCTGGTGCAGTTGAAGGTGTTGGCACAGTTTATTCTGGTTTAGAACAATCATCACTAATTCTTGGTTCAAATATAAGTAATAATACTGTGAAAATAATCAATCATAAATATGGTGAGTCAGCTGGTTCAGTTGCTGAATGTACATTTGATACAGTTGGAAATGTTATAAATATAAGTCAAAATTGTAATTATATGACACCAAAAGGATTAGCTAAAAAAACATGTAAAGATGCTGGTAAAGCAATTGTTGAAGATTATAAACCAAAAGTAATGCCTGGTACAAATTATGTACCAGCAAGTGCATTATATCCTGATTTAACACATTTCTCTAAAGAAATTACAAGAGTTAAAGAGAAACCATTGTAAATGAATTTTTATTCTACAAAAATATAATCATTAATAAATGTACCTTTTTTTTGGGGTGGGGGCAGAAAGAAGAATATGAATACCTATGGTGAAAGAGAGATATTAAATTAAATTCTAAGAAATTATATTAAATTAAAAGAAAATAAATATTTGTGTACCAATACTAAATGTTTTTATTTTATTATTTAATTAAATTAGTGAAGAACCAAGGAACAATAAAGAGAAATAAATAAATACTGTAAATTCTGTGTTACATCAAATCGTTTATGTTTTAATCAATGATTTTTTATCATTGATTTACCTTTTTGGTAACGGTTTTTCAGCAATAAAATACTGTCTCCTTATTATTTATGAAAGAAAATAAAAAAAATAATCCAAAAGTAAATAATAAACATAATCTCACAGGGTATTTTTTTAAAATAAAAATTAAAACAATTAGGAATATCATAAATTGTTTAGCTTATTTTAATTTTACATAATCATAATTATAATTATAATAAGGTTCAATACATAATAATTTCACTTTTTTTGTTGTTGTTTATTAATAATAATCAATTAAATGTAATAATAATTATGTTAATTTGGCTTATTCAAATGTAAATTTCTATTTTGATTAAAATAAATTAATTATAATTTTAGAATTATAAAAATATTTACAAAATAAAATTAATTTAAATTTTTCAAACAAAACAACCAAAAATTAAAAAAATAATAATTAATTAAATCTTAACAAAAAATTTAAAAGAAATTTAATCAAATAAAAATTAAATAATTACAAAAAAAACTCTATTGTTTCTTTTTCAATAAAACATTCAAAAATCAAAGTATAATAATCAATTGACAAATAAAACAAAGAAAGAAGGTGAATGGTAAAGAACAAAAAAACACAATAACAAATAAATCAATCAATTAAACATTAAAAATTAAAAGAACATAAAGAAATTCACAAAATTATTAATTTTTTTCTTCATTTTAATTCTGTAAGTTTTGAGCGTTATTTAAAGAGAGTGAGAGAAAGAGAGATATAGGGACAGAGATAACAAAAATAATAACGATTTATCTCCATTTTGTTTCTTTAAAGTTTAAATAAATTCAGTTTAATTTACACATCTAATTTTTTATAACTTAATTATATAAAATCACACAAATTTAATTAATTTTACCGTGTTTCATTCTTATGTTTTCTTTTATTTAATTTTTTTCATAATTTTCTTCCTTTTCTTGTAAAAAAAACGAAAGGGGCTAGAGAGAGGGGGAGAGATCAAAAATTATAATAATAAACGCGTTTATTAAATTACTTTTCTTCTTCTTTTTTTTTTATTTATTCAAATACAAAAATTCGTTGGATAATTTTTCACTTTTTTTTTTATTAAATTTATGATAAAAAGTTTCTCTTTTAAAATTAAATAGAAAAATCGAAACTATAAAAGATGGCAATGATAACGAAGTTGTCTTTATGCTTTTCTCTTTTGTTGGATGGGGAGGAGGGTGAAATATTTGTGTTTTTTTTTCTTTAATTTTGTTTTAATAAAAGCAAGCGCTTATCACTGCACTTATTTAATTGGGAAGGGTGTGTGTGTGTCGGTATATTTAATTTGGAGTAGATATAATTTTGATTTTGAATACAAACAACACAAATTTTAAAAAAGTTTTTAAATTTACAAAATTTTTTTCTCCAAAAAAATTGACCAACACATTAAAAGAAACATTTTTTTTAAATTTCTAATAAATAAACGAAAATCCATACGTTAACGTAAAGAATCGCTATGTGGTAGCAAACGTTAAGTCTTACTGATTACAGACTATTAAATTTTAATTAATGTTTTTATTGTAAGTAAAAATGTAAAATGGGATAAATATTTATGTAGAAAAATTTAAATTATGACTTTTATTTAATCACTTCAGAGTTCAGACTGAATTTATCCCGTTTTAATCTTCACTTTTTATAGATTTGCTTAAATAATATAGAAAAAAAGGTGACATAATGATGAAGTAACAAAGAAAGCAACTGTTGCAGAGTGGAAAGTTTTCATTCTACAACTTTTCCATTTTAATTTTCACAATATTTTTGTTTCTTCAATTGTTTCAATTGTTAATTCTCATCGTTATGTCACAATTTATAGGTTATATTATTATTATTATTACAATTATCAATATTATTTGTTGTAATTTCAAATAAATTATTTATATCATTATTCTGATGATGAATTTGATGTTGATGATGATGATGAATATGTGAATGATGTAAATGATGATGATGTGAATGATGATGGTTTCTAAAACATTTAATAGCTGAACGTAGGACATTACATAAACGCCAGGGTAAATGATTTATTTGATTTTGTTGATGATTTTGTTGTGATTCCTGTATTTCTTCATCATGTAACTGTTGTTGTTCATCATCATTCTCATCATCATCATCATCATCATTATTATTATTATTATTATTATGATTTTTATTAATAATAATATTATGATGATCATTATAATTACGATCAATAATAACCGCTGGTGTTATTATTAATAATTTATCATACTTTTTATTATTATTTCGGTAATCATTTATATTTATTGTTGTTGTCATTGGTTTCCTTGTTGTTGTGGGTGATGTTACAGTTGTTGTTGTTATTATTGATGTTGCTGTTGTTACATTGTTATTATTATTTATTATTGGAATCCATCATCTTGCATCTGTATCTTCTGTACATGCATCATCTGGTTTAACTATTTGGTACGTTACTAAATATTCTGGGTAAGCCTTTAATAAACGGAAAATAATATTTAATTTAGAGTTCACACTTTTAATGGGGACAAAATATATTTACCTGCTCGCCCCTATATACAACATATTCTGGAAAATGTAAACCACCAGCTGATGGTCGTCCAATAACAGAATGATGTCCTGGTGGTGCGTGTGCCATTTTCATAGCACTAAATTGTAAAAATGGTTTACCTAATGCAACACGACATAATAATAATTGTCGTGAACATGAATAACATGATTTATCTTTATGTGATGGACAACCAATACCACCTCCGATTCCATAAACATATTGATTACTTTTCGAACTGTGTTCAGCAAAATATATACCAGCACCGAACATTCCACCAATATAGGCGTGACGTTCATCAAAACCTTTCTGTACAATTGCATTTATAAATGGACTACCATGAAATAACATTCTTTCGCTTGACTGATGACTATTTTCTTCTGATATTTCTTGACGACGATGTACATAACGTTCCCATAATTTACGATTTTGTACTTTTTGTATCTAAAACATAAAATCCAACAGTTAATTTTGTCTAAATTCATAATTCACTTGACTAAATTACCCGTATAATACTGTAGCGCATAAAAATTCCGCCTGCTTGCCCAAGATCACGATGCTCTCGAATTGTTGCTTGCATTTCTTCCTCAACTGCTAAATATTCTTTATCATCGGGAAGTAAATCAACTAATAATGTTCCTGGATTTGGCGTTACTCCTAATCCTAAAAAAATACAATAAATTTAAATAAAGAAATTTTAATTTTAATCTTCAAATAATTATTTATTTACCAGAGGCTGTTCTAAGTTGAGCAATTCCTTTTAAAATCTTATGTCTAAAACCGTATGCAGATACACCAACTTGTTTTAAATCTTCATGACCCATTTCAGCTAAAATTTCCAATGTTATTTGTTCACGTTCAAATAATTCACTTAAATGGTCTAATTGTAAATTTGCTAAAAAGCTTGCAACACTTGAGATTGATTCTTGCACACTACGTTCTTGTGCAGCAGCCTCTGCTAATGATTCAGCACCTTGTGCTGGACTAACACAACCACGATTTGGTAAATGTGGTACCGGTACACAAAGTGATAATAATGCTCCTGTTGGTAATGTTACAGTTTCTGTTGTTGGGGAGGTTGCATTCATTTGTTGCTGTTGTTGCTGATGTTGTTGTTGCTGCGATTGTTGTAATGATATTAGTGAATTTGTTGATGTTGATAATTGTTCTTGTGATGCAAGTGATGAAGTCATTGCATCTTGTAATAAACATTTTACATCTTCAGCAGCAGCTAATTCAATTGGTGTTTGACCTTCTTGATTTTTCATGTAAGGATCGGCACCGTGTGCAAGCTAAATGAAAAAAAAAAGGAATTGATAAAAAATTCTATCTAATTGTTGAAATGAAAAATAAGAAAATTTTGGTAGAAATTCATTAATGTTGAAAAACAGATGGCGCTACACCCAAATTAAAGATAAGTAATTAATTTGTTACTCACCAAAAGTGCACATAATTGTGTACGTCCTTTTTGTGCTGCTTCATGTAACGGTGTAAAACCCCATTTATCCGTTGCATTAACAACAGTATTATGTTTAATTAATAAAGCAGCAATATCAAGATGACCATAAGATGATGCATTATGTAACGGTATTAAACCACCTTTATCTTGAGCATTAACATCAGCACCATTTTCTAATAAATATTCAGCAACACCAATATTATTGTAGCCAGCAGCTAAATGAAGTGGTGTTGAATTTCGTCCTTGTGCATCACGGCAATTTATATTTTCTGGTGAAACTAAACGTTGTACACGTGCTAAACTTCCTTTTTTCGCTGCATCTAATAATGCTGAATTACCACGCAGTAAATCAGCAACATCTTGATCACCCTCACGTACTAAATCAATTGGTGTTGCACCATCACGATTCTTTTTTGTTGGATCGGCACCGTGCTTTAAAAAAATAATATAAGTTTTAAATTTTTGGATAAAAAAGAAACAAAACAAAAACATACTTTCAAAAGAAGTTTAACAATTTCATATTTTCCTTTTGCAGCAGCTTCATGGAGTGGTGTAAATTTCCATAAATCAGCTACATTTACATTGGCACCATGTTTCACTAAAAGTTCTGTTACTTCATAGTGTCCATAAGAGCAAGCATTGTGAAGTGGAACCAAACCGCTATATTAAAAATAGAAATGAAGTCAAATAAAAAATTTCAATAATCAAAAACAAACCCTTTATCAGAGGCATGAACTTCGGCACCATGTTCAAGTAAAAATTCAACAACAGGTACACGATTATATCCAGCAGCAAAATGTAATGGTGTTGAATGTCTTCCATCCAAATCACGACAGTTTACAATTATTGAATTTGCTAATATAATTCGTCTAACTGATTCTAAATCACCAGCTTTAGCTGCATCTAATAATTTACATTCTAAATCTACAGTATCTGACGGTGGGTCTAAAAAATGAAGAAACAAAAAAGAATAATTAATTTATTCTAAGGAAATAAATAAATTAGAATTGTAAATTGAAGAGAAACAGAGAGAGAAAGATAGAAAAAAAGAAAATTAAAGACAGATGATGGAACAAATTCTGCAAATCTAATTATTGAGAAATATCAAAATAATTTGTTGTTGGTTAATTAAGACAATTTTGACAATAATCTGAATTACTGAATTTGCTCTAAAGCGGAATTGAATTTGTTTTATTTAAAGATAAAATTGAATAAAAAAGGAAATTAAATTTTTTCAGGAAATTGTGCTAATGTCATACTTATTTAAATATATTTAGAAATTAATGAAAGCACAATTAGCAACAACAATAAAAAATATAAAATTCAAAGTAAGTATAAAAAGATCTCAATATTTAATTATTTTGTGTTTTAAAATTTTCTCTCCCGTTTAACAAAAGACTTTTAAGTTTTTCTTCCCAGATTTTTAATTTTAAACTTTTTTCTAATGACAATAAATTCTTCAAAAAATAAAATAAAATAAAATAATTAATTCAAAACCCGTCAAAATTCTCGTAAAGTAAAAAAACTAGTCCAAATCGACAAAAAGAAAAAAAGAAGAAGCATTTCTACATAAAAGATAACAATAGAATAAAGATTAAAAATCATTGAGTACGTTTTACAAAATGTCGTGTCTCACATAGAAGAAAAATAGGAAGAGAATGAAAAAAAAAATATAATAAATAGAAGGACGATTTTATTAAAAGTTTTTTATTAATTAAATCGTTTTTGTTTTAATTTTTCATAATACGAATACCTTTAGAAGTTTGTTCAGGAAATGAAATGGTGTAATGTAATAAAAACACAAAATAAAGGATGAGATCAAAAACGGCTGCCAGAAGTATATAACAAAATATTTCAGTAGATGAAGAAGTAATCTCGAAGTGTAATTGTGGTGAGGAATGTTGGATTGTATTTGAGGATGTTGTATTTGGATTAACCGTTATGGTTGATAATACTGAGATATAAGATAGAGAAAAATTATAAACAAAAGTGTAACGTTTTTATGTGTTTTGTTGTTTTGCATAAATAAAATAACTAAAATATGTTTGTTGCTGTAAATTTTAAAAGAGAGAAAAAAAAAAAACAAAATAAACAAACCTTTTAATATTTTAAGTACATTTTCTGATGCTAATTGTGTTGCTGTATATCCTTGTAATGATACAATTGTTGTATCAATTGAATACGATAATAGTAAACGGCACGCCTGTATATTATCTTCACGTGCACAACGATGTAATGCTGTTTGTCCTAAACCATCTAATGAATTAACTTTGGCACCATTTCTAAGTAAAAAATCTAATATTTCAAAATTTGAATTGTCAGCGGCAATATGTAATGGTGTTAAAAAGTCTTTATTCTTTTCATTAAGGAGTGCCCCTTTTCTAATTAGTATTTCAAGAACCTTCAATTTAATAGAAAAGAAATTTATTTAGAAAAATTGAAAAAGAGAAAACTTAAATCAAATAAAACTTGTACCTGTTTTAATTTTGGATAAACTGATTGTGCAACAGCATGTAACGGTGTATCACCATTATATGGATGGGCAAAATTAACTGTTTCTGGTTCTAAATTCTTTTTAAGTCTTGCAACATCAACTTTTCTACATGAGTCTAGAACACAATGTCCTTTATATTCATCTGGAATTTAAAACAAATAATTTTTCATTTATTTTCAGTTCTATTGAATTCAATTGTTTAAAGTTAAAGTAAATTGAATGATTCATTTGAATTTTCTTACAAACATTTTATCAAATTTTTTTATCTAACTCAATTAAATTTTCATTCATTTAGTTCTTCTCATACTCTTAATCAATCATAAATTTCTTTTAAAATTAAAAACGTAAATACAATTTTTCACTTTATTTAAACTCTTTGAAATATTTTATTTAACTTATAATTGGAGTTATTATGAATCACACAAAAGACAATATTCGTACATTTACATTTAATAAATTGTTGAGGAAGATAAATTTATATGTAAATTTTCTTTTTAATGGAATTTTGTATGACGTCATCGTGCAGATGTTTTTTTTTCTTTTAAAAAAAATTGCACAGCTAAGTAATCATGTCTATTTACTTTAATCAACAATGAAATAAAATGTAAGTATTTACAATAAATAAGAATTATGAAAAAAGAAGACATAATTTGGTTGAATTGAATTTTACTTTCTTGTGTTCTGTTTTATGGTTCTTCCGTAACGATACAAATTTAGACTTTTAAACAATTGAATTTAATTCTATCAATTATTTTAAAAATATAAATTGTATTTTGTTGAATAAAAAAAACCAACTTACAAGCAATACGTTCCTGTAATTCACGTGTTGGTGCTGAATCAATTGCAGACTTATTATGACAATTTAATAATGTTGGATCAGCACCTTCACTTAATAATAAACTACAAACTTCAATACGAGTTTTAGATGCTGCTTCATGTAATGGTGTAAATGCCCATAAATCATTTGCATTTACATTTGCACCATGTTTTATTAATAATTCAGTTACTTCAAAATGACCATACGAACAAGCATTATGAAGCGGGACCAGTCCACTAAAAGTAAAAATAATTTTTTTTATAGGAACAAATAAGAATATTTGAAATTAGATTTAATTAAATTTCTAACCCTTTATCTTTTGCATGAACATCAGCACCGTGCTGTAAAAGTATTTGTACAATACGAATACGATTATAACCAGCTGCAAGATGTAATGGTGTAGAACGTCGACCGTCACTAGCATGACAATTAACATTTAATGGTGTTAATAAGGCAAGTAAACGATCTTCAGCACCAGAACGTGCGGCTTCCAATAATTCATCTTTACGATATTCACCATTTAATACAGGACGTGTACAAAGGTCAGATAAATCAAGTGGTGTTTTATTTTCAGAATTACGTATATTTGGATCGGCACCATGTTGTAATAATGCAATACAAACATCAATTTTTCCTTTACTAGCAGCCTCATGTAATGGTGTATAATTCCAATTATCTCTTGTATTTGGATTTGCTCCAGCTTCTAATAAAAGACGTACAACATCGGCATGACCAAATGAGCATGCATTATGTAATGGATGAAGACCACCATCATCTCTTGCCTGTATTGATGCACCATTTGTTAAAAGATATTCAACAACTTCACGACGTCCATAACCTGAAATCAACAACCAAAAATAATATCTTAGTATTTTCAAAACAAAATAACTTCTTATTAGGGACCATCTAAATTTTGATTCAAAAATAATAAAAGGAAATTAATGTAGGTAATTGGTTGGGAAAATTTGGATTAATTATTAATTGAAAATTGAAATTTCTAGGGTTTTGTTATTTTTAATTAAAAATTTAAAAATTTGTATTTAAAAAAAAGTTGGTCTTAAGGATGCTGTCAATAAATATTTACAGTTATTTTTATTTTTTTTGGACTTTATTCCCTTTCCAATCCGTCACAACTCACAAAGAAGTATTTTAAACAATTTCCTAATATTGTACCATCATTTACGACTTACGACCGTGTCCCCTAATTTATTTTGTCTTTACAAATTTTAGTTCTTTCTTTTTGTTTTGGTAAATTTTCTTACTAATTGAATTTAAGTTGATTTGAATAAATTTACCTACGTTAAAATAAATTTTTAATTAACACAACAGTAAAATATTACTAAAGAATTAATTACAGTAAAAATATCGTCTAATTGGATCAACTTTCAGTTTGGACCGACTATTATTTAATTTTTCTTTTGGACATCTTTTATATGCAACTGAAATTTTGTAATTCATCTGCATAATCAGACCAACTCGACCTTCATAAATATACGAAAATCTGTGTAATTAAAATCGTTGGGTACAAAGACAAATTTGTTGAAGGTAAAGATCTGATTTTTTTTCTTGAAACAATTTGCAAATCTACAAGATTGTTAAATCATGAACAAATAAACTACGTTCCCGTTCATCTTTATTCTTTTTAATAAAATAATAATCAAATAAAAAAAAATACAAATTAGGTCAATTTCATTACCAACCGCAAAACAACAACAACAACAATTTTTTAAAGAACTTCAAACACAACACACAACCAACACAGAAAAAGTGTTCATTGAAGTGAAATGATGATTTGCAAAAAAGCAACAAAATATACAAAACAAAAAAAAACAAAAAAAAAAAGAAACAACAAAATTCTTGTCACGGTCAGTTCAAATTTCAATCAAAATATATTAACCTTATTTAGTCATCTTTTATGACACTTTTTATTGTCATTGTTGTTGTTGTTTCACTCTCTTTAATTAATGTGGACTGCTAATTAAATTCTCTATTAAATTTATTAATTTTAATTGTACCAAAGAAACAAAAAAAAAAACAAAATAAATTTTGAAGAAATCAGAAGTGTGGAAAGAAAAGAAACACAACAAATTTCTATTACCAAAAACAAAAAGTAAATATATTCAATTTAATCAGAGGAAACGATAATAATTTGCACGGTTTATTACAATTTTCTTGTAATTCAACTTAATTCATTTGTAAAATGAAATGTTTAATGTTTTCGAACAGAGATTAGGGAAGGAGTTTAATTCTATGAATATTGAAAACGGTTAAAATGAATCTCTAGAGATGAAAATTTAAGTTTAAGTTTATCCAATGGTTCGTTAGAAAAGTTTATGTACTTTTAAACATAACAACATACAGTTAAATCCATAATTGATGATGACATATTTATATGTTTAGTTTTAGGAAATTTTAAATTCTTCATAAAATGTTAGTGAAATTTGCCATAACTTTAGTTAAAGTATGAGTGCAAAACAAGGTGACCCCAACACAGAATTCTGTACAAAAGAAAAAAGCAAAAACGCACGAAAAATTCCAGTCGTATAAAGAACACATAAAACAATTAAGAAAAAGAACATAAAACAAAAGAATAAAAACAAAATAAATTTGTCTCTCTCTATAAAAACGATTTTCTTTACAAAAACCTAATTAATTAACGAATTTTATTTTTATCGTTTTTAATTAAGGATTTATTTTGTTTAGTGAGAGTGAAAGGGAGGTGGAAGAATCTAACAAATTAAAAAGTACTTATTTGAATATTTGTCTTCTTTATAAAATAGGGATGGTGTGACTTCTTCTTTAAAATAATGTTGCTTTGGTAGAAATTGATTAACAAGTTTTACTATTGTAGTCTAATGTCATTAGATTGAATTTCTTTCAAAACAATAAATAAAGAAAAAGAGGAATAACTGAATATTTTGTTCATATCGTTAAATATAAATTCTATTGAAGAATACTCAAAAGAAATGGAATTAACTTACATAACGATTATCCATAGGATTGTATAAAATTATGTAAGGATTTAAGTAAAAAAATTTGTATATTCGTCTTTTTATTTGTTTATTTTGTTTTTACGATTATTATGTAACCCCTTTAATGTCTTCGTCTGGTATAGAAAAATCCCTTTTATATTCTCTTAGGAAAAGACACAACTTTAACAAGTTAAAGACTTCTTTTGAATTTGAACTTTACACACGTGTGTGTGTAGTTAGTTAGATAATTCTATTTGTTAATTAGATTCGTACAATAATTACACCTGAAAATATTCATTAAAAAAAATGCCTTGTCAAAAGTCAAAAGTCAAAAAATATAATTGTAAGAATTAATGTTGAGACATATTCTAGAAGTTTTATATAAATTTGATTTGCATGCAGATAATTATATAAATTACGTCATATTTAAACACCCCGTTAATTATTAAGTTTTGTTCTTTTTGTTTTGGTGAACGAAACGTTATCAACATTTTTTTATCATTGACATTTTGTTGTTGTTGTTGTGGCGAGTGAGTTTTTTCTTTTTTTGTTCTTCTCTATCGTAAATTTATTTTGTTGTTGTCATTTTGAATCATTTTTCTTTTTTGTTTTGCAAAAAAAAAATAAGAAAAAAAAAGTAAAATTTCAGCAATAACTTTTTGTTGTTGTTTCTATTAATGTTGCTGACATCTGACGTTTAAAAATAGAACTAATAAATGTACACTTTATATTTTAAATATGTAAAAAAAAAACAAAACACGATTACAACAACAACACACACGATAATGATACAGAGCAACATGATAACAGCAAAGTTCTTCAATTTTATTTTTTTTTGGTTCTTACGGCGTATCCGCAATATATCTTTAGTTAAAGTGGAAGACTTTAGTTGAATTGAAAAAAGTATTTGTAGATATCTACCAATTAATTATATTGCAGATAGGCCGTTAAAATTTTAAACTTAAAGCGCCTCTAGCGTAAATAGTGAAAACCTTAAATTTCCTCTTTTTGTTCTTGTTTTGATTTTACATTAAAAAAGAGAGAATTAAAGGGTTAAGAATAAAAATTTCATTTGTATGATACAAATGGATTAAATAAAGGGACACATAAAAATAAATAAGTAAGATGATTACAAATATAAGATTACATATGTCAAAAAAAAGAAAACACATGAAAACAAAAATAAATAAAAATAGAATAAAGACACAACCAAAAAAAAAAAAGAACACATCAAGCAAGTCCTTAAACCCACTCCACTCCCCCTACTCAACCAATTGGGTTTCTGTATTTTTGTCTCATTTTATTGTTAGGAAAAAAAACAACACGAAAAACGGAATGTTCACCCTTATTTATTTGTGCCTTTTCTATTGTGTGTGTGTAAAAAACCCATACAATATTGTTATGCGGCGTTGAATGTGTAAGGGGGTGGAGGATTAAACTATTAAATACAAGAGAAGAAAACATAGAAGAGAAAATTTTTCATTCAAGAAAAGAAAAACAAAAATTTTTTGGTTGCTACAAAAGAGAGTCAAAAAGATTAAATAATTTTGGTTTCCTTGAAGTAAAATTTTGTTTTTTGGAAGAATTCAAAACAGAATATATAAGGGGGGTGGTCGTGGTGGTGGAAAAAATAAGAAAAAGGATTAAACTTTAATAAGAAAAACAGAATTATTAAAACAAAAAAAGGAATAAGAAGAAAAAGATGAAGATGAAAGATTTACGAAAAGAGATTCACAAAATTTTATTAAAAAAAATATTCTGATCAAAAGATTATTTTTGATTTGATTCTATTTATGGAAGCAAAAAAAAAGAAAAGAGGATAAGAAATATTTAGGGAAAAAAATTATAATTAAATGGAAGCGGAGCAATAATTATTGATTAAAATTCTTGTTTCTTAATTTAACTAAATTATATATTCCATTGACTTAATTTTGTTTAATTGGAAATTATTAACGAAACCGATTAAAATCGAGTTGAAGTGATTTTAATCAGCCAGAAATAATCATAGAAACTTTAATACAACTTTCCATCTTTAGCAGACTTCTAAACGTTACGTGAAACTGGGGACGTTAGAAATTTAGAATTTGTCTAAATAATTCGAAAAAACTCGATAATTCAAAACAATTTCATGCAACTACCAAAATTGATTTTAAATAAATTACTTAGTTCAACTTAACTAAAGTTTTGTTTAGTTTATTTTTATATTATTTGAGTCTCCATAAATCAAGGGAACCTCATCACAAAAAAAGCAAAAAAAAAAAGGAGCTTTATCACGATAAAAATTTAACATCATTCTTAATCATACAACTCTTGGAAATTTACTTTTTTTATTTTTCTACAACGTTAAACACAATTTGTGATTGATTGATTGTGTAAATGGATTTATAACGTGCTTAATCGACGTCTACCATAAACATAACAGACACGACAGAACTGATTATTCACAATTTTAACTGAGTACATATTTTTTCTAAGATATTTCCCAAAGGTAGTAAACTTTAATGAAAGTTGAAGTTTCCGAATTAAATTACAAATTAATATAAACAATTGTAAAAATTTAGAAATCATTTGCATGATACGATAAGAATTTAAATTAAAAATAATGAATATTCACTGTTTCAACTCCTTTAACTTTCCTTTTGAATTACAATAATCGATAAATTGTTCTTGAGAATATTTCTATTAAAATTAATTCTGACTTTTATATCAGAATATTGTGAATAAAACCCTTTAATCTCTTCACTCTGTCACCCACACACACCTTATAACTCTAGTCAACTAAATCGTTTGTTATGTTTCTTTTGTTGTTGTTGTTGTTATTCTGTGAATATTTTAGCATAAAATAAATTGACACAACTATTGGTCACAGCATGCTACGTAACGTTTATCTATCTGAGATTGCGTTACATTTGTGTGTGTGTGTGCGCGCGTTAGTATTTCACAGCCTTGATTTAGTTTTTTTTTTGTTGCCTGCATTTGAAAACTTTTCATTTTTTTTTCTTCTATTCACATTTGCCACAATTTTTTCAAGAAAATTTTTTTAATTGTGGAAAAAAACCATTTTTACTTCTGGTTGATTCTGTGTCATTTATTTTCGCAAATTTTAAGAAAAAGAAACAAAATTAATCATTGAGTTGGTATTTTTGAGGGAATTCGTTTATAGAACTTTTTTTCTCTGATTTTCTTAAAACAAAACAAAAAATATAAAAATAAAAATGTACAAAAATAACACATTGTTTGAACCTCTTTAAATTGGATCACTTTTACTCTCACTTATAAATATAAAAATTTAACGCATTTCCAACAATTAAAATTACAATTTCCAGATGTTCCAAATTTAGGTTCAGATTTAAATCAATATTTTTGTGAAGAAAAGAATATTTTAGTGGTGGTCCTATTCTTGTTATGTTTCTCATCTTTTACATTATTATTTAGTCTTAATAATGATTTATAATTGAAAATATAATTGGGTCAAATTATTAAAAAATATAAATATAAATTCAATTCTAAATTGAACCATAATTCTAGCATGAGTGTTGCAGAATCAAAACATGCCGGAACACTTATCAATAAATATAGTTTTGTGTGATTAAACATTGGACGTTTTGTTACTAAGGCACACGTTCATAAATTTAACATAACTTTTTTTAGTTTTTCAAAAATAAACAACAACAAAAATTTTAGCCAAACAAAAAAAAGTTAAAAGAAAATTTCTAATTTTAAAGAAACAGAATAAAAAAAAAGAAGAAGTGCAGTTAGAAATCTCATAACGTGATCAGACTCCATTAAATGAATTTTTTTCTAATTATAAAAATAATTTCTCAAGAAATTCAGAATTTCTTTTTATTGTTGTTGTTCTTGTGATTGTTTTTGTTGTTGTGGTGATTGAGAATTTTTGAAAAAAGAAAAGAAAAATAATAATAATAGAAAATATTTGTAATTGCTAACTGGAATAAAAATAAAGATGACTAATCAACAGATTCTACTGTTACAAAGAACAAAAAAAAGTTCAACTTAATTTATTTTTTCACAACTGAAAATAAATTCAATTCCGGATGTCTAATGATTAAATCACATTGATACGTTTTGTTTGTGGCTTTTTTGTTGTTGTTGATTTATTCTCTCCTCCTAAATCCAAATAGAAATAAAATAATTATCTGAAACTGTAACAAATTTGATACAAATTATCCAACAACAACAACAAAAAAAAAACTATAAAACCGAAGTAATTTTTTCACTTGAAGTTTTCAGACTTTTTCTTCAATAAATAATAAAAAACGAAATAAAAAGTGGAAGTTACTTTTGTTGTTGCTGTTACCATTTATGCGGGGATCGTGACTTACGTATTTTTTTTTGTTTTCGTTAATAAAAATTAAATTAACAATTAATACATTTTTGTTGCCTTTTGCTTTTTTTGCTTTTCTTTTTTTGTTTTTCTCTCTTTTCATCGTGATTTACAAAAATTTCTAATATTAAAAAAGCAGGGCCATGGACATGGAGGGAGTTTGGGTGTGTTTGAAGTAGGAAATAGAAAATAAAAAAATTCAAGAAAAGAAATAAGTACGAATTGTATTATTTGGGTGTAGATTTAGAAATTTTAAAGGGAGTAAGGATCGATGTTGTGAAGTCAATTGAAATCCATAGGCGAACGTTTTACGTACCCTCAGCCGTAGTCATCAACAATAGAACGTGAATCTGAAATATTTCCATTTAAACACAAAACAATTGATTCTTGTATTTTAATTTCAATAGAAATAAATAAAAATTCATTTAAATTGTTTCGAAATGAAACAAGAAAAATAAAAAATATGATAAAGAATTAAAGATTCAAGATGTTGCCCATTTTGGTGATAATGATTTGAGAGAAAAAAATTAAATTGAATTTGAAAAAAGAAAAAGAAGAAACCAAAATTAAAAACTTTCGATTTTTCCAAAAACAAAAAAAATCTTCAAAATCAAAACTAATTTAATAAATCGTAACTTACGTTTTAGTTTGGTTTTTTTTTTTAGAAATTAACAAAACAAAAAACAAAACCATCAAAATCGGAAATGATTAAGAGAGAGAGAGAGAGAGAGAGAGAGAATGAGAGAGGGGAGGAGGGGGAGGGAGAGAGAGAGAAAGAGACAAAGAGAGAAAGAGAAAACAAAACCGGAAATGATTAAGAGAGAGAGAGAGAGAGAGAAAGAGAAAAAATATATTTTTAATTATTAAAAATAATCTTCATTAATTAATTATTTAAATTCAGCATCTGCATGTAAGAGATAATGTGGTGTAGGAGGTGGTTTGGTGTGATGGAAGAAAATGTAAGATGTTGGAAATTCCATAAATAATAATCAGAAGAAAATAATCCGTTTGAAATAATAATTTTGTTAAGTGGATGTATGTGGAGGTTTTTTGTCTTCATCTTCTTCTTCCTTCTCATGTAACACGGATTAAAGAATTATCCAATGTAATTCAATCACACAGAAAGACAGGAGTAAGGGAAGAGAGAGAAAGAAAGAAATTGAATAGATTTTGTAGATCCAAAAGTAAATTATTTATGAATTTATTTTAGCTGAGTGAAAAAATCTTTCGTTTTCTTATTTATGTTTTCATGATTTTAATGTCTTTCGTGTTTACCAATTCTAATGAATTTAAGACAAAATTAGTTTAGTCTATTCATGTCCTCCCTCGTCGCATTTAAACATACCTACTTATTTTTCTTTAATTAAAATCTAATTATCTTAATTCCAATTTATAGAAACAAAAAAGAAATTTGTAAAAAAAAAACCGATAAAAAATATTTTTAAGTTAATTTTGAGGAATTTACTTTGGTCAAAATATTTTTTAAGAATTTCCGGTAGTTTTTTTTTGTGACCCATTTATTTTTTTTCTAATTCCTAATATTAGAAAAATTTCAACTGGCTGATTATCTAAACGTGTCACCTGTGCGATATCAAGAATCATAGAAATTAAATAGGAATTATTTCTTAAACGTAAACTCTTTTTATATTTCATTTTTAATTCTACATTCTAAAATAAAAAGTAACGAATTAGACATCATTAAAAGTTACACAGAATTTTATATTTTACCCACACTACACAACTACCCTCATTCCTATACAATTCTCATTAACGAACGAATATTATAGGGGGACTTAGAAAGATAAAAATCTTTTGAAGTGTCTGTGACGTCTTTAATGAGGTGTTTTTTTTTATGTTCGTGTGAAGAAAAAAAGAAAAATCATATAGAACCGTGAGAGAGTGAGAGAGAGAGAGAGAGAGAGAGAGAGAGAGAGAGAGAGAGAGAGAAAGAGAGAGAAAATAGAAAAAAAGGATTTTTTTTTATAGTAATCCTAACAGATTATTCTCCTCCATTATGCATGACGTATTCTGTTGTCATAACAACATACAAACGTCAAAGTTAAAATGAAAATAAAATATAAAATAGAATGGAAAAATTCAAAATTGTAAATGACAAACAGGAATTTTGATAAAAGATGCAGACTAGACAGGACGTGCTGACTGAACGTCGGAATACGAAAGTGATTGAATAATCGTAATCAGTTGTAAGTAAATAGAATAAAAAACACTGAAGTACTTAAGTATAAAATCAGTTCAAAGACAGTTATATAACATTAGATATTTAGGTCATTTAAGACACGGAATGTACTTAATATTATTATGGAAATGAAAACCAATATTTCTACCACGCTAAGGTTTGAATCCGGAGGACGCTCCTGACAAGAGTGTTGTGTTATTTGGTCAGTGAAGTATATTCTATTGAAAAAACCAATAAACTCAAGTTTGACAGTTTTCTGTCTCAAATACAAAGAGAGAAGAAGAACAAAGATAAACAAAAAAAATTGTATTGAAAATTAAATGAAAATCGAAGAACATATGAACATGAGACAAACAAACAAAAATAATTGAAGGAAAACAAAACTATGAATTTTGATAATTAGAAAATACGAGGGGGAATCATAGATAAAGCCAATTGAAGTCAAATTGAAATAATGTACAGATGGAAATCAATGAACGAACATTTTTCATAATGGTTGCCCGCGACAAAATTAAAAAAAAATTCTGAAATTTCACTTAACAAAAAAGGGAATCTTGGAATAATTGAGATCGAAATAGAAGAAAAATGTTATTTTCTCAGTAAGTACAAATAATTACATTAAGGTAAAAGTTAATCAGTATTTGTGGTCTTATCTACATATCATCATTCAGTCAGTCACGTTACAATTGTCATCATCTTTAAGAATTTCTTGACCTAATTTTAAAGAATACAAAAAAATGGAAAAAAAATATGTTCACACTTGATATTCATTTATAAGAAGTGTAATTAGGATTTGATAGGCTAATCAGGGCGTTAAGTACTAAAATAAAATTCGGACAACAAATTTTCTCGCTTTAAAAATTTAACGTATTAATTTATTTTATACTCTTGTAATTTAGATTTGTTCTCCTTTGATTCTTTTTCTTATTCGTAACAATTGGGATCCGATAAGATTCAAATATTAAAATAAAATAATAAATTATTTCAATTGAATAGTGCACACTACATAATATTTACACACACACACACACCAAACAGACAATATTTAATTATTATAATTAATAAGTATATGTATTAAGTAAATTATTTTAAGATTTCATAATACAGATACATTACAATAACAATAATAACAAAAAAGAAAAACGAACAATACGGAATTATGAAAGAAAAGAAGAAAAAAAAAACTTATTACAGTTTGCATTTCAATTATTAAGGTAGGTACTGGAACTGGGGGTATACAAAAGGAATTATATTATTCAATCATCTGACATTGTTAAATTTTTCTTCGTGTTCTCTTTAATAAATTGAGCATAAGTAAGTGTAAGTGAATTGACTTTATTTTTTTATTTATCTAATAAAGGTGAATGGAGGAAAGTAACAACAAATACAAATACACAACTTTTGTAACAAAACAACTAAATAAATGAGAGAGTGAGAGGGAGAGAGAGATGGAAGGAATCATAATACGACCAAAACAACAACAATATAGAAAATATCAATGCAAATACAAGGTTACATAATGAATTAATTTTACGTATTATCCAGTTTATTTATTTCACTTCCCTTTTTCTGTTTTGTTTTCAAAGGATTTACTTAAGCCAAACACATGATATAATTGTAGCCGGGATAACGGAGAATGTTGTGAAATCTGTGTACAAAAGTGCAATGGGAAACCACTGTAAAAGCAAATATTAACAGTGGCAGTTAGGAAAATCATCACTTAATTTGTGGACTCAATCAATTAATTATTTCTAATATTTAAATTCATTTAAAAAAAAAGACAACAAAAAATCTAAATCCTAAATTTATGTTAATCATTTTTTTATTTGATTTTAATTTTTCTTAAAGTTTTTCAGATTAAGGTTATTTTTTTTTTCTTTTCATCTTTCGTTTTTTTTAAATATTTTTACTAAACATTTCATAATGACTGAAATTGTGTAATTAAATGAATGACTGAAATACTGATTAAAATAAGAGGAGATTGATTTATTTATTAGATAATTATTTGAAGACTGAAGATGGATAGAATTAATTGATACAAGTTTAATGTATGCAGACTGTAAATGTAAAGAGTAAAACCCGAAAGGTTAACCAAAATATTATTCTCTACTGGTTGTGGTTTACTCAGATTGCATAGAGATTTAACATGCGATTCACTAGGATTCTCTAGGCAGGTGTGCGTAAACAATTAAACAGAACATGCCCAAATAATGTATACGATTTACGGTCAAGTTACTGAGGTGACTAAGTATGGTGACTTCAGAGGGTAAATGACTCTTCTATCCAATCAATAAAAGTCAAAAAATAAGGAAAGAAAATTTATCTTACAGGAGCTTTCTTTGAACAGAAAATAAAATAACAAAAAAAAAATTGGCAAACTTTGAAATTTATAAAAAGTTTAAGAAAAAAAATTCACATAGTCTAGGGCCATGGCAACCATAATACAATCGAGTAAGTATGTGTATGTGTGTTTTTTTTATTGAAGTGAGGGAGTGCAGTTCAAATAATAATAAAGAAAAAAAAGAGGGAGACTAAAAAAGGAAGGACAGAGAGAGAGATTATTTGTAGGAAACAAAAAACTATGAAAATAAATAAATAAAAATTACAAAGTAATAAATTAAGAGAAATTTACTTTTTCCGCACACAACAAGACCCTGACATGTGTGTGACGTTCTCGTCATTAAAACAAACAAAACAGACGATGTAGGAATAAAAACGATCATAAAAAAAAACAAAAAAAAACTGTCAAAAATAATAATAATAAAAACAACAACAACAAATAAATAAAACAATAAAAAACAACATTTTTTTTTTTTTAAAAAAAATCTTTTTTTTTAAATTTTTAAATCAAAAATTCCATTCCAATGTTTTTTTTTGCAGCAGCAGCAACAGTAACAAACGAGAGGGTGTCAGCGGAACAGAAGACGAAGAAGAAGTGGCATATTAAAATTAAAGTGTTAAAGATGTTGAAAGGGGGTTAGAGAGAGAGAGAAGGTTATATGCATGTATAAAGTTGTTGAAATAAAATAGAAGAAAAATAAGAAGAAGAAGGAATAAAAAAGAGAAAGCAAGTGCGTAATCAATTATGTAAAAAACAGAAACAAACAACAAATAAAAAAAATAATTAAAAAAATAAATAAATAAATACAAATTTTTTTGGAGAAAATGAAAAAAAGATGAAGAAAAAAAACCTCAAATGTTTTCCGGAACAACACAAAATGAAAAAAAAATTGGGTTAAGTCAAAAGATTCAAGAACAACAAAAATCATTTAAAAAAAAGTTTTTTGTTCTTTTCTCACAAAAAGGAAAAGAATGAAAAAAAAAATGAAACAAGAGATGAAGAGAAAAATTATAACAAAAAAACCTAAAATGAGAACAACAACAACAACAAAAAAAGAACACACTGTTTTTTAATGTTTCCATTCAAATGCAAATTTTTTTTATCATTAAAATAAAAAGAAACAAGAACAAAAATTTGTCTTTTTGAGTATTTTTTTTGTTTCTAAATCTTTTGAAAATTTTTTTTGTTGTTTTTGTAATTTACCTGCAGCAAAATGTAGTGGTGTCGATTTTCTTCCAATTAAATCACGTGCATTTACTGTTTGTAAATTAATTAATTTTTTCACTTTTATAATGTCACCAGTTTTACATGCATCAAATAATTCTGGATCATTTTTGGACATAACAACAGCACCACCAGTCTCTAAATTCAAATTACGATTTGACATTTTATTTTTGATTTGAAATTTTTAATATTTTTGATTGTTGTTGTTGTTGTTGCCGTAGACAGATCACTCGGATTTATAATTTTTCTTTATTAATTAAAATAACAGAGTAAAACAAATAAACTTGCACTTATTGTAGTAATTATTTTATAAAACTTTAATAATTAAAATGATTTAATTAACACGAAAAATACTAATTGTTATTTGGTAAATATTTATTTCATCTTCATAATTATTGGCCATTGCAAAAAAACAAAAAAAAAATAAGAACTTATAAATTTTCACATCACAAAACTAAAATATTTTAATTCTTTTATTTTTATGTTTATGTTGTTTCATTTTTATTGAAAAAACATTGTACTAAATGTATACAATTATCACTATTTATGTAAACATATTTATTATTATCACGATTTTAGTTTAATTTAACTAACAACTGAGAATTTATTTTAAAACAGCTGTCTAGTACACCTTTGCTTTGCTTGTGTTGTATGTATACAAATGTGTTTTTAAAATGGCCGTACTTTTTATCTATTTTTAGTATTGCCCGAAATGAACCGAAAAATGACATTTAATTTTATATTTTTCTAAATTGGTATAATTGTGTCGACTACTAATGCCATCTGTCCTTAGTTTTTCTATCATTTTATACTATTCCCTTTAGGCGCTAACCAAGAATTTCAATTTTATTTGTGACCAGTAATTTTAAGTTTATTCATTTATTCAAGAAATAAAAAAAATATTAAACCAAAAAAATTAGAATAAAAATGAAATACAAAAACTATATTTTTCAAATTTTCGGGACTCTTTCCAAGTCATAGGACACATGTTTTAATTTTTATGTCCATATACATGGATATTATGTGCTAAGAATTTTGTAAAATATTAAGAAATCTCTTTTATTTTAATCATTCGGCGTAAAATTGAAGTAAACAATAAAAAAAAAGTCAATAAAAGAAATATCAACATCAATTACTTACTCTAATTTCACGCCAATGATTTTCAAGATTGTGAAATAAATAATTCAAATATAATAAACAACAAAAAAAGAAAAAAAAAATGAATTTCATTAATTGAATATTTTTCTTTTCGTTTTAATGTTAGTCATATTTTGTTTTACATTCTTACAGTTTAGTGTCCATAATATTTTCAATAATGTCTGATATACGACAATTAAATGAGTTTCCAATTGTTAAATCATTTAAATCAATTACAATGATTTTAAAATTGTATGGAATTTCTTGTATTTCACAAGGATATAAAATTCGTTGTTTTGATTATTTAAATACAATTTTAATGTTAACATTATTTGTATATGCATTTGTTTATTCAATTGCCGTTGATCATGTTACTTATTATGATAATATTAAAAAACCTCTGTTACATATTACTGAGCGTATACAAATTTCAACAGGAAGTTGTATTTGTATTGGATTTTATTTGAAAAGTTTTACATCAAAAAAATATATGGAAAAATTATTTATGTTATTTGATCAAATTGATAGTAATTTTTCAGTACTTTATATTAATTTTAATTATAAAAAAATATTTTGGGAAATAACAGGACATATATTTATTAGTTTTTTTCTTACAATAATTCTTTTAATTTTATCCGTTTCAAATTTGGGTTTGGAACACAGTTCAAAAGTATTAATTGATTTTTTTTTATATTTTTTACCAATACAAATTATTTATAAATCATATATTTTATATGTGAACATATGTTGGCAACTTAAATTACGATATTTAAAATTAAATACAATTTTAGAAAAAGAAATTCAATTAGCTAAAATGGAAGATGTAAGAAATACTTTGTTTTTGTTTTTGGTTGAATTTTCTTCAATTAAATTTCAAATTTTTCATTAATTTTTAGAAAACAAAAAATATACGACGAACAAATAATATTAAAAAAATGTATATAATTTCACGAATTTATGAAGATTTAAATGAAAATGTTTTAATGATAAATAAATTTTGGAGTTTATGTACTTTAATGTCAATTGGTCTATCATTTGTAACAGCGACAAGTGAACTATTTCAATTATTTGTTATATTAACTAGAAAAACTAATCCTGGTGCTTGGCTTGATGTTGAAGTTTATTGTAACTAATTAATACTAATCAATAAATCTTATTTCTCATTAATTAAATTACATTGATTATTTTGCAGCTTTAGCTGGTTGGATGATAATTCTATTAATTCCAGTTGCATGCTTAGCATTTGTTTGCCATTTAACAGTTGATGAGGTCAGTTAAAAAAAAATATAAATAAAGAATCAACAAATAATTAAATTAATTACAAAAAAATGAAAATTTAGGCAAATCAAACAGCAACACTTATGCATAATTTCTCTGTAATAAATTATAGTGAAACATTATCTGATGATGTAAGACAACTGATAATTTTCCATTTAATAAAATAAAAATTCTTCCCTAATTAAAATAATTTATTTTAGTTTGAATTAATTTCATTACAAATGTTTCATCAAAAAATTCTTTTTACTGCAAATGGTTTTTTCAATATTGATATGACGCTTGTGTTTGGGGTAGGTTTTTTTGTTTATTTATTTTAGTCAAAAAAATATAGATCATATTTTATTGATAAACTAAATAATTAATGTTTCAGATAATTGGTTCGATAACTACATATCTTGTTATTTTATTACAATTTAATTTGAGTGAAGACAGTGAAGAAACTTAATAATTAAATTTTTAAAGAACGAAATGGAAAAGTGCGTTTGTTTAAATTATTTGTAATTAATTAAATGTTTAAATTAATTAACTATCATTACTATTGTTGAACTTTGTATACTCGCAAAGTTTAATGGTATTCATTTTGCACATTTTCAATAAATGTTTTTTTTTTCTTGATTTGTATGATAAAAAATTGATTTTATTTTTAAAACTGATTCTAAAGAGCTGTCTGAAGATGTCTGTTTAACCCCTTGACACAAATATACTGACCGTTGTCTAATATAAAACTGTAAAATTTATAGAAGAAATTAATAGAAACTTATAGAAGAAACTACCTTAACAACCGGCTAGAAGAAACAATGTAGGTAAATCCTGTAAATGAATGTTGTAATTTGACCAAATGTTTAAATTCTCACGAAAATAAATCATTGTCAATGTCAACTATTCCAATATAGTAAAGATCCTTTTGTATTGATAAAATTGTCATCATATTTCTTAAGATCCTCTCGTATTGATAAAGCTTGTCATTGATTTTAAAAGAATCCTATTTAGTATAAAAGGCAAATGATTTAATGAAAATATCATAATTCTGTTATATGTTCTTCATTACTTTACGTTCATTTTAAAATGATTCAATAAATTTACCTTAATTGCAAGTTATCTTTGGTGCTCTATAATTCTTCAATTCAAATGTTATTTAATTTGTTTAACTAAGAAAAATCATTAAGTGTAAGAAAAAGAATAGTGCAAGAAACTACAATTTAAAAAAAATCACAAAGAAATAAAAATCACAAAGGAATCATAAGAAAATGGATACGATCAGTGCACTAATGCCAATGATTCGTCCATTACAATTTTTTGGTTTTATGCCATTTTCTATAAATCATCTTGGACATCCAATTGCAAATAAACGATTAATTATTTATTCTATTTTAATAATTATTATGTTTATTCTAACAATTTTAATGGATATATTTATGAATAATTATGCGAATTCAAGAAAAAGTTCTTTACGTGGTAGTATAAATTATATGCAATTAATAGGAATTCGTTGTACATTAATTGTGACAATTATTGAATCAATTGTAAGAAAAGAACAACAAATTGATGTTATAAAAAAATTTAAAGAAATTGATAAAACATTACAAAATGAAATTGGTATTTCATTAGATATGTCATCATACAAAAAATATAATTTTTGGCGTACACATGGATCAATAACATTTTATATTTTACTTGGATTAATCACACTTATAATTAGTTATAATAAAGAAGAATTTACATTTCTTCCATATTGGATAGCATATATGATTCCACTTATTGCATGTGGTCTTCGTTATTTTCAAACAATTATGTTTGTATATTCAACAAATTTAAAACTTTTAATGATAAATAAAGCAATTGGTGATATAGAAATTATTGAACCAAATATAAATTCATTAGACACAAATATTACATCAATTTTTCATGTAAATCAATATTATTCTCAAAAGAATTCAAATGTAGTGAAAAATTGTTTAAAAAAATTAATTATATTAAGAGAACTTTATGATAAAATTTGGGATATAACAAATTTAATAAATGATTGTTATGGAATATCAATGCTTGTGAATATTGCAAATGATTTTATATCGATTACATGTAATTGTTATTGGATTTTTACTGATTTAAAAAAGGCATCAAATGTTGAATCATTTGATGAGACACTACAATTATTAGGTATTATTTTTTTATATTTAAGTGGAAAGTTTAATTAAAATCTTGTTCATAATTTCAAATGTCTAGGAAGTATCTGTTGGACTATACCACATTTTTTGAATGTTATTGCAGTTACAGCAATTTCACATATAACAATTGATACAGTAAGTTTAGTGATTTTATAAATTATTTAAGTAAGTTTATATTGTGGTTTGTTTATAGGCGAGTCAGACACCATTAATCATACATAAAATCGAAAATGATTTAAATAATGATGAATATAATTCATTGGTAAGTTATGACAGGTTATTTATATTTAATAACAATTTAGGATTAGATTTTAATCCCATAGAACTATTCTCAATTACTAAATGATTAAGAATTTTTAATTTTAATTTTAAAAGCTTGAACAATTTTCACTTCAAATGCTTCATCAAAAATTTGAATTTTCAACAAATGGTTTTTTTAATTTGGATTTTTCACTTTTATCAACGGTTTGAAATTTTCATAATGAAATTATACAATAAATTTACTAACAAAATAATTATATTTATTTCAGATGGCTGGTACAATTACCACTTATTTAATTATTCTTATACAGTTCGATTTGAGTGAAAATTCTTGAGTTTATTGTATACATATTTTATTTTTGATCAAATAAATCAAATGAAAAAAATTTATTATTTAAATGGCATAAAATATTACAAATTTATTTTGTATAGGAACTTTTTGTTTATTTATAAAAATTGGAGAAAATCCAATGAGTTGAATTAAAAAAATTACAGGTCGAAATTGGTTAATTGTATTCAACGTGTTTATGTAACTATATAACAAAATTGCTTATATCTTTGGGATTCAATTTTTTCTTTTGGTAACATAGAAAATTTATTTTAGGTTAATATTTCCCACGAGATGATAAAAGAACAAATCATTTTTGAAAATTGTGTCTGAAGGTCAATAATTGGTTTAATAAATAAAATCAGACGGTAGATATCTAGGTACTCAAATAATATATACGGCATATTTCGAATTGAACTGATACACAAATGCTTAATGTGTTAGATTTCAAGAAAAATTTGGTCAATCAAAATTGAGATTTAATTATGGTTTTCAACTTCCACTAAATTCTGAAAAGTTAAAGAAAATTACGCAATGTTCGAATTTTAAAACAAATAAAATTTGTGCAATTTATTAGAATCCTCATACATTTTTGAATATTATATCAATGAATTTTAGTTAAATCAAATAATTTAAAAAATTACAATATAGCAATTCTAAGCACTTAATTTAAATTGTATTAAAATAACAAGATAAGTTGCTGCACCACCTGTAATCTATTAAATAATTAGAATTAAGCGTTATTTACTTTTGAAAATTGTATAACTTACTGATGATAAAAGACTGTAATCAATGTTAAAAAATCCATTAGCAGATAGAACAAATTGTTGGTGTAATAATTGAATTGAGAAATTTTCAATCTAAAAGAAATTTGTATAAAGTTGGAGTTGGATATAAATTGTAAAATATTCTAAATTCACAACTTAATACAATACTTACTTCCTTAGTACTTTTATTGATTGCAATCTTTTGAATAATTGTTGGTGTTGCTTTAGCCTATAAGAAATACCATTAACTTAAAAATATTTGAATTGAAAATTTCAAGTGTCTTACAGTTGTTTGAACATGTTCGGATGCAATTGATAATGTAATTATGTTGAAAAATGGTTGAATTAGACAAGCAAATGTACCTATTGGGATATTGAATTTGAATTATTAGATTAATATTTGACAATTACAGAAAACTATAATCGAATTGAAAAAATACAAACCAACGAATAGAAAAACTGTAGGTGGAGTAGGTATAACATATAAATAATAACAATTAGATGTAATGCCTATAAAATCAAATGAAATATTTATAAGCAATGAGTATCCAAAACCATCATTAATTAAATTCATGGCTTTCCAAAGATTGTTGTACCCTTTTCTTAGTATCGTAAACTTCTTTAAATCTCGATGATTATATGTTTTTACTTCACTTATTAACTGATTGACTAATACCAACTTTGAATTCATTATGTTCAGAAATACTTTTATTTGATAATAACGATATGCACAGAGGAAAAATGGAATAATATTATAAGTCAAACCCTTATAATAATGTGACATGATCAGCATAGTATGAAATAACTGAAGAAATCCGTAGAAAATCATTTCTCCTATTGTTTGTAAAAATATTCTAGAACTTTTGATGGGTAATTTTGCACTGATCAGTGAACTTTGTAACATCGCATCAACTTCTGTAAATAACTTAATTATTTTCATTTGTTGTTTTACTTTAGTAATGGATTCAATAAGACAAATTATAAGAGAAATGCGAACGCTAATAATTTTCGCAAATTTAAGTTTTTCGAAAATGTTCGTAAAGTTTACAATATTTTTGATTTCACAAATTTCATATAATGACACAGAAATAGTTACACCAATTAAGAAAAAGTTATAAAACATTAGAAGTATATTTTTGATTGGTAATTTTTGTTTATTTATTATAAATGGTGAAAATCCAGATATTTGAAATGTACGAAGCGTAAATCGAAGTTGTGCAATAATATCCATATTTTAATTTTTATTCCGTTATTATCTGCGTTCTTTACTTGTCTAACACTTTTACTTTATAAGACTTAATTCTAAATTCTTTGCACCATTAACATTACTTTATATTTAAAATTCACATGCTTCATTTATTATTAAATATTTCCCATGAGATGATGAAAGGAAAAGCGTATGTGATTCCACGAATATCAATGCTTGTGAATATTGCAAATGATTTTATATCGATTACATATATTGTTATTGGATTTTTACTGATTTAAAAAAGGCATTAAATGTTGAATCATTTGATGAGACACGACAATTATTAGGTATTATTTTTTTATATTTAAGTGAAAAGTTTAAATTAAAATGTTGTTCATAATTTCAAATGTCTAGGAAGTATCTGTTGGACAATACCACATTTTTTGAATGTTATTGCAGTTACAGCAATTTCACATATTTCACAATTGATACAGTAAATTCAGTGATTTTATAAATTATTTAAGTAAGTTTATATTTTGACTTGTTTATAGGCGAGTCAAACACAATTAATCATATACATAAAATCGAAAATGATTTAAATAATGATGAATATAATTCATTGGTAAGATATGACAGGTTATTTATATTTAATAACAATTTAGGATTAGATTCTAATTCTAAAGAAATATAATAAAACTATATATGATTAACATATTTTAATTTAAATTTTAAAAGCTTGAACAATTTTCACTTCAAATGAAAAAAAATTATAATAAATAAAATTTAAGGTTTTAATAAATTCACTTTATTGAATCGAATAAAATTTCTAAATACAAATGAAATTTAATTATTTAGTAGAGAAAACTTCTCATCATATTTCTAAGACTTTAAATCAAATTTTATTGGATCTAATTTCTAATCAAATTATGTTGGATCTTAATTTGTTAAAGAATTTTACGTTGCTACCTTATTCGTTTGGAATTCAAATTTTCTTCAATTCAATTTAATTCAGATGGGATGACAAAAGCACAAAACATTTTATAATAATTTTGTGAAGGTCAGAAAACGATTTAGTAAATACAATCAACCATTACGCATTATTTATTTATTGAAAAATTCAAGTTCAAGTTTTGAACCATGGTCAAGTTAACAATAAATCTTTCACCAATTAATTTTGTTTTGTTTCTTTCAAAGTGTCATGTTTTTCCATGACCCTAGTCAAATATTTAATAATTGATTTATAAATTTTAGGTTAATCAAAATGATATTAGTTGCGGCAGCACTTGTAATCTATTAAATATTTGTAATTAAGCGTTACATAATTTTTTAAAATTTTATTACTTTACTGATGATAAAAAACTGTAATCAATTTTAAAAAATCCTTTGGTAGAAATTGCAAATTGTTGATTTAACAATAGATTAAAAAAACGATCAACCTAAAAGAAGTTCTTATAAAGCCATTTGTCGAATATGAATTTTTATTGACGCGGAGAAAATCTTCTACTTACTTCCTTAGTATTTCTATCGAAATAATTTTAAAATGTTAACACTTCTCATCATACCGGTAGCTGCTGATCTTTTTGATATTTTACAAATTTCATATGAGAAAATTAAAAATGCTAAGCAAATTATGCAAATGGCATAAAACATTATAAAACAAAATTGCTTATATGTTTGGGATTCAATTTTTTCTTTTGGTAACATTGAAAATTTATTTTAGCTTATTTCCCATGAGATGATAAAAGAACAAATCATTTTTGAAAATTGTGTCTGAAGGTCAATAATTGGTTTAATAAATAAAATCAGACGGTAGATATTCATATATCTAGGTACTCAAATAATATATACGGCATATTTCGAATTGAACTGATACACAAATGCTTAATGTGTTAGATTTCAAGAAAAATTTGGTCAATCAAAATTGAGATTTAATTATGGTTTTCAACTTCCACTAAATTCTGAAAAGTTAAAGAAAATTACGCAATGTTCGAATTTTAAAACAAATAAAATTTGTGCAATTTATTAAAATCCTCATACATTTTTTAATATTATATCAATGAATTTTAGTTAAATAAAATAACTTAATAAATTACAATATAGCAATTCTAAGCGCTTAAATCAAATTGTATTAAAATAACAAGATAAGTTGCTGCAGCACCTGCAATCTATTAAATATTTGTAATTAAGCGTTACATATTTTTGAAAATATTACAATATTCAACTTACTGATAACAAAAGACTGAAATCGATATTGAAAAATCCATTAGCAGATAGAACAAATTGCTGTTGTAACAATTGAATTGAAAAATCATTAATCTAAAAGCAAAATTTATAAAGTAGGTATTGAATTTTAATTCAGTTAATTGTGGAATATTCTTTATTTTTTACTTACTTCGTTAGTACTTTTTTTTGTTGCAATTTTTTGAATAATTGTTGGTGTTAATTTAGCCTACAAAATACAATTAACGTAAATTATTGTAAATTGAGAATATAAAGTTCTTACATTTGTATTAACATGTTCGGTGGCTACTGATAATGATATTACGTTGTAAAATGGTAGAATAAACCATGCAAATATATCTAATAGAAAATTAAATTATGATTTTTAATTAAAGAAAATATTAAAGGATTAATATTCGAAAGTATACAGGAATTATTAAAAACAATGAAAAAATACAAACCAATTAATGAGAAAATTGTCGGAGTAATCTCTAGAAAATACAAATAATATAATTTAGATGTAATTGTTATAAATTCAAATAATAAAATAATAAGCAATGAGTATCCAAAACAATAATTAATTAAATTCATGGTTTTCCATAGCTTATTGTACACTTTTTTTAGTATTGTAAACTTTTTTAAATCACGAAAATTATATGTTTTTACTTCACTTATTAATTGATTGATTAACATCAGCTTTGAATTGATTATGCTCAGAAAAACTTTTATTTGATGATAACGATATGCACAGAGTAAAAATGGAATAATATTAAAAGAAAAAACATTCGAACTTTGTGTTAAGAAAATCTTCAGATGAAGTATTTGAAGAATTCCATAGCAAATGATTGCACCAATTGTTTGTAAAAATATTTTAGAATTTTTGGTGGGTAATTTTGAAATCATCAGTGAACTTTGTAACATTACATCGATTTTAGAAAATAACTTAAGTATTTTTATTTGCTGTTTTACTTTAAAAAGGGATTCCATAAGACAAATTATAAGAGAAATGCGAATGCAAATGATTTGAAAAAATTGAAGTTTTCGGAAAAAGTCTGTAAAGTATAGTACTCTGTTTTGAATTTCATAAATTTCATATAATGACACAGTAATAATTACACAAAATAAGAAAATGTTATAAAACATTAGAAGTTTATTTTTGATTGGTAATTTTTGTTTATTTATTATAAATGGTGAAAATCCACATAGTTGAAATGTACGAAGCGTAAATCGAAGTTGTGAAATAATATCCATATTTTAAATTTTAGTCCGTCAAGAAATTTTTTATCTGTGTCCTTTACTTGCGTAGTTTTCAAAACTAATTGCTTTGTCTGTTTTGAAATCAAAATTCTTTGCGTCATTAACTTTACATTATATTTAAAACCTTAAGGAACAGGCTTCATATATTATTAAATATTTCCCATGAGATAATGAAAGTAACAACTATAATCAAATTATTTATTTCAGTTAATATTTTATTAATCAATTTACAAATACATAAAAAAAGGTTCAATTAAAATAAGTCGTCCTAGAAATAATTTTATTTGCTTAAATCAAATTGTATTAAAATTACAAGATAACTTGTTGCAGCACATGCAATCTATTACATATATAATTGGAGTTAAGTGTATATATACTTTTTAAATTGTTATTACTTACTGATGATAAAAGACTATAATCAATGTTAAAAAATCCATTAGCAGATAGAACAAATTGTTGGTGTAATAATTGAATTGAGAAATGATAAATCTAAAAGAAATTTCTATAAAATTGGAGTTGGATATAAATTGTAAAATATTCTAAATTCACAACTTAATACAATACTTACTTCCTTTGTACTTTTATTGAATGTAATCTTGTGAATAATACTTGGTGTTGCTTTAGCCTATAAGAAATACAATGAACTTAAAAATATTTGAATTGAAACTTTTAAGTGCCTTACAATTGTTTGAACATGTTCGGATGCAATTGATAACGTAATTAGGTTGAAAAATGGTAGAGTTAGCCATGTAAATGTACCTATAGGAATATTAAATTTGGATTTTTAATTGATGAAAGTATTAGGAGACTAATATTTAACAATTACAAAAATTATAATCGAAATGAAAAAATACAAACCCATAAAAATAAGAATTGTAGGAGGAATTGGTATCATATACAAATAATAGCAATTAGATGTAATGCCTATAAAATCAAATGAAATATTTATAAGCAATGAGTATCCAAAACCATCATTAATTAAATTCATAGTTTTCCAAAGATGATTGTACACTTTTCTTAGTATCGTGAACTTCTTTAAATCTCGATTATTATTGGTTTTTACTTCACTTATTAATTGATTCACTAATACCAACTTTGAATTCATTATGATAAGTAAAACTTTTATTTGATGATAACGATATGCGCAGAGTAAATATGGAATAATATTAAAAGTTAAACTCTTATAATACTGTGACATTATCAGCACCAGATGAAGTATCTGAAGAATTCCGTAGATAATAATTGCTCCGATTGTTTGTAAAAATATTCTAGAGTTTTTGATGGGTAATTTTGAATTGATTATTGATCTTTGTAACATTGTATCAACTTTTGTAAATAACTTAAGTATTTTTATTTGCTGCTTTACTTTAAAAATTGATTCAATAAGACAAATTATAAGAGAAATCCGAACGCCAATAATTTTCGAAAATTTTAGTTTTTCGAAAATGTTCGTAAAGTCTACAATATTTTCAATTTCATAAATTTCATATAATGACACAGAAATAGTTACACCAATTAAGAAAATGTTATAAAACATTAGAAGTTTATTTTTGGTTGGTACTTTTTGTTTATTTATTATAAATGTTGAAAATCCACATAGTTGAAATGTACGAAGCGTAAATCGAAGTTGTGCAATAATATCCATATTTTAAATTTTATTCCGTAATGAAATTTTTGGCTGCGTGGTTTACTTGTCTAACACTTTTACTTTATAAAACATAATTCTAGATTCTTTGCTTCATATTTGAAATCAACAACATTTATTATTAAATATTTCCCATGAGATGACGTAGGGAAAAATAAGTATAATTATTAAATCAATGGAATCAACAAGAGAATAAGTTAATTCGGTTGAAATATTTAATCAATAAAAACTATAATTAAATAATTTATCTCAGTTAATACTTTATGAATTAATTTACAAATAAATTAAGTTACAATTAAAATTCGGCGTCTTAAAATAATTTTATTTGCTTAAATCAAATTGTATTAAAATTACAAGATAACTTGTTGCAGCACCAGCAATCTATTAAATAATTGGAATTAGGTGTTACATACTTTAGAAAATGTTACCGTATTCAACGTACTGATGACAAAAGACTGTAATCAATGTTAAAAAATCCATTAGCAGTTAGAACGAATTGTTGTAGTAACAATTGAATGGAGAAATTTTCAATCTGAAAGAATTTTTTATTATATTGGGTATATAATTGAATTTTACTTATATACTATTTTATGTGTGAAATATTTTCATATTTATTATACATCATTTAAATCTATACTTACTTCTTTAGTAATTTGATTATTGGTGATCTTTTGAATAATTATTGGTGTTAAATTAGCCTAAAATATAATAAAGTTAAATTATTTAAATTGAAAATTTGAAAATTCTTACATTGGAAACTGCATCTGCAGATGCCACTGATAATGTTATTAGATTAATATATGGTGGAATCGACCATAAAAGAAGTCCTAGGTGCATTATACAATCCAATTTGAATGACAAAAATAGTACCGAAAATAGATAATCAAAACCATATAAAATAATCCAATAAATTTCAATACAAACCTACTAATTGAAATATTGTTAAATTCATTTTAAAATGATTGTACAGAAAGAAACTATTAGCAATTATGAGTACAAAATCAAAACAAATAATCATGAGCAAAGAGTACCCATAACAATCATTAATTAAATTCATAATTTTCCATAATTTATTGTACACTTTTCTTAGTAAACGAAATTTTCGTAAATCTGTAAAATTATTTGTTTTCATTTCACTTATTAATTGATTGATTTGCACAAGTTTTGTATTAATTAAATTCATAAAAAGTATTATTTGACGATAACGAATACAGTATCCAAGAAATGGTGTAATATTAAAAAACCAAAACACAAAGCTAGGATATATTGGAATAATAATTCCAAGATGAATTAGTTGAATAATAAAATAGAAAATGATTAAAACGAATATTTGTAAAAATATTTTAGTTTTATTGTAAGATAATTTTTTATTAATTTTTAAACGTTGTAACATCAGATTCACTGCTATAAACGCTTTAAGTAGTTTAATTTGTTTTTTTATTGTAAAAATTGATTCAATCAAACAACAGATAAAAACAATATGAATACCATACATTTCGAATATATCAACATTTCTCATAATACCAGCAAAATCAATTATATACTTCATTGAATAAATTCCAAATAATAAAATAGAAAATGTTACAAAAAATATAAAAATTGTATAACATCTCATGAGATTATTGAAGTGTGGAACTTTTTCATTACTGATTAAAAATGGAAAAAATCCAATAATTTGAAATACATGAATTGTAGGTAGATGCTGTGAAATTATATCCATAATTTGAATTTAAAATTGTTTCAGGTTTATTTTATTAAAAATAAATTTATGTGTTTATTTGTTAAAAATTTAACCTTTACTAACAATATTTTTGACAGAGAAAAATAATATTAAATGTATACAATTTAATTTATAGCTAATGTGTATAGGTACGTGATTAAGGAAAGTAACAAGCTTTAGTGAATACTTAATATTTCCCATGAGATGAAAAGTAATTTCTCAGTGACTATTAAATAAAGGTCAAAAATTTAATAAATAAACACAAATATAATTTATTAAGTATTCTAAATAAATGATTAATTAACTTTGTTTAATTTTTAATTAAAATTTAATTACAAAACTTAGCGCTTTATTTGTTTTGAATTCTAAATTCTTTGCACTATTAACATTACTTTATAAAAACTTAAGCAACAGGTTTAATTATTTATTAAATATTTCTCATGAGATAAAAACTATAATTAAATTATTGATTTCAGTTAATACTTTATTAATTTATTTACAAATAAATAAAGTTTCAATTCAAATTATTAAAATTTAGATAAATTTATTAACAACTGGAGTTATAAGTATTATAAGTTGTATATAAAATAGTAAGTGAAGTACAATTTATATTATAAACACAAAGGAATTAAAGTATTCATTTAATTATTTTTATTAATTAATTTTATGTAATAAATAAATAAAGTAATTACGATTAAGAATAAATTGTCATATCACTTTTATTTGCTTAAATCAAATTGTATTAATATAACAAAATAAGATGCTGCTGCACCTGCAATCTATTAAATATGTTTGTAAGGCGGTGTACCTACTTTCTAAAATGTTTAAACTTACTGATGATAAAAGACTGTAATCAATGTTGAAAAATCTATTACTAGAAAGACCGAAATGCTGGTGTAACAATTGAATTGAGAAATCATTAATCTGAAAGAATTATTTATAAATTTAGAGTTGGAAATGAATTGTTAAATATTCTGAATTGCCAACTTAATGCAATACTTACTTCGTTGGTAATTTTATTGAATGAAATCTTTTGAATAATAATTGGTGTTAATTTAGCCTACAAAATACAATTAAATTAAATTATTTGAATTAGGAATTTTAAATTCTTACATTTGAATGAACATGTTCAGATGCTACTGATATTGATATTATGTTGTAAAATGGTACAAGTAGCCAAGTGTATAAACCTATTGAAGATAATATAAATATAGGAATATTCGATAATTATAATCGCAATAGAAAAATACAAACCTATATATAAAAAAATTGTAGGGGGAGCCGGAAGAAAATACGAATAATAAAGATTACTCGTCAAGCCAATAAAATCAAATGAAATAATAATGAGCAATGAGAATCCAAAACAATCATTAATTAAATTCATAGTTCTCAATAGCTTATTGTACACTTTTTTTAATATCATTAACTTTCTTAAATCTCGAAAATTATTTGTTTTGACTTCACTTAATAATTGATTGATTAATACCAGCTTTGAATTCATTATGTTCATAAAAACTTTTATTTGCTGATATCGATATGCACAGAATAAAAATGGACTAATATTAAGAGAAAAACTCTTAGCATGTTGAGATAAGAAAATCCCCAAATGAAATAACTGAAGGATTACGTAGAAAATCATCGTTCCTATTGTGTGTAAAAATATTCTAGAATTTTTGATGGGTAATTTTGCACTGATCGGTGAATTTTGTAACATTGCATCAACCTCGACGAATGTTTTAATTATTTTGATTTGTTTCTTAACTCTAAAAATTGATTCAATTAAACAAACTACAAAAGAAAAGCGAATGCCAATAAAGGTTATATATTTAACTATTCTGAACATGCCCTTAAAGTCTACTCTATGTTGTACTTCATAAATTTCAAATGAGAAAGCAGGAATAGTTACAAAAATTAAAAATAAATTAAAAAACTTTAAACGTTGGTTTAGTGATGCGATTTTTTGTTCATTTATTATAAATGGTGAAAATCCACATAGTTGAAATGTACGAAACGTGAATCGAAGTTGAGTAAATATATTCATATTTTAAATAAAATTAAATTTTGATTAAACTTTTGTTTGTATTTGATGTCTTTACTAGTCAAAGACTTTTACTTTAATAACAAAACTTAAAGCTATTTTGATTGAATTATTTTGTATATTTTTTGTAAGCTTTTGGTGTTTTATATTATATTATATTTCCCGTGAGATCGGAAGGGAAAAGTCAAATTCATATTTTTCTATATTGAATTGAATTAAATGCTCATGATAATGAATTATTTATGGCATATTGAATTTGATTTAATGACGTCCGAATATAAGAATAACATACAATATCAAATATTTGATGAATTTTTTTTTTTAGTTAACTTAATTAGTAAACTCAACAATAAATTACAATAATAATTCTATTAATTAAGTCAAATTGTTAAATTGTATTAATATAATAAGGTAAGTTGTCGCTGCACCCGCAATCTTTAAGTAAATATGTAAGTTAGTGATGATACATCATATTGTTTTGGGAATATAATAAGTAAATTTTAACTTACTGATAATAACAGAGTGTAATCAATATTAAAAAATCCGTTAGCAGATAGAAGAAAATCTTGATGTAACAATTGAATTGAAAAATTATTAATCTGAAAAAAAATTTCTCTAAAATTTGTCTTTGATTTGATTTGTAATTCTTTATTAATTTCAATATTTTTTTAGTGAAATATTCTGAATTGTAATCTTAATCAAGACTTTATTCTATACTTACTTCTTTTGTACTTTTTTGGGTTGCTATCTTTTGAATAATAATTGGTGTTAATTTAGCCTACAAAATACAATAAACATACATTTTTTGAAATAAGAATTTTAAATTCTTACATTTGAATGAACATGTTCAGATGCTACTGATATTGACATTATGTTGTAAATTGGTACAATTAACCAAACATATGTACCTATTGGGAGATTAAATTTCGATTTTTAGTTGAAAAAAATATTAGTTCAATAAGTTCGGAATATTATAATCGCAATAGAAAAATACAAACCTAAGAACAAAAAAACTGTTGGTGGAGCTGGTAGAAAATACAAATAATAAAAATTACATGTCATTGTTATAAAATCAAATGAAATATTTGTCAGCAATGAGTATCCAAAACAATCATTAATTAAATTCATTGTTTTACATAGCTTATTATACACTTTTCTTACTTTCGTAAACATCTTTAAATCTTGAAAATTATTTATTTTTACTTCACTTATTAATTGATTGATTAACACCAGTTTTGAATTCATTATATTCATATAAATTCGTGTCTGCTGATAACGATATGCACAGAGAAAAAATGGAATAATATTAGCAGTCAAACTCTTAGAATATTGTGTTATGTAAATCCCAAGATGAAGTATCTGAAGTATTCCGTAGATAATAATTGCTCCGACTGTTTGTAAAAGTATTCTAGCGTTTTTGATAGGTAATTTTGCACTGATTAGTGAACTTTGTAACATTGTATCAACTTCTACAAAGGCTTTAATTATTTCCATTTGTTGTTTTATTTTAGTAATGGATTCAATAAGACAAATTATAAGAGAAATGCGTATGCCACTAAGTTTAGTAAATTTAATTTTTTTGAACATGCCCGTGAAATCTTCTCTATTTTGTATTTCATAAATTTCATATGAAAAAACTGGAATTGTTACACAAATTAAGAAAATGTTATAAAACTTTAAAAATATATTTTGTGTTGGAACTTTTTGTTTATTTATTATAAATGGTGAAAATCCACATAGTTGAAATGTACGAAACGTAAATCGTTGTACAAATAGATCCATATTTTAATTTAACAATTTATGAGTTTTATTCAAAGCAACTTTTTATTCCGTATTTTGTCTCTTTACTTTTCAAACAATGTTGCTTTATTAACAAACTAATATTTATTTGTTTAATATTTTATTTGTTTTTATATTTAATCTTCTAAAATATAACATTTCCCATGAGATGACGAAAGAAAACGTCACCTCAATTGATGTCATTTTATATAACTATATAATTAATTATTTATAGTGTATTGAAGGTCAAAAATTTTGATTTAATAAACTCACAACATAATTATTTAATTATAATGGTTTGTAAGGGAATTAGGATTGAGGTAATTTCTAAATCATTTTAAGGCTTACACATATTGTTACAAGATTAATTGAAATTACCAGAGTTCAATCTTCAAATAATTTTAATCGCAGAAACAACTCGTTAAATAAATGAAAAAAAATAGAATCATACAATGAAATTCATTCACTTTAATCAATTTGTTTTGTATTTCTTAATTAGAGAGTCATATATAAGTGACACGTTTATGATAAAATTTAAAAACCATACTAAACTCTTAAATAAACTATTAATTATTAAATTAAATTATAAATAGAGTATAAAATGTCAAAAATGATAAATAGTTGGATTGTAAATGAGTTTTAAATTAAAGAAAAAATAATACATTTTTTGTTGTCTATAAAATGTGTCTAATTTTTAATTAAATAAAACTTTCGTATTATTCTAAATAGATTTTCACAATAATTTTTAGTTAAGTTAATTCTAAGCGGTCGTATTATCAAATTGTATTAAAATGATAAGATATGTTGTTGCAGCACCTGCAATCTATTTTTTTTTATTTAATTTAAATCCAATAATAAATTAATACAAAAAAAAATACTTACAGTTGATAAGAGACTGTAATCAATGTTAAAAAATCCATACGCAGAAATGGAAAATTGTTGGTGTAGTAATTGAATGGAAAAACGGTCAATCTGAAATAATTGTATTTCTACGTTTTAATAAAAAATTAATTAAGTCTATTGATTTATTTTATTCACTCATTTATACAGACACTGTTCCCTTGAACAGAAGCTACTCTTTGTGGGAACAGTAAATTGCCAACTAATCAATAAAGTAATTGGTAGGTATCAATGCAAATAATTTTCAATAAATGAAATTGAAAAATTGCACCGAAGAAAAGCCATGGAATTCTAATATTGACATTAAATTTTATATTAAATGTTACCATTGTTCCTGATCAATATTCATTTAATTACGTTAAATCCATTAACACTTTTAAAATTCATATATGCACGCAAATAAAACAAATATACCTAATTTGTCCATGTGTCTGTTTCTCATTATAAATAAATAATTAAATAAAACATATAAATTCTAGTTGGGAATTTACACGAGCATTTTCTATTTCATAAATTAATATTGAACTTTGTCACAATTAACGACTGAATGAATTAAAAAAAAGTTTCTAAAATAAACATTTTCAAACAAAAATAAATAACTTACAAATAGATCCATTTGTCGGCAATATTTATCTGTGTTACAACTTAATTTATGAAGGATTCCTGGTGTGATTTTAACCTAAAATCATAATAATATTCAAAATTGATTAAGAACATGAAGGTTTTAGATAGAATAATCTTACAATTGAAATTGCTTGATCACAGACGGCTGCTAACGTTATAACATTCAGAAATGAGGGAATTGCCCAGCATAAAATTCCTAAAAAAGAAAAAGAAAATTCAAACCAAATTTAATTAAATAATTTAAAATTTTCCATGACCATTGGATATTTAGAAAATCAAATTCTGCTAATGTTATTAATGTCAATTGGTGGATAATATGAATAATTAGATTGATGTTCAAAACACAATTTCACAACTTAAGAAAAAATGTCAAATGAAAAGAAATTAAGTTTTTATTCATAAATTAAGTTTTTTATTTGTAAATATTCAATAATTTTGATCACAGAATACAAACCGATTAAATAAATGATGTTGGTAGTATTTCTTAAATCTTTTTTAACAATATCAAATATGTAATAACAATTACATGTTAATGATATAAAATTATATGTAAGATTAAAAAGTAATGAAAATCCAAAAGATTCATTAATTGAATTTCTGATATCCCATAATTTAGTGTACACACTCTTAAGAAATAGAAATTTATCTACATCATTATCAGAATTTGTATCTAAATCACTTAATAACTGATTGACCACCATAAGTTTTGAATTTAATATTTTAACAGACATTATTATTTGACGAAAACGAATGCAACATGCAAGAAATGGTAAAATATAAAAAAACCAGTAATAAAAATCACTACGTTGTATACTATAAGCCATTCCAACTTGTGTTAATTGCATAATAAAGTAGAAACCGACTAATCCAAAAGTTTGTAAAAATAATTTATGATCTTTTGAAATTTGTGAATCTATTAATCCAAAATTTTCTTCTAACATCACATCAACTTCTTTAAATGTGTTAAGTAATTCAATTTGTTGTGTGCTTCTTATAATTGATTCAATTATAGATACAATATACGCAACACTAACACCTAAAAGTTCAACAATTGCAACTTTTCCGACAAGACTGTTAGGTTCTGTTATTTCGTCAATTAGAAAAAAACCCCATAAAAGAATAGAAGATGATGTAAAAATTAAAAATGTTGAATAAAATATCATAAATTTATTGTATGTGGGAATTTTTTGTTCATTTATTATAAATGGGGCTAATCCACATAACTGAAATGTTCGAATTGTAAGACGCACATTAGTAATTATATCCATTTTAAAATTTATTTTAACAAAATAAAACACTTCACAAAGTTTTTTCTTTATATTAAAACATCTATACAGGTCAATAGTTGTTACTAAACTAAATCGTAATTCAAATACAGAATTAAATATTAACAAATTTACACTGAAGATGAAAATTCATAAAATAAGCGTGCAACATGAATATAAAAAATATTTGCAAATTGACCAAACCTTATTTTACTATGAAATAAAAAATAAACAGTATTCATTCCATTTTCTATATATGTTAGTTACTACAATATATATAGTATTTTGAAAAGTGCAACAAGTAACTAGATTTATTATTTGGACCTTCACAGTAATTGAACTTACAAAATCTGTGGAATTTTTAAGGATTACAAAGTTATAGTAATTGAAGTTTACATTTTTTGACCATTAGAGTCAGTTTGGTAATTTTAGGTAGTTTAATAATCAGTGACTGTATATTTCGATGTGGTTATTACCGCACCTCTATTAAATAGAATTTCTATATTTATACTTTTCACCATTAAATTAATTAGGCTTTAGTATAGATTGTATGTTCCAACCAAAATATGTATAAAATGGATAAATTAGTTAAGTGATTGTTGTAACCCGAAATGCAACAAAGTGAGGTATATTTCGTTATTCATATGTATATAATGTGTTTTGTGGATATTAATCATAAATATACAAACCTATTAAATAAATGATATTGGAAGTATTACTCAAATCTTTTTTAACAATATCAAATATGTAATAACAATTAAATGTTATTGATATAAAATCATATGTTAGATTTATAAGTAAAGAGAATCCATAACATTCATTAATTAAATTTGAAATATCCCAAAGTTTATTGTACACTATTTTGAGAAATATAAATTTATTTAACTCAGAATCATTATTCCTTTCTAATTCACTTATTATTTGATTTACTAACACAAGTTTTGAATTTAATAATTTCACAAATAATATTACTTGGCGATAACGAATACTGCATACAAGAAATGGAAGAATATAATAAAACCAATATAAAAAATCTGTACTATGTAGAGTATAAGAGATTCCGAGTTGTATAAATTGAATAATTAAATAAAAACCGATCCAACTGAAAGTTCGTAAAAATAATTTATGATCATTTGAAATTCGTGAATCTTGTAATCCAAGATTTTCTTGTAACATCACATCAACGTCTTTAAAGGTGCTAAGTAGCTCAATGTTATCTGTATTTTTAACAATTGACTCAATTAGAGTCGCTATAAGCGCAATAGTAACCCCCAAAAGTTCTACAAAAGAAACTTTTCCTGATAGACTTTGGGAATTAGTTATTTTGTCTTTTAAACAAATTCCATAAACAAGAATTGAAAATGATGTACAAATTAAAAGAATTGAATAAACTTTCATAATTTTATTAGGAACTGGAATTTTTTCTCTATTTATTGTAAACGGAGATAATCCACATAATTGAAATGTTCGAAACGTAGGACGAATATTAGTAATTATATCCATAATGTAATTTATTTTACAGAATTAACACATAACAATATTATTTTTTTGACTTCACTTGTCAAAAATTCTTACTCTACTAACACGTAAAATAAATATTTAATATTTTTCTCTTTCAATTAATTAAAAATGTTTAAACACACAAGCAATTAATATAAAAAGTGTTACTATCGGTAAGCGTGTGATGTTGTTATATAAATAAAACTACAACAATACTGCATAATATACCAAGGCTCTCTATACGTGTAATTCATTATTTAGTATAAAATATTTATGAGATAAAAAGACTATTCACACAAAACTATCAACCATCAACTAAACCAGTGACGGGTGGTCAATAGGCGCAATGGCAAATTTGAAAATATTCAGTTGTTAAAATTTTTAAAAATTTTCAAATATATTCAAGAAAATATGTATCCTTGGTGCAGTGAATATTCTGCGCCTTTCGTTAATATCGGTTAATCATAAACTCTAAATTCAAATTATAAAAGTTGGACTCAGACGCTGCCTTAAATCAGTTTGTCGATAATTAATTAACTAAAATGTGAAAACATAATATTATTCAATCCTAAAAATAACTTTTTTTATGAAGCAGAAGTCCGTGAATATAAAATAATGTTGTCACAGATATATAAAGTCACATTTAATTTGTTTTATTGACAAAATAACATTAAAACAATTTATATGTCACAGATTACAATAGTTTACAATATGGGACATGATTCAAGTGCAAATAATTTTTCATTTTTATTAATTTCCCATCGGACTGAATAAAAGTTAAGGGTAAGTCCTAGAATTAACCTTAACCTATTTAAATAGAAAATAGGAAATTTTTTGTGTTCTTCAGTGGATATGTGAAATTGGTGAAAATTATTTAAAAAAACTTGCAACTCAATTATTGAGTTTAATAAATTGTTTTACGACATCATGTCAAATTGTATCATTATGACAAGATACGATGTTATAGTACCGGCAATCTGTGGATAAAAGGAAAATATTTATTATTGTTTTTATTTTAACAATATAGGCACACTTCATACTTACTGAAGATAAAAGTCTTAAATTAATATTAAAAAATCCATTTGCAGAAATTATGAAATCTTGATGGAATAATTGTACTGAAAAACGGTCAATCTGAAAGTTTGTTTTGTTAATAGTGAATGCATTTTAAAGAACATTTGGTGAAAATAGCCAAAATTACTTAAGTACTTACTTCATTTGTATTTTCGAAGATACCATAATTAAGTCTTTTAACGACCAATGATGTCTTATTAGCCTAAAATAATATGAAATTAGCTCCACTATTTAACTATTATATGGTTGTCTTACATTTTCAGTTATTCTATTACAGACTGTTGTTATTGTTTTTAAAGTAATAAAGTAAGGAAAAGTCCACAGTGCTGATGCTGTTAAAAGAAAAAATTAATGACCGAATGGCTGAATCGGGGAATTTATTTATTGACGAAAAAATATTTGATCAAATTTACAAAAATACTCACCGAATAATAACATTAATTCCGTGTTACTTGAGGGATTATTTTGAATCATTTTAAATATGTTGTACCAATTACATGTTATTGCCAAAAAAATAAATGCAATATTAAAAAGTAATGACAACCCATAACAATCATTCAGTAATTTCATAATGTCCCAAAGTTTATTGTATAATTTTTTAAGAATTATTAATTTACGTATAGCTTTATCATTACTTGGACGTATTTCACCTATCAATTGACTGGCCCACACAAGTTTTTTATTAATTAAATTAACAAACATTAATATTTGACGAAAACGAATATCGCAGGCAAAATATGGCACGTAAAAAAAACACCAGGAAAAAGAATCAATATCTGTAAATCTGGCAATAGAGAATACTGTTTCTATAAGAAGAATACTTAAATAGAAAAATGTTATTCCAAAAGTGCGTACAAACACTTTGTATTTATTATATTCCAAATTTATTCCAAAACTTTGTAATATTAAATCGACTTCCTTAAGAGTTTTCAGTAATGCAATTTGTTGTGAGTTTTTAAAAAGCGACTCAAAAAGCGATACCATGAAAGTAAAATTAATGACTGCTGCCATAGCTATAGCAGCTTTTAATGTTATGGAATCCATTCTGTAATTTCTTCCAAAAAATCCATAAATAATAATTGAAAATAAAGTACACATCACTAAAATTGTATACAATATCATGAACTTATTAGGTGTTGGATCTTTTTGTTTATTTATTAAAAATGGTGAAAAACCAAATAGTTGAAATATAAAAATTGCAGGTTGAAGTACAGTTATTGTATCCATTGAAGAACTTTTAATATTGTTGAACCTTTAACAATAATTATTTAAGACTTAAGGTATGTGCTACGATCTTCAGTTAGTATAATTATATTACTAAACTATACATGTTTACACTATTTCTATTAGAAAAAGCAAAAGTTTGAAGAAATGATAAAATAAAAATGTTATGGATTTTCACAATAAGTGTATTGAAAAACATTAATCATAAATACATTTCCTTTGGGATTTTTTTTAAATAATTTTTCCATAATAATATTTTGATTTCTCATGAGTAAACTTACTAATGAAATTGATTTAAATTATTAAAACACATTTTATGTAAGAATTTAAGATTAATTATTATAAAATAAATTTCAATGTTTATTCTTTGATTTTAATTTGTTTAGTTAAGTTCTGGCCATGTAAAGTTATAGTTTATAATACGGAACATAATTTAATTGCAAAATATTTTTCATTTTCTTTATATCCTATCGGACTGAATAAAACAGTTGAGTCATTTAAGTTATTTACATAGAAAATAGAAAATACTAATTTCTTTATTCAATTAAGGAAAAACATTTATTTTTAGAGTAATATTCTGTTGTTCACGTGTTTGAGCAGAATTATAAAAAACTTTCTGATTCAAAATATTTAGTTAAAAAGTATTCCCACATCAAAATTTTCATTGTTGTTATAAAAGAATAAAAGCCATAAACATATATAACACAAATGCGAGAGAAGGATGGTGGAAATGGTGAAAATTATGGAAAAAAACTTGCAACTCAATAATTGTGTTTAGTAAATTTTTTTACACTGTCATGTCAAATTGTATCAATATGACAAGATATGATGCGATAGACCCGAAAATCTGTCGATTAAAAGAAAGCATTCATTATTGTTTTTATTTCAACAATTTTATTGCATATAGTTACTTACTGAAAATAAAAGCCTCAAATTAATGTCAAAGAATCCATTTGCAGAAATTATGAAATCTTGTTGTAATAATTGTACTGAAAAGCGGTCTATCTGAAATAGTGAACACATTTTGAAGTACATTTCGTAAAGTATGAAAAAATTTAAGAACATTACTTTAGTACTTACTTCATTTGTATTTTCGGAGATACCATAATTAAGTCTTTTAACGACTAATGATGTCTTATTAGCCTAAAATAATATGAAATTAGCTCTACTATTTAACTATTATATGGTTGTCTTACATTTTCAGTTGTTCTATTACAGGCTGTGGTTAGCGTTCTTAAAGTAATAAAGTAAGGAAAAGTCCACAGTGCTGATGCTGTTAAAATAAAAGATTAATGACCGAAAATTTGTTTTATCGAATTTATAAATTCTCACCGAATAAAACCATTAATTCCATGCTAGTTGAGATGTTATTTTGAATCATTTTAAATATGTGATACCAAGTGCATGTTATTGCCCAAAAATAAAATGCAATATTAAAGAATAATGACCATCCAAAGCAGTCATTTATTAATTTCATAATGTCCCAAAGTTTATTGTATACATTTTTTAGAATTATTAATTTACGTATAGCTTTATCATTACTTGGTTGAATTTCACCTATCAATTGATTGATCCACACAAGTTTTGTATTAATTAAATTAATAAACATTAATATTTGAAGATAACGAATAACGCAGGAGAAATATGGCAAGAAAAAAAAATACCAGGCAAAACGATCCATATTTGAAAACTTGACAGCAATTATTACCATTTCTAAAGTAAATGTACTTAAATAGTAAAATGTTATTCCAAAAGTGCGTCCAAACACTTTGTATTTATTATATTTTAAATTTATTCCAAAACTTTGTAATATTAAATCGACTTCCTTAAAAGTTTTCAGTAATGCAATTTGTTGTGAGTTTTTAAAAAGCGACTCAAAAAGCGATACCATGAAAGTAAAATGAATGACTGATGCCATAGCTATAACAGTTTTCATTGTTATCGAATCCCTTTTATAATTTCTTACAAAAAATCCATAAATAATAATTGAAAATAAAGTACACATCACTAAAATTGTATACAATATCATGAACTTGTTAGGTGTTGGAACTTTTTGTTTATTTATTAAAAATGGTGAAAAACCAAATAGTTGAAATATAAAAATTGCAGGTTGAAGTACAGTTATTGTATCCATTGAAGAACTTTTAATATTGTTGAAACTTTAACAATAATTATTTAAGACTTAAGGTATTTGTTTTGATCTTCAGTTAGTAAGAATTTTTCGGAACTATTTACATTTACACTATTTCCGTTAGAATGACCAAAAGGAAAGTTTTTTCACTATAATTGTATTGAAAAACATTACTCATAATTACATTTCCTTTGGGATTATTTTTTAATAAATTTATATAATAGTATTTTGAATTCTCATGAGTAAATAAATTTTACGTTAGATCTAAAAAATAATAAAATTAATTTTGATTCTTTATGTTTTGATTATAATTTAGTTTATGTGTGATTAATTAGTCCTCTGGCCATATCAAATTGAATCAATATAAAAAGATAAATTGAAGCAGCACTAACAATCTGTATAAAAATAGAATGAAATTTTTAAAATATAAATTACAGTCATTTACATTAAGTAATTTTACATACAGATGATATTAGACGATAATTGATATCAAAAACACCATTGCCAGTAAATGAAAAATGCTGATGTAACAACTGTGTTGAAAATCTGTGAATCTAAAAAAATGTTTGTTGTGGTTTTACATTATACATTATTGTCTCTTAGGATTATATTCATTTATTTACTTCTTTATTAATTGCAAATCCACAACATCTGATTTGATGTAAAATTACCGGTGTTAAATAAGCCTAAAATAAAATTATTACGTATTACTTGCTTTTTATTTAAAAAATCTTACATTTGAAACTGCTCTATCACAAGAAGCTGATATTGTTGATATATTCAAAATTGGCGGTATGGACCAACTAACAGTGCATAAAAAAATAATTATGGATTTCAGAGAGTTGATTTTACTGAACTTATATATATAATAAAAATTGCCCGTTGTTGAAATACAATCGAATGCAATATTAAAAAGCAATGAGTAACCGAAACAATAGTTTATTAAATTCTTAATTTTCCAAAGTTTATTGTAGACTTTTTTGAGTAAAATAATTTTCGTTACATCTGCATTATTATTTGTTTCAATTTCACTTATTATGTGATTAACTATCACAAGTTTTGAATTTAATATGTTAACAAGTGTTATTACTTGACGATAACGAATTATACATGAAAAAAGTGGTACAATATAAAAATACACAAATTTGAAATCTTTATTCAGAAATGAATAATACACAACAAATGGAATTATTTGAACACAAATTTGCCCAGAGATGATTCCGATATTTTGAAAAAGTAATTTAGTTTTATTAGTAACTAATTTTGAAACGAGAACAAAACTTTGTAACATCATATCAACTTCTTTATAGTTATTAAATATTTTAATTTGTTCTTTTATTTTTAAAAATGATTCAATCAAACAAGAAATTGAAACAAGATGAATTCCAAACATTTCAAAAATATTAACTAAATCCAGAACTCCAGAACCCTGAACTATTTGTCCTATCGTAGAACTTTCATGTAAAAAAACAGAAAATCCTAGACAAATAATGGTAATTACGTAAAGTTTCATGAAATTATTGGATGTTGGAACTTTTCGTTTATTTATTAAAAATGGAGAAAATCCAAATATTTGAAATATATATAAAACAGGCCTAATAAAATTTATTGTATCCATATCAAATTCAATATTCTTTATTTTTATGTCACAATATTTAGGATTGAGTGGTAAAAGAATACTAATCGAATGTTGTATACCTTGAGGAATCTTTCATAAATATAATTTTCCCATTTTCCCCATGAGAATATTATTTCTTATGAAATATTAAAATTATTTAAGATTGAGTATAAAATTTTTCATTTCGAAATTAATGTGAAGTTGGGAGCAATATACATAAAAAAACGCCATTTTGTAATTTTGAAAATACGAAAATTCGACAAAAATATTGTACTTTGGCAGCACTGTTTATATGTCAAAGTCAAACATATAAACAAATGCAACATTCAACTTATTCAATCAACAAGATGTCACTCACACCTCTTTTTTGATGTTTAAGAACTAAAATATAAATTAAAGAAAAGTGAAATTAAATAACCCAAAAGAAATGGTGTACTGTTCAGTATTTGGGTGTAAAAGCAATGACAATAAATTAAAGGAGAAAAAGTGGAGATTTTTTTATTTTCCAAAAGACGAGATATTGTGCAAACAATGGATTAAGTCTTGTTCAAGAAAAGATAAAATAAATACCAAAAATGCGAGAATTTGTTCCGAACATTTCCTAGAAACAGACTTCACAAATTTAAAAGATAAATTATTAAATGTCCCACTCAACAAAAGAAAATTAAATTATGACGCAGTCCCATCCGTTAAATTGCATAAACTAGATAAAACTGTAAATGAAATTACAGAACGTGAAAAAAGATTGAAACAGAAAGAACAATCCGAACTGTGTAACATTCTGTATGAAAAAAGTTTTTCATATTAACAAACTCTTAAGCCTTAAACTGTTTCTTTTATTAACTATTTTTATTAATATTTACAGAATTAAAAATTCGTTGGAAACTAGTCCAATCAAAGAAGAACCTCCTGATATAGAAATTGTTTATGTTGCAGAAAATGGCTTAGATCAAAAGTAGATTGGATTTAAATATTTTTTATTTGTTTTATGTTAAAAGTATTGTTAATATTTTTAGGAGTCAACAAATATTCAATGTTGAGAGTGATAACATTAGATTAAGAAAGGAATTGAATATTTTAAAAAAATCAAATAAAATATTGAAACAAAAGGACTTTGCGAACGAAAACTTAAATAAGAATTTAAAGAAAATATTTAGCGAGAATCAAATTAGACTATTGCAAACAAACAAAAGGATTATTTGGACTGCAGAAGATATTTCTTCATCAATTTCATTGCACTCTCTTAGCCCACGAGCATATCGTTACTTACTAGAAAAAGGTTTTCCTTTTCCAGGATGTTCTACTTTAAGAAAATGGTCAAAAAGTCCTGCAATAATTCAAAAGAAACCAACTGAAGAAGTTGTAAGCAAATTTGTTGCTTTAGAAAAATAATTAACCATACTGAAAATATGACAAATTCAATTTATAAAAACGCATCCTGAAGACGAACAGAAGATGTTCGAAAATAAGTTTTTATATGCATATTTTACATTTATGTAGAGTGGAAAAGATACAATAAAAGATGAAAAGAGAAAGTATAAATGAAATTTTTTTTTGAAATTCACTGAACTCAAATGTTCCAAATTCAATATTAGCGACATTTAGGCGAATACTGTGTAACTAAAAAGTAGAGAAATAGTAATTATTAGAGCTATTTTAATTTGAAATTTAATAAGAAATTTTAATTATAGTTTAAATTGACTTTTTGATATTGGCATAAATAAATAATTCATGATTATAAAAAATTATAATGTTATACTTATGAATGATAAATAAATATTGATATTCATATTAAATAGAAAACATCTGTTAATTTTTCTTTAAAAAAACCTTACCTTTACTATTTATTTTATTTAAAAAATCATAACAGAAAAAATAGAAAATTTATGTAATCTTGTCTTTCATAAGATGATTGAATTTGATTTTTTTTTAAAACATCTGTTCGTAAACAGAAAAAAAGATAGATACAAGAAGTAAAAGACTGACTGATGAAAGTTATTTATTTTTTCTTTTTCATTCATTCATATTCCGACAGAATGACAAAAAAAAACAATAGTCCTAAGAAAATGAAAAGAAATAAAAAAACAAATAAAATTGGGAGCACACGTGCCTTTTGTGATTATTTTATGGGTTTTATTTATTGTGTTTTATGTTTATAAAAAAAAAAAGAAGAAATTCCAATATTTTCGGTAAACCACAAAAATATATTAAAAGGAATCTCTTACACTTATAAGAATTCAATCAAATATCTTAAAGATAGCGAAACAATGATGACAGAAAAATCACTTTATTTCATTAACCAAAAAAAATACTAGAGAGAAATTCAATTGAACAAAATTGTCTTCTAGGATTCATTAGACAGAACAACAGACAGAACAGTAGCTATACAATTTACCACACAATTGTCACAAATTCCCCAGAATTATTTCTCTACAATTTAAAACTATTGTCGAAATTTTATGTTGAATCATTGCTCCAGATTATATTGCATTATATAAAAACAGATGTTTTCTTTTACCTTTCCTTTTCAACTATCAACTTATCTCCTAGAAATATATTTTCTTATTGTTAAATTTTGTAAAATTCAAAGGTCAGTATTTGATCATCAAAATTCTTAGGATAATAGAATTCAATTCACTCAAAGTCCATGTAATTGTAATTCTAATAAATCTGAGACAATTGAGAAAAATCTATTGTCCATTTCTCCCTTTTTAAAATTACATTTTCTTTACAAAAACAATAAAACTGAAGCATGAAAATTTTTTTTCACAATATTCTTCCTGTTTTTTTTTCTTCAATTTAAAAATATCAATAAATTGTTTTCCATTGATTTAAAATATTGTTCGTCTTGGTCATAATCTCTTTTGTCCAACAATGGTGAAAAAAAAATATTTAAAATTGAGATTTATTTTTCCCTTTATTATCTTTTTATTTTATTTTATTTTATATTTTTCACGTAAGTGAAGATGGGTAAAGCAGATGTGTATATGTACCTAATATATTTATATAGGGAATGACCTCTGGTGAAGAGTTTTTAGTTCAACGAGAATTGCATTTCCATAATCTATAAAAATAAATTACGATTTTACATTTCTCTCCCATTACGATTTTTTTTTTGTGGTTCTTTACTGAACTTTATTTTATATTTATTGAATTTCAATTGACAAAAATTCCCAAGAAAATTATTCCGTTTAATAGAAAAATAGAAATATTTCGTAGTACATATTTTTATGTGAAACGAAAAGATTGGGAAAGGGAAATTTTGATGGGGATTGAAGTGAAGGGGAAATATAGAATATTAATTTTTTTAACAAATAACAAAAAATAATAAAAATTCTTATTTAAAATAATTAATAAAGAAAATAGTAAAGGATACAAGTTTATTGATTTCAGTTTAATCTTATAAAAATTCAACTTAAAAAACAATAATAGGAAAAAAAGCAAATAAAAAAAACAACTCAAAAGAACAGACAAAAAAAAAATGGAAATAATTTCAGAAATTCGCGTATTTCATTTCTGTCATATTTTTTCTACTCAGTTCGTTGTTGTTGTTGTTGTTGTTGTTCTTGTCTATCTTCCTCTTTTTTTTTTTGAGTTATTTGTTGTTGCTATGAATGATCGATTTTCAATTTTTTCTATAATTTTATTATTTTTGCGCAGTTTTTCTTCTTCTCCAACTTTTACATAAATTTTTTTTTATACCAAAAATCATCATCATTACATACAATTTGATAGTTTTGACTATGGTTTGGAATTTAAGGCTTGGACATTTTCTATTTTTCTAATTTTTTTTTTTTGTTTGTTTATTTATTTTGGTTTTTTGTTTTTTTTTTTTACTAACAGCACACAATAATAGTGTGGTGAATAATGTGTGTGGGATCAATGGAACAGGCCAGCTAATACAAAATAACAATATAAAGTTTTTATTTATTGTGTTTTTCGTTTTTTGAATAGAATATTTTTATTAAGAAGTTTCAACGACATTCATATTATACAATTTGTCTTTTGTGTGTATGCCGTTTTAGAAATTCTATATTTTCCAATTCAAATAAATTAATTGAATAAAAGAGAGAAAATTTTTTTTTGTTGCAATAAATTCACTGGAATAATTCAATTTTCTACTGATAAGGGACAGACATTTAAAAAAAAACACAGAAACCAATAAAAAGTTCCTCCCCTCCTAATTAACATAATTCCCACGTTATTTTTTTTTTATAATTTTTTAATTAATTAGAACCGAAATTTATGGTTCCCTTTAAATTTTTACGATCAATTTTTTTAAGGGGTGGTGTGTTGAAGTGCACTTTTAATGTGATCTAATAAAAAATAAATGTGTGTGTATAGAAATAATTGTTTGGTTTACCACTAAAAGTTAACGGATTTTCTCACTTATCTTTCTGTATTATGGGTTTGTTTCTTTTTTTTTTTGTTTTATCAATGAACGTCGATGAACATTCACGATTATGTTATTTTTTATTACATAAAACAAAAAAAGCATATTAAACTTTATGTCGTTGACCCCTTATAAACATCTGACAAAAATCACAAAACTTAAAAAGGCAACGAAAGATGAAAAACAATTATTTTAAGGAATTCCGAATTAAATTAAGGAGAAATTAATCTGAGAATGTTAGACGTTCTTTCTAACAACTCATGACTGACATCAACATCATTTTGTCAGTTTTATGTCAGTTAGAAAATTCCTGGACTTTCGACGATATTTCACCCATTTTAAAAGATTAAACCAAAAATTTGTACTGCACATTTTATTATTTGTTACGCAAAAAAAAAAAACAAGAAACGAAAAGAAGAAAACTTTCCTGTTTTCTTTTTTAATAAAAAAAAATTATATATAAAAAAGGGAATAAAAATATAGAAATCACATTAAATCGAAAATAAATTTTATAAGAAAAGAATTTTAGTCTATTTAACTAATCAATCAATGTAAATGTCATCAATGAATGTCACATGCGAAAAAAGAAAAAGAAGAAGAAGAAGTGAATCAATTCCTTTTCATTCTCAATTTTACTTCTATCTTTTTTTTTTTTTTTTTGGGAATGAAGACATGAATTGATGATTTAGAAAAAAAGAAACATAAACTAAATAAGAATAGGGGATGTTGATGATATAATATTATTAGGAGTAGGTAAAGTGTACAATCTAGGATGAAGATCCTTTTAATATCGCTGAGAGAGAGAAATCATATCAATGATATGGTAAATGTGAAAAGAAAGAATTATTTTTTGGTTCTCTCTGTTTATCAGAAATATGAACCATGAAGAAACAGAATGTCAAAACTCTCGCGTCAATCAAATTATAAAATTTTTTTTTAACCCTTTTCATATTTTTTTTTTATTAAAGAAAAATTTCTGTGAGCCTTGTGAGTCTCTTATTTCTTTTACTTATTGTATTTATTTATACAACAAAATAAAAAAAAAACTTTTCTTCTTTCTTTATTTTTATTTTGTTTTCTTGTTTTTCTTTTTTTTTTTATTTCTTGTGCCTTCCAGTAATCAGACACAGTACCTTCTGATATCAGTGACAGGGATAGAAAAAAATTACACAATAATAATAACGAAAAAAAAAACAACAGAGTAGTAACAACAAATTTGTGAATAAAAATATTGTGTTAGAAGAAGAAGAAGAAGAGGAAGAAAAATTACATCAGTTTAATTGAAGAAAATATGAGACAAAGGTGAAAAGGAAAATAAGGATATGATTTTTTTTTTGGGATCTAACAACCCTTTATGTGAATAGTTTGTAACTGGGAACTGTTGTGTGAGATGTTCAGAAGAAAGTTCACAAAATTTAAAAAGGAAAAAAAGATCCTATAAATTTCAGTTAAAACTGTTGATGTCTGATAATATTTCCTTAACAAATATGAAAAGTATAAGAACAATTATTTGATCGGAATACAATAAAATCCAATTAATTACCAGTAATAAATTGATTTGATGAGAAAATTGGCTTATTACAGGGTCTTGTGTCAAAGACGATCATAAATAGAGGATGTACATTTTTTGATCGATAAATTACAACAGATTACACATTTTTCTGTTTGTCATTTTTTGTGGTTTTTCAAATTGATAAAAGAATATCATCAACTATTAATTAATTATGAAATGAGAAGCAATAAATGTTAACATCCTTATAACTTAATAATAAAAATTTAAAGTCTAAAAATCAATTTATCTGTACCTAACACACAATGACAACATCATATTTCCTCATGTGTCATCAACATTTAAGAAAGAAAGATCTAAGATCAGTTTAGATTTTACAATATAAAAGGGAGATCCTTTTATACATTCATTAATATCTTATATCGTCTACATAACTAACTTAACTAACATTGAACAGTATAAAAAACTGTCAACTATCTTTCAATAACTGAGTTACATTAAGGGATGAAATACGATAAGTATTATTATTATTACTATTATTATTACGTATTTTGAATTGTATGATCATGATTCCTTTTACCTTATCTGTTAGTCAGTCATATTTACCTTATTTATAAATTATTTATTATAAAAGGATAAATTGTCATAGTCATCGTATAATATTGTTAGACATTTTTTTCCCTTTTCTTTTAAATCTAAATCAAAGAATAACTTCGATAAATTAAGAAATATCATAACTTTTGATTTTTTTTGCATCAACGAACACACCGATTTCACATTACTAAAATTTTAAAAACTTTCAAATAATTTATTAGAGGCGGTGATGACATTTTTATATGTTTCAACATATAACGATAGACTTTCTTCTTTTTTTGTATTTTGATATTGAAAAGGGATGAGAGAGACCTTCATAAATTGATGGATCAAATAACAAGTAAAAATTTTTATATATAGACAAAAAATTATTCGATATTATTCTGAATTGAATATTTTGACGGTTGATGATGACTATATGAAAAAGAAATCAAAATAATTTGAGAATTGTGCGAATTTTAAGAAAAATGGTATTTCTGATTTTTTTTAAACAAAGGAAAAAATACAAAAAAATAAACAATTGCAGAAGAGAGAAAAAATATCAATTGATTTTGTTCTTACATAACTTACATGCTGGTATAATTGAGTTTTTAAAAAATGAAATGAAGAAAAAAAGGGAAACAGTAAATCGATTAACTTTCATCAATTCATTGGTACGTCAGTAATAACTTCATTAAAATTTTTTAACCCTTATGTGTTAGTTTTCTGTTAGTACTGTTAGTGTTGTTAAATTAGAGGTTATAAATGTGACCATTCTGTTCATTTTATTGTCTTTTATTTATTCATTTCTGTTCGATTAAAATGTCATCAAAACTAATTTTTCAATCTAATAAAAATATTAAGAATGTTTTTTTATAATTTATTCATTTGGGTATAATGAGTCAACCCAATATTATTTACAGACGATTTCATTTTGTATATTTTGTCCATTTTAAACCCGTTTCATTTAATTTTTGTTCTAAATAAAAAAACAATACGATGCGTTTTTATTTTTTCTATCTGCTTCGATTTAATGAACTTTCATCGGACTATTTTTTATTTTAGTATATAGAATAAATGTTGGGTATGACTCACGACATGACTATAAAGTGACCGACCCTTTGATGAACAGATGTCTAACATTTTAAACAATTTTTTTTTAATGCTAAAAAGTAAAAAGGAAAAAAAAAATCTTGTCATTGCGTCAATATGGAATTTTTTTGGAAAATGTTTATTTGCCCAGAATAATTGTGTTGTGTTGTATTTGTTTATTTTGTTTAATTCAATATACAAAGTTTTAGGGGATGGAGAAGGGTTACATGCTTTAAAATTGATAAAAAAAATAAATAAATAATAGAGAAATAAATAGAGAAAAAAATAGCAATCTCATTGTTTTCAATATTTTTTTGTAAGTTCTGCTTCTTTTTTTTTGTTTTGCTATATTTTGGGATTTTAATGAAGTGACTCTTTTCTTTATATCAAAATTCTGTAAAGTCATGATAATTGAGATGTACTCGTACTAACACACGAATGACTGTATATATAGGGATTATTATTCAATCATAAATCAGAAACGATACATAACAATATTCACTCGAAGTATTATAAACATTTTATGTTTTTATTCTCTCCCATCCGACAAATACATTCAGATTATTTTGATCATCATAAATATGACCAAAAATATAATGAAGTTAAGTAAATATTCGTAATATAATGATCCTTTGTTGTCCTTTTATTTTATTTCTAAATCTAAAACTATTTAACTCGCGTGGTCTTTTATAAAATTCCCTATAAAATGTACTGCCAAACAAATTCTGTCAATTTGACGAGATTGAAAAAAAAAAGTAAAACACGGGCCGCGGGGTTATAATATTCAAATTATTTAGAAAAACCTTAACCTTAATAATATAAAATGTAATATAAGGGTGATGAATGTGTGCCATATACTATTTTATAAATGAATACACACACATACACAACTTATAATTTGGTCCGATCGTTATCTTTGATGATCGCGTACCAGGGTGAAATTACTAAAAATTTTTGCTGCTGCTGCTGTTATTATTATTATTGTTGTTGTTGATTCGATTTACACTGTGTAAGGGCATATATAACACGTGTTTTTCGATGTAATTTTTGTTAAATATTTGTGACATATGACTTTTGATTGTCTGCTGTTTTTGTTGTTGTTCTGTTTATTTTTTATTTTTTTTTTAACAAAAATATTGCGTTTCGGGTTAATGTTCGCATTTTTTTTTCTGTTTGGTGGGCGTACAAAATGTTAATATACGTCTATATGTATATATTTGTTAATGTGATCATTTGTTTATTTTAGGAAGCAAAAATAAAGGCAAAAAAAAACTACCCTTAATGACTTTATTGACGTGTGCACGACTATATAAGATGATATGGTGTTTTAATTTACATATTGTATGTTTATATAGTCAAAACAAATGGTACACACAATATGTAAATGCAACTATCATGTCATATGTCATACAGACAAAAAATGTGATACATATTTTTGTTTTTTTTTGGGTTTCTAACCCCACGCGAAAATTATGTAATTATGGAATGAGAAAAGGTACCTTACATAATTTTGTTATTCATGTACAAATTTCTATGTTAACGGTTATTGAATTTTGTGGTCAATTTGAAACGCGTATGTCACCATAATTGATTATTTGAATATAAAATAACGTGACGGATTTTTTATTTAATTACAAATTTTGAACTCTTTTTTTTTGCCTCTACTAAAATTGTTAATTTAATTACTTGTCAGTCTATAAACATTAGACTAGAAGACTGATCCGATTTCTTAATAAACGGCTCATTAGTCTAAATCTAAAGTTGTATACATTAGATATATTAGCTTAAATATATCCCATTAAAAATATTTCATGTCTTATGTATTTATTTTAACTCTGAACTGAAACAATTTATACAAAAAAAATTATTCAAAATCTTACACGCAATCAATCAATTAAAAATATTTTTGAATATCTAATTCATTTAGCTTTTCAATCGTAAATATTTTATATGGGGATTTAAACAAAAAAAAATAAAATAAAAGGTAAAGATTTTATATTATCTAACTTCCGAATATACTTAATAACTCTAGTGGCTATTTTTCATTTAAACAAATGTTAAATTTAACCAAAAAAAATTATATTGGACAAAGTTAACCAATGGGTAACACAAAATAAAAAAAAAACAACTGAACTTTGATAAATTAAATTAAATCCTTTTCTTTAAGCTTGACTGAATAATTTGAATTACAACAATAAATAAATAAATTTTGTGTGTTCATTGAAGTAGAATTTCAAAAATAAAACTACAAAAAAAACAAAAACAAAAAATCCGAGGGTGTTGCATCCACAAAACAGAACAAAAAACAGAAATCTTTATTCTATTTGATTCAACTTAAAAAAGAAATCTGTAAGCATATAAAAAAAACTGAATGTCAGTCATAACTCAGGGAAGCACCAGTTGTCGTTTGATTAATGCTAACACATGAGAGAAAGAAAAAAAAGAAAACAAAAAAGGAAAGGTTATTATTTTTTTCTCTTTAGAGCCGCCTTCACTTAAACAAATCAATTCATGTATCAGTCAAAAAGATGTCAGAAATCAGAACCCGCATAATAATAATAATGTGATAGAAAATTTTTCAGTATATTATGAACGCGTGTCATTTCACGTGCGCCCCTTCTTCACTATTTTTCGTGCTAAAAAAAATGTTAATAACAATAACTAACAATAACTTGAAAGGTATAAAGGAGATACACCCAAAAACGACGTTACATATTCTATACTCCCTGTCGTATATAGGATTGTAAGGAATAATCATTACTAAAGGAGAAAGGAAAAATTATTAAAATGAAAGTATCCACAGGGAGTCTCATTATATATAAATTCCATTAAAACTAGATTTATACTGATAACAAATTATAGAGGAGAGATTATATAAAAAGCAAACATTTAGAACCATTAATTTGATGACGTTAATGTTTTTTTCTTTTATAAATATAAACAAAAATATAATTAAATATTCCAATAAATGCATTTTAGTTGATTATAAAAGACCTTCCTTCATATACAAAATGATTAAAAAAAATTTACCCTCTTTTCATTTTTTAATTCCAAAACACCTAATAATATTTTTCTTGGTTGACAATTTTATTACACTGATAAAAACCAATTTTGATTTAAACAAAAAATAAAAGGAAGGTAAAGGAAAACGGTAATATTAATTTTCCATTCTTTTATAGAAAAAATTTAAATTCAAATTAAAAAAGTAAAAAGCTTTACGTTATCACCTCAGGGTGTGTTCTAATTATTAGTGATGAGATGTAAAATTGAAATTATATATATTTTTTATTTCAACATTTTATAAAACATTTATAAATAAAATACCAAAGGCAAAATTATATTTCAATTTTCAAAATTTACGTCTTTTTATATTTACATTATTGTAAGCCTGGAGGACTCCTATAAACAGGACTTGTTTTTCATTATTCAAATAATATAAACATTAATTCGTATATATATGGAAAATTCATGGAAGTGAATTGAATGGATCTGTATTAGAGTTAGGAAATTATGTTGGTTGGACAAATGTTAATTCAGTACACACTAATCCAAATCCATTAACAAATTCTGTTCAAAATAGAGAATTTCACCTTTACAATTAACAATAATTATTATTTTTTTTTCGTATTATAAAAATTTTTATGAAAGCATTGACCCTTAAACCGCACGAACCAATAGTTATAAAGTACGACAAAAATTACACCAACTGCCCTTTTAAAAATTATTTGTTCAATTGACACTTAGTTCTTTTTTTTTTGTTTGTCTATTATTGTTATGCGGGTAAAGATGTCTGATAATCAGAAAAAAAAAATAAATAGACAGACACTTTTAGGTGACAATCATAAAAATAAAAATAATAAAAATTTGATAATATTAAAAATACGTTTTTATAGAAAAAAAAGGTGCGTTTAATGAGAAATAATATCCCTCATCATTTACTCACTTCTTACTTTCTGTCTAACTTCACGCACATTAATATATAAACGTCAATTATTTACTTTTTATTTCTAACAAAAAAAAAAGTTTATACATAAAAATTACCGCATAGAACGAATATAAAAATCATTATCATACACTAAACGAAATACTTTCCACATCACTTAATTATGTCATCAATCTGAAAAAAAAAATAACTAAAGAGAAGAAATATTTTTATATTATTAATCTTAATTGTTCCCTACTATTAATGATTCCCTGGATTCAGTCAACGAAATTAATAATATGGAATTATTAATCTTTGTTCTGCCATCAAATCTAAAAGTTAAATGAATAATTGTATTCATGTATCATTTTGAATAGTTCACTACTATTTCTTAAGTACCCAAATTTAACCGAAAATATTCCACCATTTTTTTTTTGTTTTTTTTTTTACGTTTTAAAAATTGTATCAAAACAATTTATTTTCCATTCTATTTATTATTTCAATGGTTTTTGATCAACAAAATTCTTCCACTTATATAGAATTCTAACGTTTTAGACTTCTATCACACATTAAACAATATAAATTGAATATATATATTTTTTTCATCTCTTTTTCTATTTATAATTTAATAAATCTGACACGTGTCACATATTTTCATTTACAGTAAATTACACAATAAAGCAACAACAACAACAGTAGCAAAAATGTTTGCGCGATCAAAGAAAAGAAAAAAAATTCAAAATTATTTATTCATGAAAAGTTAATAGCTGACTTCTGAATTTTCATTTCTCCTTTAACATTTATGTGCGTACCTACTGATATAATTTTAATTCGCGTCACCAAATTCAATTGTACAAAAAATTTTGTTTTTAAAAAGGAAACAATTGAAACAGTTTTAAATTAAATCAATTTAATTGACTTTAATTCCCCTTTATAAAATGTTTTTTTTTAAAACGCTATTTTTTTTTATAAGGGGTGTAAAATTTTTTTTATTCATATTTTAATTTTTCATAAATGGAGAAGAAGAAAAAAAAAAGAGTTTCATATTTTTCCAGTGATGAGAAAGTCGCGTTTCTATTAAACCGACTTTTATTTTTAGATCAAAAAAGGTTCGTCTCGTATTTTATTCTATTTTTTTTTTTAATTTAGTTCGAAAAAATAATCGTGCTAAAGGATCAAATTTAACGTTCTTCTATCATTTCTTATTTATAATTAATTGAAACATTTTTAACTCACTTAATTGCAATTTTTATCTTTTATCGTAAAATCTAATTTATGTCAAATAATATTTACAAAAATCAATCAATAGTTTTTGTTTTCATAACAATTTTCCTGGAAATAACAAAAATAACAGAAATAAAAAAAGCAAGGATGATCTTTTATAAATCATATTAAAGATAAATTTCACCTGCAGATCCTTTTATTTTTTCTCTCTTTCTCTCTTTATTGTTTGAAAATATGAATTTTTTTTAATAAAAAAAAATTCAAAAATTGTTATTTATTTGTTTTCCCGTAAATTTGTAAGGATTTTTTTCACCTTTTTTTTTTTTTCACCAAACAAAAATTATTAGGATTAGATATTTTTTTTTTGACACCTGCCCAAAATTATAAAACTTTCATTATTTCATTTTTCAATTAAAAAATTATAATTTTACTTGTTAAATAAATATTTGCATGTGAAAACGGATAAACATTGCAAAAATATCAATGAATAGATTTCACCAAAAATAGATAATCTGATCTTCTTCTTCTTCTTCGTTTTCTTATTTTTCTTTCGATATTTTTGTTTGTTTTTTTTTTATCCGATCAGAGAAAAATTCTTATCCCTTTTATATTATAAATATATATCGTCTTACTTCGTGTATACAATTTTATATTTTAAATCTTTTAAAATCTTTGGTATCTTTATGAGAAGATTGTATTATTTTTTGTTGTTGTTGTATCTAATCGGACAGTCGGAACATGTTAATCTATAGCGCAGATTTTGTATAAGATAAAAACCGATATGCCTTTTTTCCAATGACCGACAAACACGAGCTACAGGTGTGAGATTTTCTCTATTTTTTTTTGTGGTTCATACATTTTTACTAAATACTTTCTTTTGGTAAAAGATCGTTTATCCTTTTTTTTTTAATTTACATAAATTATTTTTCATTGAGAAGAGTTTCATTTTTTTTTTCAATATTTTGGCATAAGAGGATCACTCTGTGAAAACCGTTAAATGCGAAAAAAATATATATACGTAGAGAAAATTGGAAGAAGATAAAATAAAGAAAAGAAATATACTGACCAAATCAGTCGTGAGAAACAGAACTTGATCCAATTTTTTCCATTTCACCAATTTAGAATCCCAACCCCAAAAAAAAAAATAAAAGCTGTCTGTCAGAATTTGTTATATTTTTATTTTACTCATTGATTGGCAATTATTTCCTGATCCTATTTCTGCTTCTCATGTGTATGAATGTGTTTCTGTTAACAAATATTATGAACGAGACAAAAGCTTTATAGGATTATACAAAACTAAAGGGATTTTGGTTTCTAGAAAAACGCGTCCTTAAATTGCATTCTGTTTGTCTTTTTTTTTTCATCGTTTTCAATTCAAGGGAATCGAAACAGTTTTCTTTGAGAATTTATGCAATTAATATTGTCTTGTTATGGTAACTGGTTAAACCAGGAAATTGATTTTTATACTCGCGAATATTCCTTTAGAGTTTAGACAGATGACTTCAAACTGTTTTTGTTGTATCAACAAACTTCACTTATTTACACAAATAAATATAGAAAGAAATAAAACTTGTATAATTATCCCTTGGTATTATTTTTGGTTTTCAAACAATGGTTCCAACCCTCTTGAGAATTTTTAACCGAAAATATTAAGAAAAAATTTGTGTGTTTTTTTTTTGGTTTTTTCACAAAAAATTATTAAAAAAAATTAAGGAATTCGGGAAAAAAAAATCTCTTCATTGAATTGGTTTTTTTTTTATTATTATTCCCTACTGTGAAAATGTGAAAGAAACAAAATTATTTATTTTTGTTAAATAATTTCATTTTTTCGCTTCATCAACCATCGATTGATGTCATCGTTGAGATAATTTAAAATTAATAAATTTTAAATTTAATTCCAGATTTTCTTCTTTCACTTTTTTTTTTTGTATAAAATATTTTTCTCTATAAATTATTTTGTTAAGGGTCGAAAGACTTATATAGGGTGAACGAATTATATGTTTTTTGTCTCTGTGTAGAAAAAGAATTTCTATAAAAATTATAAAATCAAGAATAATTTAAAAAAAAAAAAAAAACTCATACAAAACTTTTGTGACTGAAAAGAAAATTCATTTTTAATCGAGAAAAAAGTTCAACAGTCCATTTACATCAATAATTATGTTAGGGATAAATGTATATGTACGGAGTCAAAAATAATGATTACTGTAAGTTGTCTTGGTTATCCTTAAAAGTTTATGTGGTAATTTTTTTTTTATTCTTCTTCATTAATGAGAACTAAACGAGTACGTCAGTCTCATGACAAAAATTGTATATAAAGTAGACAACCCTTTAGAAGTTTTTTGAACCTGGGATAAGCAAAAGTGGAGTATTTTGTTTTATAAATGAAAAATAAATTACAAGGATAAAAGAAACTTCCCGATGTAATGAATAGAGAGAGACTAAAGTAATATTTTGACAAATAGAATTCCACAGAGAGTCAAACACGAACTGAATAGAAATAAATTTCATTCAAACTTGCAATTCATTATTCTTACACTGATTAACCGATTAAGATAAAAGATTAAAAATATAAAAGTCCACAGGTTTCAAAGATCTTTAAAGAACCCCTGAAACACAAAAATATCCCCTTAAAACTAATAAAAAAAAACCATCGTGAATGTGTTTTTTATATTCACCGAAATCTAAAAAAAAAAAAGAGAAACGAATTATTTTCATTAAATGAGATTTTATCGAAAATAAATAAAAAGGAAATAAGCGAAGGAAAATTTATTTGTATAAATATTAAATCAAAAAATTTAATTGTGAAAAGTTTGTGTTTGTGGTTATTCCTTTTTTCTTTCTTTTTCTTCTCATCTCTGCTCTGCGTTTTTTTGGCACAATAGCCAGGCGACCAAAACATCCTAAAATCGCGACAATATTCATTTTGACTCTTCGAACTCTAATAAAATATAGAAAATTTCCTTCTTCTTCTCCTTCCTTTGATATAAAAAAAACCATTTATTTATTTTTTTTTCCTGTTGCTGACTTTTTTTTGATTGTATTTATATATATAAGGACAATTGGAACAGCTGAGAATAAGATAAAGGCGCGCTTAGAAAATAAATGCGTCCTTTTATTTTGTTTTATATTTTTGTGTGTGTGCATATGGATGTGTGTGTGTGCATATGGATGTGTGTGTGTGTTAATGTATATGTGTGCGTGTGTGTACCTGAGGGTCAGAAGATGAATTTACGTCTTTTCTTTCGTATCAACTAAAAATAAATATTAAATTCAAGTTTAGTTAGAATGAATACGGAGAAGAAGAATAAGAAGACGATATAGAGAAATATATAGAAGGTAATTTTGAATCCAGCTCCACTTGAGGCCAATGTTCTATTGATATTATGCGTATATATATTCACATTTATTTATATATGTAGTTAGATGATAGAAGATAGAAAGGACATTTTATATTATACACACACATACATTTATGGTCATACAATGACATTACATGTTCTACTTAACAACCACTTCTTGATCTACTTCAAAAGCACCCCTCCATAGTATTATTATTATTATAATATTCTTCTGGTTTCAATTTTTATATAACCAATTCAAGATTCTCTATACTAAACACAAATAAAACTTAGGATGAAGAATGAAAAGATAGAATTTATTTATATGACAATATTTTTTGGATTCAGATTTTGTGGTTCTTGTTGTTGTTTTCATATTGATCCTTTTTTTTTTTTTTGGTTTTTCAAGCAGGAATTTAATTATTGATGTATTGTGTGTCCTTTCTCTTTTTATTCCATGTTGTCCTGATTTTATATATTTTTCTTTGATCCTTGATTCTTTTAATTTAAAAGACAGTGAGTGACATGACAGTGCAGAAATTGTTTTGAACAAAACAATCTCTATTTTTCCGTGTGAATTGTAACAAAACGTACATCGTTCTTTTTTTTTTTGAAGGATTAGAAATTTTTGAAGGATATTTTTTTTTGGTTATAATAAATTACGTAATGTTTAGGTAATGTATGAATTTTATTTTTTTGCTGTTGCTGTTGTTGTTAATGTTGTTAGGAATAAAAACTGCACGATAAATGATGGAGAATTAATAAGACATTTTTGTGGTTTGTAAAGAACAAACAAAAAAACAAACACAAAAAATACGTTTTGTGTGAATTTTTGATTTATCGAAATTTAAAAGTGGAATCAAAATGAAAATAAATTCCAAAAATGGTATCGAAGAATAAGTATGGGGGGATAAAACCGTGTATCCATCCATAATACATTTCAATTGAAATTTATATTTCCTTCTTCTTCTTCCTCTTCTTCTTCTTCTTTTTTTGTTTAATATTTTGAAGGAGAACCAAAAAAAAAGTAAATTGCGAGACACGAGCTAAAAAAAAATAATAAACGTGTATTCAACAACCTCCTATTTACTCCCCTCACTCTTTTCATCTTTATACGTCTACACCATTGGTAATATTAAATGTACATAAGAATCAGGTTCTATTATATACTTTTAATTCTACTTCAACCACATATTTGGCAGTATGCCCTTGAAATAAAACTCTTTTTCTTTTCTTTCCATCTTTTTTTTATGTTTTGTATTGTTTTGTTTTTTTTTTTCGTTGTTGTTGTATTTCGCGAGACATGATCGCGTATTATACCCCTTTCTTCTACATACATATAGGTATATAATACAAACACATATACTTCATAATTTTTTCCCTTTCTAACTCGCGTTTATTGTTTTTTTTTTTATTATTTATTTTCATTATAAAAATTTAAATGTCTTCCGATTTAGTGGAACAAAAAAAGAAAATGGGAACAACAACAACAACAAGAACACTAAGGCGAGAACACAAAAAAAAATATAAATAAATAAATAATTTCGGAGACTGGTGTAAAGGACCGTGATTTTCTCTAACTACCGGTTATACTAAGTTTTAAAGAAGGATATTTTGTTAAGGTTCACGTGACGCGAAAAAATAATAAAAAACTATTTTTTATGCCGATTTAGAAGAAATAAAAAAAAAACTGTATCCTCGTGATCTGATTTAACGATTTATATCCTTCCTGATTAAAGGTTTTTTTGTGTCTTTTATTAAAGGAAGGAAATATTTTTTCCTAATTTTTGTGAAAATCATCAGAAAATCTACAAAAAAAAGGTACCATTTGCCTTTTGTAGCAGGATATAAAATGAATGCAAGTTAAGGAGAACAATTAATGAAAGGAACCAAGGAAGAAGAAGAAACGGAAGGAACAAAAACCACCAAAACTGGAGATAAATTGCATTATTTATCCAGACATTTTTTTTTTGAGAGCAAAAGGACCTAAAAATAAAAATGGCTGAGAGAAGAATATAAAAGAAAATTTTGTTCTTTGTTCCATAAAAAGTCCTCCGTAAAATTAATGTTGTTACATTTTGATTTAAAAAAAAAAGAAAAAAAAATGGTTAAGAAAAAAGGAAAAAAAAACAAACATAAAAAAATCACTTTTTACGGGAATCCTTCGTTTTTTTTTCCTTTTTCTTTCTTTTGAATAAAAAATAAAATAAAAGAGCAACAACGATGAGAAATGAAAAGATTTCTTTTTTCTACCTATAAATAGTGAAGTTATCCAGCGACATTCACTTTTATCTATTAAGTTAATCGTCTCCTCAAAATTTATATACGACAACATTTTGTCTCGTTCAAATATTTAATGGGTTTGGCGATTTATTTGAAAGAAAATATTTAATGTAAAGTATAAAGGATGATCTTTTTCACAAGTTAAAATTAAAAGACAAATAAAATAAAAGGTAAAGATGTGTTTTTTTTTCACACATTAAATAATATTTTAATTTATTTAATTAAGGTGTTCATCAAGCTTCTTGACCATCAATTTTTTACCAATAATTAGATCTTTCAATCATTTAATTAGTGATAAGAATATGTTCTTAGCAATTTAGATTTTGGGATAAATAATGTGTCACTGTTTGTTGCAAGAAAGAGATTTTTAAATGTAATTCAAGATACTTGAATTAAAAATCTTATGTGAGGAGTGCGGGTAACTTAAGGTATCTTAAGACAATTAGAATCCCATCAAATTATTTCGATTGGGTTTTCATAAAAAACAAAATAAAAACACATGCTTTCTCCTATATTGTCTTTGCACATTTTTAGATTTAACATTTTCGATCATATTTCCGATCTCATACCTCGTACATGCAGTTCTTGTAGTTCTTGTAGTATGTTGTAGTTGTGGGAAGACCCAAAAAAAAAACACATAAATTCATAGCGTGAGAGGGGAAAACGATGAATTGTTCTTGGTTTGCTTTTCAGATAATATAATTTAATTATTTAATTAATGAACTCACTAAATATCTGTAAGTGTTTAAAACCTAATTGATTATTCTATCACTATAAAAAAAAGAGGAAAATATTCTCGGTATCACAGATGGGATTCGAGGAAGAAAAGTGATAATATTTTGTAATAAATTTTGTTTCAATGAAAAGGGAAACGAAAGAAATGTTTGCAAAATTTATTGGAATAAATTATTAATTGAATTTTCTTATAATTTTAGAGAGAAAAAAAAATGGTGGGTCTAAAGACTCACTATTTAAGAGAAATTATTGACAATTTAAAGAATGTGTAAAATTACGCACTTTACTTGTCCCTTGATTAACAATAAAACAACCTTACCATCAGTGACTATAATTTATCTGAATGTTTAGAAGATAAAAAATCGTAACAGTCCACTTATTGTCCAGGAGCAAGTGACCAATGTAAATTAATGAATATGTTCAACATTCTTCTTCTTAGTCTTATGACTTTTTTAAACGACTCGAATATTTTTATTTAAAAATTCTTAAAATTGAAAGAGAAAAAAATGTAATATGATGATCTTACAGAAGAATTTCACGATTAGTATGATAACACGTGGTATTGGTATTGTGTATATGCGTGTGTGTGTGTATGTGTGTGCATATGTATCATCAACCCAGTCTAACATCTCTGAAGGGCATCTAATGTGAAAGAGATGGTATGAGAACACATTTTACCTGAACACAAAATGTTAAAAAAAATACAACAAAAAATATAAAAAGGGGGCAAAAGCTGCATAATATTTTTTCTTTCATTCTTTCTTTCAATTTTTTCTGTTTGTTTAAATATTTTTTCTTTTTCTTTCTTTCGTCTCTTTTTGTTGTTGTTGGTTTTTTTTTAATGCAAGAATTTTTTTTTTTGAAAAACTTTTTGAAATAATTTTATGTGTACGGGGAGATTTGTATTGGACGGATTATACAATAAAATATAGAAACAGCAGAAAAAAAAAATAAAGAAGCAAAGGCAACACACGAGAATAAGTTGCCGGTCGAGACAGACGTGTTACTTGTTTAGGGGTCTGCTATACATTTATTAGTGCATTCTACTTACAAAACCAAAAAAAGTTGATGACGGTTTTAAAAGGAAATTCCGTTTAAAAAATTTGAAACTAATTTTTTTTTCCTTTACATTTGGAAAATTTTCTTTAAAAGTGTATCGGTATCTGTGTGTTTCCTGATAAACGGATTATATGAACAGTGAATGTGAAACCTTAAAAAAAAAAGACGAAGTAAAAGAACACATTAGAGATACCAATGTGATTGTGTAATCTGTTTTTTTTTTGCCTTTCATTTAATTGGATTTACCAACTGAACGAAGATTTTATAAGAAAAAAATTTCTCAACAAAAATTTAAGGATTGAGGTGAGCTTTTGTTTTGTCTTTAAATAAAAAAAAAAAAATAAAAATATTTTCAAGGAATAGGGAAGTTAACCGCGATATACAGTAATTGAGGTTCGAAGATCATCATTAAGGTGTCATATCTAATTTTATTCTAATGAAAATATATAGGGAGAAATTGTTATTAATGGAAATTAACTATTAGAAGAATGAATTATATTTTTTGACCGTTTCTCTATGATGAGGGTTGAAGTTTTTTTTTTATGACTTACGAGACGGTATGACCATTGCAAATTAGAAACGCGCTTAAGTCAATGTCAAATGTTGAAAGAAAGAGGAAGAAAAAAGAACAAAACTTGGTAGAACAAAACCAGTACTATTTTTAAGGGATCTTAGTATAGATTGTAAGGAAGGGATTTTTATTTATATATATTTTTGTTTGCGATTTAATCGTGTTGAAAACATGTGTCCGTGAATAAAAGACAGTTTTTGTTTTTTAACCAATTTAATAATAATAACACAATAAAGTGTGTTAGCTTACGATAATTTAGACCTTTCTACCCCTTTCTATTCCATTCTAACAAATTTAATTTTCTCAACCAAACAAAACAATTAAAATAAATCATAAATAGTTTTAACTTCAAAAAAAATATTGATTTGCTGCCACCCTCTAATGCACACCCTTTATTATTTTTAACAATAATAATCATATTTTCATGATCCCACACAGGCACATTGAATTAGCGTGAAATTAGCAACAAAAATATTTACATTTCAATTTTTTTGTTTATCCTTTTTTTTTACGGTGCCGATTCCTTTAAGTGAGAGAACCCGAAATAAATGAGACAACACTTTAATAACAATTTCTCTTTTTTTCTTTCCCTAAATCCGATTATACACAAAAAAAAATACAATCAGTGGGGGGTGGTTTATATTGTATAGAAAATATAAATAGAATTATTACGAATATGTACATTTGTGTATTATTAAAATTCACCACAATAGATTAAAATTTATTCTATTCTAATTTTCTAATACGAAAACAACATTGAATAATTTTTAAAGTATCAATTTTTAGTTTTGGTCGGTATGTTTAGTTTCAAATATTATTTAAATAGCTTATCGGATTATTAAAAGGAATATTATGATGATTATTCTATTATTTGTTCATGAAGTGATGATGATACCGAAACATACAAGGGATAAGATATGAATATAATTTCATACTGATGTTTATTGTGATGACACATCAAAAACATTATACGTCCCTTGTATAATTTTCATTCACATAAATAATAAATGTATCGATATTATTAAGCTTTCATTTTCATTTGCAACGGTCCTTTTTTTTCTCTATCCATCTAAAAATTTAACACCAGTATAAACCAAAAACCAAAAACCCAACCCATTGAATTATCACGATATCATTTATTATAATTCTTTTAAATATTTTTTCGACAAGACAACAAGACAAGACCAAAAAAAAATTAATTCAATGTGGTTTCAATATGAACGAGAATGAAGAAAAAATTCCCTTTTAATTGCATAGATCAATTTTTTTTATTAGTCTAATGGAATATATTTAATGAATGTCAGTCACCTCACATGCTAATCATATAAACGCCAACCCCATACACACTATTTTTTTTTTTAATACAATAAAATATATTCTATTGTTATTTGTGAAATTCAAGAAGAACAACGTACCCCGGATGCATTATTTAGTTTCCATTTATTAGATTTAAAAATCCTTTTAAGTATCATTATGAATAGTAATTGCCTAATTAACGCCTCTATATATATTTTTTTTGTGTTGTATATTCCGATACTCTTAAAGCTTATTAGATGAAAAAAAAAATGTTCAGGGTGTTTATACGGTTAAATCAACATTCAGAAAAATATAACAAAAAATTATAGTAGCAACAACAATGATAAAAAAAAGAAAGAAAGAAAGCAAAAAAAAAATAATAACAGGAACAACAAATGAATATTAAAAGGATTAAATAGGATCAAATACCGCGAGTCAACATAAAAAAAAAAAAATAATGATTACATAAAATCCTTAAAAATTATTCTACAACACGATTCCTTATCTAATCTGTCAATTTATCGATCATTAAAATGTCAAACATAACCCTTTATTATTATTATCTTTTCTATCATTTTCTCTAGGTTTTTCTGTTGACAGAATCTCCCTTTTTTGTTTTTTTTTTTGACTATTCTATTCCTATTTTTGTGCCTCTATTTTTCTAACAAAAAAGAAATATAATAGTAATATCCTCATGAATGTCCTCGTGATGATAATGAGATAAGTGTAAAATAGCAAAATGAAAGGATTACATTTTTCATTTCCTTTTTTTTTGTGAATTTTCTCTTTTTGCCGATTGTGGAGAAATTTATTCAACTGACAATTGTAGAAGATAAGAATTAGAAGAACGTGAAGAAAAATCGATTACAGTTATTTTGTCCTAACAATGGAATCACGGAGTTGAAAGCGGTTCTCTTAAAACGAAAAATTCAGACGCAACATTTTTTGGAATAATTTCTAAAGATAACTTCCAATATTATTTCTTTCAACTTGAATTTTTTCTGAATTCTTACAGAATACAATTTTAATTAGGTTATTATTTGATTGTATTGATGACAAACGGAATCAATTATCGTCTTTGTGAAATAAAAATTCTTTCCAAGATTTGTTTAATGGGCTTATTACAACAACAAACCCGACTCCCTTAAAAAATATACACATGTGAATATTATTGATAATAAAATCCTTTTTTCTTCTCTTTTTATTGATGTTTGTAAATAAAATTTTATGATTTAGGAAACAACTGAAATAAACACAACAACCCCTACATACTTTTTTTTTTATTAACTCAAAATAAGAATAAATGTTAGCCCGTTTATTTTTTCGTTTTTTCCTTAAGTTTATTTATCTTTAATTTGCAAACAAACAAGAAAACATTATCTAAATATTTGAATTTTTCCAAAACAAAGAGAAACATAAAAAATAAAAGGAGAAGAAAAAATTGCAACAACATAGAAAAAAGAAGTGTAGATAAAAAAAAACGAATCCAGACCAACATCGGTTTTTTTTTTTGTACAATGAAACACCAACAAAAAAAATCTAAGAAGGGATTTGGGTTAAATTTCTTTAATTTAAAAATAAAAAAAAAAAAAAAAGAACAGGAGATAAACAGCGAATGAAGAAAAAAAAACACACAACAGCACAGACAATAACAACAACATGAAAAATTCTGGGGTGATAGATGAATCCTGAAACCATTTTTTTTATTGCGCGCGGTAAATACAAAAAAAAAAAAATGAAAAAAAAATAAACGAACATCCTTATTCCTTCTATAATCATCTTTATAAATTTTCGTCAAAAAAAGAACAACTCAGCGTGAGACAGTTTTTTTTTTTTTTCATTTCATTTTTTCTTCTTCTTCTTTTGGTTCTTCTCCTTTTAATATTTGTGAAAAATAAAAAAAAAAAAATTGTCACCGTGAAAATCTGAGGGATGAAAAGTAAAAGAAAAAAAAAATTGTGGATAAAAAAAAAGGATGAACAAAAAAGTTCACGCTTACAATTTTTTCTTATTAAACAGAAGAAAAAAAAATATGGATAGATAATATTCGGTAACCCTAAACCCTATAAATTTCTCTGAAAATAGAAGATGAGTTGCAATCTTTGTATTTTAAAACTTTCACCAAATTTATTAACACTTTCAAATATTCAACTTTTTTTTATTCCTTGTTTCAGTTGCTGTTTCGATACGTGAGAATTGAAATTCTTTCATAATCCATTTTGTTTAAACGTAAAATATTTAAATGTTAACGGAAATTAATATTCACATTGGAAGTAATCCTTACTAAGGATGTTTCTGAGGATCAACTAAAAATAAGAAGAAAAAAAAACTTTGAATAGTAAGAACAAGGTGCAAAAATTTGGATTAAATCAAGTCGTCATAAGAAAACAAAGAAATCCGTATAAAATTTTCACTTCATTTAAGTTTCCCTTTTGTTTATTTTTCCGCATTTGTTTTTGAAAAATGCAAAAAAAAAAAAGTTAAATGTTAAAAATTCTTCCGTAACGTAATAATATCTAAGATTATCCATGGCGCATGCGCTTTCTATTGTTATTAGAAAACATGCGCGATAATAATAATAAAAAATAAAAAGAAAACAATGAAAGAAAAAAAAAACGATTCATGTCTATTTCGCGGTCAGCGATATTTTAAGGGTCAATAAAAGGGGTCATACCTGCGACATTGAATTTAATTTTATATCCGACTTTATAGAATAATTGAAAGTACTTATTTTTTTTTCCTTTTAACTTTAAACTTTAACTTTAACTTGTATAACACGAACGAATAATAATGATTTAGGTCGCGGTTTTAATACACTTTTTTTTTCTTGGTTAGAAATTCTTTCGCCCTCATTTACAAACCATAAAAAAAATTATAAAATTTAAATAAAGTTTCAAATGAAACAAAGAAAAATTTTAAAAATAGAGATTCTCACAAAATATAAATTCTACAAATATGAACATTATTTGACTATGGTTTAATTTTATTTTAGAAGACAATTTTAGATACCAGAATTTGACTGTTGATCTGTTGCTTACTCATGCATTTGTTAGTTTTTGTTTTGGATTTAACCTCCAGATTGAAAATGTTAAAGCAAATATGGAAATATCTATACTTTAAAATTCGATCAAAATAAAAAGCATTTCTGAATTTTCTAACTTTTTTATTTTATTGGAAATAAATTCAAAACAATTCCAATCACAAAATGGGAAACTCTAATAAAGACGAACGATCATGCTGTAGATTTTCCTCTTGAAATTTGAATGAAACAAATGTTATGGTCTTGTCGTCCTATTAAAATATTGTATACCAGTTGATTATTCTTTACTGTATAACAGTTTAAATATTAACGAAGTGGAAAAAATATTGTACAATCGTTTATGGACATACAATAAAAATTCTTTTGTTATTTTTTCTTATGATTCCTTAGATAAGTTTGTTATTTTTTTTTTCTTTTTCTCTGTTTTGTTTTGTTTTGTTTATACAGCCTTTTTCTCTATTTTCCTTTTTTATACAGCTAAGATTCGATTCCCTGATCGTTCCTGATGTTTTTTAAGTTTTGATCAGTTATTTTAATTTTGACAAATTCCCCCTTTGACGTTTTGTTTTTATTTAGTTTTACTTTTTTGTTTTTGTTGTTGTTGTTGCTATTTTGAAATATCAGATTGGAAAAAAAGGATAATTTTCTAAGGATCAAGGCACAAAAATTACTTACCCGTATCAAGGTTATGTTGTATTATGTACCCATCGTTTTTTAATCAAAAAAAAAAAAATAACGACAGGGTTAACTTAAAGAAAAAGGAAAATTTCTGTTGACAATGTTCTTTCGAGTTTCTATTTTTTTTTTATTACTGGAGCAACTTTGTTGTATTTCGTTAGAAATATAAATGTTAGAATGTAAAGAAACACCCTGCTTCCAGAGAAATTCGTAACTATTCCGCTATGGGCCAAACAGTATTTAAAGCAAAAAAGGATACAAAATATATAACAGATATAGTAACCCTTGTAATCAACCCTCCCCAATGGTAAGTAAAGGTTCTTATGTATTACATATTTATTTATTTATGTTTTTTTTTTACGTTCTTTGAATAAATCTTCTTCAACGTTACTCAAAGACCAACCCCTTCTCGACTTATTTATTTTAACCTAAAATGAATTTATTTTAATTTTTTTTGTTATATATTTGTTTTTTTTTTTCTATTTCTTGATGAAGACTTGTACCCCTTTTTCAGCCTTATATAAAAGTCCCTTGATCGTTCCCACGTTTTAACTGGAAACTCAAAAGGATGATGACGAAGGCGAAATATATATTTGTATTTAGTTTTTCTTATCGTACCTATATATATGAGACGATTGAATTTTCACGTTCATCATTCTATATGTTGTATTCATGTTCATTACGTGACATGATACAGACAATGTCAACTGACGACCTGCCTCAAAATTAGAACATTTTTACTATTAAATCTATAATATGTGTAACGGGGTGCGTTCTATTTAGACAGTTTTTAAACATAAATGACATGAAAATTATGATTTACGGTTTTTCATAATCAACACAAAAAAAAAAAGAAAAGGGAAAAAGAAATGTGTATGTGTGTGTGTCTGTATTGTGCATAAAGGTAACTAATGATACAGATATAACTAATAATGAATCAGTCTCAGGTTTTGTATGTTGTTGTTATTGTTTATTATTTTTTTGATTCTTATTTAAAAGTGAGTTCAATATAGGACAAACATCAAATAATTTTGATATACCAAAATCCAAACACCCCTTCTGTCTATCACAAATCAAAGACAAAAAGTAGTTATTGAAGAGGATACGGTCAGTGTATAGACTCAGTAGAAAAGCGATTTATGTGATCATCTTTAAATCTGCCTGTTACCCTGTTTTTATCTCTTGTTCTAAGGTCATGTAAATTCAACCTATTAGAAATTTAAATAGATTTTTGAATAATGAATCAAAACTGAACTTATTTAAATTATGAATAATCTTGTCTTCAAACGGGACTATTTTTTTTTGATATAAAAAAGAAAACTAGTTTTCTTATTTACCTTAATATTTTTTTATATAGAAAAGAAAAAGGGTTATAAATTTTGTTTTGTTTAGAAAAAATGTACGTTACAAGTTTTGTTTTCTTTAAATATTTTTGTAAGACAATAAAAAAAAAACACACTCAGAAATGTCATCAAATCCCATTTCAAAATTCGATTGAAAGTCAATTTTCTTAAATAAACAGAAAGTAAATAAAAGATAAACAACAATTCAATATTCAACAAGTTGTGATAAATAGAAAAGTTAAAGCTTCTTTATTTCTCTCTTTTTTTCTACCTTATGTAATATTTTCAATTTTCGTAAACAAAACAAGAATCAACTTAATTAAAACGCGTAACAACAATAAAATTGAATGTATAAAACGGATTCAAATTCAAATATAATAAAAGAAAAAAAATGTGTAAATGAAATTGTAATAAATGTGTTTATGCATGTTTAGACAATTTATATTTGGTCTAGTGCCCACAAAAGAGACCATTCACACAGTTAACATATAGTTCAACAGTTTCGTTGTTATTTTAACGCCTGACCCCTTTTCTATTTTTCCTTTTTACAGATTTTTATACCTTCAATGATCCCCTTCACGTTTTTCATGCTTTCACTATTTACTTGTATCAAAAATTATATTTATATCTTATCAGTTTAAACTCTTTGACCACAACTATACGTATCTTATAGGAAAAATCTATAATACGGATAAAAAGAAAAAGGGTTAAAATGAGTTCATCAAGATTTATAATCTTCTGTGTTAAGTAAGGTTCTTAGCAAGTAGTGTGTAAATTTTCTTATTTATGAGGTCGGAAATTATAGAAATTTGTTTTGTCGTTATTCACCTAATAAAAAAAAAGCTACTGTTAAATTGTCATCTGGACAAGGACAATTTTTGTAACGATTTACTTTTTGTATTTTAGGTTTAGGATCTTTGAACTTTTATTTTCTTCCATTAAAAATTTTTTTTCAAACATTTTAAAGTAAAATTAAAGTTGATTAGATTACTAATGAAATTTGTACAGTCAAAATTCAAAGGGAATAAATAAAAAGTTGAAAATCGGTTAAAATTGGATTAAATTTTAAGAAAAATGGAATTATAAAGAAATATTGCAGATGAAAATTGAAAAGATCAAAAAAAAAAAAGGAACCTAATAATATTAAGCCTGCACACGTTTTGTGTGTATGGTTAAAGAATATGATGTGCCTTCTGCAGTTTCCTCCTTTCCGCCCTAATTACAAATTATTATTTTTTAACTCAGCATCAGTTAAACGCATACCAACATGCACAACTTTACTCTCAATAAATTCCATTACCTAAGATGAAGTTCTTTTAAATTAAATAATCAAAAGGATAACAAAAAAAAAACTGTAAACTATGGAAGAGAAAGAAAAAAATGTATAAGGGATCCCTTTAAAAAATCTATAGTGAAGTAATGTAATTTAATAATAATAATAATAATAATAATTGCAATTTAGAAAGGATCATAAAAAAAGGGGTTCTGATCTAATTCACTTCTAACACCCTGAGGCCTATATTTACCTACTAAACTCTGGTACGAAAAAAAAGAGGTACTGATTTTTTATTATTTTTTGTTTTTGTAATTCATTTCATTTTATTATTATTATTTTCCTTAAACTTTGAGTGGGGTCTCGATATCATGCTACGTCTCCTCGTATATATACACAGAATCAATGTCTACCTTTAAAAGTTTATATATAAATTGCCAATACACTTTCGTCAATACTTCTTCATTTTAATTCTTAAATTTATATACATTATTCCTTATTTATAGTTGCACTATATATGCTTCTCTACTTACATTCCATCTCTTTCTACTACATTAACTAAGATGCGTGCAAAATTTTTTTTGTTTTTTTTTGTAAATCTCTTCAAGTAGGACTTTTATTTATGTTTTATTTTGTATATAAAATTGAATTAAAAAAAAATAAGAACTAAAAAGAAAAACATAAAATCCGAATCGGTTAATAATCGGTTTGGTTGACTGCGGGAGAAAATATTAGAGTGAAAAAAAAGGGTTCTTATATTTTTTTTGTTGTTGTTGTTATTGTTGTGCCCTTCTTAAATAATGTATTTGGATTATATATTTATTTTTTCTTTTAATAAGAACAATTTAAATTTTATGCTGATTTATTTATAGTTTTTATTAAAAATATTATCGACAGAACGATGAAAGATGAAAGATGAAAAGGGAAATGATTAACGGTAAAATTGATGAATTCTGTATATTTCTCACATTAGAGATTTATTTAATTTATAAGAAAAAAGATAAAAAAACACAATCCGGTTAATAAAAAAACTTTATCTTCCCTTTTATTTTTCCCTTCGATTAAAATTTATTTATTAAAAAAAATATATATATACATAAAAATTGTAACAAATTTGTTACAAATTATAAGATTTATTCATTTCTTTGGATATTATTTAATGCTGTATATCAGTTACAATTTATTCTATACAATAATGGACCCCATTTATTTCTCCTTTCATTTTTTTTACTAAAAGATTTCGTTTATTAGCACTGTACCATTTTTCCTATATTTTTTTATTCGCGATCTACAAAAAATGATAACAAACAACAGTGAACAGAATAAAGAACTTTTCTTTAATAATTGTGTTTTCGTTTATCTTTTTCTTTTTCGTTTCATTTTTAATGCAACGGAAATGCACAAAAGCGGAGATCAAGTTAAACAGGTCCATATACATAGATTTCTCTTCTTATTTTTTTAATCAAATTCAACACAATTGCAATTAATAATAGCGGACGCAATAAAATTTATTATTTGTGAAGAAAAAATTTGCAGAAATAAATAAAAAAAAAACACCTCACTTCAATACAAATTAAATTGATAGAAGGAAAAAAAGTATCTAGAAGAAGCAGTGGAGAGAGAGGATGAACAAGTTTTCATTGATGTTATACTTTGTTGCAAGAACTGGGAACAATGTTTTGTGTATGTGTTTTTTTTTTTGGAAGAAATCTTTACAGACCAGACTGACCAACAGAATAAGAGAAGGATAATTTTATTTTTGCAACGAAATAAATATTAAATAAAAGGAATAAAAAAGACGCGATTGAATGTAAATCTTTTTTTTTTGTGTTTCTTTTTAAATCAAGTTTTGTCGAATACAATTATTTTTTTTGTTTTGTTCTTTTAGTTGTTTTTGTTGTTATTTGTATGTGACATTTGTTTGCAATTGTTTTTTTTTCTTCTTCTTCTTCTTCTTCTTCTTCTTCTTCTTCATCTTATATTTGTATCGTATTGTCCGCGCTAACGATTTTATTTGGTTGCAAATTTTTATTTTTGGTTTGTTTTGTCATAAAACTGCATTATTTTTTTGACTTTTTGTATTTTTTATTTATTATCCTTTTTTTGTTCAATCTTCTTCTTCTTCTTATTTCTTGGACGAAATTTATAGCAAAATTCAGCCAACAGAAAATTAACAATAAAAATTGGAGGGAAATTATGTTTTTTATTTGCAATAAAAAAATTTGTGTTTTTTTGCGTAAAACCAACAAAAGAATCGAAAAAATAAATGAGATGAATCAAGGAACAATAAAGTCTTAATAATTGATATAGGTTTAGTTAAAGTTTAATCAAGGATTAATAGAAAAAATAAGGAAGAAAGGAAAATGGAAATAAATCGTAATGCAAAATGGGGGAAAAGGGAGTGAATTGTTACGGTTCGTTGGATAAAATCATCTCTTGAAAAATTTGTCGCAAATTTTGTTTTCTATTTCGTTTCTTTCTATTTGTTGTTGTTGTTGTTATTGTTTTTTTTTTGTATTTTTCAATTTCACCCCAGAAAAAGGATAGGCGTGAAATAAGGACAAATGATCTGTGGGAATGGGAATCAGATCACTTCCGTATGTGCATTTTTTCCCGATATTACATTCTATTGTTTGACGTATTATTTTTCCTCTTCTTCTTCTTCTGCTTCTTATTAAAAATCAGATTGGAAAGGATCGAAGGTAAAACGGAAAGGAAAGGAAAGAAAAATAAACATCTGCGCAAAATTTCCTTCGTCTTAGTTTCTTTTATTTTTTTTTTTCAATTTTCTGTTCCATATTTTTTATAGAAATATAATTTACGTGATTTTTCTCTCTTTTATTCCTTTAACTGTCTTGAAGGTCAGAATTAAGGGAATCCTCACCTTTTTCTAGAGGTGAACGATATGATGTTTCTGTGTATACGTATGTGTGTGTGTGTATGTTAGTTACACAATGCAATTTTGGAAATAAATTAAAATCTAAAACTGGGGTCGTTGCGATTTTTTTTTTTTGCTCTCGTCCTTTTTTTTCTCTTTTCTCGTCTTAGAGTAAGAGATTATACGACGACGACATTTATGAAATGTGCGTATGTGTGTGTATGTCATTTGTATGTTATTTTATCCATTTTACAACAATAAGTGCGACGAGAGAAAAAAAAACATATATACAAATGGGTTCCCCACCCTTACCCCTAATAAACATGATCGTTATTAGATTATTTTAATCGAATAAATTTTAAGAAAAATTGGAAAAATATAAAGAAATTTCTATTGCGAAATAATTCGGACCCTTTTTAGAAATTTCTATTTTACGTTTTAATAGAAAAGGAAGAACAGAAAAGGAAGAGAGACTAGGAAGAAGAAGAAAAGAAATCGTTTATTTATAAAATATTATGTTTTGTGATTTAAAAAAAAAAGAAAAAAAACATTCGAAAAGAGAAAGTTAAGGTCCTGGGACACAGAAAAAATTCTCACCCAGTTACAATTTTTTTTTTTGATTTTGATTTTTTATTTGAAAATAATTGGGGTGAAATACAACCCAACAAAAAAAAACAACAACACAACAACAACAATAACAACTGAAAATATTGTTACTTAAAATAAGAATTCCTGATGATGAATATTAAACGAACATCATTCATAAGAGTTTTCCATATGACAGATTTGGGTTAGTTAAGTTGACTAATGATCGATTGACGTAAAATGTAAGTTAAAAATTACCCCAGAGATGTGCTTTTTATTCCATCTTTCTTTTCTTTTGGTTTTCCTTTTTATAATTTTTTTTTTAATAATGCTAAGAAATTGAAGCACAAAATTAAAACCCAATTTAGATGAATAAAGAAAATTAGTTCACTTCAATTTCGTTTCCATTTCTATAAAATATTTAGAATTATCTCCCGTTGACTTTGATTCGATTCTTAAATTAAAAAATCGATTTTCGTTACTTAAATTTGTAGTTTTTTATTTCTTCTACAAATTTCTGTTTTACATTTTTTTTTCTTTTTTTCTTCCTTTCATTTCTTAACAATATATAAGAAAAAATATTACCCTTAAGATTGTCGAGGGGTGTCTGTTTATTTATTGCTGGTTATATTCTTATTCTTTAAAAGCTGAACACAAATACATAAATAAAATATTGTTTGTTGTTTGTTTATAAGAAAATGACGTTTTGTTAAGAGAGAGGACAGAAGGAATAAGGGATCACCGATACATGTGTGTTAAAGGCATCTGGTCTTCAGTTGATTTTCTGTTTGCTTAAAAATATTCTTCAAAACTTTAAATTCTGATTTGAATTCACTGATATCGAATATAAAACAGAATATTTATCTTGTTTTTATCGAATCGAAAATAAAAATAAACGTTTATTTATGGAAATCGAAAGATTTCTTATGACAAGAAAAGAAGCCACGACGATCAGATGTTTGAATTTTGATTTTCTATTGAAACCAAAGAAAAAAAATTGTCTTTCATTTGTTTTATATTTAAGAATACAAGACAAAAATAAAATCCTTTGGTTGATCCTTCTTTAATTTACCGGTAGAAAATGTCGTTCATCCATAATCACTTTCTAATCATTAATTGTTCTCTTCATATGAGTTGAAATTCTCACATAATAACCGGAAGTGAATTGTTAAAAATTATAAATTGAATTTGTAAAACTCCGGCAAACAATAAATAAATATCCATTCTCATTAATTATTATTTAATAACCATTAATTACGTATTACGTTTACATAATTCTAATAAATAATTGAATTAAATAAATTTCACCATCTAATTATGTTCAGTTGTGTTTATGAAATATCCGTGTGAGAATTACGTTATTTACCCTCACAAGAACTTGAGGTCATTGCCCATCTTTATATTTATTTCATTTGAATTTCCTATTATTTTTCTAATTTTCTGTAATGAAACAAAATTTGTTCCTGATAAAACATCAAAACAACAAAACTATTCAATTAATGAGGTTATAACGGTTTTGGGTCTCAAGGTATGATGATGATGATGAGAAGGGGATTTTGTTTTTTTTTTTTGATAAAAACTCATTTTCTTGTTGTTTTTTTTTCTTAGGGAAAACACACAACAACAACAATAACAACAACAACAAAAACTATGAAAATTAATGAAATTATGAAAATATTATAATAAATCGCGTGCAAGTAAATATTGGAAATTGTGATAATTGACATTTTTAGATTGAAGTTATGAGTATCAATTTAATATTTTTGTTGTAGTTGTTGTTGTTGCTGTTATGGTTTTACTTCTTTTTTTATGTTGTTGTTTTTGGGTGTAATAAAATCTGATAAAAAAAATATTAATCACCTGGTCACCACCACCACCCCTTTTTCACTCACCTAAAAAATTATGAACTTCTAAAATATCTGAATCTAAATAATAGAAATTTTGCTTTTTTTTTGTTTTGGTTGTTTTGTAGTTGGAAAGTTTTTTCTAGTTTTGGTTTTTTTGTATTGTGTTGTGGTTACTTGTGGTTGTTGTTGCTATTATTATAATTAATGAAATTAACAGTATTTGTGATTGTTGTTGTTGTATTTGGTGAACAATCATTAAAATTAAAAATGGTAGGTATATTATGTAATCAGATTCCGTTATGGGGGATTTTTTTTTTTCATCACCTATTTCCTGTTTTAACAAAACGTTTAATTGAACTTTGTTATTTTATTTATTATTTTTTGTTCAATATAATTATTTTTTTTTGCTGCTGCTGCTGTTGTTGTTGTTCAATTTTTTTTTTTTGTATGTCTTCAATATTCTAAGAATTGACCTCAGACAAAAACCAAACATGAACAAAAACACACATATAGAAAAGAAGAAAAATATTCACCTTTTGTATTTAATTCTTTGACGGGTTAATTTCAGGTTATTCCATTGCAAATTTCTTCTATATTTAATTTCAGTTTTATTTTTCTTTTATTATTATTTATGAATCAATGGTTAATGGGGTATAATTTTTGAGGTTTTATTTTTTGGTACACAGAGAGAGGGAGAGAGTGAAAAAAAACGTCTGATAAACAGTCGTGGTTTTTCTTCACTCTTTTGAACAATTTATTCTTTGATTTTTACTTTGCTTTTCTTCATCTTGCTTTTCTTTTTTAAATGTCTCGCGGGCATATAGAGAGAATAAATAAAAAAAAACGGAAGGGTGTTAATATGAGTAAATTTACTTGAAAGAAAAAAAAATAAACGAAATAAAAGGTTGACTGACGGACAGATGCTTTTTTTCTTGAATATATTTTTTCATTGATTATTTAATTATATTTCATAAATTCATCTTTTTATTCATTTAAAAAGTTCAACAATAATTTTTTAAAAGAAAGAAAAACATTTTACTGTTTTCTGTTTTTGTTCAAATTGAATTACTTCTTTTTACCAAAAACAATATAAATTAAAAGTAAGTGTAACATAATTATGTCCACCCTCACAAATTTTAGAAATATAAACCTACACACACAAATACACAAATAATTTTTACACGTAAAAGTAGAAGACAAGAAACACAACAAAAAAAAACTGTATATAGGAAATGATCTAATTTGCATACAGGTGTTGAATGATATACTGCGGGGACAACGAATAACAACCGATTGTACTGTACTGCATTTATATATATTTTGACCCGTTTGTTTTAATTTTATTACATTCTGTAATATTTTTATGTTCATACTTTTTATAACAAAAACTATGTAGACAGAAACAAAAAAAAAATAAAAATGTTGTTAAGTGAATTCCAATAAAACACGCAACGAGTGCAGTGGACATGAAAAAACCAAAAAAAACTGACAGTCAATTGACACGGTTTACTGACCATTTAAATAGAATTATTGGCCACTATTTTAATGTCAGCTTTTATGCAAAAAAAAAAAACAACAACAAAATGTAAAATCAACCACAAAATAAAACGTTTTAATAAATTCGTGCAACTTAATAGAATTAATTCCTCGTTTATATTTTTTATTGTTCGCAATTATTGAATAATTACTTTTTTGCAAATTTTATTCTTCCATAATAAATAAAATTTAAATAAAAACGATAAAAAACAGAAATATAATATTGTGTACTAATTCTGATTATTAGATGAAGATTGCAATTTGTGTAATTTTTATAGTACATAAGCAACGTTTTTTTGATGTGTTGATAATAAAAGACGATAAAATACCAAATAATTTTACAATTCTGCCTTTACTGTTTAAAATTTAAATGCTCAGTTCCAATATGGTTGAAGCATAAGAAAATATGAAATTAAGAATATCGTGATGCATGACCCTTTTTTATATATTTTCCAGTAATATTACTTTTCTATGATGGATTTATTTAAATTTTAAATGAAAACACAAGTTAACGTAATGGTTTCTTAAATCAACAAACCAAGAAAAATAGAAGTAAGGAATAGAAACGATTATGATCGATGATAAGGTTTGTCTGTTGAGGGAGTTTTATATTATGCGGTAAACCTATCTAGGTCTAGGTTAGGGGGATAACCTTTCTATGTTACGTTTGTACGAATACCGTGGCAGACTGTCTTAAGTTACAAGTTGATTACCCTAGAAAATACAGAAGGGATGTATATGGTTTACCTTACAAAAAATTGACATGGTTTTTTGATAACCATAAAAAAGAATATTTTGTAAGAAAAAAGAATGTAATTAACTTCAGTGGATAATTTAAAGTCCCCTATTTTTACATAATATACTCCAATAAATTCTATAATCGTTTCTTTTATTCTTCTATAAGTTCCTATTTTGTATAAACATATTTCTTCATAGTTCAAACGTTAACATTTTATTTGAACGAATAATAAATTCATCTTTCATTAAAAAAAAAAATAGTTCAACATATTCACCCGTTTAACGTTGTCGTTATTTTGTTTTTTTTTTCTCTCAAAAGAAAATAAAATATTTCGCACTGTAATAAAGAAACAATTCAAAACAATATAATATAAAATTATACGATTGATTAAGTAACAAGATTAAAGAATATATAATTTGTGAAATGGGAAATGGGATAAAAAAAAATTGTTACCTTCATATAATTATTTTTATTGTTATTACAATAATTTACTTCAACCTGATGACAGTGTTTCGTCATTCAGACATTCTTCACCTTAACTTAATTTACTTCGGCTCTTCTTATTTGTTATTTTCTCCAATTTTTTCTTTTCATTTGCCCTCTTACATTTTTTTTGTTCCTTTAGGAAAAATACAAGAAGAAGGAGGTAGAAAAAAAAATTAACAAATTAAACAGCAGGTGTAACAGCTTAACTCAGCTCAGTGTTTTTCTCTACTTTTTTTTTCTGGTCTTGAACAAATGTCTTTCTCTAACAAATGGCCACGTGCCGCGTCAGCCTAAAACCTCTTAACTCAATATTACGATACACTATGTGTTGTTGTTATTATTTTTAAATAATTCTTCTGCGTTCTTCTGTTTGTTTGATTATTTTTGCGACATTTTTATTTTTTGTTTCTTTGTATATAATTTTTTATCAATTTAATTCTACAATATAAATTTCATTAGAAAAAGGGGGGATCTGCGGGCTCTATCGTACATATATATTTAACGCAAATTATTTTTTAGTCCACCTGCATTTTATCAGAGAATTTAATTAAAACTCTGTTGTTTTTAATAAAATTCTTAAATTGTCATTCAATTGTCATATATGATTCAGACATCTGCCTATCGCCTGTCCACGTTTATTAAATTAATTTAATATATTTCAAATGAGAATTTCATAAAAACAAACACTGGAACAGTGTAGATAGAAATTAAAATTCTAAACTCAAAACAAAATCTCACAGTTATAATTTTACCATTAACTTTCTTTGCAAACCCCTTTTTTATTGTTTTTGTTTTTTGACAAGCAAATCGAATTTTGTGTAAGAAAAATAAAATATAATACAAACAAATAGACTATATTAACCCCACTAACTACATGACGTCCATATTACATTTGTACAAATTCAAAATAACTGAATTTTGTAGAATAAAAATATTTCGTTAACTTTTAAATAGAAAACAAAAATGAACAATATTGGTTGTTTTGTTTTTGGTTAGCTTCTCGTTTCATAATTTGAATTTGAAGGAAAAGGGCAGAATTTTTTTTTAATTAATTCATAAACAGAAGAAGGAAAAAAAAATAATAAAAACTGAGAGAGAAAAATTTGAATTTTAAATTAAACAACTTGGCGTGACCACCGTCTGATACTGTACTACACACGTACAACTAAATAATTTGCTAGCATTTTGTTAAAAAAAAAAAACAAACCATTTAAAATTTAACCCCATTTTTGTTCTTATATAATGGAACAAGTCAAATAAAGTAAAGTCCAGTACATATAAAAATAATCTGTCCAATGTCAATCTTTGTAAGTTTTCACTTTTTTATTTTTTTCGACATGAACTTTTTGTTTTTGTGCAAAATTCGATGAAGTTTTGTATTTTTTGTTTTTTTTAAAATGTTGATTTTTCGGTTAAATATTTTTCAATTTTATTTTGGGAATATTTGATAAATTCGTAGCATATGTTCTCTGTATATGCGCTAACTGTTTTCATTTTTTTTAAATAAGAAACGATGAACATTAAATTGGTGAAAAGTCTCATAAATAATGTATTTTATTCATTTAAAATTCATTCAAAAAAATTGACCGTTTTTCAGTTTTTAGTGATGTTTTTTATTGAACGAATCCAAAGAACACTTTTTTTTTTAACTCTCCAAGTTTTACCCCAAATAAACCATGGAAAAAAAAGGTCCTAGAAAATGTTTGGCAATCTTTCTGTTATTTTTTTTGTTGTTCTCGTTGTTGTCCTTCAAAGATAAGAAACACAACAAATATTTGTCAGTATATTTTTTTCTTTTGTACAAATCAAAAATTATTATTTTATTATTTCGATTTTTTTCATTAAAAATAAAACGAAGGAAAACTCCCCAATTTGCCACCTGATTTTTTTATTCAATTTTTTTTAACTTCTTGTATAATTGCCCCCATTTATTGTGTATACATACCAAAAAAAACCATTGGTATGTTCAATTAGAATTTATCGCACCTCATCAAATTTAATCGGTGGGCGAATGAGTGTATATAGGGTAGTCTTCCTATTAAATCGATATACTTCATTGACCAGCTGTGACCTGTCTTTTTATTATGTATTTTTGTAGTTCTCTCTTAACTTTATTTATAAGGAAAATTACAATCATTTTAACTATTAAGTTAAAGGTAATATGAAATGGGGAAGAAGAAACAATAATAATATTATTTTTATTTTATTGAATTAACAAAATAAAAATAAAACAAATATAGAAATCATTTGTAACTAACTAAATTTCTATCTAATATTATGAATTCATCAAAATATACGTCAGCTGGATGACAGTCAAGTGAATGAAAAGTAAACAGCCATATGTAGTCAAGAAATAATGTAAGGAGTAGAAGATTATCTTATTATAGATGTAATAAAGGGGTCCTTTACATTAGTTTAGTTACTCCTTTTTTTCTGTATATCAAATTCATAATTTTCAGTTCTTTGACAGTCATAACAAAAATAGATTTGTTGTGTGTTGTGTTCACATTAAACCAAAAATATTTAATTGATTGCGCTTGCTCACTATTACTAGATTTTTTTGTATTTGGTTAAAAAAAATTTTTTTATTCGTGATCCAAAAAAAATCAAAAGTTAGAAAGAAATTTTTATAGAATGTTAAGTTAATGCCTTTAAGAATTGACTTTACTTAAACAGAAAACAAAAAAATAATAATTAAAAAAAAATTCTGTTAAAATTCACAAAGTAATAAACTAAATAAGGGATGGAACGTTACAAATGTTGATCGTGGGAAAAATTATGAATATAAAGGGAATTTTTATTTGTACTTTTTTTTATTTGTGTCTAATGTACGCCAGCAAATAAGGCGTGAAAATACTTAACTACCTTATACAGTATTTTTTTTACCTTTACCTTTACAAAATAAATAAATAAATAAATATAGAAAATGTCACACTAAATTTATTTAAGAAAATACTTTGTATACTGACCCTGAACTGTTCTGAATATTTACAATTTGATTTATTATTATTTTTTACTTTTTACTTTTTCTTATTTTTTATTTTGATGACTTTCATTAAGTAAAGTTAATTTCCTTTGTAGAAAAGGAAAAACGTTTCAACTCAAACGTAATATAAAAATATTAAAAAAAAGTTATGAAAACTAATTTTTTTTGTACATTAAAAATAAAAAAAAACCTTCATAAAAAAAAATCTCCCACGGTTTCTCCTTTTCTTTATATTCTTAAATTTCTCATCCATTAAATATTTCCCTTTTGCAATTAAATTATTATTGTGCACGCAACGTATCTTTATAACGTTAAAATTTGTCTTAACCACACTGACGTAAGAAAAAAGATAATATACGTCACTATACTTTTTAATTGACATTATTTTGAAGTACCTTGAATATAGAAAATAAGAGGAAGTCTTTCATGTCCTTATTTTCTTATCACCGGAAGAACACATAGATGATAAAGATATAAAGCATTGTTTAATGTTTAATCAATATTTGTAATCTTCCTTTTTAGAAATAACAAACAAAAATAAAAAAGGATGTTGAAGAGTCCTTTTTTATTGTAGTTTTTAATATCTTCTTTATATATTTTGTTCATCATTAACTGTCATTACATTAGTCCTGTTCCCATGAGATTTAACAATGTTTTTGTATTTTGTTTTCAGGATTTCACCTCATTAAAGTAAAAATGTTAAAGTGGACAGTTACAAAACGAACTGAATGTTCAGATTCACTTAGTGGAACATCAACAACAATACATTCACGTCGTTCATTAGGTACATTATCACGTGGAACACCACAAACAAGTAATCGTGGACATAATAGACGTTCTTTGGGTACAACAGCACGACGAAAAACATTAATTTTAAATAAAGAAAATCAGTTCACATCAACACCTTATCGTTTTACATCGCCAAATACATCAACACCATTTGCAAAATTAGATACAAATCCACTAAGAGATGTTAGTAATTTAACACCGAATACAACACCAACAACACCACAAAATAGAAAGCGACCATTTCAAGATTCACCACCACCATCAAGTTCTGTTTTACGGCGACCAAATCCGCCACAATACGCATCAACCCTTCCGGGTTTTGATATTGAATATTCACCATGTGGAATGCAGTCAGCACCACTTTTTGCATTACGAGGATTAGGAATTGCTGATTCATATTATGAAAATCCACGATATTTTAATCGTGAAGATCCACCTCCATGTAAACGGGCTAAACCGCCACCTTCTGAAAAATTTTTAACACCACTTGCTGATCGTCTATCTGAATTAAGATTCAGTAAAATGAGTTTTAAGAGAAATAGTTTAAGAAATAATAACAATAATATTCCCAAGGACGAATCGTTAAGTTCATCTGCAATGGGTGATACCGCACTTGGTAAAATGATTGATGCAATTTTAGAAAGTGCACGTAAAGAAACTCATCCAATTCCAACTAAATCAATTTCATTTCGTAAACATAAAAATAAAACTGTAGAAAAACAATTTTCTAATTCTGATTTATCAACTTATACACCAGCTGAAGATCCAGCAAATGATTTAAAAAAATTTGAGGATCATCTTTATCTTTCGCCCAGTAAATATTTAGAAGCAGCTGATAGAACAATTATTTTAGAAGAAACTTCTGTATACAATGAAAGAGAAGTAAAAACACCAGATCCAGAAGATGAAAAAGCCAGAAATAGTTTATTATCAATTAAAAAATCAGATCCAAAAGATTTAGATTCTGGAACTCCAATAAATACATGCGGTTTAAAACGTAGGAAAGCAGTTAGAAGAAAAATTCATAGAGTTGATTCAGAAAGAATTGGTTTAACAATACCAAATGGAATACCAAATAGTCCTTGTAGTATAGAAAAACATCCACGTCTAATTGGTTTAACACTTCCAAATGGGATTCCAAGTCCAGAAACACCTGCTGGACAATTTAAAAATAATTATAGTTGTTTACGTAAAAGTTTTGATAAATTAGCACAAATGGACACACCAAAAGAACATGCAATAATAGTTGAATCATGTAAAAAATTAGAAACAAAAGAAACTGATGTAACACCAGAAATTCAACCAGACGATTTACAAGGTAGTTCAACACCAACAGTACCAATATTATTTTCTGGTGGTATTAGAAGATGTTTATCATTTTCACCAGATGATGAGGAATCATTAGAAAAACGACGATCAATTGCATCATCGACAACATCAACACGTTCACTTAAAATGGGAAATGTTAGTGGTTCATTAGATCTGGCAATGTTTGTTGAAGGAAATAAATTAAATGTTCATGGTGAGTTGTGGTATGAAAAAACGCGACCAAACATTATTTATATTTTCTTTATTTTTATTTTATGAATTTTCTTTCTGTGTTTTGACAATTTTAATCTATAAAAAACTGTTTGTTTCTTTTTCTTTTATTAGTTATTCGATGTCGAGATCTTTATCGTTCCAGTGGCAACTCAATTAATGCCTACGTTAAAGTAAGTTCATTATATTTAATCTAATTCTTAATTTTTGTTTTACTGAACGATCATAATTTCATAATGATAATTGTTGTTGTTTGTATTTTACTTCTAACTTAAATTTTGTATAAGGCAAGAAAAAAACAATAATCAATTGATTGAATCAAATAAATCAAAGAAGAAGAAATTAATTTCAAGACATTTGGCGAATATATTTTATGTAAATTAAATGAACATAATTTTTAATAATTCAGTCAGAATTGTTTCTGATCTGTGCGTTATTATCGATTTCACATATGAATAAAATTTGAATAATTTAAGAAATCATATTCACAAAAGAAAAACTTTCTGTTAAAGAATTCAGGGTTGAACATTTGGATGAAATTTTAATATATTTGTGATGACAATGTCACTGCCATTAAAATCAATAATTAAATTTTCTATACTTCAAAATTTTCTAAATAGAAAATCCTTTTAATGTTTATAGGTTGCAGTTCTTCCATCGGATAATAATTTAGAAAATGGTTTTCAACGTACAGCAGTTCATCGTAATTCAAATCGACCATATTTTGATCATAGATTAATTTTTGATTTACATGAAACAAATACAACAAATAAACGTATACAATTAGCTGTTTGGCATCGGGACAGATATTGCAAGTAAGTTTAAACAAACATATTTATTTTTTCCTGTTTACAATGTTTATATTTATTATTCAGTGTCCTGTTAGAGGTAGATTTTATTCCAATTTAAAACATGATTCATTAAAAAGTCATGTTTAAACCACCCCCTTGTTGATGTCCTTGTTCCTAATAGATTTATATGCAATGTAAATAATAATACTTAAGAGGTACATTCTAAGAGACCCTAAAGTGATGACCCTTTCCAATATTCTATTCTAAATATATAATATTCTCTCTTTCTTTCTCTCTCTCTCTCTGTAATTTCTCTCTCTTTGTTTTATTTTTTTATTACATTTTTATACATTTATAGGGAAATTTATATACATTTTGCCTCTCTGTTACATTCCATTCTGAAGAGACTAGCTACACTATTTACTCAAGCCCCCACCCGTCACCACCCCCTAGCCCAGAAAAAAAATGTATGATTGTATTTGTATTTTGTGTTATGTGTCTGTCTGTCTGACAGAAAAACAGAACAAAATATAAGAAATAAAGAGAGAGAAACAACGATAGAAAAACATGCGCGCGAATATATTTTCAATTGAAATTCTAAATAAAACAAAAAAAAAAAAAATTTACAACAACAAAATAAAATAACCCAAAAACGATATTCTTCTGTCATTTTTTCTGTGCCTCTGCAACACACCAAAAATAAAAAGTGTGTGCTTTTAAATGTGTTTAAAAAAAAATTATAATAAAAAAGATGGAATAATTTTGTGTTTCTCTTTTTGTGGTTTTAAATAAAAAATAATATTTTCAAGTTGTCCTGTTTTTTTTGGTAATTTAAAATCAAAAGAAAATAAAATAAAAATTTTCCCCAATACAATAAAATAAGGGAAAAGAAAAAATTTGTGTAAAAATCAAAAAAATAGAAAATAAAATTAGAAGAAAATCAAGAGAAAGAGAAAGGGAGAGAGATAGAGAGAGAGTGTGAGAGAGAAAGAAAAATAAAGGAAAATGGAAGAAAATTATTTTGTGTGTATTGTATGGATTAACAATATTCTTACATTGCGCTGTTCTTGGATCGATTCAGCCATTTTGAATCAGTTCGTCTTTTGATTTTCATGCCGAAAAATTTATACATGAACGGCGGCGGCATTTTTTATTAAATAAAAAAGAATTAAATTAAATCAAATAATTTAAGTTTAGTTTTTTTTCTGTTGCTCCTATTTTCCCAAAATTTACTTTTGATGGTTCCAATTCCTACTTTTATTCGTGAAACTCCGTGAAATCCTGAACAAACCAAAAAACAAAAAAATTAAAAAAAAATTAAAAAAAAACTTAAAAATAAATAATTAACTAATAACAACAACAACAATAACAGTAACTGTAACAACAATAAAACACAAGCAGTAGCAGTACAGCAAACAACATTAGAAGAAGAAAAAGTAACTAAAAATTACACAAAAATTAATTAAATAGAAAAAACAAAAAAAAAAACAAAAGAAAAACAGTAAAAATAAATTCAATTAAACGTGCGTGTGACATGATTTTTCCTTAAAGTTTTCTATTTTCTATTTTTTTTCCGTTTTTGGTTTAAAACAATTTTTTTTCTTCATTTGTCATTTATCTTTTTTTTACACGAGAAGACAAAAGACAAAAAGAGTGTGTGTAAGAGAGAGAGAGAGAGAGAGAGAAAAAAATACAAACCAAAAAAAAAAAGGATTTCTAATTTTTTGTTTTTAATTTAATTTTGCCAAAAATAGCCAACAAATAAAAGAACGCACACACAAAACATACAAGACAAAAAAAAAACGGAAAAAAGTAAAGGGGGAAAAAACTAACTAGAAAGGAATAAAAGCGAAGCGATTAAAAATATAAATTCTAAAGGATAAGTTAGGAAATTGTGAGGAACGGACGAACTATACACACACACACACATATTATCCCATCCTCATTCTCTTCTCTTAAATAAAAATCTTAAAAATCAAATTATTCTAACAGAAAACAAAAAAACAAAATAAATTTAAAAAAAAAAAAACAACAACAACAACAAAAAGTTCAAAAAGTTTAAAAGAAAAATTTAGGTAAAATTATTAAAAAACAAAAGAAAACTAAAAAGTGCGTTCCTAAAAAAGCTATTTCAAAAGCTTTTAAAAGTAAAAAAAAAATTAAATATTTGGTATAGTGGTTGTGAAAGTTCAATTATTCTAAAAGAAAGAAAATTAAAAAAAAATTAAAAATCAAAATAAAATTAAAAAAAAAATTTAAAAAAAAAATAAAGGAAAAATTATTTATTAGGAAAAAAAAGTAAAAAAAAAGTTTGAGTTAAATTTTAATTTTTAATTTTTTTTTTATTCAAAAAGAAGAAGAAAAATTCTAAAGAAAAAAATCAAAAGTAAAACTCAAATGGAACAGAATTATTTCAACGCTTCGCTACTGAATGTAATTTTTTCAGATTTTTCTTTAGACACCAAAATTTTCTCTGCCAAATTTTCTTTTATTTTCATTTTTTATTTTTTTGTTAGGAAAATAATTTAAATAACTTAACTAGAAAATTCTTCTTCTTTTTAATTTTTTTTCTCGTTTTGTAAAGTGCAATTTCTATCTCCTGCCTTTTGACTCTTATTTGGTCCATAATTCCATTCACAGTTTATTAATTATCCCTTCATTGAATTATCCTTGAGAAATTTAAATTAGAAAATTCCTAATTAATAATTCACAAATTTTTTTTCTAACCACTTAGAATTTTTTCTTAATTTTAAACGTCAGCGATTTTCTATTAAAAAGTTTCCTCTTAACAAAAACATACAAAAAAAAAAACTCAAGTGCCCTACAAGCGCATCCAGCCAGCCAGTCAGTCAGTCAATGTGTGTGTAGTGTGTGTGTGTATGTGTGTACGTGTGTAGTGTGTGTGTGTAGTATGTGTGTATGTGAATAAAAAAAAAAGTTGTTGGATTTTCTAATATTGATGTGCGAAGTAAAGAAAAACTTATGTGGAATTTGTATTTTCCTCTTCTTCTCTATTTTTGTTTTTTTTTTTCATTTATATTTCCATTCTTTTCTTTCATTCTTTCTCATTCACCGTCTCCGTCTCTGACTCCCTTCTTCTTCTTCTACTTCTTCTTATTATTGATTTAATTAAATGAATGAAGGGTTTTTTGGGAGTTGATTTTATTTTTAATATGATAAAACAACAACAACAACAACAAAACTAAAACAACTAAAATGTTGTGGTTTTTATTCTCTCTCCCTCTCTCTGTCACTCTTACACACATTTCTACTCTTTCTTCTTATTTTCTTTATATTTTTAAATTTTATCATTTTTTGCTTCTCTTTTGCGTTTTCTGTTTTTTGGGGAAAAACCATTAAAAAATTTTTTGTTTTCTGATTAAATTGAAAATTGATCAAATTTTCTTTTTTATTTATTTTTAAACGTGAGAGAGAAAAAAATGTAATCTCAACATTTTTCCTTTCTTATATATTTGTTGTTGTTGCTGTTGGGTTAATTAAAAATTTATCAAAAAAAAAAAAGTTCACAAATTAAAATAAAACATTTATTTTTATTGGCCCTTTTTTTTTGAGTTGTTTTACTTTCTTGTAAAGAGGAAAGACCGAAAGAAGAAGAAGAAGAAGAAGAAGAAGGCGGCAGAAGAAAACAAATCGATTAAAGCGCCGCTAACCAATAAAATAAAACAACAAAAACAACCAAAATATAGGAAAGCCGTGTGCTTTCTCTTGTGTAATAAAATAAATAAATTAAGGGAAAAAATAATAAAATATAAAATGAGGAAAATTGAGAAGAAAATTGAAAATTGAAAAACAGAAAAATGAAAACCTTGACTTTTGACCGATATCGAGCATTTTTCGTTTTTATTCGATGTTTCTTCTTTTTTCGAATAAATAAATAAAAAAAAAAAACAAAATAAAAAAAAACAATAATAATAACAACAGTCTAACTACACAAAAAATGTTTGTGTGTGAGAGAGAGAGAGAGGGAAATAAAGTCAATTTAAATAAATAAATTGAATTTTATTTTCTATAAATATAAATTACACACATACAGAAGTGTAATATTTAGTAGAAGCATATAGAAAGGTGAGGAATTATGAACGTTGACCGGGTTACGGGGATCGGGGAAAGGGAATTAAAAAAAAAGAAAAAAGGAAGAAGAAACGGTTACGGGGAAAGCTTCAGAGAAAAAAACAGAGAAGAAGAAGAAGAAGAAGAAGTTGGGAAAAAAGGTATCGTACAAAACCAATAAAAAAGGAAAAAAAAGTAAACATTAAGCACACACACAAAAAAAAACTAACAACAACAACAGCAACAGCAACAACAACATAAAAGAAAAACCAATTAACTAGATATATAATAACATAAGAAAGGAAAATATATATATGGGGCAAAAGTATACACACACACGCACATTTCTCGAAAGAAAAAAAAAAAAGAAAAACCCAACCGAATGAAAAAAAATTACAAAATAATAAAATCAAAAACAAAGAAAAAGCGCCCATGAATAAAGTACCGTTTTTTGTTAAATAATCAAAATTTATTAGACGCACTAACAAGTACACCAACAACAACAACAATAATAACGACGATAAAAATTAAATTTAATATAAATCGCAACTAACACAATCTTTTTTTTTTGTTCACACACTCAAAAATCAAAAAGCAATTCACCAAACAAAATAAAAAGCGCTAAATAATTTCTAAATCGGTAAAATCAGAAGAATAAAAAAATCAGAAAAAAACTAACTTATAGAAGCTAAAATTAAATTTAGAATGACGGAAAAGGAAAATTAGATTAGGGGCTGCTACTTAGCACAAAAACAAAAACAACAACAGTAAAATACAAAGTAACACAAAGAAAAATGAATTAAGAGTGACTAACTAAATTAATGTAAGATATAGTTTGTAGTTGGAGTAGTTGGAATAAGTAGTAAATATAATTAACTAACTGCATAAGTAACTAACTAACTAACTAACTACACTTGACTATATCTAAGGTTAATTTTGTCGTGTAATATTAAAGTATAAAATAATAGAAAGCACATGCACACGAGAACACGAGGATTACATGATGTGATTTTTTTTTTGAATTTACAGAAACAAAAAAAAAATAAGGAAGGAAAAAGAAGAACAGAGAAAAAAAATGGAATGGTGGAAAATGTTAATGACCTTGAGGGTTAAAAATATTTTCTATTATTTTTCTATTTTCCTTACGAATTTATTTTTCTCATTTTTCTTCTTTATTTTTTTTTTTTTGACTTTAATTTTTTTCTGTTGCGTGATTTCCCAAAAAAAATTCCTGAATTTAAAAATAATTTTTTTTGTTTTGTGCGGTTCACCATTTTTCTGTTTCCTTTGACATTTTCTTTTTTTTTTTGTTTCTTTATTGATTGCATTTTAATTTATGATTTCCTTCTCTTTCTCTCTCTTACTTTCTTTCACTCTCTCTCTCTCTCTCTCTCTCTCTCTCTCTCTCTCTCTCTCTCTGTCATCATTGTCTATATTTGTCTGCCCTTACCCCACTCTATAATAGCATAAAATATTATTAGAGACATTTTTACTTATTTATTAAGAAGTTAAACAATTATTGAAAAGGGCAAATACCTTTCTTTAGTTTCGTTTAGTTTTGACTTATTTTCATTTTTAGTTTTTCTTTTTTTTATCTACTTTTGCAATAAAAATTTATTATTTTTGTAAAACTAGAAACAACTAAAAACAACCAATAAGAAACCAATAATAAACGATTATGGTAATTTTTGTGTTTTTGTTTTTTTTTTCGTTTCTCGTTTTTTGATTTCATTTATTTAAGGTCTACTGAAAATCTATAATATTGAATCTTATATAGAGTTCAAATCAAAAAAGAAAAGACAAACATTTTTTATGTATTTGTTGAATATTTTAGAAATGTTTTATTTTTCTCTTTTTTTCCCTCTTCACATTTTCCTTTTGTTTTTGGTTTTTTCACAATGTCTCTTATGAAGAATAAATATTAGTAAAAATAGAAATTTATGATTTTTTATTGATGACACAATATTTTAAAGCTACTTTTATTTTCACAAGTTTATTTACATTTTAAATCTGTTTACTAGTATATTTTTTTACTAGTCTAACCTGGAAACAAATGATTTCATTATTTTAATTTTAATTTTTCATTTTCAATTTTTTTCTTTTCCTTTTTGTTTCAATTTTTTTTCAAAACAGACACACAACCCCGCTTTTACTTGGCATTTTACTCATCTCAATTTATTCAATTACTATATTGAATTACAAAATTAACAAAAGAAAAATTATAAAAGACCAAAGAAAAGAAAAAAAACTATGTCGTTTGTTTCACAAACAGTAGCGGGTATATTAAGAGGTACAGCCTCAACAAATAATGATTGTAATAAGTACTGCTGTCAAAGACATCAGTGCCATCTAGGAAAAAATATAAAAGTTGTGAAATCATTAAGTATTGATAAGAAGAAATCAGATAGTATACTATCACTTGGATCTGTTGGCCAAATTGTGGACATCAAAAATCAAACGGACTGACACAAAATAAATAATGAGTGAGTTAAATCTCAATCAAATCGATTGCTTCTTTTCTCTTTTTTCCCCCCAAAAAAAAATTAATAAAAATTAAAATTACCAAACCAATGTAACCAATTTTATTAAAGATTCAAACCAAAATATAAACTAAAAATAAAATGCACCTGCACGCAATTAAATGTACCTACACACAACAATAACAACAACAACAACAACAACAATTACCAAAATTTAAATCGACCAAAATCATAAATCTTCGATTCCTTTTGTATAAAAAACCCCAAAAAAAAAATAAAAAATTTTAACACGCACGCACTTACACACATACTCCTTATCACAACACATACATGCATTATACATGCTACATGCAAACAATCACACACACACACACACACGCACGTTTATTTATATGTTTTATAAAATTTAATCCAAAAAGCCAAAAAAAAAAATATAAACAGAAATAATATAATCAGACAACAACAACAACAACAAAAAAAGAACAGCAAAAGGAATGTTCATTTTTGAGATTTTTTTTTCATGACCACTTCCTTAAATACAATCCGAACGAAGTAGAAGTGGATGTGGAAGTCCGTTTTTGTTCTGTTTTTTTTTTTTTTGTAAATAAATATTTCTTTCCTTTTTATTATTATTTTTTTTTCTTCATCTTCTATTTGGCCGTTAGCCAATTAAAAGAAAAGAAGACAATAACAACAAATTATGATGGATCTAACAATTCCAAAATAAGAAGAAGAATAGAAAGAAAAAAATAATACACAAGAAATAAACAACAAGAATATTGTCTCTGGTCTCCTTAGAGAGATAGTATGGGGGGGTGGTTGGAAGAGGATGAGGAAAATAAAAATGTCACAATTTTTACAATCAAAAAGGAAGAAGAAGAAGAAGAAGAAGAAGAAAAAAAATAGACAAATCGATTTAACAAAATACATTTTCTTTTATCTTTATTTCTTTATGTTTAAATATTTTTTAAAGATGATTGATGTCTTCGCATTTCTACTAATTTTCTCTGTCTCTCTCTTTGTCTCTCTCTTTCTCTTTATCTTTATCTTTCTCTTTCTCTGTATATTTATATGGTACTATCCTTTATAAATGTTTCCTTTTTTACTAAGTAATTAAATAAAAATAATTTAACAAAATTTAAAATTTAAAATAAAAATTGAAAATTAATTAATTATTTTACTTTTCTTTTCTTTTTTCTTTCATCATTTTTACAGACGCAGTGAATTTATAGGATGTATGTCATTTCCTGTTAAAAATGTACTCAAAAAGGTAAATAAAAAATGAAATACAAATAATAAAAAAAACCCCCCACTTATCACGACCTTACATTTTTTTTTTAAATATTTTTTTGTAACGTCATTACATTCTTTTTATAATTTTGAAAATTTTCCTCTAATCGAATACGACACACTAAAACAGAAACTACTTGTACCGACATCTGCACTAATAAACCTATACATACGTGTATACATGACCTACCTTACCTATAACCACCTACACACACACACACACACACATTTACCTGAATGCTTTTTTTTTATGTGTTTACAATTTTTTATGTAATAATTGTCTAATTATTTTAAATTAGGGTTAGAAAATTTAAATGACGTTTAGAGGACATTAAATTTGTCACTTTTGTTCTTCCATTTGTTAATTTTTCTTCTTATGTTTTTTTTTGTGTTTTTGTTTTTTTTTTTGGTTGCAATCATTTACCTTTTGTCTGAATAGTTTATTAGATACAATTTATATTGTCTTTATCTTTGTATTTTATAAAAGGGGAATAGAAAATAATATTATTATTGTTATTGTTATTGTTATAAATAAAGAAAAGGGTTTAATACAGACGCATAAATACATTTGTAAATACGTAATAAAGTATTATGACTAAGATGAAAAAATAAAAACCTCTGTAATACGAAGTCATTTTTATTTGCCTCTTTGAATTATTAATTTTTCGATTTATAAAATTAAATGAACTTTTTTATCACATTTACCGTCCTCAGTGTAAAAATTTTTTATATTGACTGGGAATAAGTTAGAATATTGTCTTGTCCTATAAATAGTTGAGATGAGATCTCACACCTCCCACCACTCTAAGCATTAATTTATTTCTTTTTAAGAATATTTCTCTTTAAGAAGATTTTTATTAAAAATATAATATAGGCAAAAGAACATAAATTAATGGAAAATCTTAAATACATAAATTTTCATCCCTTAATTTTAATATTTCAAAGTAAAAACAATTTAAAATATTAACAAGCAAATAGAAAAATTATGACTGTGTACGAATTACCGGGGTCTTTTTTTTAATACTGATTTACGTCACATTTACAAAGATGCATAAAATAATGATTTAAAATGAAAAATATGAGAGAAGATCTTAAATTTTCACACTATCTGTCTCTCTTTCTCTATTTTTCTTCTTGAATTTATGTATCGACTTTTTCTTTCATTGACGTCAACATAAAAACGCTGTGTACGCCATGCATTATAGTGTTTTTTTATTACATACATTATTTTCATTAATCCTGAGAGAAAATAAATTTTAAATAACTTGATAATAGAAGAACAATTAAATACACTTTGCAGTCAGTACTAAACAATTTTGTAGAATTCATTAGAAGAACAAATAGAATTTCTAAAACACAATTGCGCTTCAGTTTAAAGGAATCGAAATATCTTTAATGACTCGAATCGTATACTTGGTCTTAGTACTTGAAACGGGAATGTGATCATCCCTCTTTGTAAAGACAAAAAAAAGAGCATCCGTGCATCCTCTTTTAATGTTTCCTGTCTTATGAAGTAGGAGAGAAAAACATTAGATGCGATTTATGCGATTCTTGGAACGTACAAAGGAAATTGATTTTATTTTTAAAATCCTTTCAATCCTTTTGAAATAAATTTTAATTAGTTCTTTTCAACAATTTCTAGATTTTTTTCCAATTTTTTTCTTTGTTTTTGCTTTAAGCAAATTTATATCTGTGCACTAAAAGAATGAAAAGAATTTAAAATATAAATTCAATGGATGAAAACTAATGAAAATGATTTAAAAAGAATTTTCCATAAAAATGTTAAAAGTTAAAATTCTTTCAATTTTTTATATTCGAAATTCCACTTAATTTTGGTTTGAAATTAATTCTCGTACAAATGTTTCCATTAAATTTAATTATTTATTTTAATTGTTTGACGTTAACGCGGTTTGAATTTACCAAAAAAAATTAAGTGTAATCGACAGATAACTGAAATTTATAGATTTGTCCAGAACGTGAGGAAAAGAATAGAAAATCTAATTGGTTTTCGTTTGTTAAAATAATGAATAATAATAGCGAATAATGAATTTTTTAACAAACACAAAACAAACAAATTAAAAATAAATAAAATGTTAAAACAAAGTAATTCATCAAGAACAGGGAACGGGAGGGTAACCATGTTACAAAGTACTATTTATTCAGCAAGCATAACTATAAAATTCATGGATTAATTTTTCATTTCAAGTGAAATTTCTGTTTAACAGTTTTTTTTAATAAATAAAACAATGAATTAATTATTTAAATGTACAAACATTTGGTTAAAAACATTTTCTATAAATTATGTAATGAAAACCATCAGTAAAGCTTCATAATAAAATTTACAAAATAAAAAAAAAAAAACAAAAACAATCAACTTTTAGAAAACTATCAACACTTTTTTGTTTTGCTTCTGTTTTTTTAAAACGAAAACTTTTCTATAGAAATTAAATATTTAAAAGAATTTAAATTTATTGAAATTTTCCAGCAAAAAAACAAAAAATGGATAAAAAAATTTAAAAGGAGAAAATGTGGAAAATTTATGAAGGGAAAAAAAGAAAAGAAGAAGAAAAAAAAGTCAAAACTTGTTTATTTATGAAAGTTGAAAAAGTTTGCTATAAACATTTTTTTCAAAAAAATATATTTTCACCGACTTCATACTGTTTGGCCTTCTGAAAAATCGGATGTGCTTTTTTTTTTTGTTATCATTATTTTAGAATTTAAGAAAAAAAAAGAAAAATCTTTAGAGAAAATTTGGTAAAATAAGGGAAAAAAAACAAAAGGAAACCAAAATAACATTTCTATCATAAAAGATTTACAGTTTATTAGTTTAAGTAAAAGGTCAATTATGTTTATTTAATTATAATAAATTGTTAGTTAGAATATACAAGTGAGACTTTAAATCTAATTATAATAATCCAAAATGAAATAGTAAAAGTATTAAGATTGTCAGGTTTTCAACAAGACTCACCTAACCATCCCCAAATAAATCCTATATATATATAAGACAAATATAACGATAGAAAAAGAGCTTTTTATACAAGACAATAAAGATTTATTTTGTAATTAATTATGTTGTTCATGTTTTGTTTATTTTCTGTCAATAATTTAACTATAATTAATTAATTTTTTTATTTATTGTATTTTAGGAAATCAATGGATCATTTAAATTACAACCACAATCTTGTTTGACTAATCCAACACCACCAATTGCAATGGGTGAAAATTCACAATCAAGTGTTGAGGAAGTGATAAGTCTTGATGATGGTGTTGCAACTGAACAAAATTCACAATCAATAATAGCGTTTAGTAAAAAAGCAATACATCAAAGGGATGCTGATGAAAATCTATTTTTAAGATTTCTTGAATTAGACCCGCCATTAGAATCACCAACCGCAACAACAGGTACAACAACAACAACAACATCAACATTATCAACTATAACAGTTGCAGCAGTTGCAGCAACATCAAATATTTGTAATACACAAAGACGTAATTCAACATTTAAAGGATGTGTAGGTCGTACACCGTTTACAATAACAAAACGGCTTGTACGTACCAGTGATAAAGGTTTTGGTTTTTCAATTGTATGGACACATCCGCCACGTGTTGAAAAAGTTGAAAATGGTTTATCAGCTGATAAAAGTGGAATACTTCCTGGAGATTATGTGATCTTTGTTGACAAACATAATGTTGTTACAATGCCAGAAATAGATATATTAAATTTAATACGTTCACAAGGCAGTACACTTTTATTGGAAATATTTCGTAGATCATCAAGACCAGCAAATGGTATTAAACCAAGAGTTGCAAGTATTGTAAGTAATACATTACCAATTGAAGAACAACAAGCTCCAGAAACACCGGTACGAACTATAACCCCAGCACCAACACCATCAATAACACCAGCACCGGCACCACGCTCATCAACCGCCTGCTCAAATGCTTCAGTATCTGTTGAGACAACATCAAAACGTCGTCTTAATTTACCACAAGTCACATTCAGCAAGGAGGTAGGACAAGGTGTTATTGTTTAGAATTATACAAAATATAAATATTTGCTTATTATAATTTCTGTTCTTACTTTCTTCTTCTTATTATTTTTCATGATTATTTTTATTATTATTTTTATTAAGTTTTTATTTGTTGTTGTTACATTAATAAATATTCTAAAATATAATTGAAGAAATTTTTGTTTTGATTACGACAAATCAAAATATTTTACTTTACTGTTAAACTTATGTAAATTTGGAAAACTAAAAAAAAATAATAGAAAAAGGGTCAACATTGAAATTCATTTGAAAATTAAAATAATATACAGAGACAAACATAAACTCATTCTTTAACTTTTGACAGAAAAAAAAATGGCGTGAAACGTGCGATTTAAAAATTAAATAAAAAAAAAAAATGAAAACAAACTTTTGAAGTTTTTGACTTTTTTTTCTTTTATTCTAAAGTAAAATATTTAATTAATTTACATAATGAAATGACGTTATTTTAGAAATTTGTAAAATAATTCATGAGACATAAAAAAAAAAATAGGTTTAAGATTTGTAAAAATAAAAAGACAATTTAAAGTCGTTAATTTGGCGGCAAAGACACGCTTTCTTTTTTTTTCTTAGATTTAATTTAATTTTTAATTATTTTAAGGACACACAAATTTTTTTTTCTTTCTCTTTAGTACAATTCTTTAATTTATTTGATTATTCTTATAATTTTTGTACACAAAAAATTATTTTTTTTAATAAAATTAAATTTTATAACTTCTACAAAAATAATAATCGAAATGAATCTGCAATAAAAGAGCGATGTTTATGTAAATTGTATATTTTTTAAGAAGAATTAATTAAAACGAAGAAAAAATTAAGATTTAGACTTTTCATGGATGATCAACCTGTAAATGAGATGATACGAAAACGAAAGATTCATTTCAATTTTATTTGGCATAAGTTGAATTTCCATTTTTATTTTATTCTTCTCTCTTAATGTTTAGAATTTAGTCTTTAGAAATTTTAAAGTTTAGAATTTAAGATACACAAATATTATTTATTATAATTCATTAACTCATCCTCTTCGTCCTCATCCTCTTCCCACCTCTACCCATTTTAATATTAATTAGTCTTAATCATTAATTATTATTATTTTTATTCATTTTATTATAATTTATTTATGTTTACTTATTTTTTAAATTCTTCATTTATGTTTTGTAATTAAAAGAAAATTGTTGTAAATATACAAACTCAAGTTGCTTATATAAATTATGTTGTTATGTTTTTTTTTATTTATTTCTTCCTTATTTTTATTGTTTTACATAATTTAAATATTCCTTTAAATATTTTAATTATGATGTGTGCTTTTGTATGAAGTGAAACAAGATGGTGGAAATGTGCTAGTTATGCCAATTAAACTAGATTAATTATACATTATTACTTTTTTAATGTAAAATACCAGTGAACAAAACCTGGAAAATTTTTGATCAGGTAAAAGTTCGGGTTGAGACACCAAAAATATCATAACAAATATTTAAAAGTATTTGGTTTGTATCTGGCCTGCAGATTTTAGATACAGAGGTATGATGGTTTTTTCCCTCGGTATAAGACAAAAACGTTTACCATCATTGAAAAAAATAGATGAAGTGTCTGTTGTGTTTTAAAATGTTTATTCCTAAATTTAATTAAAACACACGAGAAAAACAACAAGCAAATGGTGGCAACTCCCTTTTTTTTGTCTTTCTGTAAATTTATTTATAAGACGGATGAACAATAAACAAATTACTGCCTTATGTGTTTTATTTGTCATCCGAAACAATAATAATAATAATAATAATAATAATCATAAACTATTTTAGTGTTTGCAAATGTTTGTAGTAAAACTAAAACAAGAAGAAAATTTCTCACACAAAATTTCATTGTAAAAACAATAAAACACAATACACATTATTCGTTTATTGTCTCATTACTTTCTCCATTTTTTATAATGAATTATGACTCAATAAAGCCATCATGTGTTGAAAACTATTCTCTTGTAATAATCCATAAATTCTACCATCAACCCATTATGATACATAAATGACAATATACACTGTGATCTGTACATTACGATGAATTTCAATACAATTTTCTACTATACTGATTTCTAATGCTTCTTACAAATTATCTACAATATTTTATATGTGTTGTCGTTTGTTGTACAAAATTTTCACGTTGTATTCAATTTTGATAAATTCATTTTATGGATTAACTTTCTTTCCTTTATTTTCTTTCTACTTTGATGAATAGAATTACATTATTGTGTTATTGATTAAAGAATTACATTCAGTAAATATTAATATTGTTCCCCCGCTTGATCCATTTACAGAATTTATGTAGAAACATTTGCAATAATTTAAAATTGATTTTTTCTTTCAGTTGATGTTGTGAAATATTAAATATCTATTAAGAAAATGATAGTTCATTCCCCCACCCTCTTCTATCTAATATCATCCACTTATAAACACCCACCCATTTATAACCCCATAAACAGACTACACTATTTCTCACTATATATTGCATAAAACATTTTAAAGCTTTTATAAATTATATCTTAAAGCTTTTCTAATCAACTCACTTTAAATATTGTTACACTACATATTTATATCTTTTACATTATACAATTTTATGTCTTCTTTAAAATGTTTTACACAAGAATGAATAGAATTTATTATAATATAAACAATAAATTATAAAGACGTAATCAGGCAGATTGCATGTTGCACAGAAAATGTGATTAGAGAAAATAAAAAAAAAAAGGAAAAATTTATGAGAATAATTTATTTCTGGTAGCAAAAGCAAAAAGAAAAAACGTGAACTAGTGTACTAGTAACATCGTACATGAATATTTTTCTTTCATTCAAAATTTATAAAAATTCTGACGTCACAGAACTTTGTAAAATTATTTTTATCTTTTTTTTTTAAAGTTTGTTTTAAACTTAGAACTTTTCGAATGATTGTTATACTTGTTAAAATAATAATTGAACATAATCAATATTCTATTGTTTCTCCTATATTTCTAACTAACCCATCCCATTTTTTTTATTTATTTCTGTTAATCCTATAAATTATTAGAAGAGAATATAAAAATTTACATTATTCGTGAATAAATTTCTATTGTTACGTTATCAATTTTAATTGTGTTGTGTACTTTAAATTAGGAGACTAGGTTTATAGGAAGAAAATATTTAATCGATAATCTTTATTGTTATTTTGCCTTTCTTACAGAATAAAAAAGAAAGCTTTTAAATGATAATTATCTTTACTTAATACAAGTGTTACCTATACTTGAAAAACTTTAAGAATTGCATATTATTTTTCTAGCACTGTTAAAAATTTATTAGAACAAGATAAATATTTTCAATGGCTTTACATTTTTTTTTTGTTATATAGAAGAAAATTAAGAACAAAAGAAGTTCCCTTCTTTAAAAAAAATAATTATTGTTTATCTAAAAGATTATCTTTTCTTTTCTTTTAATGAAAATTTCTTTAGTCTATTCATCTACCAACAATGGATGATCAACGAAGAAAAATTATCTATCAATTGATTAATCGTGAACAAAATTTAGTAACAGCATTACAATTTGGTATGGAAAGATTTGTATCACCAATGAAAGAAAGAATTGATTTAATTTCACCAGGTGATCATAGAACACTTTTTCAAAATATTGACGAGGTAATAAAATTATTAGAATTTTTTCTTATATATGAATTAAATTTATTAAATTATTTATTCTTATATTTAGATATTAAGAATATCTGAAGATATTTTAGAACAATTAATACAAGATGATCATGAACCACATTATCATTTTGTATCAAGAGTTTATTTATCAAAGACAACAGCAATATGTGCAGCATATAAAAAATATTGTAATGGTTTAAAACGGGCTGATTGTGTATTAGTAAATAAAAGTCGTAATACAAATTCAGAATTTATGAATTTTATATTATTACCAACAGTACCAAGAAAACGTCCTGATTTAACAACATTTATTCATCGTCCATTACAACATTTTCGTGAAATGTTAAAACTTTTACAAATAACATCATCACACTGTCGTGTCGATAGTGATGAATTAAGAAATTTTTCATCGATTATTAATGATTTCCAGGTAATTTAAAACAGTGTTTTTTTTTATTTCTATTAAACAAAATAAGAAATCATTAAATTTTATTGTATTTAATTTTCATTTCTGTTTTCTCATTTATTTTTGTTTAAAGAAATAACTGAAATGTTTTCTATTTTAAGGCAGCTTATAGAGAAATAACAGTTGGTGGAGGTTTAATGGAACCACTGGGTGAGGGTAAACCACTTTTAACATTACAAGATCTTGAATCGAGATTAGTATTTACAAGATGTAAACCATTTATATTGGCTGCACCTGGTCGTCAATGGATTTTTGGTATATAATAAACAACAGAAAGTCTTTTAATTTTTGTATTAACAAAAAATATTTGTTTTGTGTTTCTTTAGGTGGAGATTTATCTCGTGTTGAAGGACGTTCTATAAAACCATATTGGACTTTACTGTTTAGTGATATTCTCCTATTTGCTAAAGTTAGTCGAGATAGAGTACTTTTTATAACTGAAGAGCCGCTTCCATTAGCCAATATTACTGATTCATGTTTTAATATAAGAAAAAAAGGTTCAAAGTTTCATCAATATAATTAATTTGACACAAATCTAACCATCTTCTTTTTTATGTTGTAGCAACTGAATTTCGAATAACAATTGATCCAAATGGACGAACAGCTGAAAGTCCAACAGCCCATTGTGCCCCAAATTTAACAAGTACACCAAGACGAAATGCAAGACGACGTAGTATTGTGCTACGTGCACCATCATCAGAACTTAAAGCTGTCTGGCAAAATTTACTACAACGACAAATGTAATTTTTTATTTTTTTATTTTTATTTCGATTCTAAATCCATTTTTTTAATATTGTTTATAGATTCCTTGTAAATGCAGCATTAGAATCAACTCCACTAAGTAGTCCATTAGAATCTCCAGATGTAATGCATACATTTATACCATTAAGTGATATTGGTGTTGCAACAACATCAATGGCATCAATAAAATTATCATCAATGGATAGTATTCCGCACAAAAATCATCAGGTGCGTCCTATTCGAATAACATCCTCTTCCTCTTCCTCTAATTCTGCTCATTATTACAACATCAACAATACATCAACAACAACAACAAATACAACAACAATTGGTAGTACATATAATAAAATGACAACAACTGGTACACAAGTACCAACATATTTAGGAACTGTTAAACTTTGTAGTATTTTAAATAATAATTTAGTTAATTCAACAACAACATCATCAACATCAACATCGACCTGTATTGGAAGCAATAATAATATTACAAATATTAATTTAAATAATATAAATAATATAAATAATAATAATAATAACAATAATAATAACAATAGTAAATCATTATCAGCTATACCAGAATCAATTTCAGAATTACCAGAATTAGTTGATGTTAATTCACAAATATTAAGTAAATCATATAATGAGGATCAAGTAAATCCTGAATTATTTTTAAGTAATGAATCATTAATATGTTATTCACCACCACCAAATCCAAAAACATTAAATTTAAAATTAAATTCAAAATTATCAAGAGATTTTTTAAATTCAACAAAACCATTAGTTGAATTTAGTCTTAGTAGTGTTGGACGTTCATTTTTTGATGAAACGGATGATCCAGATGAAGCATATATTAATTCTGAATTTGTGAATACACCAGAAACACCACCACCAAATATATCACCATCATCATCAAATAGATTTTCCGAAACATTCTCAAATGAATTTAATAAACCACCAACATCACCTAGTATTGTTGTATCACCATTAGTTGAAGATGAATTTAATTTTCTTGATGATAATTTTGGTGGTTCATGGGATTTACTTGAACTTGATCTTGATTTTCATGAAGTTAATTTAGATCCATCATTTGGTGTTGATGTACAAGAATGTATGTTTTTTGGTGATGATCCATATGGTGTATTACCGTGTCGTCCAACACCACCGGACTCATTGGATTTGTGATTTAATAATAATTATTATTTTCTTCATGATTTTTAACATTAACAACAAACAAGAATAACAACCAAAACAAGAAAAACAACAAAAAACATTAACATATAATAATATAATTAAATTTTCTCATTCTTCATTCGTATTACATACATTGAATATTAATTATTGATTATTATTATTATTAATATTATTTATAAAAAAAAATCCAAGTCCAACAAATGCCAATAAATTTATTTTTCTAACGCAAAGAAAACCGTTATAAAAACGAATTCGAATTTTAAAATTTGAAAATTTGATCCTTTTATCAAACACAAAAGCTTACAACCAAACACAGCCGTCCCCTTTCCCCCTCCACTATTTAACCAAGTTTTACCTTTTATTTATTTCTTCTTTTTTCCGCATTTGTTTCTGTAGAAAATCGTTTTCAATTTTTTATTTTCTCCTTAAACAAAAAGTAGTATTTAAGGATGGAAACTAAATAAATAAAAAAAATTTAATGTATGAAAAAAAAAAAAATATAAAAGAAAAAGTAAAAAAGAAAGTAGGAGAGAAAGAAAGTAAAAATACAAAATAAATAAATATATTTTTTTTTAAAAATTAAAAATATTAAAAAAATTTAATAAATAAAAAAATTAATTAATTGAAAAAGACAAAAAAACTTATTAAATCTAATCATCCAATCAAGTAAGTAAAAGTAGAAAACGAATTAAAAATTAAGAATAAAAGAAAACAAAAAAAAAAATATATAAAAAATCATTTTTAATAAAAACAAAAATAAAAAAACAAAAAATGGGAATTAGTTGCAAGGAGGAAAATGATTCAGAGTTGAGAATTTTGATTAGACGCAAAGAAATGAAGAGGGATGGGTGAAAAGGATTCAACTGTTTCCATTTTAACATTTATTTTTTCTAATTCAGTAAAAATACAATTTAAGGAATGAAAAAAAAACAAAAGAAATACTAAAGAAAAACTTTGAACTTCTAAAGAGAAATTTACGAAGGAGAGGAAATGTTTGAAAAATTATTTTTTAAAAATTTTAGAAAAAAAAAAACTAAAAGAGAGAATAAAAAAATGAAGAGAAAGCCGAAACTGGTACAAATGAAATAATTTATTTACAAATTAAATTAACTTTAAAAGGAAATTATTCCGACCGAGTAATAGTCGTCAAATGACAAAAATGAAAAAAAAAATCTCATTATATTTTTTTGGTCTCCCTCAAATCCCAAAGATCCCACACAATCTCCTAGAAACTTCCATTCCGACCTTTGGTAAATTTTTAAATGGAAAATAAAAAAAAAATAAGAGAGAAATAAAAAATAAAAATCCCCCTCTAAATTTAGATAAATGTTTAATTAAAAAATAAAAAAAAAAAGAAGAAAATTTAAAACATATTTTTTGTGATAAAAATTTGAGGAAAAAAAAAATATTTAAAGAAAATTTAAAAAAAAAATATTTAAAGAAAATTTTAAAAAGTTTAGAAAAAAAAAATAAAATCTCAAAAATGTTAGGCTCTAAATTTTACTTAGTTCAAATCTTTACAAAAACAACAACACTTAAATGTTGTAATTAAAAAATTTAAAATTTAAAATTAAAGAGGAAGAAGAAGAAGAAGAAGAAAAATGCGAAAGAGAAAGCGAAGAAAGAGAATGAGTGAAAAATATGGAAGAAGTGTGAACAAATATTAATGAACAGATTGAGAGAGAAAGCGAGAGAGTGTTGTAGTGAAATGATGAGAAGGGTAAAGAAGAAGAAGAAGATAAGAAAAAAAAACAAAACACAAATTTATGTATTTAAGAAAAAAAAAGAAAATGTATTTTTGTTTTAATTTCTAAATTTCATTTTTGTGAAAAAAAAAATAAATTTTCTTTTAAAAAAAATAACGCTTGTGGTTTTTTATTGAATTTTTCTTTTTTCCGATATTTTCTGTCTTTTGTCGCGTTTCAAAAATTAAATTAAATTTTTTTGTCCTTTTTTTTTATAAAAAAAAAAAAAGTTATTCGATTTTTGGAGAAAGAAAAATTTGGGATAAAACTGAAGATCAAGCGTATTTTTTTTCATTTTCATTTTCTTTTTGTTTTTGTTTTTCTTTTTCTTTTCATTTGTTTTTCTTAATTTATTTTACTGAAACAAAGAAAACGAATTGAAACTGCGTTTTAATAATTTAAAATAAAAAATAAATTAAAAAGACGATGATGAGAGAAAGAGAGAGAGAGTGAGTTGATCACAGAAATACAAAAAAAAAATTATCACAAAACACAAAAAAAAAACAAATTGAAGAAATTATAAAAATTTGTGATTTCAGTCACAGTCGCAGTCTGGTGATATTGGAAAACATTTAGAAGAATTAATTGATGAAAAATGTCGTCTTATAAATAAAGCGGGAACATCAAAAGGTGGTGCATGGCATTTAGCACAATGGATGAAAGGACAATTAGATAAAGAATCAATAACAAATCCAATATCTGAATCTGATCCACCTGTTGAAGATTGGAGTCCTGAAAAACTTAGAAAACGTTCAAGAGAATTACAATTGGTCGATGTTAATGGTGTTTGTCAAGCAGTGAAATTAGAATCAGGTGTAAGACGTTGTGATAGTAGAATGGAAGAAATTATACTAAGTGAAATTGATGAAGAAAGTAAAAGTCCATCAAGAAGTACAACATCTGATAGTCAGGTAATGTAGTTCCCCAATAAATGAATATACAAAATGAATCGTTTCCTCTTAAAATTAAAGTTCCAGTTCGATTTTGTAAAAGCCGGCAATATTTTGATGCTTGTAGTTTTTTTGTCCATTTCCAATCTAAAATTTTCCATAGCAAAACATTGGCGCTACATTTTAATATAAATTTTGAATTATTTTAAGAATTCTAAATTTGCCCTATAAAAGACAATTAATGTCCAAAAGTGGTTCCTACAATTTTTCATTTTCTAAATGATTTTCATCTAATTCGGCAAATAATATGTTAACGCTACGCCATTTTCCTGTTAATTACGGTTCTGTAGCTTAGAAAAATTCTAAAGAATAAAAGACATAAAAATAAGAACGTAAAGGGAACGATCCACGTTGTATAAGTAAAAAATGCTTCTGTAAAAATAAATCCATAATTAATATAAAAATTGCAAATCTTAATTTATAGATAACAGTACGCTCGAGTCCAATGGCAAATGCAATTGATAAAATTTCTGTATGTTTAAAATGTCATAAAAATTGTAAAAATAACAATTTAAGCCCTCCATCATTAAGTAATTCATTAAAAGTACAACATAGTCAATCATCATCAAATCATTGTTGTCGTACTGCATCTAGTGATAATAGTAGTAGCAGTAGTCAAAAATCATTAATAACAACAAGTCCAACATTAACAAATGATACAAATAGTAAATTATCTAAAACAGAAGCAGAATTACGATTCAGTGATAGAGATATATTTTTAATAAATGGTAATTGTACTGAAAATGAAAAACAAAACGCCAAAAATAATAATAATATTAATAATAATAATAATAATAATAATAATAATAATTATAACAATAAACATAATAATCATATTAATAATAATAGTTCAATTGAGAATCGTATAAAATGCCAAACACCATGTAAATGTAAATGTAATCCAGAACAATTTGATCAGACAACATTAAGCCCAGATGAATTAAAACATGAGACATGTAAATTATTAGATAATATACAAGAATTACATAGTATAAAACATTTAAAATATAATCAAAGAACAACAAATATAACACCAGATAAAAATTCACATGATTTATGTAAATGTTTATGTGATACTGTTGAAAAAGATAATGATAATGATGATGATGAATGGTCAATGATGCTTATTGGTTTAGCACAAATTAATCCAACATCATCACTTATACATATGGATCCATTTGAAGCTGTACCAACTATTTCTGTTGTACCACCAACACCTGAAGGACTTACTGCTAGATTTAGGTGAGTAAAAATTTGTCAACTAATATTAATCACTTAAAATAAATCTTTTTTTTTGTTTTGATATTTTAGCAATTTGTTTAATTCACGATCAAGGACAGGAAGTAGAGAGGAAGAAATATCACCAGAGAATTCACCAGAAGATTCACCATTGGACGAAGAACCACCATATAGAGCACTTAATGCTTCGTTACGAAGGTTTTTAAATATTTGTTGTTATCTTTTTCCTACTTTGGTACCTTTTTGAATTCCTCTTGAATTAATTATTCGTTACTCATTCGTGTAACAGGTGATGTTTTGTATTTAATTTTTTAATTAAAAAAAAAAAAACTAACATCTGGAAAAATAAAAAAAGTAATCAATTGATTTTCTATTTCTTATTTTATTCATTTTCTGATCATTCATGCATTGTCTCCCATTCAGCTTATACCCATCTCTCACTAAATCTTAGATACAATTATTTATTGTCTTTTTTTTGCAGATATGGTACAATGTCAAGTCTTGAAAAATTACCATCAGAAGATACAGATGATAAAACATATAATTCATCAGAGGAGGAAGAAGAAGAGGGAGAAGGAGAAGAACTTGATAATGATGATATAAAAATTGTAACAAAAGAGATTTATAGTAATACACAATCATTAAGAAATTGGACAGCACGTGCTGGTTCTTATGTTGTTGAAAAAATGTCATTTTTAGAAGAGTCAAAAGCATTTTTTGATAAATATTTAGGTAGAAAAGAAGTTTGTAGTGATCCGGAGGAGGATGTTTTAGATGAGTGTACATCAGGTGCAACATCTGGTGAAGAGGTATGGGGAACACCAACAAGTGGTGGTGAAAATGAAGAAATGCATATGTTTAATTCAGATAATACACATTCTGTAAGTTTTAAAAAAAAAATTCTTATTTACGTCCATTAAAGAAACCAAATTTTTAATGAACAAAAATCAAGAAGAAAAAAACACCAACAAAACAATTGAATAAAATTAAATATTAATATTTCTTATTAGTCACCAACAAAATCATCATCATCAATGACCGGCGATGATGATACAGAATTAATGATGGATGAATTATTAATGGCACCACCAATGTCTGCTAATTCATTAAGTACAGTACGTGGTTTATTACCAAGGTAAGTCCGGACTGGGTTCTTTATTTATTAATTGCTATAATTATTCATTATTATTATTATTATTGTCACTCCTGAGAGTGTCATGTAGCCATTATGTTACAAAAATTTTAATTTTATAGAAACTAAACTAAACTAAACTAAAACTTGAACAACAACAAAATTATTAAACAAAACAAAAACCAATTAATTATTTATTTATTTATTTATTTATTTAGAGAATTAGAGAATTATTATTATTATCTAAAACCAATTAATATTATAATTTAATTATTTAGATTTTATTTCTTTTACGTAATATTTTATATTTGTTTAGACAAAAAGAAAGAAAAAAATAGAAACAAAAATTAATTTAGAAATTAAAAATTAGAAGTTTTCTATTTTTTTTTTTGTTTTTCTCCAATTTTTTATTTTGTTGGTTCAACAAAAAAAAACCAAAACAAAATCAAATCAAACAAAAACGAAACAAAAAAAATAAATAAAAAAATTGTAGGCGAAGATTAGAGCCTCTGTTTGAAGAAGATACAGAAAGTGCTGATTCTGATGATGACAATTCTCCACTAAATGGAGGTAGTTTTAATCAGGTAGGATTTACTGTTTAGCAAAATTTAGTTGTTTCCTTTTACTTTTTTTTTTTTTTAATTATTTTTGTTTTTTTTTTAGAGTAAAAAAAAATTTAGTTTAAGTTCTTTTTTTTTTCTTTAGAGAAAAAATAAACTTAAAGTAAAACTTTTTTTTTAAATGTTTTATTTTTTAGTTTTTAGTTTGAAAAAAAAGAGAAAAAAAATTAAACAAAGTAGAGAATAATTTGTTTTTGTAACTGGCCTTGACTTGAATTGAATTTTAAAAGTTTAATTTTTTGTAATAAATCGGCAGGGGCAAGTACTGGGAGAGGATCAGGTAAATGGCCACATTTCAAGAAATTCCAACGAAACAAACGAATCATCAGAAACAACAACTCCAGTGGAGAGGAAGACAATGGAAATGACGAAGAGAACAACAACACCAGAAATGGAAATAGTAAATTATGGGAGTGTTGCTGACATATCCTGTGCTTCTGTTCAGGTTCAAAAAAGTGTCAGGGATTATGTCGCCAATATAGATTCTGTCGCAGTGCAATCAAATGTTGTCTGTGCAGGTAAAAAATTAAATATTTTCAAAAAAAAAATAACAATAAACAAAACAAAATGAAACAACATTAAAATAAAAATTAAATTGAATTTAATTAAAGGACTGAGCCCACGTTTAGAGATGCGATTAGCTCTGAACCGGGACATAATGGGCGACGAAGACTTACTAAATTACGATCCTGGACCAGATTTAACTACAATTCTCGGGTATAAGTTCTAATCACTAAATGTTCTTTTTTATTTTTTATTTAGTTTTTAGCTTGAATTGTACTATGGCATTTTGATGGCATTTTGCTTTTGGCTGATACAAGGATCTATCTTAAATAAAACAAATGTTTGCAGCATTTATAAGAAAACATGTTCTTTCTCTTTGGAATGTTTGTGTTTCATAATAATCGTCTTTTATGCATTTCCAATTCCTTCTAATCGTCATGAGTAATTCTATCTATTTTATGTGTGTTTCTATTAATTTATATCAATGTGAATTCTATTCTATTCAGCTATCTAAAAGCATGTAACTTCAGTTGTATCAGTTACTCTCATCTGAAGATATTTCAATTAAATATTTCTTGGTATATTTCTGATAAAATGACCACAAATTCTATTTGTTCGAAAATATTATTTTATTTCAAGCACGATGGCTGTTTTTTTTCTTTTAATTCAAATTAAATTAAAAATATATTCAACAGACACGACCTCTCCACATACCATCGAATGACCGCACGAGATATATTGAACCGATCGGTGAACAGAACGATCACAAAGGAAGCACTCAATACATTTTCACAACAAAGGAACGCAAAACTGGACACACCAACACCAAATCGAAAAAAATCAAATCCCAGTACATGGAGCAGTTCTGTATCTGTGGATCGGGGTAAGACTACAAATAATTAATCAAACCAAAAAAAAAAAATGTTCTTGTCATGTTTTCAGTTGTGTCTTTTTTTTATGATTATGAGGATGTTGATGTGTGTGTATTCTTTTCTTTTCTTTTGGAGAAGGCATGTTCCATATATATAGATTGCATATTTTTTAATGTTTCTTTCAATATTTTTTTCTCTCTAAGAAAAAACAAGCAAAAACAAAGACTTAACACAATTAAATAATTAATATTTTTACATTTTTTAAACAAAAAAAAACACCAATTGTAGTAGACGAAAGCGTGCTGACAGACTTAGAGCGCTTAGCGAAACGCGAGAAGATGTTTTGCATGTCTCAATTGAGGAGTGGCCGAGTGGTACCTCAACCAGATCGAACCAGGAAGATAGGTCGTGACGAAACAGCTTTGGCTCTTCAATATCGGAAAAGAAATAAATTGTAAGAATTAACTTTAGTGATTTCACGACTTTCGGTTCTCTAACTACAGCATTCACATATAACTTGCAATAATTTCTTATTATTTCTCTTTACAGTTTTGATTTTATAACTAGACGTAATTCTGATAATCATCTATTGAAATTTTTCTCGAAAGAAATTGGAGAAGAAGATGTTCCAACATTTTTTGGGGACAAAGATTTATCACCACGCAAGGATGTTGTTAGTTCGTTTGTATTAATTTAAATCAGTTGTTCCACTTTAATCTTATCATATCATTCTATAAGGTTTGACGAACATTTTAGTTCACTTTTATTTATTAATTTTACACAGCTGTCTAAAGCACTTTGCTAAAATATTCGTTAAACCTTTTAAACATTTCATGTAAAATCTAATAAAGAATTTCATCAATAAAGAATAATTCTACTTTGAGATTTTACATTTTGTTTAAATTAATTATTAAGAGAAGTTTGGCAATTGGAAATTTATAGAAAATAGTTTTGTAAATTAAATTTAACAATTATGAAAGTTTACGTAAATTATTTAATTGAATTTCAGGACAAAACACTTGATAGACGCTTCTGGAAACAATTGAGTAAACGAAGACGATCCAGTTCCATTTCGGACATCTCAGCCAGTTAAAGTGTTAGAATTTTCACATTTTATTTAATTGATTTTTCTGTAATAATTATCTTTTTTTTTGTTGGTCTTTCTTTGTCTTCATCAAAACATTTTTTAGATATGAAAATTTACAATTCCATTTACTAAACATAAATTAGGTAGAAATTAGTTGATTGGATAAAAAATAATAATAATAATAATTAGAATTTTGATTGAAAAAAAGAAAGAAAGAAAGAAAGAAAGAAAGAAACAGAAAATAGAAATTAAAATAGAATTAAATAAATAAATAAATTAACTTTGGAAATATTTCTTTGCTAAGAAAAAAGTATATGAAGAAAAGAAATTAATAAACGAATTTTGTGTAGCACAAATGTAAAAGAAAAAGTCTTAAGAGAAAAAAATCCTTTTGATGAAATTGTCAAGATCAAAATTTTTAACCCCCTTTTTTTTGAGACACAAACCAAAAGAACAAAACAACTTTAAAAAGTATAATTAATATTTCCAAATAATCAAAAAAAAAAACTTTTACCTAAGACTTAATAGAATTAATAAAAAATTAATTAAAAGAAATTATTACACTTACTAAAGGTGAGAGAAGAATAAAGTTAATTAAAGTAAACGCAAAACAAAAAAGAAACATAAATAAAAAACGATAATTAAAACAAGGAATAAAAAATAAAACTTTAGGAAAAACCGTTTTAGAAATTTAGAGAAAAATAAAAAAAAAATTAATAATAAACAAATGAAAATAAAAGAAAATGAAAAAAAAAAATTAGAATTTTTCGATTAAACTTCTTTTAGTTAGAAAACAAAAATAAATAATTAAATAAAGAAAGAAATTCAAATGAAACTTTAATTAAAATCAAATTAAAAAATTAAAATTAAATTAAACTTTTAAAAAATAAAATTAAAAAATCAAACAAACAAATAAATTGTAGGTGAAAAAAAAAGAAAAAAAAAAACTCTGACCGATTTGAATTTTTTTTTTGTGCGATTGGCTAATAAATTTCATTGTGATTCTGTAAAACTAAAAGTAGATGATTTTTGTTCTGTTTTTTCACATTATGATTATGATTTTTGGAAAAATTCTCTTTATCGACGACATTATTAAACGTAATCTTTAATTAATATTTAATAATTATTTAAAGCTATGCAATCGAAATGAACTGAACTGAAAAAAATGGCGACTAAAAAAAAAACAACAAAATATCAGAACGTCATTGGCTAACGGAAATATTTTTAAAATGTCGATAAAGAAGAGTTTTTTTATATTAGTTCTGTAATTATATCGGTGTAAAAAAAATGTTAACGAACGTCATTGCGATTTACGGTAAAATCATGCAATTCAAATGAAAATTAAAAACAAAACAAACGTGGGAAAAGTGTGAAAAAGATATTTATTTTTCTTTTGTCAGATTTTCAAAATGATTAGAGATGACGTATAAGAAGAAGAAAATGTATACGTTCATCTTTCTTACCTTTTACTTAACTGTCAACGGATTATTCTTAAATATTAAAAAAAAAATATTTATAAAATTTATTAATAAAAAAAATTACAATCAAACTTGGAAATTAAAAAAGCGATGAAATTAATTATGTATGTACTTTAAATATTTTAATTATAAACGATTTGTGGTTTATCGATTTTATAACGACAATTTTTCAATTTAGAAACGGAAATACACAAAAAGTTATCGTTACAAAATCAATTCACGCACGTGCGTATTATCTCATAAATATAAAAAGATTGAGATAAATAAAATATAGAATAAACAAGAAACAAACCAAGTTTGATTTTAATCAATTTCTATTTCCGTCTCGTTAATTATATTGTTATTTTATTCTTGTTAAAAAAAAACCTAATTAATAATAATAATGGATTGAAAATCATCTTCATGTTGTTATTTGTAAACTTGGACTGTTTTGGGTCTACATTTTTTATAGAATTATTAAACTCATATTATAAATTAATCCCCTTTATTAAATAAATATAAATCACTTTTATAGAATGAAAATCCATTAAAAGTATTGTTAAAGTTGACTAAACTAAAATTATGTTTGTTTTTTTTTTATTTTAAATTTTAAATACGTCCAAAAATTATTTGTTTTGATTGAAAAAAAAAGAAGAAGAAGAAGAAAAAAAAACATAAAAATTGTGAAGGAAAAATGAGAAAAAGAGATTTGATTTGAAAAAAGGAAAAATTATTGAAAACAACGGAATTTTCTTTATAGAGTTGTGATAAAGCATAGAAGTGTTTATTGTAAATATAAATCATTTCTAATTTTGATGCTTTTATTTGAAAGAATTCAGTTAAATATTTGTAAGGAAAGAGAAAAAAAAAAGCAATAATAATTTGTATATTTTTTTTTTCTGTTGAAGCCAGAATAAATTTATTTTCATTTAGCAAATAAGACAAATAAAAGAGACAAATATTGAAAATATTTTATGTAAAATTATGAATACATCCGAGGGAACATATATATACGATATCAGTCCAGTCCAATTTCTTGGATTATCTTAATGTAATTTGTACCCTTTAATCGTCCATATTAATTGTATTATTTAAATGTAAACAAACAAAATTCAAATCTCTTTTATCATTTTTAATTTGAATCAAAATACGAAAAATATTTTTTAATTTGATGAACAAAAAAGGCTGCATTAACCAACAATAAATACAATACAATAAATATTGTGAAGTTCGAGAATGAATTTTAAAATATTTGTGTTAGAAAATTAAAATGACGAATTCTCATCAAAGATTACAAGAGAGATTTAATGACATCATAAAACAATTTGTGATTATTGTGTTGGGGTACGAATATTCAAGGTTGGGTTTCAAATACGAGGGAGGGAAATTCTTGAGTTTTAAGTTCTTCAAACAATTTATTATCAACTATTATCAAGAATCCACCAAAGAAAAATATATTCTAAATAATTATTAAAACGTAAACCAACTGATACCCACAATGCAGCCTTTAACTTTAAATGGAAAAAGTGTTTGATCAAATGTCAACAAAAAATAAAGAAAAAAAAAACAAAAGATAAAAGAAAGGAAAATTTCACAGAAAAAGAGAAAAATAAATAAAACAAATAAAAAGAAAAAAAAAACAATTATTATTATGAAAATTAAATTAAAAATTAAAAAATGAAGAAAAAACTATTTTGCCTTACATTGTAGCTGATATTTAAAAAAAAAAAAAGAAAGCTAAAAACAAACTGTGTATATCAATTCGCAAACTAATTTAAACGATTTTAAGCCAAACAAAAAAAAATTATGGAAAAAAAATTTAAATAATTTAAAAATTAAAATAAAATTGTATTAAAAAATGAGAGCGGTATTGTGAGGAGGAAAAAACAAAAAAAAAAAACAATTTAATAATTAAGAATGAATTATTAGTAAATAATAAAAATTATACAAGAGTCAAATTAATTCAGCGTCTTTTTTTTCTTTGTATTTATATTTATTTATTTTTTATTTTGATCAATACGAGAATACTCCAAGAATGGGATAAATATGAGAGTTGGTTCTGAAGGGATTCAATAGTCTTCAAATTTTAATGATCTGTAAAGTTATTTAGGGATATTTCAATACCATAAGCCGGTGAAGGATTCAGAAAATTGAGTCCAAAAAATGATGGTAATGCAAATTAACAAAGAACGTATTTTAAGGATGGTATATTTTTCTAACCTTTCATCTGGATTGGGCTTAATAAAGTTGATTTATTTAATCAACATTTGAATGAGATAAAAATACAAATCATTTCTTTACCATAATATAAACTGAAAATCTATGAACGTTTTTGATACAAAACACATACATTATAACACCAAACCAAAAAAAAAGACAGCATAGATAATTTTCAAAGAATTTTAAAAGAGAAATCTGTCTCTAATATGATTTATTCATAAATTTGAATTTCAAATTCTTCATTTTTTTTTTACAATTGAATTTATTTTCTTTTAACAAAATTTAATAAATATTTAAAGGGAGTTACGTTGTTCCAATTTATTTTTAGTCAAAATATCTGAAAATGAAATGAAAAATTAGAAATGCTTTCCAAAAAATTAATTTTCATTTGAAACGTACCTTTATCACCCATATCCTCATTATAACCAAAACGATATTGCATTCCAGGTGCCTACAATTTTTTATTAACAAAATAAAGTCATAATTAGAATTCCATTAAACATTTAGATTTTAGATCATCAATTTTACGAAAATTATAAATTTTTAAACTTACATTTAACCAAGCTTCATGAAATATTTTAGCATCTTCTGGACTACGAAGAAGTTCTGGAACGTCGTAACGTGGTATATTGAAGTAATTCATTAAATCAGATTTTTCATTAGCAAATCTCATTCTCGCTTCACACCAATCCCACTCTTTTTCGAAACGCCAATCTTTAAGTTTAGGATCATGTTTATCGAATCTATCAAAATCTGGAAAAAAAATATCAAAATATTTCTCTATTATAATATATATAAAAAATGTATAAATTTAACACAAACCAATTCTTTCAATATCTTCAACAACAACTTCAACTTCTCCACCATTTGACCAATCATAAACCAAAAGTTCAGCATGAGTACTGATATCTTTAAGATATTCTTGTTTATAAATAGATTCTAAATTCTTTAAAAATTCATCAGTAAAAACTTTTGATTTAACTTCATAATCATTGTTACGACTTTTAATACGATCTCTAACCGTTGTTGCTGGTACATCTAAATAAATAACAAGATGTGGCTTCAATAATTCAGTAATTGTATTTTGTTTTAATTGATGATAAAGTGAACGCGCTGAAAAAAAAGATGAAAGAAACATTATAGAAATGAATCTGAAAAAAACTTTGAAGTACAAACCTCCTTTAGAAATGTAATTGTGTCTAAATAAAGTTTCCATAAATACAAAATCTGAATAACATGAACGATCCAATATAACACCTTCACCCGTTGACATAAGATGAGTTAAAGCATCAATATATTGTGAATATCTAAGCATGTACATGCGTACTTGATATTGTGCAACATTACGATGATTTGGATTTTCACAGAAATTTTTAATATCAAAACTTCTACAATTAACAGGAAGTTCTGGATCGAGTTTTCTCATATCATATCCATATGGATTAATGTAAAGGTCATCCATTGTCACCTATAAAATATTAATAGTAAATATTTGATAGAATCAAAAAATTGACAACAAAAACCTCTGGGTAGTAACGCATTTCCAATTCCTCAGCCAATTGCTGGGCAAATTTAGTTTTTCCTGCTGCAATTGGGCCATCCACGACAATAACTTTTGTATTTTCATCAAACCGTTTTGTTGTTTTATCAAAACAAGCTTGAATAAAACCGTAACCATTATTTAGGTAATCGTATGCTTTAGGCTTGATTAATTTCTTATTGCCTCGCATTGTTTTGCCTGAAATATTACATGTTTGTTGACAAGAAGGTGCTGCATTTTGAACATTTAAAAGTTTATTTGATATTACGCGGGGTCCTAGGCGAAGCACCCCAAAGCGTAGTACACCCGACATTTTCTGTAAATAGATATTATTATTAGATTCCAAAATTGATTACATCACATAACCTAATGAGAGGAATATTTTGCAAATTAATAACACATTGGATTGAATCAAGAATTTAAAGTGTTTATATTAATTTGATAAATAATAGTTTTAATGAGTTAATTACACAATTGACTTACATCTTACAGCTAATTTATAGCTTTATAATTATATTTAATTAATTGTCTAGGGCCAATTTTCATTTACAAAATGACATATAAAAATGACAGCTCGAATGAGTAGTGCGTTCACATACACATTTTTACAGCCAAAAATTAAAGTTGTGCCATCTATTGAAAGTTTAAATAACTATTCATTGAATTTTGTTATTCGAAGGGATTTTTTTTCATGTTGTTTTAATTCGTTATTAAAAACGGTTAAATATTTTGATTCATTGTGAAAAAGTTAAGGTGTTTCAGTTTATTTGTTTTAAGAAATAAAAAACGAATTTTATATAATAACCAACTTTATTTTCCAAAAATATGACTGACCATTATTTTTTTACAGAATAATGAAATTAACATTTCCAAAAAAATTATTATTTTGTATTCATCAATTTATTTTATTTACTTGTTTTATTTTATTTAAAAATCTAATTCATTTGGCGTTATTTTGTTTTTAAATTTTATATTTTCTTAAACTAGAGAAAAAAAAAGAAATGAAAAGACTCCTTTACCTTTTTGGTCCCATGAAAAACAAAAGAAAAAAGAAATCTAAAATAATAATAATAAAAATACAAACAATAACAAATTATTTATAGAATAAAGTAATAAAATAAATAATATTATAATAATAAGTACAATACCTAATATTTAATATCAAATATTATAAAGAACTAAACATTTAATTTTATATTTATTTATAAAATAAAAATGAATTTGACTGAATGAATTTAGTTCCTTTTTTTCTTGTTTATAATAATTATATATCCTTATGATTCTAAATTAATAATGAATGATTAATGAATGTAATAATGTAATTAATAAATGACAATAATAATAATAAATGATAAGATGATAAATTATAATAAACAACGAAAAATATAACAAATAATATTTAATAATAATAATAATAAGAAGAAGAAGAAAAAAATATATAACAAAAAAAATATAATAATAGAAATTAATTCATAAAAAAAGAAAATACATTTTTTTTTTACAAAACTATTCAACTGTCATTGACACATTTTTTGAGAATAAGACAGACATTTTGTTTTGTTTATTGTGCATTTTAATAATATTTTAATATTAAATTCAATTGGAATAATTAAATAATATGGATTAATAGAAAATTCTTTCTTTAATTCGTTTAATTCGTTTAATTCAAAAATATTTATTTTATAATTTTTTTCATATTGACTTTTGACAGCATTTTATAGAAATTTTTTAATTAATTTATTTTGTAAATTTAACTTCTTTTTAATGCAGTTTTATTAAAATTACGAATTGATGATAAGAGTTGATCATGTGGATCAATTTCAACTGATATTCGTTTTTTAGGAAAAACATTCCGTATAATTGGTGCCATTTTTGGTGGTGGCGGCGGAATAACAACATTAGCAGAAACTACATTTGATTGATTTGTATTATTTTCTTGTAATTTTTCTTTTGTAACTGTCTCCTGTTGTTTCAAATGAATTTGTGTTACAATTGTACCTGATAATGAATTTATTTTAGGTTTTTCTTTTACTTCAACTGGCATTATTTTATCTTTAAATCCAGTACGACGTAATGTATTTTGTGAAAAAGGTAGAACTGGTTTATCAACATGTTTGGATACTTCGTAGTTTGACATTTTAAATGTTGAATTAAATCCACCAAATGATGTACGATAGTTCGATTTTGGTGCTGGTGTTTCAACCTCTTTTTTAACATTATTACTTTCATGTGAATTTGTATTCGATAAATTTGTTTGAATATGATTTGTTGTTGTTACCGGAATAGGTTCCTCAATGGATTCTTTTGGTAAAGCATCTGGTTTAAATCCTCTAACTACAGGATTATATTTATTATTAAAATTATTTCCTGAAAAACGATTTAAAAATGTTTGAGTTGTTGTTGCGGTTGTTGTAACCGGGTTCATCGGACGACCAACATGCATTGAAACGGGTCGAGAAAATGTTGAATAAAAGTTAGGTTTCTGACTAATCTCTGGTTTCGCTGGAATTTCAGAAGTAGTACTAGAATTTTGTTCTTCAAATATTGCTTTTTCATATGTAATTGGTTTTTTATATTCAACACTGCGAACAAATGGAAGGCGTATATTTTCTTCTTTCCTTTCTAAAATAACTTTTGAATTTCGATAAACAATATCGTTATCAGTTTGATCGATTTCTACAGTAGATATTGGAGCAACAGTTCTTTCAGTTGGTTTATTATCCACATTACGATAACCACGTGGAAGTGTTGTACTGCCACCAAATTTATAATCTTTATCTGATTTAATTGCAACTTCAATTTTTGGTCTTTCATTCCATGATGCTAATTTAATACTTGGAGGCCCCTGATATTTCCATTTATGTTCTTCTTCTTTTTTATTATTATTCAATTCAATTTTTTCAATTTTTTCAATGTTCTCAATTTTCTCGACTTTAACAACTTCCTCAACTTCCATTTCTTTTGTTTCAATTGGAATCTCTTTATTGATTAAATTCTCTGGAATAATTGGCTCTTCTTCAGTAATACTTTGACGTTTAGGTGTTAAACTTGGTAGTATCATTTTCATAATTTCTAAACTTTGAAGTGATGGTGAATTAGAAATACTTTGTTCACTTGATGAAGAACGTCTTCTATTTGCAATAACATCCTCTAAACTACCAGATGAAAGTCTTTCATCTAATTTTTGTTCAGCTGTTATTAATGATAGATACGAAGAACTTCTTGGTATTGTTTCCTCCGATTTTTCTATATTGTCTAAACGTGTTGAATGGAATGAACCTGAACGATTAATTGTACTTGATGATTTACCAGTAAAAATATTATTACTTAATGTTAAACTTCTACGTTTTATTGGCATAAATTCTCTACGTTTTTTATTAGAAGAATCATCAATTTCATTATTATTTTCAATTACATCTATTATTTTTTTATCATTTTGTAATTGTCCATTTATAAAATCATCCTCATTAAAATCATCACAATTTTTATGTTTTCTTTCATCAAGACTTTTTATATTTGTATAATTATTACTGTATGTTGACATTTTAAAATTTGATATAGACATTCTATTTGAATCTTCAAAATATAAATCTGTACCATTATTATTAGTATTATTATTATTTGGACGACGAATAATATTATCTAATTTATTATTATTAATAACAGTTGTTAATTGTTCAATAACATGATTTTTTGTATTTTCCATTGTTTCTTTTATATTGATTCTATTATTTTTATCAACATCATTTGGTATTACTGTTTCTATTTCATTATTATGATTTATTTTATCATCAATTTTTATTTCAGAAATATCAACTGTTTTTATCGCACTAATTTTTTTATTCAATTCATCAACATTATCATTATTTATTTTGGTATCAATTTTATCGGATTTAACAATTAAATTATTTTCATTTAATAAATAATTTAATTCATGATTAATTGTTTTTTCACGATGTTTTTCTAAATTTTCTATAAAAACAATACGATTTAATTTTAATTGTTCAATATCATCACTACCATTACCATTACTAATACCACAATGATAACCATCTTCAATATCAGATGTAATTGTTTCAGATAATTGACTTTTATTATTATCATTATTAGAATTATTATAAAGATTATTTTCTATAATTATATTATTACGTTCTTGTATAATTGGTTTTATATCAATATCTGAAATAAATGTTGTATTTGAATCAGAAATAATTGTTAAATTATCAACAGATGATAAATAATCATTATTATAATAAATTTTATCATTATGATTATTTATTTCTGTATTTATTAAATTATCATCATCAGCAAATTTTGGTGGTGCTGGTAATGTATATGTCCATAATGGTGATTGTGAACGTGGTGATGGTGATGGTATACGTTCTAAGATTTTATTAGATAATTTTCTAACAGGTATTATTTCATTTTCATCTGTTAATTGTTGTGATTTTTCATTTAACATATTTATTTCTGATTGTGGTGGCGATGATGATAATCTTTTCTCTAAATTTTCTATGTGAATTTGTTTAGAATTATCTGTTTCATCTACATCCATTTTTGTATTTTGATTAACAATTATTGGTGAAATTTCTTTAATGTGATTGTGAAGAATTTCTTTTTCAATAATTGTATTCGTTGTTTTTATTGGTTTTTCTAATTTTAAATTATAAATATGAATTTTATTTTCATCATCATCAGAATTTATATCCGATTTTGTACTTAACGTTTCACTTTCAATTGATGTTGTTGTTGAGTTAATTGAAACAGAAATTGGAATTTTTTCTGGACTTATTTGTTTTTCTTCTACTTTTAAATTATTTAATTGAATTGGAATGGGATTTGGAATTTTTTCTTCTATTTCTTTTGGAATGTTTGGCTGAATTGAAATAGAATTTGGAATTTTTTGTTTAATTATAATTTCTTGTTCCTCTTTAATACCATTTGTTTGAATTGGAACAGAAACCGGAATCTTTTGTTCTTCCTTTATTCCGTTTGTTTGAATTGGAAGAGAAACCGGAATCTTTTGTTCTTCCTTTATTCCGTTTGATTGAATTAGAACAGAAACTGGAATCGTTTCTTCGATTTTATTTAATTGTATTGTTTTAACCGGTTCAGGTGATTGTTTCAAATCAACTTGTATTGTTTCTACTTGATTAGATGTCTTTACATTTAGCATAACCTTTGAGACATTTGTTGACTGCTGTAGCTCTTGTAGTTGTTGTTGTTGTTGTGATAAATCTGAATCTAAATAGAAAAACAAATGAGAGAAGAAAAGAAAAACACATAGAAAAAAATAAAAGACAAAATTAAATAAATTATAAAATCAGAAATGTTTTTTGCAAACGTAAATCTATTTTTATTTTATTGTAGTTTTGTTTTTGTTTCTTTTATTTTTATTTTATTTTACTTAATACGTTTATCTTAGTTATAAAAATATCGTTTTAATCAATCAATTTATAATCTGACAATATTTATCAAAAAAAATAGAAAAAAAAGAAACAAAAAAAAAACAACAACAACAACACAAATATTTAGTCGCCGTTTGACATAAAAATTATTCGACTTCGATATAAAAATTCATTTTTAAAAATGACGCCATCGGAATTCATATTTAAAAAAAACACAATCAAAAAATATGTAATTCTTATTAAAAGTGAAAATAAATAAACAAAAAAAAAGAAAAAAGCGGGAGTATTGTTACAATGAATAGAAAAAAATAACAACAAAAAAATGTTGAACACAAGACAGTTCAATTCTTTTAATTTCATATAAGAATTTATTATAGTTAACCAGTTTGTTTGTTTGTTGTTTTTTTTAATTGTCTATTGTGAGATCGTGAGTGACGAGACAATCATTTGTTTTAATAATTTGATGAACTAGATTTAACAAAATTTAAATCAATAAACGGTCATTTGTTTCAAAATTTCAGACTAATTGAAATTAAATGATTAAATAAATTTGTTCCCGTTTACTTTATTGTTGTCAATTGAATAACTTTGATTTTGTACAACGATAAATCTGCTTTTTTAGTAATAATTGAATTTTGTACGAATCTAAAAGGATTATGTAAAGGAAATTATCGTCAATATTTTTAAATTTACCGTTAGACTTTTCAACATCTTCAGAAATTGTTTCTGATTCAATTGATTTCGTTGTCTCTGGAATATCTGTTCGTTTTTCCCTTGGCAATGGAACTGGTGGCAGTCCCCGGGGAGGTGCTGGTGGAGCTTTCTTTTTAGCTTTTATAAAAAAAGGGAAAAAAACAAAAATTAATTTGAAGATAAAATTTTAAGAGAAAAAAAAATTCTTACCAGCAGAAAATAAACGTTTCCTAGGTGTTGGTTCTGGTCCATCTTTAAATTCAGATGATTCACTAGATGTTCTTGAATGATTTATATTTGTTATACTGCCACCATTAAATGTTTGTAATTTTTTAATACAATTATTTTCATTCTTTTGACGTATTATATGAATTGATACAGGACGATTATTTATATGATTGTCTTGTTGATGATTATGATGATTAATTGTATCAATTTTATTTAAATCAGTAACAGAACTATGTCGATTATTATTATGTCCATTTTGTCCATTATGCATTGTATGATTAACAGAACCATTACTATCATAATAATCTTTATGTTTATTTTCTAAATTATTATTTTCAATAAAATGATTTGAAAGATTTGGTGATGATACAAAAAAACTTTTACGTGGCATTACTGGATGTGGTTCCTTAAATTCATTATTTATTATTGTTTTTGTATTAAAATTTATATCATGTTTATTATTGTCATTATTTGTATCAATAATATATTGTTCTGGTATTGAATTTTGACTTGGTGGACGTGGTGCTGCACGTTTTTTACGTATTGGTGCTATTGGTGGATGATGATAACCACTACTACCACCTCTTGAACTTGTACTCATACCAGATGAATCAATTGAATTTAATGAATTTGTTGAACTATATGGTGATGTTGTTTTTAAATATTGACGTGATAATAAATTTTTACTTAAATCTATTGATTGAAGTGATTCTCTACCAGTTAATTGTTTCTGTTTTATTATTGTATCATTTGTATTTGTATATTTGTCTGTTTTTAATACAAGACGTAGTTCATTTAAACCAACTAAACCAATTGTTAATTCATTATGGAATGGTTGTGTATTGTCGGCTATAAATTTTTATTTAAAATAGAAAAAAAAACGGAAAAGAAAAGAAGAATTTTATTAGAAAATAGAAATTTTTTTAATAAAAAAAAAAATTAATAAATTATCATAATTTTGACAAAAAGACAGATGTGAGTATTATCTAGGGTTTTTTTTATACTGTTTCAAAAATAGTGTGGGAAGTGTAATCCCCTTTAAATTCGTGACACAATTAATTGTGTTAATGGTTTAGAATCTTTTTATTTTTATTTGTTTATTGAGAAAGAAATTCAGTTCAAATAATAAAATTGATAAATTTTCATTTGATTTATATTTATTTTCTAAAAATCATTTACAAAATAAATCGTTAAGAAAACAAATAAAAAAAAATATTAAAAGTCAAACAACTTTAATCTGTTGTTTTCCTTGAAAAATAAAATTTCTTAAAAATTTCTTAGTGGTAACCGAACGACATTAGGAAGTTTAAATGGTAACCCAAAAAAAAAGAACTCAATGAAATTTGTCACGAAATAGAAATTAAATTTTTTCGACAAAAAAAAAAGAAAAATTTGTTAAAAAGGATCAATTCCGTTTCGTGGGAACGTCAACTAAAAATCATAAAAATTTACCTTTCTTCAAATAAAATGAAAAAAAAGGTAACTCATTTTAATGTTTCTGACGTTATCACATTCGAAGAATGAGTCAAAAATATGATAAAAATTTAAGGATAAAAAAAAAGGAAATTTGTGTATACTAACCAGGATGTCTAAATTCATATTTATCAGAATCCAAATCCTTATTATCACAAACCATTTTTAATAAAACAGATAATTGTGTTTTAGCACCTAAACGTGTTACAAACAATTGATTTTGTGGTAAACAAACAGTTATACGAAATGTCTGTTCAAATGGTGCATTACTCATATTTGATAATGGTATTATTTTATTATTATTTTGACTAGATGAGTTATCATGTTGAGACATCGTACGTGTAAGATTTGATGTTGATTTGGACATTGTTGCTGTTTGTTTGAAAAAAGAAAAAAAAAATTAGAAAGAGACAAAAAAATATTTAAAAATTAAATTTATAAAAATCAAAAGAAAAAAAAAACACAAAATAAATAAAAAAGAGAAATCGTTAATTTATTAATAATTAATTATATAGCTTTATATTAGTTCCCTCCTAATCAATGGGTGTCCAATGCTTTAGAAATAATTATGAAAGATTTAACCAACAACAAAAGCAACAAAAACAAATAATAATAAAAGAAAAAAAAACATTTGGTTGTTCGTTAATTCATTATTTCTTCAATAATAAAACTAAAGCAAGTAAGAAAGAAAGGAAGAAAGAGAGAGAGAGAGAGAGAGAGAGAGAGAGAGAGAGAAAGAGAGAGAAAAGTGTAATTTAATTTAATCCAATTTAATCGAATTGAAAGAAAAAAACACAAATTTAAGCAAAAAAAAAAAAATTAAATCAAACGGAGAGAAATAGGAAAAAAATACACTTAAAAAAAATAATTAAAGAATCAAGAAAATGGAATCAAGAAAAAAAAACCAATAAATAAAGCGGAAATAGAAATCATAAAAATCACAACACAATTTTTACAAAATTTATTAGCAAAGACACCACCAGGAAAATAAATTAGAATTATAAATCGCGAATGAACGCTAATTATTTGTTACTTTAAAGAAAATTATTTAATTTCGAAAAAAAAAGGAATGCGTAAAAAAACGTTAAAATTAAATTAAATTAAATTAAAGAAAAAAATTGTTTTTGGTAGAATTCTTATTTTTCAAAATTTGTAAGAAAATTAAATTTGCCTTTTCTGTTGATGTTATTTGTTTTTATGCTTGTTGTTGTTGTTGCTTTTGTTGTTATTATTAATAATTTCAAACTCTCAGAAAGAACAACAACAAAACAAAAAAAAAATAATGACAGAAAAAACTGACATGAATTTTATAATATTTAAAAAATGCAAACAAAAAAAAAATGAAAACAAAACAAAAAAATAAAACGACTGAAATTACATAAGAAATTACACACGGAAGTTTTTTTTTCTTTTATTTTCAGTTTTTTAACAGCAAAAAAAAAACATAAGAAAAGAAAAAAAGTGTTGACGACGTTAAAATAAAATAAAACTTTGAAAGAAATGAAAAACAACATTTAAATGGTTTAAAGTAAATATAAAAATTAAATTAAATATTATCAAACATTTAATTTATTTATTATTTGCTTTACAATTCTTTTTACTTATTTTTTTTTTGATGGTTTTTCTTTTAGAAAATAAATAAGAGAAGAGAATGTTGTTGAACGAGAATAAAATAAAAAAAATGCGTTCACTTTTACTTTAAATTAAATAGTGTAACGGTGGTGAACACTCGTACTAAATTGCTATCAATTGACAGAAATTAAACGTTTTTATTGTCATATTAAAAATTTTATTGTTCATTATGTTTCGACATTCCTAAAAAGATAACGGTTTTCAATTAAATTAAATTTAAACTATTTATTAGATTTGAAAAACCTAGCAAATCCCCAATTTAAAAAAAAGTCAGTGGAAAAATTACGATTAAAAAATCAAATTACGATTAAACTTTGTTAAAAATAAAAACCTGCCAAATTTTGTAAATAAGAAAGGAAGAAATCCTTTCAATTTTTATTTATCAAATAAAATACTTACAGTCTTTACTTTTCTTTCCCAACAAACGATTAAGTGTTGTGAAGCCATTCTTTTTAACGCTTCCATTCATTTCTATTTCTTGTCCAGTTTTATAAAATTTCCAAATTTTCTTTCAATATACAGTTTTTGTTGGTGTAATTTTGTTTTCTATAATTCTGTCGTATTTCTGTAAGATAGAAAAAAAAAAGAATTGGTTAAAAAAGAAATGAATTATTCATGCAGTTTTTCTTAAATATTTCACAATTTCTGTCTTTCTTTTTCGTTTTTTTTTTTTACAAATAAAATATAATTTTCTTGCTTTTTTCGAGTGCATCGACATTCTGTCATTTAATTTTTCTTTCCTCTATCACTGAAGATTGTGAAGAACCATCATTCATGAAAAAAATTTCAAATTTAAAATTTTGAATAAATAAAGTAAGTAAATATTTAATATTTGTTGAAAGTTTTAATTTGAAAAGATAAAATCAGCTAAAGTTAAGAGTTCAGGCTATTGATAAAATTATTAATCAGTGACGTTAGAGACAATGAATGATTAAATATTTGATTGTTTTGTCTTTTTCCCCCACTCCTCTACATTCTTTATTTCATAATTTACACTGATTTTGATTTACATCCAATTAGTTTTCTTAAAGAACACACGAAGGAAATACCAAAGATTATAAATAAGAATCGGAAGTCTAATTACAAATAATGACGTTCAATAGACAACCTAATTATCATGTTTCCATATCAATTAGGAAAAACCAAAATCTCTTATCAAATATTCTTTACACTAAAATTCACGAAATATTTTTCACTTGACACAAATTTCAGTTTGCCAATAGCCCTGACAGTTGAATAAATTTTGTACAAACCAAAAAAAGAAAAAAGAATCAATGAAATAATTATTAAGAAGAATATTCCTAAGAGTATCCAATGGATTGACAACAACTATCAAATATTTTAATCACAGAAACTATAAGGGAAATCTATCTACTTGTTTCTAATAAAACTCAATCAATAAACAAAACAAACAAAACAAACAAAACAAACAAAACAAACAAAACAAACAAAACAAACAAAACAAACAAAACAAACAAAACAAAATAACTTTAACCTTTACGCTGCACAAAACTAAAATGAAACTTTATAAAATTTGATTGAAATTCTTTCAATTGTTTGTACTATTTTTTTTTTAAACAAAAATGTCTTTATCACAAAAGATAATTAATTTGCGATAAAATACAAGACAACATACGTAATTGGTTTAAATCAATAAAAAAAAAGAAATAAATTTATTGGGACAAATTATCGTACTTAACTCAAAAACCTGACAAATTTTTTATTTTATTGTTCAAACTGATTAAAATCTAGAAAATTGGATTCATTATAGTAAAAAAAAAATTTGTTTCTTTCATTTCATTGAATAAATTTTTTTTTTAATTTCTTTACAAAAACAAATAAAATATTTATACTTTGATTTGTTATGTCATCAATAAATCATCACATCATCATCATTATCATTACCAATCATCAACATATCAATATTTTTATTGACGGGATTAATTTGAATCATCTGAAGGTGATAAATAAACGTGACACTTAATAATAATGTTTTTTATTTCTTCTGTTGTTAATGTTGTTGTTGTTGTAAAAACAAAAAATAAATTCTATTGCGACTTTGTGTTTTGTTTATAAATTTTTTTTCGTGTTTTTTGTCATTAAATAATTTTTTTTTTGAGCAACAAAAAAAAACGATTCAATAATTATTGCAAAAATATTCATCAATAAAAAAGAAGAAGAAGAAAAAGAAGTAGAAGAAGATGAAGAGAAAAAAATTATCAAGTTCATCCTTCATTTATCCTTTACCTTGAAATTGTCAATTCACGAAAAACGTGAAATTGTTACCAAATTTTTTTTTTTTTGTTTTTGTTCTTTTTGTTAATTTCAACCTTTTTCAATTTGTTTTCTTCTTTTCTGATGAACAAAAAAAAAACAATTTGTTTTTAAAGAGTTTCTGATTTTACTATTGGAATGGAAAGATTTTTAAATTTTTCAAATAAAAAAATCAAGTCAAAAAAAGAATAAAAAAATTTGTTCTCTTTTGTTTTTTTTTTTTTTGATTAAAAATACAAAAAATTAAATTAAAGAAAAGAAAAAAGAAAAAAACGCAAAAAACTGTACTAATTAATTGTTTCAACATTTTAAGAAGAAGACGAAGTCGAGAAGAAGAAATAAAGAAAAAAGTGAAACAAAACGAATCATCAGAAATTAAAGTTATCGTGACTTATTACTCAACAGAAGGACTCAAGCTTGAATAGTTTACATTCACGTTTAAATGCGTTTTTGTTGTTGTTGTTTTTTTTTGGTCAAATTTATTTGTTTTTTTATTTTGTTTGTTTGTTTTTTATTTGTTAAGTCTTTATTCTTGACAATTCACAGTCTTTTAAGTTTAACTTTTTGTTTCTTTCAAAATGTGACAAAACAAAACAAAAAAAATTACAAAAGGAAATAACACACGACGACTTTTTCTGTCAATTAATTTTATATTTTATTTTTCTTAAAATTAATTATTATAAATAAAACACAACGACAAAATAGCAGACAATAAACAACTGAGTATAAAACAACAACAACAAAAATTATTTAATTAATGAAAAATTAACGAAAAAAAAAATGGGCTGTTTTTTTTTATTAACAAAAATAATTTAAAGAAAATGAATTAAAAAAAACAAAAATTGTGTCATAATTGTCATAAAAGAAAAAAAAATTGCATTTAATAAGAAAGAATAAGAAACAAAAGTTGGTTAACTTTTTTTCTAATTTTATTTTAAAGCTCAAAAGTAACGTTTTTATGCTTTTTGCGTTTAGTTGCACGTAACAAGAAAAAGTAAACTAAAAGGCAAAAATAAAAAAAATAATAAAAGAGCGAAAATGTAAAAAGAGTAAAACGAGAAATGAAGAAGAAGAAGAAAAATTATTATCATCTTGGTGCTTGTCAGTTGAGTTACATTTATTTATTTATTTTTTGTTATTAAAATGCGTGAATATAAAACTCTATAAAAATGTGTTATAAAGGTAACGACGTAAGTGGTTTGTCGGTATAATCATAACCTGCGACTTTCATATAAAATTATTATTAAGTCTTTTTTTTTTCTTTTTCTTCTTTTTTTTTTTTTTATAAAATAAAAATTTTATTAAATAAGAAGAAAAAAAAAATAATGTAAACCGGTTAGAATCAATCTGACATTTTAATATAAGTCAACCCGACTTTGCGAGTGCTCATTTTTTTCCTCTTCTTCATTGGTTTTTGTTCCAATCCAACTAAGAGTTAAGTCAAGTCATTTAATAAATAACAAAAATAAAATTTTATAAGAAAACAACTTAAATTGTTTTATAAAAGAGGTTTTTTTTTCTCTCTTTAGGAATGAGAACACAGAAATATTTATTTCCATACAAATACATACACGCACACATATTATAGGCTGTGACACAACATCCACAGATAAATATTTTGTATGTAGAATAAAAATCAAGGAAAAATTTATAGATGATAAATCTGTGTAATAGAATAATAAGGAAATAATGAATACACTTTCAATTTCAATTGATTAAAAAAGAAGAAGAAGACGATGTATAAGTAGAACTGATTATAACAACTGATGTTTAGAAGATGATGATGACGATTAAAATGAATGAAAAGAAGTTGAAAGATTACAACTTGTGATGAGAAAAACAAGAAAAAATAAAAGAGACAGTTGTTGGTTTCTTTTATAAATTAATAAGTGAATTTAACGATAAAAAACAAAACAACAAAACGTAAAAAGTGAAGATGAGATGCGATAAGCAATTCAGAAAATATATTTATTTTTTTGATGTCTTAACCTTTGTAAATATGGGAAAGAACGCACACAATAATTAGATAATTAAAATTTTAGGAAACGCAAGATGAATGAAAAATGAAAAAAAAAACAAAAACCAAAACAAAACAAATAAATAATTTCACTTTTTAAGATTTTTTATTTTGAAATAAATGAATAAATTATTTCTTCTTCTTCTTCTTTTAGTCTTCATCTTTACTTCATCATTTTATTTGAATTTATATAAAAATTAAACGATTTATATTCAAAAAGAAGAAGAAGAAGAATTAGACGAAGGCGAAAAAAATAATGGTTGATTCTATTTAATGTTTCGTATTGTAAAAAAAAAAAAACAAAAATGATTTTTAAAAAAAAAAAAAAAAAAGAATTGTAAAGAGACTTAAAGATTGGGAGCTTACGGCTTAACGAAATAAATATAAAACGACGATAAAAGAAAAATAAATGAAAAAAGAAGAAGAAGAAGAAGGAGGAGGGAAGAAGAAAAAAGAAAGAAAGAAAAAAAGTTTAATTGAAAATTGAAACTACAGAGAGACATTCAAAATCCCGGTCACACATCAATGAGATTTTAAAGACAATTTTTCTGTTTAAAAAGTTTAAAAAATAAGGTACGTTTTTTTACAATCAAAATAGAACAACAACAACAACAACAACAACAACAACAACAACAACAATAAACAATCTGATTCTCTTGTGAATGTGTGTGTGTGAGCGTTTTTGTTGTTTTTGCCTTTAAACGATTTTTATTGACTTTTTTTTGTTTTTAAAATAAGAAGAAGAAGAATACAAATCAAACGATCAATAAATAAGTAAATTCTGTTCGATTTCCTATGTGACTCCAATACAAAATTTTATTCAATTTTATTGCGATTAAATAATCATTCAATTAATTTGTAAAATAACAGAAAATAATAACAAAAACAACAAGCACAGTCAGTAACACGGACTTAAGAATTTAAAAAAAAAAATGCTGTGATCCCGGATGCAATAATAATGAATGAAACTGAATTGCAACAAAAAAATTTGTAATAAAAAAGAATTAACGTTTTTTTTAACTCAAAAATCATAAAAAAATCACAAATCAAATGGTGAATAATGCGAGCCAATCATGGAAATTTAAATCTGATATATTTGAACAATTTTCGTACTCATTATATAAGTTTCACAACATATTCACTTAAATGATACTTAAGATCGTTATGAAGAATGAAGTCAAAAATAATTAAGGATTAACTCGCAAACATGGATGAATATTGATATTAACATTTTGTTCAAAGTCTTCCACTAATATACGCTTCAGACAATAAATTAAAATAAAATTAAGAAATCAACAACAAAAGGGGAAGAATAAAGAAATCCAGATCAATCCAGTCCCAGCTGTCAAAAATATAAACTAATAAACCTCAAATTAACACAAATAATTTTTCTTAATTAAAACAACAGTTTCATCAGAATAATAATCATTATGTAATTATTAGAAAATACAATAAATCTACCCCCCCACATCCCATCCCATAAGTATTAAACATCAAAGAGAATACACAAGTTTTATCTAGTTTGGATTATCTCATCATCTAAAAACAATTGAAAATAATATTTGGCTAATTTTTAATTGTTTCTTTTGTAACAAGACACGCGATGTGAATTTAACTTTTGGTTTTTTTTGTTTATATATATTTTTTTTGTGTTATATCGTAAAATAAACGTACATAATTAATTTTTTAAATGTTCTATCAAGTGACGTTGCACGAATAAATTCTTCTTCTTTTATTTTTTGCTTTTTGTTTTTTTTTTGTTTTTTGTTTATGTTTTCAGACAAAACAAAACAAAAAAAACATTTTGTATTTTATCAAATTTTAGTAAACGGCCCAACATTCATTTTGTGAATTCCAACTTAAGTAATGAATTTATTTTAATTTTCTGTCCAAGAAAAATAAAATGATTCAACCCAATTCCAAATAATTGAATGAACAAAAATCGTATACAGAATAATAAAAGGATTTTATAGGAGTGCGCGACAATATGGTTACAAATCGTCGATATTAATTTTTAAAAATGGAAATAAATTATTGGAAAAATATTCACAAAGAAAGCCAAAAACAAAAAAAAAATTAAAAGAGGTTAAACGCGATTGACGATGGCGCCCATTTGTAAATTCAACAAAAAAAAAAATATAATTTTCTTGAATTTAAAATGAAATTTTTTTTTTCGCGATCACCCAAATAATTTTAATTTTTTTATTTTATGTAATCATACTTTTTTTTTCTTTATACGATCATTTTGTTTTCTTTATTGATTAAAAAAAACATATTTTCGATTATCATAAATTAAATATTACGATTTTTAAATCACGAAAATTAATATCTTAGAAATTTAATTTAATTTTTTTTTTTAATTTATTTCAAACGATCAATATTTAGGTGATCGAACACAATTAATTTACGGACAAATCAATTTAAATAAAATAAAAAATAAAAAAAAATAACAGAATTTAATATCTCACGGTATAAATATAAAACAGAAGTCCACAAATCTATATATTAATGACTAATTTATATTCTGCTCAATATATAGATGATCTGTAATTTACAGTGGTTCTTTACCTAGAAAATTTTTACATCAAAATCTCAAAATCTATTTAATAGAACATGAACTCTCAAATCAATTCTATTGACATTGAATATGATCATTTTTCCATTGAATAATAGGACCATATAATCTTATAATCTGATGATCTTGCGTGAGATAAAATTGTTGGTCCACTTAGACAAGTAGTGCAATATTAACAAAGCCATAGCAGATCTCGCTTTTGTGTAGCGATAAAATAAATAACATTATGAAGGTAGTTTTAAAATATACTTTCAAATATTTTATTATTTAATCAGTTTCTGTAATTAAACTAGATAAAAATGTATCATTTTAAATATTATATGCGCCATTTACTCTAGTCTAGAGATTCAAGCAATATAAATCATAAGATAAGAAAATAAAATATTTGTTGTAAAATAAATAACTTTATTATTTTTATCAGTTCATTATTATTCGGTATTTAGTATCCTCTATTATTTATTAATAATTGCGAAACAAAAAAAAACAAATGTAAACAACAAAGTAAATAAATCCAACAAAATATTTACTTTGTCTTTGTATAGAGAATGATTTTTATTTTAAACGTAATTTCTAAAGTTATTAAATTTTAACTATAGGAGAAGAAGAAAAAAAATAAAAAAAAATATAAACAAATGAATAAAGTAAAGATCAATCGAAGTAAAATATTTCAACAAAAATAAATTACAGGCAAAAGAATCATTTAAGGAAATTCATTTGGTATGGACTGAGAATAAACGAGGTAATCAGTAAGGAAGGTCAGTCTCTACACTGATTTAAAATTTCACGGCTATTAAATCTTTTCCAGCAATTCAGTTATTTTTGTTAAAAAATTCATTTTTTTTTTGAAAGTTGATCAAAATTAATGAAATTATTATTACGGCCCTTCCTAAAGGTTATACATTTTATAATTACAGTTCGCCTGTATATGTTATTACGAAAAAGACAAAAAAAAAATAATCATAATTGAAAATCGGAAATATTTTACTACAAACGCCAACTAAATAAAGTGACATTTATTAATGATAATCAATTTGCGTTGTTTGTAACGAATAAATTTTTTTTTTATAACGAGTATGAATTTATAATTAGACCTTTCTTAATCCACAACATTGTAATACTTTAAAATTATAATTGTTTGTCCTTGACCACGATAGTTCATTTTAACAAACACTTTGCATTATACGAAGAAATTGCCCCAAGTGTTGAACAATTTTTTTTTAAATTCCTTTATTATTTTTGCTTTTTTATGTTTTGTAAAAAGAAATTCTTTTGTTTTTTTTTTGCATAAATTTTTATTAAATTAAGAATACTTAATTGGGTACATCGCATCCATCGACATCAACATCGTCACGCAATTTAAAGAAAAATTATTATTCATTCAATTCGCATTTTGAATTGAAATATTCAAAGAATATTTATTTGTGATTTCCGTATTTTTAAGCGATTGATTCTGATTCTTAATTCTTTTTTTTTTTTTCAGTTTTTTACATTTTTATAAAAATTTGCAAACAAAAAAAAAATTCACAAAAAAAAAAGCCAATCACGGATATAAAAATGAATCCGTGTGAAGAAGAATATTTTTAAGATTAATTTCCCAAGGTAAAATGATTACAAAATTTTTGTTCTAATAATAATCTGTACACACACACAATAATTCATACGTCATTTCTGTGCGTCTATTTAAAACATATCACGTTTGTACAAAAAAATTATACATCGTCGTGTTCACGCGGAATATTTCAATAATTAGAATGGATATTAGAATGCATTAAGAAATTTTGATAAATGATCACTTCGTTTTATTCATTCAAAAACAACAAGTGCCAAGAACAGCAATAACAACAGCAACAACAACAGCAGAAACCGCAACAGCCAACACGTTAATAATGTTGCTCTTAATTATTTTATCTTCGTATTCATTCTGATGTTATGATTGCTGCTACTGCTGTTGTTGTTGTTATTGTTGCTGTTAGTATTATTTGTGTTGTTGTTGTTATATACATATTCTGTGACGCAATTTTACATTACACAATAAAAGAATGAACATGATGTGCGAAGTTTAATTGAAACACGATAAGTAATAAAAAACAATAAAACAAAAAAAAACAAAAAATTGTAATTTACCAGAAAAATTATTTGAATTCCATTCAATAAAATTTGTAATTAATTTTTATTAATTTTATTTTTTTTTTGTTCAAAAAATGTAATTTAGATTAGAGAGAGAGAACGAGAGAGAGAAAGAGAGAGAAACGATACAATAAACAGAAATATAACGCAAAACAATTATAAATTTATTGTGAATTTTTTTTTTTTTTTAGTTTTTTTTTTGTACTTGGATTGAAATATTGGATTAGAAAGAAATCATCAATTAATTCAAGGTGATTATTTTATTATTACTTTTTTTTTTATTGGATAGAATTTTTTCTATGAGGAAAATAATTAAACAAAAAATAAAATAAAATAAAACAAAACAAAAACGAATTCAATGATAAAAGCTTTAAAAGTTTTAATAAAAAGTTCGTCGTTACTTTTTACTAAATTCTCTTTTACTTTTTAAATTTAAATCAAGACCAACTTCCGAGGTAAAAGTATTTAATTATTAATCCCATTCAATTAACTTTTGAGTCGAAAAAAATAGAAAGATTTGAATTTTTATCAAAACAAATTCATTTGCAGAAGAAAATCCGATCAAAATTTCTGCTACCAAAAAATTATTTTGTCGATCACATTTAGTTTAGATAGAGTCATCTCGAAAGTCCAATAAAATTCAAATTTCCAAATATTTTTCTGAAGCCAAGAATTTTACAACAATTATTTTAAGTGTCGCTTAGTGAAGAGCACACGAGACAACATAATAAAAAATAATAAAGTATAAGAGAATGATAGAGAGACAAAGAGAGAGAATAAAAATATATAAAGCGTCAATAAATGGTTTTGTGAAACCTGACATTAATAATAAAAAAATTAATTCATATAAATGAATTTTTGCCTTGATAAAAATTATTTCACAAGTATGAAGAAACAAATAAATAATAATAATAAACAAATAAGTAATTAACAAATTAACGAATGAATTTCACAAATAACTCTTAGAGCAAACATTTAAAATAATTATTATAATTTTAATGAAGACATTGAAATTTTTGATTCTGAAAAAGGGTAAAGAATTTTGTCATGAAAGAAACAAATAAACAAATGAAAGAAATAAAATTTATATACACAAGAGACGAAAAAGATTTTTTAAAACTATGCCAACTATTGTTGGATGTGACAAATTTTTAATGATAATTCTCAATGACAAAAAAAAACACAACCAAAAATAGAAATGTACAAAATAATAGTCACTTCTTCTTCTTCATTATATTTAATTTTTTGTCTTCTTGATTCATAATTTGTAAATTTTCCCATTTAAATTTACGTAAAAAAATTTTTTCTTGTCTTTTGATGAAATGAGACAATAATTTAAAAATAAAAAAATAAATCATTACAAAGATGCGCACCGATTACAAAAAGGCTTTAAATTAAATTATTTCGTTGATTACTTTGAATTCGTAAATAAAGTTACAAGAAAGACAACAGACTTTGTTTTGTTGTTTTTTTTTTTTGTTTTTGTTAATTTAATGAGAAACACACAGATTATTTTTTGGCTTTTTGAATTATGAATTTTAATTTTAAAAAAACTTTTGATCATACAAAAGCCAAAATGTAAAAATTAATGACGTAGAGCCCATAACAAAATTCTTACACTTAACAACTGACTGCATTGGAATTTAGTTTACTGTTATATTCTTGTGTTTGGTGGAAAGGCAATCAAAATATAAGAATTGTAAAAAGAAGAAGAAAAAGACGAAGAAAAAGAAGAAGTATCATAAGTTTGGTATATTTGTTTCACTTTTATAATTCATCAAAAAGTACGTAAGTGAGTTAAGTAATGTAACTTATAGTAACTTAGGTAAGTCACGTTTAGTAAATAAGAATTATGGGCAATTACACAATGTTCTTAGATTTAGAATTTACTTAAATTATGTAAATGAATTCATTCTTTGGTCCTTTGTATCTAAACTATGATTTGACTTTCAGTATAACTTAATCTCTCACCCAGATAGTCCCCCCAAACTCCGCGACACATGATTTTTATTTGTTATAATTCTTTAGATATTTGCATGAAGTAGGTGAAGAATTTTCAAGTCTAAAATACGTAATAGCGTTAGAGGACTTAATACAGTTTTTTTTTTGTGACGTAAGAATATTATGAACGGTACATTTATTTCTGCAAAAAGTAAAAATGATTGACATTTTGATTGAATATATTTAATGTATACCTAAGCAGTGTAGTGTATATGTATAATTATATAAACCAACTAAAACACACCTCTTATAATTATAATGATTAATTTCAAGACATAAATAAATAAAAAGTAAAAAAAAAAATTTGTTATTTACTTGTAAACATCAATCTGTTGAAAATCTTTTAATGAAATAAATATAAAGAAATGCTGAGGAGACAGATAAGAAAATGATATTGATAAATAATCGAAAATGGGTGAGTCAACAGTCAATGTACTCTATACTTAACACTTTAATTACACATACAGAAACACGCACACACACTCACACACACATATAAAATTTTGCTTACATATTTACGTCTAGTAAAAGGAATAATTTTATACTTATCATTTTATAATTATTATCTTTTAAAGCGATTGAGTTTTTTCTTTCTATTTTTAATGAAGTCATCGAGACAATTATTGTTGTTGTTGTTGTTTTTTTATTGTTGCATACAAATTTAAAAACACAAAACCAAATCTTTCTTACAACATAAGACTGACTTAGTAAATCAAAATTTTTAAATAATTTAATTAAAAAATTAAAAATATTTTATTCAATTGAAAAATACATACTTTAAAGTATTTCTTAAGTAACACTTAAGTGCACTAACATTTTCACACACTTAACTTAAAAAAAAAATTATTAATTTTTTTTTTTTCAAAACAAAAATAAATGTCTGAACTTCCATTAAAATAAATTATGAATTTCCTTCACAGAGACTCAATTGTTTCTTATAATTTTCATTATTGAAAAAAAAAAAAAAAAAATTAATAATTTCTTTACTTAGGTTACCTAATTCTTCATTTGTTCTTCGACTTCTTCTTTTTCTTTTCTTTATTGTTATTACAATAATTGTTAACAATTAAAATATTTATTGTTTCAATTGTTTCTTACAACACATACACACACACAAACTAACAAAACATCAATTGATTTGTTTTTAAAACTGATAACGACAGACTTTTAAAGTTAAGAAAAAAAAAATTTATAAAAATAAAATAAAAGTAATAAAAATTCAATTAACCTTGAACGTGTTTTTCATACAACAACACCAACAATAACAACAACAGCAATAAACAACAACAACAACAGTAACCACAGAAGCAACAACAACAACAAAAATAAATAATAAAAAAAGAAACAAAATTGTCTATTTTTATTGTTTATTGTGTTTTTGTAGCGTGCATATGTGTGTATGTGTGTATGGGTGTATACGTTTTGCTCGTGTGGTTTTAATAAGAATAAGAAGTTTTAAGCGTAAGCTTTAAATTAAAGGTAAAATTTATTTTTACATGAATCCGCATGTATGTGTGTGTGTGTATGTGTGTATGTGTGTATGTGTGTATGTGTGTATGTGTGTGTGTGTATGTGTGTGTGTGTATGTGTGTGTGTGTATGTGCGTATGTGCGATCATGTTTGATTTAAATATTGTGATTTGTTGATTATAAATTCAAGAAATGGAAGAAGAAGAAAACAAAACAGTCAAATCTTAAACGCATTATGCATTTTAATTAAATTTTATTTTTTATTTTTAGAAGAAAGACTTTAAATTTTTTACTTTTGATTTAAACTTTTTTTTTCAAACAATTTCAAACGAACAATTTCAATTTGTTACTTTTTACTTTTTTTCTCAAACATAAAAAAAGAAGAAATGAAAAAAAAATGTACTTTCATTGCAAAGCAAAACGTTTGTTCTTTGAATTCTTAATTTTCAATTTTTTTGCTTTTTTTTCTGAATAAATTTTTTTTCTTTCGTTTTCATTTTTTTTCTTTCGTTTCTTGTATTTTCTTTCCCTCTGCCTATTTTTGTTTTTTTTCTTTCCATTTTGTTGTATTTTTTATTGAATTTTTATTTATGCGTTTTATACTGTTTTGATAGGGGAGGTTTGGAGGGAGGTGATGAAATATGAGACTTTTATAACCAGATTAAATAGGTAAATACAAGTAAAAATGTTTACCCCTGTTGTTTTCAGGTAAGTGACCCCAATACTTCTATACAATTATTTTTCTCTCTTTATTTTCGAAACATAAAAAACGAAGAAAATTAATGGAATGGAAATGACCAAAGAGGAAATAAACATTCAGTATTGACTTTTTTTTTCATGAAACGAAGACGAAACATAAAAGTAAAAAATTAAAGAAACAAAAAATAAATGATTCTGGTATTTTTAAAAGCTAATAATTTATTTGTGAAATTCATTTTTACACAAATTAATTAGAAATTAAAGAAAAACAAAATTGGATGAATCAATCAATCAAAATTTAAAAAAAAAATTGTTTAGTTTTTATACCAAAAGGCGTTTCGGTAATTTACGATTAATATTTTTCTAAACAATACAAAAGCACAGAAAACGAAGAAGAAGAATAAGAAAAAAAACATTAATTTAGTTTCGGTCAATTTTATAAAAATTGTGAAGTCGAGAAATTGTTTACGAAAAAAAAAATTAAACTAAATTAAAGTGAAGGAAAAATATTTCTTCAAAAAAAAAAAAAACAAATCAAATCTTTAGAGAAATTCATCAATTAATCTGAGTTAGACGTGTAGGTAACTTTACTCCGATTAGTCATTTATATAGTAAAGTGAGTTTAAATTCCGATTTAGAATGGAATGAGAGAAATTTATTCTAAATTCTCGTGATAATATAATAAATCCCCTTCGTGTCAACAAATGTTCATGACAGTCGTCATCAACAATCGCAACAATAAAAAAAATATTGTTACTTTTGTTGAAATAATTTTGTATGTCCATACAAACAATTTAAAAAATAAAAACTACAAACTCAATTTAATTGATAAAACACAATAACAACAACAACAACATAAACAAAACAAAACCAATCAATAAATCAACAATTTAATTTCACTTAATTTTCATTAAAAAAAAAACTAAAAATCAAAATGAATTCTTCATTCTTAGTAATTCTTAAAAAAAACTTTCTAACTTTTCTGTAAAGTTTTGTATGAAAAATGTGAAAAAAAAAACAAATAATAATTTTGTAAATGAATGTCAAAATAATTATAATTTAAAGAAAGAAAAAAAATCAATTTAACTGTAAAAATTCTATATGTACTGTTGTAAAATATTGTTAAATAAATATAAGATGTAAATATTGTGTAAGTACACTAAGTATAACTACTTATTACATTTTACTACTCACTTTATTACTTTTAACATCAAAAATATATTTTTTAAAACGATGACAGCAAAGAAATTAACACAAAATAAATTAAATATAATTTTAGTACTTACGTTAACTTAATCGTTTTAAAATGTGTTTTTAAGGCTGTTGTCGAATATTGTCACTAATAAGTAATAACCGTCTAATAAACAATTGATTAATTTTACGAATATTTTGCGAATAAAATAATTCCTTATGTCAGTTCACTTTTCTCAATTTTAACGACTTAAAGTTGAGTGTGACTTTTTCTAACACTTCACTTATAAAATATAATTTAAGATTTTTGATTTTAATACAAAATAAAACTTAAATGAAAATCGCGTGGCAGTACCAGGAAGTGTATAGTAAGGAAGTACAAAGTTTAATGGTGAATCTTTGGGTAACAGCCTTAGATTTAGATTAGACGAAGAAAAAAAAAGTAACAACACAATTAAGTTAATGTCAAATTTTAATGATTCAGTAAAGACTAAAGGAATCAACAGATTATTAAATAAATTTAACAAAAACTTAACAAATAATCACCAATTTTTTTTATTTATTGGATTTATTTTCTTAAACTAAAAAAATTTAATTGAAAAATTAAACGAATGTTGTTTAACCTTTAGAAGTTTAGACAAATAAATTTTTGACTAAGTATAGAATTGAATTTATCATCAATTCTACTTTTTTTCTTCCCACCACCCCTCCTTCTTCATCATCTTCTGATTAATAAATCAAATTCATTAATAAATAAGATAATCTTCTTCTTGTCGCCATATTCAATGTGTATGAATAATGAGTCAGTTTTTGTTGTTTGTTGTTAAACATTAAAGAGAGAAAAAAAATATATATATTTAACTGAAGGTCAATTAATTATCTGGTTTTGTTTATTCTTACTTATTATTTACCTGTGATAATTTCTTTACACAAGAAACAAGAACCTTCCATAACATTTTAAATGTTACAACAACAACAAGAACAAACAGAAAAAGAAAACAATTTTTCTTGTTCTGATTTTTTATATACTTTTTGGAAAACTGTGAAATTTTAACTTGAATTTGTTGATAATTTCATTCGAATTTGTTTTTTTTTTTTAAATTTAAAGAAGAAAAAAACAATTGAAAGAATGAATTTTTATTTACGGAAATTTAGTTAAGAAAAATAAAAAAAAAGTCAATTCTGTTTTTGTGTTTCAAATAGATTAAAAGAGATTTGTTTGTTGAAAACGTTTTCCAACCAAAAAAAAAAAACAAAGCCAATAACAAAACAATACCTACAAAAAAAACGTAAAAAGCAACAAGGTTTTTTTTTTCTCTTCTTTCTTTGTAAAAGGGGGAATTTTTTTTTTTAAGTAAAAGTTAGTTTGTTTAAAAACAAACAAATAATAAAAAACATTCTTACACACACACACACACACACACACGAAACCTAAAAACAAATGAGGATTAAGAATAGTTTTGTGTTGATTATCGAAAGTTTTTTCTACGAAATATTCCAAAAAAAAAGGTTCATTAAAAAACCAAAAATTCTCCTGTATTTAAATCTTCGTCCATCTTAACTTATTAACTCAATTAATTTTTGCCACAAACGATCATTAAGTTACAAATTAAATAAAAATTATTCATTCGATTATAAAAAAATTCAAAATCAAAATTATTTGCGTGTCTTCCCAGCTTGAATATAATCGAGTATGTAGGAAATGTTCACTTATAGAAAAACGATCAGTGATTTACCAAACGGATTCTAACAAATTATTTAAATTGTCCTTTTGAACAAGACGGAAAACTAAATTTAATTTTTATCGATTTATTTTGTTTGAACAAAAATTTTGACAAAGTAAAAATTATTTTACATTTTTTGGCAAATATAAAATACAAATTTTTTCTTTTCTTAATTGAAGAAAATTTTTTTTTGGGAGAAAAGAAAGCAACAACAATTTGAATAAGAAAAAAAAATCTACCAAAACGATGACGTTCAACAATTTGTCTGTAAATAAGAATATACATACATTTATTCATTGTATATATAAGGGGCAACAACATTAACTCATTGAGGTTATTAGCACTTTTAATAACAACAATAATAACACCAACAAAATGTAAACGTCTTTGGTATGTTCAATTTAACAGAAATAAGTTTGGTTCAATGATTGACAAAATATGAATAAATAAATAAAATCTAATTAATTTCCAATAAATGTTTTTTCTATCAAAAATATTCAATTAATCGAACAAAAGAATTCTGTTTGAAACATGAAATAATCGATTAATCGAAACAAAAATAATAATAATTTTTTTTTTTGGTTTAGAATTTTAAACTTTTTTTTTATCCGTCGGTTTAATTTGTTAAATTGATTGTGTTTATAAATGCGTGTGTGTGTGTGTGTGGTCATACACGTGAATATTTTACCTAAGTGAAATAACAAAAAAAGAAAAAAAAATAGAAATAACGAAAAAAAAACGAGAATAGTAAACCTAAAAGACATTCAACTATAAAATAAATGAAAATATGAATCATTTGTATACGGGAAGTGAGAAATAGAAATAAACAATACCAAAATTTATTTATGCATCTATTACACCCGCACCAAAATAACTAATTATTAAATAAACGGAAGATATTGTAAGTAAAAATATTAATAAATGATTACGTGCAGTATTACGCGTGTAATCAAAAAAAAAAGTGATCTTTAATATATATTTGTAAAAGAGGCAATCATATATAGAAGAGATCATGTGCAACCTTGTGGCGATCTTTGTGCGATCTTAACATTTTTTATTTTAACGTGGGAAACGTATAATTTTAATCGAAACTGATTTTTGTACGATTTTCAATTTTTTTTCTAATTTATTTATTATGAAAGTTTTTTTTCTCTGTTTTATAAAAATGCAGTTTTTGTTTTGCCTTTTTTTTGTATAGACTAACGTACACCACATTGATAATTATTCAACTGTAAATGCCACCGATTGATGCGGAAAAATGTTATACCATATTTTATGTCTCTCTTTGATTTGTTGTTGTTGTCATTAATAACTGATTTTTTATTATATAAGTTGACTGTAGGTTGATCATTGCGTTTGAGAAATTAAATTTCCGGTCATTCTTAAATTTAATAATGTTAAGGGGTAAAATATCAGTGACGTAGGTACACAGTAAATGAGAGTTTTTTTTTCTATAAGCAATGAAGTTTGTCAGAAGAAGAAATATATTTCAAAATTAGATATAAAATGATTATGGATTTCCTTTTAAAAAGGTTAAAAACATAAAAAAAAATTAAAGACATATTCTCAACATTAAACGAAAGAAGCTTTAATGATTCTGAAATAAAAAAACAGAACTCATAAATTATTAGATAAGTTCATGAGGCAAACAAACGGCCTTTAAATCAAACATAAATGCATAAATCTTATAAGGGGGAAAGTGATCATATTTTTTTTTTCTCTTATTACAATTTAAGTTGAAGCATCGATTTTGTTTTTTTTTATGTGCAGTATATAAATGCACTTATGTACTTTACTTATGGCACTTAGAAATTAATTTATTTTTACAATCTGTTACATTTTTTTTTATTATTATTTTATGATTTCTTATTTGTTCATTTTATGTTTTGTTTTTATTTCATTTCTTCCTCACATTTTAATGTTAAATAATAAACTAATGTATCTCAACTCGTTTCGATATATAAAACTTCCATACAACATAATATAAGTGTTGTACGTAATACAGTGAGTACAAAATATAATAAAAGAAAAAAATAAAAAATTGACATAACTCAATTTTTTGTGATTGTATTTGTTATGATTATATCACATCGTATAGTGATATATTCGGCTATTCAACTTAAATCTTTAAATAAAAAATTTCAACTAAGAGGAAATCAACAGAAAACAAATCATTATACAAATAAATTGTAATGTAGTAAAATTGTAATGAATATGCCTCTTCCATTTCTTAATAAAAAAAAGACGAAATAAAGTCAATTTATATAAATATTTCTCTATACGTTGTTTAAATTGAAACAAATAAATAAAAGAACTAACAAATAATTTTTTCATTCTAAATAATAATGGAAGTTTTATAAATTTCATAGATTTTTCTTAACTTGACGGCAATATTTTTATTTGTTGTTTGTTGTATAGTGTTTTTTTTTCTATACACTCGGCAAGTACAAAGCTCAAATATATACCAACAACTACACATTGCGTGTTGAACAGATCAGATTTTAAATAATAATTTCAATTTCCCACCAAAACAAAAATATAATTTGCAAATTATTACTTATAATTATTTTTTTTTTTCCTATTTCTATAATTTTTCTGTTATGTAAGTTAACCACCATAAGTAAGTAGGTTCTTATTACAGTATTTTCCATTTGATGTGATATAAGTTTAAGCATGTATTATATTATTGTTACTTTTATTTTTTGTTATATTGTTAGTTCTTTGATTAAATGAAGCAATACAGAGAAAAAAACCCAATCATCTTTTTTTCTTCTTCTGAATTATTAACAATTTTGATTGATTAAATTAAATTAATTTTTAGTGTCAAAATTGCATTAAGTATTATCCTTGATTGAAGTTTACAGTATTTTTTTTTCTGTCGGTTTTGTGATATTTAAACCATTATTACGTAATAAAGTTAGAGAGTGATCACACTGAGAAATCAAACTACGTAAGTTCAATTGTTACGATTTATTCATGCTTTCAATTGGTTTTAATTGTTGTATTTTTTTTTCTTTTCAATGAATTATAACGTAGACGAACAGGATTACCATCACGTTAATTAATATACGTAAACTTTTAGAATTTAAAGATTTAAATCTTGTTGGAAATTATGGCCCTTAAGCGTGTCATTGTTTCTTAGAAATAAAAAAAAACATTTTAATTATAAAACTGACTTCACTCTGACAAAACAATAACAAATGTAAATAGAATTCATGCGTTGCCAAATGTCATGTAGATGTATCTTATACTGACGTATTTCCCTTAACGCTTCTCCTATCGTTTGATTAAAATTTTAATAATAACAAAGAATTCATAACAAACATCTTCTAAAAGGTCTCATTGAAATTGTTCTAAACACAAAAAAACAAAAACAAAACAAATTTAAAATAAAATATGAAATTTAATATACACAACTTCTGTGCCCATTTTCATTTCAATTTTTTGTTTTTGTTTTTCATTCTTTATTTTAATTTGATCCGTGATCGATCAATAATCAGCCAAATATTCATTTGTTTATTTTTTTATAAAAAAAACGAGGAAAAAAAATTATCGTCTTAACACAAAAAAAAATTATCATATTTTATGTTGAAATTCTGTTTGTTGCTGGCTGTTAATTGAAAATTTTGTTTTTGTTTTCTTTTTAAATTTATTAGAATTTCATCATACAACGTTTGCTTCTTTAGATTCTTATACTGTTGTTGTTATTATTCTTATACTGTTGTTGTTATTGTTGTTTGCTTTTTATAAAAACAAACGAACATTTATATGTAAAATAAAAAATGAATTCATTTTTAATATCTTCCACTTTTCTCTCTATCTCTCTTTCTCTCTCCTCTCCCTTTCTCTGTCGATTTATTTCCATTTTACTATTTTCATTTTCATATTTTATTATGGCATAGAAATTTTTTTTTCTTTTTAATTTTATGTTTTTTCTTTTAATGTTTGCTTTTTTTATTTATTTTTTTTTTTGCGCGAATATTTTTTTTTTTGTAAACGATTTTTTATGTAAGCAATTTTTTGTTTCTTCTTTCGTTTATTAACAGAAAAAAAAAATTTAAAGTTCAAATTAAGATGAAAAAAAAACAACATCAACACAACAACAACAAAATTTTATGTATTTTTTTTAATATGTTTGGAGATTAATGCTGAAGTGTTTTTCTTTTCTGGTGAATTATAAAATGACGTCAGTAGCAGGTGATCAGTATTTTCGAGAGGAGAGAGTTTAGAAATATATATTTATAAATTTATAAAATGATTATTTAATCAATGAATTCATAAATACAAATGATAATTCGAAAAAAAAAGGCTTTTAGTATAAAAATTCCCAATTAAGCGATAAATAAAGAATAATTTACATGTTGACAATTGACAAACGTCAACAAACATCTCACAAAAAAAGACATAATTAATAGATGAACAAAAAAGAATTCCATTAAATATTAAAAGTTGCAATTAACTCAAATCATAAAAATATTAACAAAATACTTTTACAAAATTTTTCATTGTGATTGAAGAGTTTTTATTTTTATTGACAAATTTATGAGAAGACACGACGGGGTCAAAAGTTGAATAATAAGTATATAAAATATTGTGTTTAAACAAAGTATTTTTTGATTTGTTTTATGAAAATTACAACATAAAAATTTTACACACATCAAAGCAGACGCCCTTGTAAAATTTTTCAATCGGATAAATATAATTTCCTTGGATTTTCTATAGATTACAAATGTACTCACATTATATCCATTCATACCTCTACATACTTTTATTTTCAATAATAAATAGAAAAAAAATGTATACTTACTTACATTAGTAAGTACATTGCGTTAGTATTAGTAACGATATTACATTACTTTAATCGATTTAAATTAAACTTACTTAATAGGAATTTATCATTGTTATGCTTTTAATAAACACGGATTAATATATAGAAATCTAATTTAGAAAACTTGTAACAAGATTTTAATGATTTTTTTCTATTTTGCTTATTTTGTATTTTTATAAAAATAAAAGTTTGTCAAGAACAAGAATAAATTATGAGAATGTATTTCGATGGATGTTCAGAATTTTCTGTAAGACATTCATACTTATAACAACATAAAACATTAAGGAATGTAATGCCCACGTAAAATATAAATAATTTTATTGCATCAGGTTAGGAATTTATAATCGCACATCAAAATTATTGCATAGAAAATTACAGTCTAAACTAAAACTAATAATTATATTTCAGTTATTAAATTTTATTTTCACTTAATCTATAAATCTAAGGTTATTATTTATTGTGTTTCTCCTACAAGAATCTTGACTTATATATTTATAATTTTGATGAAAACAAAAGAGATCAAAAATGAAAGATTATCACGGTTTTTAATACGAAAGTATATACGAGATGATTTTGTTTGTTTGTAATAATAATAAAATCTTATTATGAATTTATTTTACCTTCATTATGGATGAGCTGTTCAAAAATGTTATACTTGAGTACTTTGCTTCTTTTTTTTTTGTTGTGGTTTTGTTTTGTTTTGTTGTTTTTTTTTTGAAAATCAAAAACTTCAACTTTATATAATTCTTTTTTTTTATGCAATGACCTTGAAGAGTTCATTAATTTGTGTTTTCCTTTTGTTTCGTTTTTTTTTATTTTTAAAGACGGAAATGTCAAGAGTTTAATGACAAAATAAACACCCACCCAAAAAAGATATTTACGTTTAAGTGGAGTTCAAAATTTGTATTTATTACCAAAAAAAAAAAATTGATAAATTTTTTGAGCAAAATCTTTGGTCAGACTCCCGTCTGGCTTTGGAAGTTTTTTTTTTGGAAACAAGATTTCACAAAAGTTATTTCATATTTTTTTTGCATTAAAGTTTTGCTTCATGAGACGTGTGTGTGTGTGTATGTCACTATAAATATCGATTGAGAATACAAATTTCATTAAAAATTAATACTTTTTAATGATTAAATTAGCATCGTCATGATGAAGAATTAAAAATGAAATAGAAATAGAAAGAAAAAAAATGAGGTGATCAAATGTGTCAATTATAGGCACTGACCAAGCAAAGATCTCTGACCAAAAACTATCCAACTTGTATTCTGTTGCTGCCGTTGGGGCTTTTTTTTGATTTTTATTTCACACAAAATCAAGTGAGAAAAGACACTCACACACACACACACACACACACACACACACACACACACACACACACACACACACACACACACACACACACACACACACACACACACACACAAAACGAAATAATAAAAAAAAGTCTGAATTTGGGTAATCAGCTGATTTTATTGTTTTGTTCTCTTTTCATTATGATAGAAAAAAAAACGAGACTATAAAATTTAAATCAACTTTTTTTTTTCTTATTCAGGTTTTGTAAGTTTGTCTCTGCGTTTTGTGTTTTTTTTTGTTTTTAGAATTTCAAAAAAAAAAAAACAAGAAGAATTTAGAAACAAATTGGAGACACCAAATAATTTAACCTATTATAGGATTATCTACAAATAAAAATTAGTATAATTAATGGGAACATATTTTACATTCTTCAAAATGTTATCAAAATTGGATTTTTATATATTTTTTTTTTTGATATAAAAACAAAACAGCAGATTATTATTGTGTTTTATTTATCAAGAAAACTGTTCAATTCTTATCCAATTCAAGTTCTTTCTTATATAAATTTATAAAGTTTATAAAATGAAGAAACAAGTAATATGATAAAAATATAGTGTGAGAGGGAGAGAAAGAAAAGGAGATAAGACGTAATAATTAAGAAGTATTTTTTTTATCAAAATGTGACTTAGAAATACTTAAAAACATTCCATCTAAATATCAAGGCCGACTAGACTGGATTATATGTAGAAGAAAAGAAGAAGAAGAAAAATATTCGCGCGCGGTCAAAATATTTTCTGTTCAAATTTAATTTGAAGAAGAAGAATGTTTTAATTTTTTAATTTTTGATCAAACTCTTAAGAAATCTTTTCTTGATGATACAAGTTTTCGATCTGAAACTAACAATATTATGATAATTGTTGGTTATGATTGACGAAAGAGAAATCTGATTTTTTTTTGTCTCTTACATTTTTTTTTTCGTGTGAATTGCGGAATATTTTATTTACCAGAAATTTTAAATTAACGATTTAACACAGACACCAAAGTCACAACTCTTTCTTTTTTATATAAATAATAATTTAGGTAAAAGGATATTGGTCTTTATATTAGCATATAGAGTTGACATTCACAATTCTATATTTGGACAAAATGGGTTCGTCCAGTTATAACCACAACAAACAAAAAACTTGTTGTGCAGCGAGATTAATTTGTATTTAACAATAAATATTTTTCATGTAAAAATTATCGAAGCCACGGATATTCCTAGTCATCAAGTGTTTATTACTCAAGTACAAAAATAAAATAAAAACATGTTTAAATTTTGGTTTAAATTTTAAAATGTGAAAACCCAAATAATATCTATTTTAAAAATATATCTGTCTGTCTAATTGTCTGTAGTGAACTCTTTAATGAAAATAAAAGATAATTTGCAATGATTCAATTATTGAAGTCAAACGTACTTTTTCCTCATAAAAAATAATGAATTCTGAATAACCTAAATTTAACTAAAAGAAAAGAAAATAAAAAACTAAACAACCAGAGACACAGTTTTTTTTTATTTTACTAAGTGGAATAGAATATTTGATGTAACGATGATATGATAACACAAATAATATTGAACTAAAAATTCAAGTTTATAAAAATTTAATAGAGTCAAACACAATATTCTGTCTCTTTCTCTCTATGTCAACATGCAAAGTCAAATTATAGAAAATAAAAAGAAAAAAGAATGAAGACGAAACAAAAAAAAACGTTTAATTAAATAATTGGCAATAATTTCTCTCCTTATACATACGATTATATTTAATTATTTAATTTATCCATCAGTAACCTTGTAGAACCTGTTAAAGTCGGAACCTTATTAAGTGTTGACAACTGACACTGCACGTCCGATCTCTTTTTCTATAAAACAATTATAATTTCTACTCGTATTATTTCTACAGAAAAAAAAGGAAAATTATCATTTGGTCACTTTACAAAAAATGTGACAGTTGGAATTTATTAGATTTTGAAAGAAAACAAAATAATGAGACTCTTAACTGTTCCCTCCAAACGTCGGAATATTTTGAGAGAACCAAAAATATTTTTTTTTTATGTGTACGCAAGTATTATGTTAATAATTTACATAAAGTTAAGTGGATATTATGTGATGCAGGTACCTTACATACGTACTCTTACATAAAAAAAAAACTCATATCGTTGTGTAGTATAATTTACCCATTGAATATCAGGTAAAAGAAAATAACATAAATATATAGACACGTATAATTTGACAAAAAAATTAATTATCTAACGGTATAAGAATATTTTATTTTGAATTTATTTCTGTTGAAAAAAAAAACAACACAACCACAACAACAAAAACAACAAAAACGAAAAACTTAACATATTTGCAATTTAAGCCCAAAAAAAAACAAATAATAATATTTTTGTGAGATGTGTGCGGAGATCGCGATGTGAAAAATAAAGGTCATTAAGTAAATATTAGTGTTGTATTACCTACCTACTTATCTCTCAAGGACAAGAACAATAAGACCTATTTATTTATTTAGCAAGGTTACTGAAGGTCATGAAAGCATGTGTTTGTTTCTTCATACATATTTTATTTGTTGTATTTGTGAACATGACAGTATTGAGAAAAAAAACCAATATACTCAATTTTATTCCTTTTACACTGATATATACTGTTGTCTCGTTTCTTTTTAACTAAAACATATTTTTAAATTGTTTTTGAAACTTGGCATTAAGGTAAAACGCAAAGGGAAAGATTAAATCAGTTAAGTATGGTAAGTATTTAATTACCTAGCTAAGTCTAAACTTATATTAAGTATGCATGCAACTATTTTACCTTTAAAAGTATTTCATATGGGTATACAAATCACCAACTCATTATCTTTTAGAAAAAAAGGGAACAATTACATTTTGTATGGGTATTAGTATAGTTGAAGACTTGAGATGAATTAAAAAGATCTACCAACTTACATTCTTTACTTAGTTGCTAAGTAGGAATCGTTTACGTACTTAGTTAATTTTTATGATTCATCAATAAATATTTTTTTCAGAATGTAAATTCTTAAACACTTAAGCAGGGTAATCGAGATAAAAAAAAGTTTAAAAATTAAGATTATAAAATTAATTCAAGATTTTATGAAATAAACAAAAAAAAAACTTTAATTTTATATTTAATACAATTTGTTTTTATGAATTGCTGTAAAATGTTAAATGCATCATCCACTTGGAATCATCATTATTAATTGAAGTTTTAAGAGAATAATATAATTACTGATACCGATACTTGAGACGAAGCTTCTGGACGTTTCAAAATCTTAAATTCAAGGTTTCCGCTTTTTTATTTTTCTTTTTAGTAAAAAAAAATTAAAAATGTTGTGTTAATTTTTTAAGCAAATAACAAAAAAATTAATTATTGCATTTAGTGATTTAGTTGAAAGAATTTCAATCAATGTTTCATCTTAATTTACGGTGGATAAACAAAAAAATATATACAGACAGATCATTTGTGTCTTACATCACAAAAGTGTTTTTTTTTTCTTAAATAAATAAACATTTCCTCTGTATCCGATTTTTTTTTCTCTTTTAGAGGCAAATGTACGTACTTGAAGAAATTAATTGAAGTAGGTAGATGTGTTTTATTTATTAAGAAGAAGAAGAAGAAGAAGAAGAAGAAGAAGAAGAAGATATAAAAAAAATAAGTAACATTAGATAAGCAACATATAAATAAGTATAAACTCAAGTCATGTAAGTAAAATAAATAAGTATAGGTTTCACAAGGTAAAAATAAAGATGGTTAATGGTGTCATTCGGCCACCATAATTATAATAAATAAAAGAGAAAATATCAATTGAAAATATCACAGGAAATGATTACCCTTTGATTAATAAAAATAATATATGAATGAACGAACAAACACGTGTGCGCCATTGATAATTAAACAAGAAAATATATTCGTAAATTTTCTATAATTATTTAAAGTTGATGGAACAATAAAAACCAATAAACTGAAAAAAAAACATCTTAATAAATTTATTACCATCTTTTCTCTCTTAATATTGTTGTAATACATTTTCTTCTTCGATTTCTTTAAATAAAAGAGATTCTTCTTTATTTCTTTAAAAGAAAAAAAAAGATGATGTTTCAAATGAAAATTGAGCCTCCGGACAACATTTATTCAAATGATGTGTGTACTCGTTTAAAAAAATATATATTTTTATATGTATGTATGCAGGTTTGTAAGTATGTATGTCCATATATACTCTTACGTACTTAAATTGGAATGTGCAGATGATTAAGTGTATAAAATTTGTAAGGTAAATTTTCAAAAACAAAAATAACAATAACAACAACAAAAATGTTAATGTTAATTTTTTTAAGATGATCTTATCGCATTTGCAACAACAAAATCAAAAAGAACAACAACAGAAAATATAACCACAACAACGCAGGCAAATAATACAACAATTTTTTTTTGGTTAATTTAAAGAAAACTGAATAATTTTTTTATTGTAACACAAAAATATTTTTATTAAACAATTTATTTTATTTTTTAGAGAAAAAGTTTGAATTTTTTTTTTAACCATAGACACACACACACACGTTATAAATTTTACGTGGTTGGTAGGTACGGTAATGTACACCTATACACGGATTCAGATATTTAATGAAGGGATTTCCAATTCTAAAACGAATTTAACTCCTGTTCCTAACATTCAATGAAATTCTCTCATCTAACAATTACAAACTTCTGTTTGATCCACATCCAATGTAAATTTTTGAATGACACGATTTGATTTTTTTAAATTTAAATGAAAAACAGGTGGATAGCTGATTTTATGTTATTAGTCTACAGCTGGAGGCGGTGTCCTACCAAATAAGGTCAATAAAAAATTCTATAATATTATTTACAACTCTTGAGGCAAATGACATTTTTTTCTTTTTTCATTAAGCAAAAAGAATACAGTAGAAAATTTTTTAAATTAATTTAGTCATGCCATAAGTACAGCTTAGAGTTCGGTGCCGACTTTACTCACAAAATGTGTATAGCTACCAAATTTAATTTTTCGCTCACATTGGAAAAATGTCTTAATAAAATTTGAATAAAAAATTAAACTTGTACACAAATACAATAAATGTGAATATTAAAATCGATTAAATATTTACTAAGTGACGTAATTCATATTTCGTTTGTAGCTTATGTTTTTTTTCTGTTTTTGTTTTTTTTATATTTACAAATTTTTCTCATTCTTTATTCTTTAAAAAAAAGTCTTATTTATTTTTTTTTTTGGTTTCAGTTTTTGTAGTCTTTGTAGTTATTGTTGTTGTTGTTTGTTCAATGAAAATCCATTTAAAACATATTTTAAGTGTTTCATAAAATTATTTTTATACCAATAATTAAATCAATGGAGAAAGGAAATAATAATACCTAATAACATAATACATAAGATACATAAGAACGACAGCAACAAATACTTATTGATTACGAATGTGCAAAACAAAAACAATATTACAACAATTAAATCAATTGAAAAATCTAAACCAAAAAAAAATTCCTGGTATGTAAATGAGAAGTGTTTTTTTTGTTGTTGTTTTGTTTCATTATTATTTTTTGATGATGGAATGTTTTGATTTTTTATTATTGATGTTGGCGTTTCAATATACGTAATTCTTTCTTTTTATCACTTTGTACTTCTCTCTCAACTTCTTCTCCTTTTTTTCTTCTTCTTATTCGTTAGAAATACATAATTAGATTTGTTGTATTTTTCTTTCGATAATATATTAAATGTTTCAAAATTTGACCTTTTGACCTTTGAACAATTTACGTATTTAATCTTGTACTTATAAAGAAAGATTATGATCAAAAGAAAAGAGGAAGGTAAATATTAATCACCTAATATGACGTATTTCTAAATGACGCTTGTAGAATTTTTGTAAATTAAGATTGCCGACGATAAATTAGCGAACAGTTTTTAATTTTGTTATGATAAGAGAATTTTTAAGCTGGTCAGTAACACGATCAGATAAATATAAATGCGAGGGGTTAGCCATTATGTGAAATCTGATTTTATAAGCTTAGAGACAAGTTCACAAAGAAAGATAAATCCCATTATAATTCAAAATTCAAAATAAAAACGTAAACTTGAAAATAAAAAAATATTCGTTCATTGATTTCAATTTGTTGTGTTCGTTCAAAATTTCAACGTTCTTTCTTTTTTCTTCAAAAACTCTTAAACTCTTCCAGTACAAGTACTTACTATAAAAATCTGTTCGTTTTGCGTTAAAAAAATACACAAATCAAACAAGAGACAGAGACAGAGATAGAGTAAAAGAGATTCCAACAGAGAAATGTACAAAAAAAAGATGAAAACGGAATTGTTATTTTTTTTTTGTCAAGGTCAAACCTAAACATTTTTTAAATGAAACAATCATTAACAACATTTTTATATTTTAGTTTGATTAAATTTGATGCTTTAAGAAAAATATTTGAAAAAAACGTGAAAGTCACAAAAACAACTATTTCCAATTACAATTTAGGTACCATCGAGTTTTGTTTTTTTCTTTTTTAATGATGAAATTCCTTTCTATAATAGATTACTCATCATCTTCTTACTATTTTTCCATTTCTTCCATTTCTTTACTTTTACGAAACATTTTTTATAAAAAAACATAAAACAATTATTTTTGAAGTCGTTTTATTTTTATTCGGAAATATTTAAGTCTCGTATGAAACTACCAAGATAACTTTTTATAAATTGTATCTATCTTTGTTGTGTGTTCGGATTAAATCAAACAAAAATAGTTTATTGTTTTTGATAAGAATTAGTGATTTTATTATTACAAATAATAATTAACACGTTTGTTACCCATATAATGGGCGGTGGTGGGGGTGATAATATTGCGGTGAACAATTTAATTTGTTCATTCAATTGATATACTTAAATATTTGTATAACTGAAACTTAATGAAACACATTATGACTTACTTAAGTATCTTTTTTATAATTATAATTTATTGTTTTTATCATAATTGTAAATAATGTATTAAAGCCGGACAGACTGTCGTTTGGAAAATTTTCATATAAGTTTACAACAATAACATGATAAGAGAAATGAAACAATTCTATTGTATTTTTTTTTAACGATTTTATCAGATGAAACGGATTTTCATAAGAACATCAATGACGAATTAAATTTCGCCTAAGGTAAAAATATGTCAGTGACAAATTTTTTTTATTCATATTGAATTGATTTCACTTTGATCTCGCAGTTGATCTTGTTAAGCAGTTTCTCTCTCATCACAGGGTTGAGACTTGGGTGAAGGGTAACCGTTACACAATTATTAAGAAATTTTTCATTCAACAAGAAAAAGTAAATATTGTGATGTAAACTAAATTGAAATGAATTTAAAAAATATACTTTCATTACTTTTCAATTCCCTCAATTTTTTATTAATTTTCATTCTCCAAAAGCGATTCCACGGTATCTCCAATTTTTTTTACAATTTTTGGTTTTTCTTATTTTTTATAGAAAGAAAAAATTTAAATGAATTTTGACCGGAAACAATAAATTAAAACACTTATTTCTTATAATTAAAATCTAGTCATTTTTCTACTTAATTTAAAAACAGAAAGAAAAAAAAATATTGCATAAAAAAAAAAACAGAGAAATATTAAGACAAGGGAATTAAGCAATTTTTGCTGTGTTTTTTTTTATTTATTTATTTCTTTCGCATTTTACGAAATTCGCATTAATTCCATAATAAAAATAAGATAAATTATAAAATGAATTGGAATTGTCTCAAACAAAAAAAAATTTCTAAAAAAAAACAAAAAGTAAAGAAAAAGAAGAAAGAGAGAAGACGAAGAAGAAGAAAAAATAAAAAATTGACAATCAAATTTAATTTTTCAAATAATTTTGTTCATTTTCTTCTCTTCTTTATTTCTTACATCGTTTGTTTGTCATTAATTTTAACAACACAATTAATTAAGTAATTATAGGATTAAAATTACCAAGTGTAGGTAAGTACTTAATAACTTCATTAGAAAACAGAAAATAATGAATTTAATTCAAACAGTGATGATCAAAAAGTAATCAAATTACGTGTATGAAATTAATTTGGAATTTTGTTCCTCTGAGAAAATTTTGACTAATGTGAATGTGAATTTCATTTCCCAATTTATAAACTACTCTAAGAATAAGCATGGTACATACTTTATGTCTCTTTAATTTACATAATAAAATATAAGTAAAGAGTAGCTAATGATTTCCCCAACAAGACACTTTCGAATTGTTTTTGAGTTGATTTTTACTTTTATTGTTTACTTAAATAATTTTGTGAAATATTGAATTAGGAGATACTCGTATAATTACTCCCCTCTGCTCTAGTAAATCTTACGTACTTAAATCGTATCAAACGTATCCAAAGTGAACACGGTTCAATTTGAGAATTGGTCCAATTAGACATAATTCAAACAGGTTTTTTACCTTGAATTTCACTGTTGTGTAGAAATCAAATTCAGTATAAATTGTAAGATAAGTAAACAGTAGGTAGATAATATCTAAAGCCCACTGACAAAAAAAATTACAATAAGTAAACCTGCGTATTATATAAGACGTCTGGGTTAAAAAATTAATATTAATATTCAATTTGTATAAAATATTTTATAATTTTAATAAATCAAATTCTTCTATTTGTTCATTGTTTTCTTTTCTTTTTCATTATTTCTTTATTTTATTTCTTTTTTTTTCAGAAAAGTTCAAATTAAATGAAAAAAATTAAATCAAGAAAAGAAAAGAAAAAAACCGTATGAAAATCAAGTTATGTTTTTTTTTGGTAAGACGTCAAAGTATTGAAAATAAAGTACAATCACTCATTCACTTACAGTTACATTCTTATTTTTACTACAGGTTACATTTTTCTTTTTATGTTAAGAAAAAAAACAGCCAGCCAGAAGCCAGCACGTTTGTAACTCTTCAAACAAATATTATTTAATAATACCAAATTAATGGAGTTGATTAGAAAATAAATTAATTAGGTGAAGTCTCGTTGCAAGACTAAAAAAAATTTTTATTTTACTACAATTGGTACAATTCAATCGTCAATTAAACAGAGAATAAAAATAAATCAAAAGAATTCATTGGAATTATTAGATTGTAGAATTTGATTCAATTAAAAAATAAAACTTTACTACGTAGAAATTGTTAAATTTTGTTTCTGAAATTTGACTTGACAATTAAAAATAAATAAATTCCAATAATTTATTTTAAAAAAAAAAATTAATTTATGTAAATTTTTTTTTGTTTTTTGTGTTTTGGTTTCAACGAATATATTCTGACTCGTATGAGTTCCTCGCATAATGCGCATTGAAATCACTTTCAAATAATTTTTTTTATAAAATGACGTGATTTATCTAAATTTAGCGACGAGTAGATAACCCAGAATTTCACTCTAATACAATCGTATGTGGTGTGTGTAGATGAACTTAAAATGTAATACCAAATAGAAAACTCAGTTATAGTAGGAAGTTCACCACAAAATCCTATTAGAATTTCTATAGTTGATTAATTTTTGAACACTGTAAGTAATGCATTCTTATACTTTTAAGTCTTGACACCAACATAACAACAGCTGATTAGATTTTTGTACATTTGAAATTGGTTGAATGAATACTATTTGGCTTGAAGAATTTTAACCAACTAGGCCATGATTTGTATTACAAAAAAATAAGAAATAAAATTTAAGAATGTAAGAATGAATGATCTTATGATAAACAATTATTTTATTATTTTGATAGAGATTTTTTGATAGATTTTAATGGAGAGAGACAGAGAAAAAACTTTGAATTCTATAATGTTTCCGTTCTATTAGAATTCTTATAAATATTTGATCATTATGTCATTGAAGTTGTTTTTCTACCCAAAGTCTATACTTACAAAGAATAAATTCACTACACTATTCATTTGACACTTAATTACGTTCTTTTTGGATTGCAAAGATTATAATCAAAGTTAATTTTTTTTTGTTTTCTATAAACTGAATACAAAATAAACTGATACTTTTTTTTTGTACTTTATTCAATTCAATTCAATACAATACAATCCATATAATATATGGATTAACATACATAGATAACTATTATAAATATAAAATATTATTAGCCACATTCATATTACATTGTTTTATTATCTATCTCACTTCACTCACTTCATTCACTCCCTCTGTCTAACAATTCTATTTATTTCTATTATTTGAATTTATATTTAAAATTGAACAAACAAAAATAAAAACAAAAACAATGAATAAATAGGCTGAAGTTGAAATTATTGTCTTATTCTCGAGTAAGTATAAATGTTACCTACTTACTTACTTAAAGTTATTTATACTTAATACTACACTTAATATTAGATACAAAATATTTGTTGTTGTTATAAATTAATGTACTTATATTATTTATTAGTTATTAAAAGTACAATTAGTTATTATTATTTTTTGATCTTGTTTTTTCTTTTGGGTTTGTTTTTTTGTTAAATGTAAATCAAAGCACAGTATTTTCTGTACCGTAACAACAAGTGAATGAAGCAAAAACAAAAAAATATAAACCAACGAAAAAAAAAAACAAGAACACAAAACAAAAAAATCAAAGAAGTTAAACCTTTCATATTTTTTTGTCCAAGGAGATTTGTTGTTGTTATTAAATATTTTTTTCTCTCTTTCTCTCTCTTTGCCACAAGAATGAATCGAATGGACCACAATAATAATAATACAAACAACAAAAACAACAAGATTCAATATTAATCTGTAATACCCGCTCTAATTTTTGTCTTCTTATAACTTCACTTTGATACGTCGATGCATAACAACAACATCAACAATAATAACAATAACAACAAAAATATGTAAATAGAAAATGAGAAAAAGAGAAAATAACTTGAAAAGAAAATAAGACAAAAATAAAAATACATTTTCTATCTCTTTCCTAAAAGTTTGATTGATTTCTTAATTTTATTTTTTTTTTATGTTTTTGTTTTTTTTTGTTTGCTTTTGTTTTAAAGTATTCAAAAAATTTGTAATTTTTGCATAATTTTTTTATTTTATTGAATCTCAATTTAAGTGCTGTCTGTTAGTTTGTGTGCGTGTGTGTGTGTGTAGGTAGTTGGAATTTTTTTTGTTGTTAATAAATGATTAATGTAATAATTTATAAATTAAGAAAAAAAAACAACAACAAAAAAATATTCGTATTATAATTTTTAAGATGCAAGAGAGAACAATGAAAGGAGAACACATGATTTGTGTGATGACTGACTGGATAGGAGAAGAAGAGACAAAAAGAAAAAGAAAAAAACAGCACTTCTCCCAACTTCTTCACATCAAACGCTATTTTTATACAATTTATGTATTTTTTTATATTTATTTATTGTCATTCATGACGATGTTTGATGTTTGATGTTGATGGTTGAGGAATTTTTGTAATTTCATTTTTCTTTTCTTTTTCCTTTTTTCTTTTCTCCTCTAACACTTTTTTTTTTTTTTTGCAACGAACAAAACTTGCATTGAACATTAATGAATTTTCTTTTAATTTCTGTTTCGGTTTTGTTTTTTTAATTTAAATGAAAATTTATATGTGGTAGACATTCTGTTGATCTAATCTACACTAGGTAGGAAGATAAACAAAAGAAGAATGTAGAAAATTAGATGAGACGACATGCAATCATTGTGCAATCTAGTAAGAGAAAAATATACAATGTAAATTGTTCCCTAATTAATATTTTGTACCTACAATAAAAAATGGACAGAAAATTTAAATTTATTGTCGGTAAAGAAAGTCAATTAATTAAAGATTTATTCAATGTGAGTCATCTGTTGAAATTTGAGATCCATTATGATTAATTACTTATTAGTTGAATTAAATTGAATCATTATATAGTGACCGTATTGATACGTGGAGTTACTTTAAATTTTGTTTTAAACAAGAATTAAATAAAATAATCAATAATTAAGAATGTGAGTTAGTAAAAGTAAATTTGTGAAATTAAGAGATATAATCCAACGTCAAATGAAAACGCCAAAATAAATATAATTAAATATTTTTGGATCAATTTATTAAAATGTGTGTACCTAGTTGTGAAGGTAGGTAATGTTGGGTGTTTACCATACCACCAATATTTAGATTGACTGATAAAAAGGAACCATAACATCCATCCATTCATTTAAAAACAACATTCACAAAAACATAAAAAAATTTCTTACATAAGAACATAATTTGAAAAAACAAAATTTAAGAGCACAAAATTAATAAAACAAAAAAAAAATCAAAAGAAAAATAAACAAATTTAAAACATAAAATTCAAATTAATCCAATGAATGAAATTTGCCTGGGACAATAATTTTCCTACAGCAAAAAGTCACGAGATAAAATCGCCAATTTTTTTTTTTTTGTTTTTTACTAAAAATGAATAAATTATTGTAGAAATGGGGAAAAAATGCTGTTCAAAAGTCTGTCTTCTTAAGTTTAAACTCTAAACTCTTAAACAATAAAGTCTTAGGAAAGACATGTTTTGTTTTGGTTTTTTTTTGTTAATTTCTTTCTTTGCCACTTTCTCTGGTCATTGACAGTTTTGTATGGGTTTTATTTTTTTTACAGCAATTTTTTGTATTCAGTAAAGGTACGAAATGTATTTACAATTCGAAGTAGGTAGGTAGGAAAGTATTTGGTCCATAATTAGAAATTACTCTATTCTACTTTTGAAACCAAATTATAAATTACTCCTCAGTGATTGCATAAAGTTTGCACAAAGACGTTTTATTATCATGGATTGAACAAAGTATTGCTTACTCCCTCAATTTGGTTTCTAAGAAAATAGTTTTCTTTTAAAAGACGTAGAATTAATCATCGGAAGCAGATGGCATTTTGAATTACAGAAGTTTATCCCCATGTTGTACCTATACCAACAATTTAACTTTTGTCAATGAAGTAAAATATTTCAGTTAACAAATAGGACAAAAGACAAGAATAAATTTTTAGCTTCAATTTATTTATTTTATAATAATACCGTTGTGAGTAGAATTGTGTTAGAAAGTGTAAGTAAGTAAGTATATGAACGAGTTTGTCGCTTTTGTTACAAAATTATTTGAATTTTTGAGAAAAAACATAATATAATTTTTTTTTTCTGTTAATATTTTTATGTTTCTTCTTCTTTTTATTTTTTACTTTTAAAATATCTTATTTAAGTATACAAAAAAAAAATTCTTATCTTTCATGACCCAACAACAAATCTAGAAAATCTTTTTCTTTAATTTAAACATCCGTTGTTATTTTTTCTTCTTCTTAACAGACACAATTTTTTTTATTGTCCTTAATAACACATCTTTAAGATTTTTAACTGAATTTAATTTTATAAATAATGATAAAAGAACAAAAAAGAAAAAACACAAAGAAACAAGAAATTAAATTAAGAAGAAGAAAACAAGTTGAAATGAAAAAAAAAATTAAAAAAAGAAGATCTTCAGTCCACTGATCGTGTTCGAGGTAACAAGCAGAATACAACAAAAACCACAAAAAATTTAAAAAAAAACCAATTAAATTGATGATGACATGAGATCAAGGACAATGTGTCCTTGAGAAGGACGTTTCAAATAGGCATAATAAATTCTGTTTTGATGATGATAATGTCAATTCACAAATTGACTTAAACTTCGCTTAAACTCTAGTTAAGCTAATTAAAAATGTAAATTCAACAAAACAGAATTTTTTTAATTTAACATTTTTTTGTAGAAATATTAAATGTGTTTCTTTCATTCAACGACAAAGATAACAACAGAAGTAATTTTCTCCAAATTTGATTTTTAGTACTTTTGAACGCATTTGACGTCGTTTTCTTTTCATCTTGTTGTTTTAGTCAAATGATAAAATATTTATCCCTATTTATTTACTCTAAACAAATAATTACAACGGTTTCAAAATTGAATAATAATTGCATAAGAAAAAAATGTCTAAAAAAATTTTTAATAAACAATAAATGCAAAAAGAAAGATCAAATTTTTTTTTTTGTGTTACAAGAAAGTTTTTAAGCCTCAATTTTTAAGTACTTAAAAGTATTTCATTTATTTACTTTTTCTTTTTAAATCAATTATTTTTTGTTTTTGTTAAGAGAAATGTTCAAACACGATTTATTTCATGTTCAAGAGAACTTAAATTGTAGACAGAAAACTGTTAAATCGAAACAAAAAAAAAAAAAAACAAAAAAGAAGAATATAAAAATTTAAAAGAAAACTCACCTTGAATTATCACTGACTGATTATTATTTGGTTTGTTAAAATATATTCCAACAAAATTCTAAATGTAATTCACACAATAAACTAATTATTAATAATAATAAAAGATTTATAATCACAATCAAATAAGTATAAGTAATTAATTGTGATTTTAATTTTAAATTGACACAATGTAATAGAAAAAAAAACCAACAAACACAATTAGAATATTTTAATCCACTGTTTTATATTTTTATTAAATTATTTGACAATGAAATTTCTAATATGACACAATAATTAAATGAAACACAATTAAAAAAAAACTTTTAAATTTAATACTCTAAGGTACTAATTTCATATACTGTAATCCATAACGTATATACACATTATTTTATTTATTAAATTTACAAAAAAAAACTTAAGATTTTAACAAAACTTGCTGTCTGCATTAAAGTTTTACGTTTGTCATATTTTGTTGTTGCGAAGCAATGAAATTCAAAACTGGCCCAAAAAAAAACTGTGCCATTTTTCCCAGTTTTAGTTCAGTGACAAATTGGCCAATGGACTGAAACTAGACTAGACCTCTTTGAAACGAAAACACGAGGATTAAAATTTCAGTTAAATGTAAATTATATTTGAACTTATTTTTTACAATAAAATTAAATATATTATTAATTACTTAAAGAACTAGGTATATGGATTTAAAGCTGAATTTAAAATTCAAAATTATACATTCTGTTATTTTTTAACTTTTAAAAAAGTCACAAATTTATTAGTGCATGCAATATAACTATAACCAGATAATTTTTCAATTAGTTTCAATAATATAATAAATAATATACAGCATTAAATAATAATAATAATAATAACAATTAATATTTGTGCTTCATACATAATTTATTAATAGACTAATAAAAAATTGGTTTTATAAAAAAAAATCCGACTAATTATAATTTTGTTTTTCTAATAAAAGCACAATTTTATGTGTTTTCATTGTTTTCTATAAATTTTTATTAAATATAATATATATTGTGTTTTTAAATGTAATTAAAATTCAAATTCACCAGGGCAATATTTATTAATTAGTGATTGATAATAAGGCCAAAGTTCATCAATGTCTGGGATTTTTTCACTCTTTGTATATAAATCGTAGCGACTGTAATTGAAAATAAAAAAGAACAAAACATTTAAAAAATGTAATTAAAAATAATTAAACATTAACATACTTAAACATTAAAACCCAATTTTTCGTAATTTCATCTTCTTCGGTTGTTAAATATTGATAATCTCCAGATGAATGCCATGGGTAAAATGAATGATATCTGATAATGTTCATAGATTCTTGTGGAAGTGTTGATTTATTGTGTTTTAAACATTGGTACATATACTCATCATGCCCCCAAGACATAGTTAATTTTGATAAACCACAATTAGGTTCATACATTCCATATTTTGTACTAAAATTGAATTGATTAATTTTTCTTCAATCAAATTAATAATTAATTTTAATTTTACTTATATTTTGAATTATCACCATCAACATTTCCCTTAAAACTATCACGACGATAAACAATATTATCTGACCAAAGACATCCAACTGGGAATGTGTCGCCGACAACGCAATATTGTGGTTCGTCATAGAAAGCCATAATTTTTCCTAAATCATGAATTAATCCAGTTAAATGTAACCAATCAACGTCTGGATGTTCTTCTCTTGCCCTTTCAGCCGTTTGAAAAGCATGAATAATGTTTGGAAGATCGATATCAGGATCAGACTCGTCGATAATATCATTTAATTTCTCTAATGCTTCACGAATTGTTGATTTAAAATGTGAAAATGTTAACCATTTTGCACGTCGTCCTATAAAGAAATTGCATAATGTAGAATACTTTCCAATAATTTTCTTCAGATTACAATAATTCTATTGAAAAGATTAAATAGATTAAATTTTGTAATTGCGTCTTCGTGTAGTTAAATTAAAGTCAGTAAACGTGCCATTTACCACTAACAATCAATTATACAAGTCGCAAAAACATATTTTCCTGATGCAAAAAATGTTTACCTGTTTTTCATTTTATCAAATAAATTTCAACTGATAAGAAAAATTTGTAGGATAAGGCGTCATTTTCTTATATAATCTGTTTACTTTATTCACCGAATAATTTTCGTTAATAACTTCTATATTTTTTTACTATTAGCTTATCTAGAGATTAGCGAATTAAAAAAATAGTAAATAAGAAAAAACAACCTAAATATATTTTACATTCTTCTTATCAAATAAACACAAATAAACACTTGAATAAAAATCTATTTCTTCTAATCTTACCTTCAACAAAATCAACTGTTTGATTTAAATGCATTAAACGGTATGTTTTTCGTACACGTTCTTTTAATGGATCATTTAGATCAATTGAATAGTCACGAAATTTGGAAAAACATTTATCCGCAAATTCTGCTTCTGGACGTAAAAGCTCTGATGGATCAAGCAACTCAACAAAAGACTTTGTAAGAAAGAAGACAAAAATTCAATTAATTAATTTGAAAAATTTAAATTAGTTTAAATAATGATCTTACTTGATTTAAAAATCTCATTTTCTTCTTATTTTTTTTAACTTTTGTTCACAAAAAAAAATATAATTAAAGAATTAATGAAAACTGTTTCTTTTTGTATCAATAAAATTTTTGTTAACTGTTTGTGTCACTAATTGAAATCAAACTGAATTGAATATAAACGATAATTTCATTTTTAGTAACCTCTAACGAAGCTTATCAATGATCTCTGACATCACGTTCTTTTCATAACAAAATTATTTTTCTTACTTTATTTTTAATGCGCGTTCTGATAAATTCTTATCGTTTTAATTTCTTTTATAATAATAGAAAAGATTTAAACTTTGCCAAATATTAATTGAAAAATTCAATTTATTTATGGTCTAAAGTTAAGAAAAATAAAAAGAATCAATATTTTGTAAGATTAGATCGAATAAAAAGGCAAACGCAAAAACAAGGAATAAGGAAGGATATTTAATTAACGGTAACAATTGTTTGAGTTTAAATTTAACGGTACATTAAAGTTAAAAACATCAGACTTTAGACCTTTAGAAATAAAAACAATTTACAATATAATTTTTACATGAAAATTTAACAAATTTATTTATTAAGAAAAAATGATAAAATCTTTTTTGAAAAAAAAAAATGTATATTTTACTATTGTTGTTATAATATTTATTTATTTAAATAAATTATGAATGGCAGTTTTTAAATCCTTTAATCATCTCTGTATCTGTTATGCCTAATTGAATCATTACGATGTGATGATGATGATGATTGTTGTTTACGATATTTCCTTTCACGTGACCATGAACGTGACCTACTACGCGATTTTCTTTTTGTTGTTTTCTTTTTACTATGATGTGACTTTGATTTCTTTTTTTTATGACGTGACGATGATGATTTTGACCTTTTTTTGGAAAAAAATTAAAATATAGAATTTTATTATTTTTTATAGGAATATTTCAAAATTCAGTAATTTTTTTCAATTTCTTTAAAGAACAAACCTTGAACGTGATCGTGATCGGTTTTTAATCTGTAATGTTAAATCTGTTGTATTTGTTTCAATTTTTCGTGGTTGAATTATTGGTGATGTTGGTATTGAATGACATGATTCAATATCAGAATCGTTACCACCAAAACTATTGTCTTTTGTTAAATCAGTAATTGAATCATTTGTTTTTTGGGATTGGACATTGGGAACTGAAAATAATATAAATTAAGAATGAAAAAATCCAAATTAAAACCATTAACTTACTTTTCATTTGATTTAAAAATGCCATTGCCTTCTTTTTACGTTCCAATTGTAATTGTTTCTCTTTAGAAATACATCCCATTTTTTCACGTGCCGCTGCTGCTAATTTATCTTTTAATTTTTCATCAGAAACTAAAATAAAACAAAAGATTTGAAATCATATTTTACAATTAAAAAAAAAATGACAAACTTTTTTTCGTCTCTTTAATTTGTGATTTTCCTTGTGCTATCACAGAATCATTAGTTTTAACCGAAAATTGTCCAGAAATAATTTCAGAAATTAAATCTAATGTTTCTGGAATAATTTTTTGGTCTTTTTCTAAAGTATTTGTAACAATTGGCTGTTGTGGAAGCTGTTGATTCTGTTCAATAATATTTGTATCTAAGGCACTCGATTTTACATCATTTATTTTTATTTTATTTTTTTCATCTAATTTATCTTCTTCATCGCTACTTTGTTCTTGTGGTAATACACCCTTAATTGGTATAGTCTGTTCCTCTTTTGTTTTTATTGAAAAAGAAACCGGTGCTAAAAAATTTATTAAAATTATAAATTAATTAATAATCGTTTGTTTTTTTTTCAAGTATGAATAAAATATACTCACTTATAACTTTTGGTTTTAGAGAATCATCAGATGGTTTTGTACCATTAACTATTTTTATATTTGGTACTTTACCAGTTACTTTATATAAATAATAACGATGAAATTCATTTGTATCATCCAAAAATGAAAAACGTAAATCCTGTTTTGTACGTAAAATATCTTCAAAATTTTTACCATTTTTTATAACATAAGTTGCTGTTTTATCAATGATATTTTGTAATGATTCAGGTGGAAAAGGAAAATTTAATTTATCATCATTTGTATTACTGTCATCATCCATTGATTCATTATCACTTTCAGAATCTGTATTATAATATTGTGCTAACATAAGACCTGTTGAAATTTTTTTTACTTCAACACCATCAGAATTTTGTATAAAATTTTCAATTGGTTTTATCAACGGGTTTGTTATTAATTCAGATAATGATGACGAAGGTGGTGGCGGTGGTGGAGGTTGAGTTTGTGATGGATAAATAACTGGTGGTTGTGTTGTATAATAAGAACTAAAAAATAACAAATAAATAATACGAACAAAATTTTTAACCAAAAAAAAAAAAGAATACAAACTTGAAATCATAATTTGTTTGATTTATTTCTGAATTAGTGTATTGTGTTGTTGTTATTGGAGTTCCTATTGATGTTGTTGTTGCTGCATTTGTATCAGATTGTAATGTAGTTTGTACATCAGATGATTGTACTAATGGAAGTGGTACACCAGTTATTTTACTTATTAATTGTGTATACGAACAATCTGCAGATGGTTGATAAACAATTGTTGGAATTGTTGTTCTCTATAAAAAAAAAACAAAATGTAAATAGAGACACTGCAAAACTTTGTCAAAAGAACAATTGAAATTAGTAATCAAATCACACATACCAAAGATAATGCTGAATAATAAGGATTTTCTTCCATAAAATTATTATTATATTGTGCTGTTGTTTCATCAGTATTTTCTTTTGTTATTTCATTCTCTAGTATTTCTTCTTTTGGATAAGTACCATTTTTAATAGCATTATGTACGTGTTTATAATAATCGTACAAACGATTATTTTGCATTAAAAAATCAAATTGTGTATTATTTGCTTGTTTTGTTTTTATTAAAATTTCCATTTGTGCTCCTTGTGTTGATATAAATCTTGCTGTTTTCTCAATTATTGCATGTTCCTTCATTGTATCAGGCTTGAAAAAAAGGAGGAAATTCAATTAAAAAAAGAAAAAAAAAATATTATCTAACTTTTCGATAATTAAAAATTAGAAACTCAGTTTAAAACACACATTTTTATTTAAATATTTCGCCATTAGCTTATTAAGGGTTAAGTGGGTTAAGAGCTTAAGATTTAAAATTTTAAATTTCTAAAGAAAAAACAACAACAAAAACTCAAAGAATTTGCGAAAATAAATTAAAATAATATTAAGAACATTTATTGCTTGTTTTCAATTATCTTATAGCCACATGTTTTCATCTTTTTTCATTTAATTATATAAATACTCTTTTACATCTGGCTGTGCAAAAGAATCAAATGAAAAAATAAATAAATTTTTATATAAAATGGAAAGTAAACAAAATTTTCAAGTTCATATAAGATACTATTAGTATTTGCTAGAATTGAATGCTCCTAACTTTATCATTTCTTTCCAAATAACATAAGAAACCTACCAATACAATATCTTCTGGAATATCAAAATTAGCTGGTGGAACAAACGCCTCATCTTGTTCCTCTGGCTCTTCATTTTCATCTGCTTCATCATTACCATCCTTTGATGAATTTGTATCGTAACTAAATCCAACTTGACCATATGATGATGAAGTCATTTGTTGTAATCGTTTTAATTCTTCTTCTAAAAATTAAGAAAGGGAATTTAGAAAAAATGACAAATATTTAGTTTGCTGTTCATCCAAATTATTTACCTTGATACATTTTTTCATCTTCTTCATTATGATAAAGACTAAAATATCGTTCCTCCTCACATAGTTGTTCTGCTTTTTGTTCAGCCGGTGATAAGTAGTCTAAACGATTTGTATAACCTCCTAAGGGTACCTCGTATTGTACAAGATCATGTAATGTTGCACGTACATCATACCTGAGATTTATATTCAGAATATTAATCAAACAAATAAATTTTAGAAAAACGCAAAAAAAAAAACAACAAAAAAAAATATAAAAAAAAATTGGAAAATTTAATTAGATGATCAATTTGTTGTTGCAGAGACTGAGCAAAATAATTGTAAGTAGTAAATTTGTTTGTTCTTTGTTTTTGCTTTTGTTTATTTTTTTTGTGGAATCATTCTGACGTTATATTTCTTTAAACTAAAATTTACAATTAAATGAATAATAGTAAATTTTTAAAAGAAATTATTAACTAAAACTAAATTCAAGTTCAGGATTTTGTTTTTATTTTATAAAATGTTTGGATATTTGGTTATTGTTTGTTTTTGTTTTTTTTTTATTTGGGTTAGCTTAGTCTCTCTCCCATCTTTTGGACATCATCAATTTATATATTGTCTTAGAAAAAATTATATAAAAAAAAATTAAATGAAATGTTTTTCTTATTATGAGAATACATACCACACCTTTGGATTACTCAACAACATAATTCATGCCTGTGACCTGTAGATTTAGAATGGTTGATATCTGGGTTTCCTCAAAATACTTTTATATTTCTTTTTTTTTTCTTTTTTTCTTTTTCTTTATTATTATTTTTTTAATTTATTTTTATTATTCTTTTTTTAATATATTATTATTATGTTTTTTTTTTTGTAAATTGTTGGCTGTTGGAAAACTGATTACAACTTAATTTTTTTATATAAAAAAAATATATAATTTAATCAAAAAATTTATGTCTTAAATTTTAGAATTAATTAAATAAATAAATAAAAAAATTATTATTAAACTGTTTTTGTTTTATTAACCTGTCTATTTTAAGGGATTGATCTCTCCCTCCCATCCATGGTATCAGATGTTTTCCTTGATCAATGTAACGGGCTTTTTCGTCATCACGAAAAATTTTACAAGAATAACCAAATATTTCTAGAATATTTTTTTTCGATGTGTTTTGTTGGTGAGCAGCTTTTCTTAGAATTCCAGACTCACCATTTGATGTATTTGTTGACCATTTATTGTCAACCATTGTTTATATTTTTAATGTTTGTAAAATCACACACTGCTTGTTATGAAAACTTTTTTCATCACAAAAACTCACTCAATAAAATTAAATAAAAATTCAAGTCAATTTTTTAAGGTTATGTTTTTTTACGAAACATTTTTTCTAAACTACGGGAAAATGGTAAAGAGTAAATATATACTTATAAGAGAAAATTGAAGAATCAAATTGATTGAATGAGTAGAACTTAAAATTTACACAAGTATTTTTGTTAATCACGAAAAAATTAATTATAAGAATAAGGGAAAAAAATTTGCACTAGCTTTATATTAAAATCTGCATATCGATAATTTTGACAGCAATAAATTTTCAAGAAAACTGCTATGTCGGTCGTCAACAACAGAACAGATTTTTTTCCATGGTGGTTTTTCTGTTAATTTGAACAGTTTTTTTTTCAGTTCAATGATAAACGTCAAATATAGACAGTTTTTCTATTTGTAATTGTTGCTATATTTCTAAATAAGTTTATTGTTGATATTGTATTTATTATTATTTATTCACAAATAAATAACTCAGATTTTAACATTATATCTGCGATGTCATCTATCGATCTTTGTCAAATGTAAATTAAATTCTAATTTTGTTTTGTTGCTATTTTATTGAATAAATAAAGAGAAATAATTATTTTATAAATTTTTCAGTTGTAATAAGAATTCACATAAATATGTTTGCCCTCGATGTAATATACAATATTGTTCGGTTCCTTGTTACAAGTCAAAAGTTCACATTGAATGTTCTGAAATATTTTATCGAGAATGTGTTGTACAAGAATTATCTCAATCTGAAAGAAAAGTCAATGGTGAACAACCTGTAATGAGCGAAGATGTAAAAAAAATGTATTCTATATTAAAACGTATGGAAAAATCTGATTTGGATGTTTCAGATAATGAAGAAATAGAAGAAGAAGAAACAATTGATTCGGATGATGAATTTCCTGGTTTGTAGGAGAAATGCAATTTATTAAATGTTTTTTAAAAACAAAAAAAATTATGTTTCAGCTGAAGATTTGGAAGTACGTTTGTCTGGAATTAATTTAAATAATGCAGATGATGTATGGGAAAAATTAACATCAGAGGAAAAACTTGAATTTGAAAGTCTTATACGAAGTGGTGAAGTCAATCAAATTGTTCCTTCCTTTAAACCTTGGTGGGAACATAAAATTGAAAAAAAATTAATTGTTGAAATTGTTGATAAAAATAATAGTGACCTGGAACAGAATGAAATAAAATATCCTGAAATTGTATCAGATATAAAACCATTTGAAAAAATATCAATAAAACAACCGGCACCATGTGTATATTTTAATTTAAGTAATTTACTGGCATCTTATACAATTACAGTTAGATTTTTTGATGGTGATCTTCATAGTTATTCAAAAGAAGCTACAAATTTATTTATTAAAATATGTGCAAACATGAAATCAAATAAAATATTTGATTCTAAAATAGAAGCAATTCAAACAGTTTTTGAAGATTGTCAACTCGAAGATCTAACAATTGATAATACAATAGAATCAATTGAAAAGGATGTTAATAATATAATGAATGGACCAGATGATAATAAAAAATGTAATACTTTTATATTATCAGCATTATCCGATATTTATTTATTGTTTACCAATGTTAAAGATGAAGAAAAAATTACGAAAGAGAATGGAAATTTTTCCAAAAAATTTAAAAATTATCAAATTGATGAAATAAAAAAATCAAAATTAAATATTTATATAAAGAAAATTGAATATTATTTATCATTTGTGCAGAAATATGGTTAAAATTGTTGAATAAAGTCTACGTTTTTTTTTTTCGTTTATAATTATTTGAAGTTATTTTATTATTTAAAATTTAGTATTTTTGTTTATTTATTGTAAAGTAACATATTTATTTATGTAAAGATTTAATTAAATGGGGGTTTCAGGATATCTTTTTTTTTAGTGGAAATACATAAGAATAATGAAGAGATGTATCTTATGTTATCATAATAAGGAACAACAAAAAAAAACTGAAAATAAAAGCACTTGGAACAATTAATTCAAAAGCGGATTTCACAAGACTTATTCAAAATGAAAATGTATTATGACTGCGAGTAATTTAACAGTTAATACGTTCTTTTCAATAATAATTTCAATTTTTTACAAAATTTAGACTGAATTTCGCTTTACATTCTTTTCCAATTCTATACCGTTTATGCTGATTTTCATTTAAAAATCCTTATGAAATCCATCAGTTGGCATTTAGTTTATTATTTTAAATTAAATTAAAATAATACAACATTGAACTTATTATTAGTAGGTTACACATCTTACATTTTTAGTTCCAGAGATGGTGGGGTAGGTTCAAGTCGGCTTACAACATAAAATTTTAAAATTAAAAAAAAATAAAAATCATGCTTTGAAAGCCGACAAATAAAATTATATTTAACATGGACATTTTTTCCCCATTTTTTGGGTGTCAAATTTTGTTCCAATCAAATATGAATTTAAAGAAAAATTAAAAAAAAAAAAAAGGAAAAGTTCTAACATAATTTTCTGAAGGTACACAATTTAATTAATAATAATAATATTAAAATTATAAATTGGTAAGCTTTAGCTGAATTTTAATGAATTTGTTGTGCTTTGTGGAACGTGACAAAAGTTTAGTTTATTGTTTCAAAAATTAATAATTATACTGTTCTTTTTTTCCTATCTTAGAATAAAGAAAACACTAAAGAGTCTCCATGTTCTATACGAGTGTAATTGTCAGATAAATTAAAACAATCAATAAAATTAAATGTGACTGCTAAAGCTTCTAAATTATATGTTGATTGGATGTGTGAAGATGTAAACACACATTTTTTTCAAAAACTTTTCTGACAATTCATTAACGTGAAAATATTTAATTAAATCGTGTCGCGTAATTATCTGACAATTTTATACAACAAATTAACTCATTTATTTTTATTAACTCTTTACTCTAAGATTTCACCTACATCCATTTATTTTCACGACGAAAATTCTAATACTTTTATTTAAAAAACTGTGTCATGTACCACCATTATTATTTTCTTTCTTTATCTTTATTAATCCTCTTTCAACTAACTAGACAAAACATTATATATAATTTATTAAAGGTAGACAAAAAAATGTAATTATTTTTAAAGAATAATTATTGAAATTTGTAGAAACAAACGAAAAAATTTTTCGATGAAAATTTCAAAACGCGAAAAATCTTTTTTTTAAGATAAAAAAATGTGTTGATTTAAGTTACATACAATCACCGAATGATTTTATAATTTTCAATTTTCAATTAAAATAAATTGATACAATTTAATGTACAAGAAATAAGTATTTTTAGTTTTTGGTAACCTTATTTTTATTGGAATCCGATTCAATTGTTGACTCATTTTCAATGCAAATTTTTTATTTGTTTCCTTGTTTACTTCAAACTTCAACATTTATCTTCCGAAATATTCAAATTTTTTCACTTAATTTGGATTTGTTTTTAGTAATTAAAAATTGAAAAGTATACAAAAATTATTTTCTTTTTGTGTTAGTTATTTGTCACAACAAAATAAGGCAATAATTGATTATCATCATCCAACAAAAAATAACAGAGAATAGAAAACAACAAGAAATATTTTAGGAAAAAAATTTAGTAATTTTAGAAAATTTAGTTAGAGGATGACGATTCAATATATATATTTTGAAACATGAGTTTTAATACTTTTTTTGTTTTTTCATTAGGAATTTTTTTCTTTTTTTTATTTTGTTATAGTTTTCTGTTTTTTTTCTTTAAACGATTTCTTATAATTAATTTTAAAGTTAAATATTTTATATTATTTAAATATTTGGGTTTTATAACCATTCATTTATTTTTTTTTTTGTTTTTTTATATATAATTGAACTTGAGTATTTTTTTCTTTATTTATTTAATGATGAAAATGATATGAAATTTTATTTAGGTTTTTTTTTTTGGTTTTGTTTAATTAGAAAGATTGAAAATGGTCATGCATCTATCAGAGAGAGCCTCTAGAATTTTTTACTAGGCTTTCAATTTTTCAAATTATTAAATTTTTTTTCTATTAAAAATTAAGAAAAATATTAAAATAAAATGAAAAATAAATTGACCATTTGCAAATCAATAAATTAAAGAAAAAGCTTTCTTCATTGAAAGTTTATTCTATTTGTGAACAGTAAAATAAATTAAAAACAACAAAAATGGATTTGCAGAGGAACATCTTAAATGGACTTAATTCTCTATAATTATTTATTGATCATAAGATCCAATTTTTATTTGATAACATTCAAGTTTTGATTATTTATTTATTGTATTTCTATATGTGTTGGAAAATTAGTAAATATTTTGAAATTGCAAAAAAAGAAATACCGAAGACTTAAGAGTTATTGTATTTATTTATGAGTATGTATGTGGTCAATTTAAGCAGGTCCTTTGTAAATTATATTAAAGATCTACAAAGTTATATTCTTATTATATAAGTTTTTTACAACTTTTTCTTTCTTTTAATAATAATTTGTTTTTAAAATATTTATAAAAGATTTTTAAAGCAGTTTTTGAATAATTCAAAACAAAAATAAAAAAAAGAATAAATTCATGCAACTAAAATCACCAGATTTCTTTCGGTTTTTTGATTTAATACATTTTTTTTTGAAAATGAACCTAAATTTTATTAAGGTTTTTTAAAAAGTGTTTTCTTAAAAATAGAAAAAAATAACATTTAGAAAATATGTATATATTAAATTGTTTTAATAAATAAAGAAAAAAGAAAATATAGTCACACAAAAGCGTTAAAACGATAAACGCAATTTAATAAAAGCGAAATATAATAATATTGAAATAACATGTATATTATTATTTTTTTGCAGCTACATAAATGCCTGTATCCTGCTTGTCAGTAAAAAAAAACCATCTTCTTCTTCCTTCTTATTTCTCTCTTCTAAATAATTTATATAAAAATGCGTCAATAATCCAAATTTAATTGGGTGGTGGTGAATTCAATTCAATTTTCTTTTTAAGTATATTAAATGTTTGTGACATTACTTTCATTTGATATCTAAGTGAATTATTCATTTCTTTTTGTAATTGTTGTACTTCTTGTATATCTTTACGTAAATTTTGATATTCGTTTTTAACTTCTGTTAAATTTTCAAGAAGATCAAGAACAACAACTTTATCAACTTCTTCATTACCTTCACTTAAATTTTTTTCAACTTCAACTAATTTTGATGCAAATGTATTTAGATGACTTCCAGCATTTTGTACCTTAAAACAATAATATTAAATTATTTAGAACATATTTCATTTAAATATCCTGTAATATTTTCTGAAATAAATGATAATACAATAACATTTTTTGGCACTTACCGATATTTCTAAATTAACAAATTGATTATGATTTGCTGTCATTTTATTTTTTCTGATAAAACAAAAACGCACTTAAAATAATTAAATGCTGTGAAAGTGAAATGACATTTACATAATTACGCAAATAAAAGAAACAAAAATTTATACAATATAAATGAGAATAGGCAATGAAACGACGCCTTATTTTTTTTAGAAAATTTTTAAATCTTTTTATTCAGTTTATGACATTTAAAATTACAAAAAAAAAAACAATAATTCACCTCTTGTGCTGTTTTGCGTATTGCGTTATAGGGTTGTTAAAAATTTAGTTAAGATTCTGGTGAATTTTTTTTGGTGAAATTTTTGATTATTTTACGATTTTTCTTAATTATAATTTTTTGCTGAATTATGTTTGTTAAAGTGGTATCAATTATCAATCGTTTGTACATAATTAATATAAAAAAAAAGTATTTTCAAAACTATCGCGATTTAGATTATATTGCCCCCTATAATATTTTATTTAGCACTTCAATATTTGATTCCATTTCCTCTCTGACTCAGACTTTGACATTTCGTACACAATTTTCGTCAATGAAAAAAACAAAGAAGTTGTTTTGTGCATTTATTGATAAAATAATAAAGTAATAAAAATCAAAATTTCTGTGAAAACTTTTGAAAATAAAAGAACGTGTAATAATGTCGCAAAGTGGTTCTAGTTTATTAAAAAACTATAAAGAATATAAAAGCTCTCCAAGAGATTCATTTCAAATTGATTTTACACCTTTTGAAACTGTTCATCAATGGCGACGAATGTTAGAATGTGATGAATTTGTAGGCGCAAGGTATTTTTCTATAATTAATTTTTTTATTTTTATAAAGAATTAATAAATAATTAACTTATTTTAGACGAAGTAAACACACCGTAGTCGCCTACAAAGATGCCATTTATGTGTTTGGTGGTGATAATGGGAAAAGTATGTTAAATGATTTAATTCGTTTTGATGTAAAGGACAAATCTTGGGGAAGGGCATTCTCGATTGGTACACCTCCTGCACCCAGATACCACCATTCGGCCTCAGTTCACGGTTCTTCTATATTCGTTTTTGGTGGCTACACTGGAGATATTTTTTCCAATTCTAATTTAACAAATAAGAATGATTTATTCGAATATAAATTTCAATGTGCCCAATGGTTTGAATGGAAATTTCATGGAAGGCAAGTGTTTATTTATTTATTTTTCAAATTTCATAATATACATAATAATCCCAAAGGCCTCTTTTAACACACTAAAATGAGTATGCTAAAATTTGGCCCAGGTTGGATTTTTTTTAAGAAATCTAAGAATTTTGCACGAGTATATTTTAGAACTCCAGTTCCGCGTTCTGCTCATGGCGCAGCTGTTTTTGATAATAAACTGTGGATTTATGCGGGGTATGATGGAAATGTGCGATTAAATGATATGTGGACAATTTCATTAACTGGTGAAATGCGGCAGTGGGAAGAAATAGAACAGAAAGGTAAACAATGCATACTTGTATAACCAATTTTAATTGAAGTGTTTAAATGATGTTTTTGAAGGTGATTTTCCGCCAACATGCTGTAATTTCCCCGTTGCTGTTGCAAGAAATTGTATGTATGTCTTTTCTGGACAAAGTGGATTACAGATAACCAATACATTATTTGAATTTAATTTTAATGAAAAAACGTAAGTTTTAAGATTTTATTATTTTTTTTTTTAATGCCTTAAATATTGTTGTCTGGAATTTTAAGTTGGAGACGAATATCAAATGAACACATTTTACGTGGAGCTCCGACACCTCCCGCGAGAAGATACGGCCATACAATGGTACATCATGATCGATTTTTATATGTTTTTGGGGGTTCAGCCGATTCAACATTACCAAATGATCTTCATTGTTATGATTTAGATTCCCAACTTTGGTATAATTAAATAAATCAAAATCGAAGGAAAACTTTTTAGTTTTTTTTTAAATGAAATTAAATTGCTTAAAATCTTAATTATTGTATTTTTAGGTCTGTAATTCTACCAGTGCCAGAATCACAAATACCATCGGGACGTGTTTATCATGCATCAGCTGTTATTGGTGATGCGATGTACATTTTTGGTGGTACAGTTGATAACAATGTTCGAAGTGGTGATATGTTTAAATTTCAATTTTCGAGTTATCCAAAATGTACACTACATGAAGATTTTGGTAAATTCTTTTCAAATCGTCAATTTTGTGATGTACAATTTATTATTGGATCCGATGAAATAAAAATACCAGCACATATTGCAATGATTGTGGCACGTTCTGAATATTTAAAACAAAAAATTATGTAAAATATAAAAAAATAATTTAATTAATTAATTTAAACAGTGACCACTCAAAATAGCGATTTCCAATTAACTAGATATTATTTTGAGCTTCACTGTTTTTATTATTGAAAGAAGATAAATAATTTTCTATATTTTTTTTTTGGATATATAAAATCTAGTGATGCACAAGAAGCAAGAAATAAACATTTTGAAAAATTATTTGGAACATCTGATCAGAGATTTGATCAACATCCATTATTAGAAGTTAAATTGTTAAATATTATTCCTGATGCATTCGAAATGGTTCTTCATTATATATATACGGACCGTATTGATTGTAGCTATTGTTCATTCTGGAACCGTGATAGTCAAATAAAATTAGAAATTCTTCTTCCAGTCAAAGATCCTTTTAGTAACAAAATAGTTGTATCAATGATGGACGTTTATCAACTTGCTGTTGAATTTTTTATACCACGTTTGGAACAACTTTGTGTACAATATCTTGAATTTAAAATCTCAAAAGATAATGTTCTTGATGCATTATTTAATTCTGATAAAATGAGGTATACATTTTTAAAATCAAAACACAAAATTTATTCGTAATAATTTAATTGTTGTCATTTTTAGTTTATTACAAATAAAAGAATATTGTTTGGCATTTATTGTCAAAGAGGATAATTTTACAGAAATAGTTATGTCCCCAGAATTTGATGCTTTAGAAAAACCTTTAATGGTTGATGTTATACGAAGAAAATTAAATCCATTAAAAAATAGTACTGATATTAAATGTGATAAAACAATTGGTAGGTTTTTCTGTTTTTTAATTTTCAAATAATATTTGGTTTTCTATTTTACAATTTTTTGTCTTTGTTTTTAGGAACAACACTAGAGAATGATATGGCAACATTTTTAAGATCAGGTGGTAGTGATTTTTGTGATATTAATTTAATATTAGATGGTATTATTATTCCCGCACATAAATCAATTCTTGCTGCTCGTTGTACCTATTTTCAAGCTTTATTTAGATCGTTTATGCCACCATCAAATTCTGTTACTGTAAGTTTTGATTTTTTAATTTAATTTAAAAGTTTTAAAGTTAATTTATTTGTTTAAAGATTCAAATTGGAGACATTTCACCATCACGTGAAGCATTTGATTCTCTTTTACGTTATATTTATTATGGTGATACATTAATGCCTGCTGAAGATTCATTATATTTATTTCAAGCATCTTGTTTCTATGGTAAACTATTTTATTTTTACAAAAATCTTTTTAAAATGTTAATTCTATTTTTCTCTTCTTTAAAGGTTTTACAAATAATCGTCTTCAAGCATTTTGTAAACAAAATCTTGAAAATAATATTACAAGTGATAATGTTTTACAAATTCTTGAAGCTGCTGATAATATGAATGTGCCAGATATAAAAAGTTATGCATTAAGAATGATTGCCCACGATTTTCAACGTGTTAAAGATCAACCAAAATTAAGTTCATTGAGTAAACCACTTGTACATGATGTACTACTTGCAATGGGTGAATTAAATCATCAATTACAAATACAATTAAAACTAGATATAACATCACGTTATTTAACAAATGATATCTGAAAATTAGCGTTTCTTCAACCGGTTCTCAGTATACTGTTTGCTTGGTTAAGAAGCAATGAAATTGAATAAAATCTGTTGTTGGTGTTTAAGACAAAAAATAAATAAATAAAATAAAAATAAAAATAGGAATGAAAAATAAAATTCTACCAATGAAAGATAGCGAAAAATAGTAAAATTATTTTTATTTTATATTTTTTATTTTGTGAAAGAATAAAATTATTATAAAATAAAATAATCAAGTTTATGGATAATTCACTAACTGAAAAAAATATAATAAATCAATAAAAAGAAAGGACGACTGAAAAGTAAAATATCGAAATGGTTATTATTATTTAAGAGTTTCTTGTAATTTTGTGTAAATTATTGAAATAAATTTAATAACTTTAAAGAACATAATAACAGAAATGTTTATTTTTATTGTGTATTTAATTCTATAAATTCATCTTAGAAGTATTTCACAAATAAAATTCTCAGCTGTTGATTTTCCCTTCGAATTGATTGCCTATTCTGATATTTGACAATACGAGCTTTTAATCTCGTGTGATTGACAGAATAAAGTGAAAATGAAAACAAAATTGAATGTGAAATAATTTCGAACTAAACTTACACAATTCATTTATTTTCAAGTGGAGGCGCCAAGTAATTGAAAAAACTTTTAACTTCAAAATTAAATAGAATTTTTTTAAATTTAAATCTTGATAAAATGTGTTAACAATTAAAGATCCATTGTAATACTCAATGTAAATATTTTCTAATTAAGAATAAGAATGGGATAAGTTTCTTAATTCATTAAACAAATTTCACTGATGTTTGAAGTTTAAAAATTGAGAAAATAAATATTTTGTTTTGTTATTGGTATTCTGATATATGAACTAATCAAGATCATACATTTTCCTTTTTTTGTTATTCTTACGTTTTTTTTTATTATTAAACTTTTCTTTTCTTCGTTTTTGCTTTCTTCTTTTTTTGTTTTTTTTTTTTTGTTTTTGATGAAAGAGAAAAAAATGTTTGAATAAAATTTAACACCCCCAAAAACCAAGAAAACATTTCATATTATGAATATGATAATAAATTTTATGTTGAACTTGAATTTTTCAAGTACATACTTTTTTGATACTAAAAATTTAAACTCAATTCAAACTTTTTAAAAACAAAAACAAAAACAACAACAATAATAATAAAGAATTTTAACGGAAGAAAGAAAAAGTAGAAACAAAAGAATGAGAAAAAAAAGTTGATATTTGTGTATTTATTATATTTTCTCACAATTTTATATTTTTCTATGAATAAATTACAAAATGTCATGGGACAAGACTCTTTTCTTTATACCTAGTTATTATGAAGTTCATCAGACCATTATTAAGCATAAGAACAACAACAACAAATGAAAGGAGAAACAAAAATATTTTTCATTTTATTACTTCCATTTTAAATTTATATTCCCCTTTATCCCTTGACCCTTAACCATTAACTATTTTATATTGTATGGACTAACTTTTTTTTTTAATGCTGCGCAAAATCTCTCTCACAGCTCCAATTTTATAATATTAATACATTTTTTTCCTCGTTCTTCTTCTTCTTCTTCTACTTTATTTGTTTTGATAACGATTTACAACAATAACAACTGGAGAGAGAAAAAAGAGGAAAAGTGGTAAAACCGATTTTGTGTTGTGAAGTTTCTTTCTTATTTTTTTTTTCCCTAAATTTTCATTTATTATTTTTTCTCTTATTTCTAAATTCCTTTACATTCTATTAAAAAATAAATTGAAGTAGAATGTAGAAAGAAGGCGACAATATATATTAATATATTTTCTAATTTAATAAATTAGAATTTAAAGGATGAACTTTTTTTTGCAATTGATAAGAAAAGGAAAAAATAGTAATAAAAAAAGTGATTATTATTTTTTGTACCATCAATCAAAATTGAAGACCAAGAAAAAGATTAAAAGAAAAAAAATTACATCGTTAAAAAATTTGTTTTGTGTTTATCTTTTTTCTTATAAAATGTCAAATATTTTATTGTTCCATTTAACGTGAGATTCTTCTGGAATAAAATGGATAAGTTAAAAGGTGCTGTGTGTGGGTGCTCAAAGCAAAAAAAATTATAATAAATTGATTTTATTTCTTTCTTACATTAAAATCAAACCAAAAATAGACGACATTTTTTTTTTGTTGTAAATTTAAAATAATTTTTGTTTGGGAATTTTTTTTTCTTTTTTCTTCCCTTCCACTTTTTTTTTTTATTTTAACAAAAAACTTTTTTTTTTGTATAAAAGCTTTTAAATTGTTTGCTAAAGTTTAATTGGCAATTTTATTGATTTCTTTTTTTTTCTCTTATTCTTTTCTTTTTTGTTGTCTTCTCTTATTTTTTTTTTTGTTAAAATATTTTTAAAAAGGATTCAAAAGAATTCAAATGATTTCTCTGAATTCCGTTTTTCTGTTGTTGCTGCTGAACAAATTATTAAAATGTAGAAAAGTAGAAAAGAGATTTTTTTTTATTCTATTATTTTAGAAAATATATTTTCATTTTATTTCCATTCCTCTCTATGACTGTAGAAAATTTAAAAATTAAATTTTTTAAGAAATCAAATTACAACAAAAAATTATATTTTTTTCTATTCTTTTGTTGTAATTATTTAAAATGAATATTTCTTATTTTTAAATATGAAATTTAGTGCAAGTTTTATCTGTTTATGAATTTTGTTTCCTTTTAAATTTCTCCTTAGAATGTAAACTTTGCAATGGTAAAAAATAAAAATATTTTAACGTTGTTTTTTAACCAATCCTTTTTTAATCTTATATAGAATTTCGAATTTTTTATTTATCTGGAACAGGAACAGAAACTCGATACGTTTAGTTTAATGGTTTTTTTTTAAAAAAAGCACCGAAACATAATTACATTTACTTACATCCACAAGATTTCCAGTCAGAGAGTCATCTGATTGGTCTAGTTTAATCCGAGATTTATGTCGGAAAGAGTTGCTCAGTTAGTTTAGTTGTTTTGAATACATTAACAATATTTTCTCTAGAATAATTTAAAGTAAAACTTTGAAATAAAACTTAAACCTACCAGCATAATTTTGAATAAGTTTAGAGTTAAACAATGCATAAAGTTTTCATATCGGAAGTCCTGCTTTGAAAATAGAACAAAATTTTTATTAAAATTTATTAATTTTTAGACCACTGTCAGGGATAAGAATTTTCTCTCATTTTTCATTTTAACTTAAAAGTTCAACCCATATAGTCCCTAAAATAATCTGTACATGATTACAAATCTTTTATTTTTGTTTCTTTAACGTTAAAAGTTTTTGTTGTAATATTTTTCATTTATAAATTGAATTAATTATGGAAAACAACAAAGAAATTACCTTTAGATGTCTACAAATATAATTCAGTTGAATTTATTTGTTTTAAACGCGGTATTAATTAGAGATAATTTTTATCATAATTACAACTTATATGAAGAAGAAGGAAAAAAAACCAAAAAATTATTTTATAATTATCTATGTATGAATAGGTATGTGTGTGTAAATATTTTTCTTTTTTATTGTGACTTCACCATAATAATGTCTCTCATATTAAAAGCCACACACACACACACACACACACCACATATATAATATAAATTACTTATCTTATAAATTAAATCGTATAAACGCGAGTTTAGTCGTATTTATTAACCAAAAAATAAATAAGTGAATGTGTGTGTAGAGTACGGAGTAGCTACATTTCTTTAAGCCCATTCTACAATATCGTTACTTCTACTTTTTATTTACGATTTAACATTATTTTTTAAATGATAACTTCACATTATCATTTATCTACTTCTCAGTTTTTACATTTTTTACATTTTTTTTACACAATTATTATATAATTTTTAAGAAATTATTTAAACAAAAACTTTATAATTTATATTCTTATACACAAAACCAAAAGCTTTAGCTGTGCAAATAAATTATTGTAAATTTTCTAGACTTATCAACCATAAAATGAAATGCATTTTCTATTTGCATTTATTTTGTTGTAGAAAATTTACATCCATTTATAAGAGTCACACACAAGAGTCAACTTTAAAAACCTCTGTACATAAAACATTTTCCTTCAGGGTTGAATAAAATATACAAAACCAACCAAACCAAAAATAAAAAAATAGAATTTTCCTATTTTCCCAACAACAACAGAAAAAAAAGACAAACAAAAACGAAGAAATAAAAATAAGCATAAGGAAATCACACACAAAAATATTGTATGTACAAAAAAAATTAGATTTTGACAATTTCATGACCAGAATATTAAAATAAAAAAGGATGTGACTGATTTCAAAACATTTTAACTTCTTCTCGGGATTTTGTCGTTTATTAAAAAAAAAAAAAACAAAAAAAAAGAAGAAGAAGACAACACAGTGGAGCAAGAGGAAACAAAAAAAAAATCTACACTTTACTCAAAAAAAAAGAAAGAAATAAAGAAAAATACGTGAACAGAATTAAATTTTTTTTTTCATTTTCAAACTTCAATCATTCAACAGGGCAATCAATTTTTTTAAATTAAAAATCCAAACAATATTCTAAAAAGACGTAAGAATGATAAATTCTAAGGGGTGTGGGGTGTAGGGCAGTACATTGATAAAAATGGATTTAAACTTCTGCTGGCCGGGGGTGGAGTGTTGCGTTGAATGAAAAATTGAAAAAGAAAATTTTATAAAATAGAAAAAAAACGAATTCAAGTCAATCAGTCACTTGATTCAATTATTTTGGGTATTATTGATTGGACAAGACAAATTTAGAATATATACGGAAAGACGAAATTTTACCATTTTTATTTGATTTCTTTTATTTCCTTTTTTTTTTCTTTTGCTTTCATTTCTCGTCTGATTCTCTTATTTTCGCTTTTCATCTTATTATTACAGAGTCTTGAAATAAGTGAATAAAAAATAATGTCATGACCAATTTCCTTTTATGACTCTTTTCTGTGTGTGTTTTTTTTACTCTAGACAAAAAAAAATTTCTAAATGAAAAAAAAAAGTTAATTTAAAATTTTTTCTAAACGTTATTTTTTTTTCTTTTGTTCTTTCTGTTTATGATTCATAATTTTATTAGGACTTTCTTTTTTACTATACTGTAACGATTGTTATTTGGAAGATTATAATCCTTAAGTATAAGAAAAATGTTTATGAGCGAGAAAGAGAAAGAGGAAATAAAAATTGTTTTCACTTTATTGATTTTATTTTGTGAACTAAATATTGATTGAACTTAACACAAGAAGTGAAATGGTAAGAAATGATTACATTAATCTGTAACCGGATTCTACAATTATGCTCAGTTGATTGGAGATGCTTTACGAGACCAATTAAATCCAATAGACTATATTTTATACTGATGCATTTTGTAACTTAAAATCCGTTTCAATGAAAATTTTAAACAATTTATCGAGAATTACCATTTTTATAATGGAGTCGAAGCTAGGACTTTTTTTTGTCACAGGAAATTTGTATTAAAAAGATTTCGGTATTAAAAAGATTTCGAAAGAGATCCAGAAGTCACTTAAAAATTGCAACAATTTAATTAGAGCAAAATATTTGATGAAAAAAACAAAGAAATCAATTTCCTTAAAACAGAAAATTAATCCCTGAATTGATTCAATTTAAAGAGACTTCTAAATAGCTGATGGATTTGATTAAAAATACAAGAAATGTAAAATCCTTTTGTTATTCTTGTGAATTTAAAAAAAAAATTAGAAAAAAAAAAAACAATTTGACAAAAACACAAAATTAATTTGATGAAAGAAAAAAAAAAATAATCAAAATAAATGAGAGGAAAAAGAAGAAGAAAAGTAAGCTGTAAACAAAAAGCTCATATGGCTTTAAAAGAAGAAATAGAAGAAAAAACAACACATATACACACACACACACTCACATGAATTTCTTCACATTTACCTTCTTTTCCTATAAATAAATCAAAAAAATAAATAAACAACAGAATATACAAATAAAATATCGGAGTTTATTTATTTATTTTCTTCTTCTGCTTTTTTTTTCGTTTTTGACACACAACATTTTTGAGCAATGAAAAGAGAGAGAGAGAGAGAGACAGAGAGGAAATATAAAAAAAGAACCATCAAAAATCCTTAGCAAAAAAAAAAAAGAAAAAAGAAAAAAAAGACAGAAGAAAAAAATTGCCCCTGAGGCAGGTATTTTTCTTTTCTCTGTAATATAAGGGAATTTTCACCATAAAAATTGTCCTACTTGTCTGTTATCTCACCCTCTTTATCTCCTTTTAAAATGGAATTAAAGTCTGAAGGATGAGTCCCATTGAACGTGTACCTTTTTTTTATATAAAAAAAAAAGAAGAAGAAGGAAATAAATCAAATATTGAAGAATTTCTATAAAATAAAAGAATGACAATATAGAAAATTGTTTTGTTTAATTAAGAAATTTCTTTCCCTTTTCTTATTTGGATCGAGTTTTTAAAAGAAAAAAAAATCCTCTCAAATTGTATTAATTGAATTCTGTAAAGATTTTATTTCACTATTTTTGTATTTTAAAACTTGAGAACTATTGATGTATTTTTGCATCATCCTGTAAGGATTAGGTAACAAGTACACGCGCGTACACAATTAGAGTAGATTACTTAGACACTTTATGATAACAATTTTTACACACAAAGACACACACACACAGATTTAGTACCCACAAAAATAACAAATCAACAATTCTATTTTAATTCATTCAATAATAATAATCAGGTGATAAACCAAAAGGAAAAGTTGTAAATATAGAATCATGTCTTTCTATTTATAAGAAAATTGAAGGAAAATTTCCAATACATTAATCTTTCCATACAACACCAACATATATATTCAATATATATATAATTATTTTATTAAATAGACAAATAAGTACGTACACCGAATAATAATAACAAACAATATTGTATCTAATTTGTTAACTTTAATTTATCATGGAAATTATGATAACATCAACAATAATAAACACATTAAAACCACCAGACAAATCATCATCATATATAATTTATTTATCTCATACCTAAAAACAATTAAGAATATAATTTATGGATTTCATAATATTTTCATCTAAATTTCTAACAAAACTTTTCTAAATCATTATTTAAGAATTCGTGCATTTTATTTGTAATTTAGATGAATACGGAATAATTGTGTAAAATAAGTTAAAATTGTAGAAAAATATTAAAGCATGTAAGTTCAGTGAGAAAACGAAATAAGATTATACCACAACAATATGAAATTTGATTACCGTGATGTTCAAAGTTCATGAAAAAAAAAAGAAACCACAACAAAAAGCAACAAAATTTATTTATTATAAGGAGGATAAAGCACGCTCTTAGACAAGCATTAAGTGCTTACAGAAATAAAAGAAAAAAAAAAAGGAAAAAATTAATATGAAAAGATTGAAAAATTGTTGTTTATTGAAAATTGATTGCTTGATTGAAAAAGTCAATAAAATATTAAAAATTAAATTAAATTTGAATTTTTGAATTTTTCTTTCTTTCTTTCTTTCTTTCTTTCTTTCTTTCTTTCTTTCTTTCTTTCTTTCTTTCTTTCTTTCTTTCTTTCTTTCTTTCTTTCTTTCTTTCTTTCTTTCTTTCTTTCTTTCTTTCTTTCTTTCTTTCTTTCTTTCTTTCTTTCTTTCTTTCTTTCTTGTTTGTTTTATTTTGTTAAATGTTTTTTTTGATCAAAATGTTTATTTATTGGATTTTTATTAAAACAAGAAAACGTATACTTCAGTGGGTACTTTTCCTTATTTTTTTTCTTCTTCTTTTTGTTGTTCCCGCTTTAAAATTATTTCATGAATTTTTACATAAAATTGTAAAATTTCGATCAGTATTTGGCAAAGGAATTAGGATTTGGACGATATTTTAGGACAATTATTGGAATACATTATATCTGTTCCACAACATGTTCCCCTTTTTATCCTTGTCCAGAATGAAAATTGGTTAATGTAAATATTTATCTTCATAGCAGCATTGAACAATAAATAAAGTGAAGTAATAAAATAATATTGTAGAATATCTTGATTCTTATATAAATGATTTATAGTTTATAAGTAAAAGTTATATCATTTCAATTTTAAACGTGTACTTATATAGACTAAACATCTAAATTGATTTCATCTTATATATGTTAGCTTATTTTATCTATAAAAATAATATTTCGATTCTATATATTGTTGTTTGTTTGGTTTTCTTTTCTATAGATTTTAGTGTTTTTCTTTTTCTTTTTCTTTTCCTTTCACAACATTTAATGTTAAATTGAAGTATAAAGGTTATAGGCGTCTTGTGTGTAGAGTGTAGTGTTGTTGTACAAAATATCTTACTATATACAACCACAGGAAAAGAAAACCAACATATAATATAAAATGAAACTCTTCATAGTTGTGGCGGTGTCTATGCCATCATCATGTACTATACATACCCACTTCTCTATACAAGTCGCACGTGATCAGAAAATATGATTATTTTACTGTTGTTTTTTTTTTTTGGTAACAAAAAATAAAAAAAAAAGCAAAAAAAAAAAAAACCAACGAAGAAAAACCGTGGAAACAAAAAAAAACGTATAAAATTGATATTATAAAGTCAAATCGTTTATATATAGGTCGAACGTGTGCTTGTTGTTTGTCTTATTTTATTTGAGCCCGCAAACTCTCTTTTACACAATTTTTTTTTTCTTTTCATTTTTATTTTAACAAGAAAAAACCACCAAAAATGAAACAAAAAAATTCTCCGAACACACACCATCCAGATATAGATTAAAATCTATATACAAAGAAATATGTATCTGCGGTTGTATATGTAGATGTTGAATATCGTAATATTCAATTCCCAAAGTAAAAGTATCATTAACCTAAACACGTTCAAAGAAACAATACTGACCTTACTCATTAATTGCCAATAAGATAGATTGAAGATTTCTTGGTTCTTTTTTTTTTTGGACTTTTAACAGTCGTATAGAATATAGAAAAATATGCTTAAGGGAATTAAATTCGTTATTCAGTTGTTTTAATATTCTACCATATAGCAATTAGATTCTACAAAATAAAAAAAAATGTTTAAAGATAAAGAAAATTTTATCGTTTTATACCTTAAGGGATGAAATTAGCAAACACTTTGTACTGTCATGTTCCTATAAATTAACTTTCTGTAAAAAATAAAAAAATAAATAAAACATATTTGTATCATGTATAAAAAATCCGCCGAAATTAACAGAAACATTGTCTTGTGTTCTAAGAATTTTCAACAATATTTTAACGATAGATAAAAAAATCTTAGGAAATTGTATATTCCGTATAATCGATGAGAATTTTTGGTAAAAGAAAAGATGTTGATGACCTTCTTCTTCAAAAAAAATAATCTTTTAACCCGAAAAAAGAAAAGACAAAAAAAAGAAGAAAGCTTTGTATATTTTATAATCGCTTATTGACAGTTTTTCGATTTTTCTTTTATCAAATGATCGAAAACCCTTTCAGTTTTTTTTTGGTTTTTTTTAGTATTTTATTTACAGTTGTTGCTGTTTTGACATAAACTTCTCTTTCTTTTTTCTTCTTTTTTTACTCCTTTTTATTCAATTTAGGAACAAATGTTTTTCTTTCGGGTTAATGTTCCTCTAAAGGGTTCCAAATTTTTTGTTCTTTTTCTCTTTTATTCTCATTCCTCGGTTAAAGAAGACAGCAAAAAAATAGGAAAAAAAATAAGAAAAGCTTTCAACGCGCACAGACATAAATATATTTTGTATATTGAAAATAATATTCTATTAATTCTATTAAATTACTATATTTTTTTAGTATGACATGTGACATATAATATGACATTACTGTATGACATTTACAGTATTACATTAGATATAACGCAAATATTAATATTAAAGTCTTTACTTATATTTTGTTTTTTTTTTCTTTTGTTTTGTTTAAATCGATTCAGAAATAAATATAGATTCACCTTTTTCCACCATTTATATTGTTATGTTTTTCTGGTTTTTCTTTTATTTTGATGTGAAGTGTGATATGAAGTACCAGTAGAAAAATAAAAATAAAGGAAAAAAAAACTGAAAATTGTTGGTATGTCACATTTATATAGAGACAACAACAACAACAAGAAAAAAAAAGAAAATATGTGCGACATATTTTTATGACTATATTAACTTGCACATAGAGTAAGAGTGAAAGTTAGAGGAAAAGAGAGTGAGAGAAAAAATGTACATTATCATATTTTATATTATATGCCATATTATATGCCATAAGCCATAACGTATAACGTCTGAGTATAAGTCACGTAATTGTACGACAATGACTTTTATGTTTCATTTACATATGAAAGTAGGTATAAGTATAGAAGTAATTGAGCTTCTTTTTTTCGCTTTTATAGACGCGAGTGCAAATTTAAAGAATAAAAGAGAAAAAACGTAAAATAAAATAATATGAGAAAATTAGGGCAATTTTACATGCGATTCTCGAACATTTACTGATTTCAAGAATTTCCATTTTTAGTTAAATATTTATTTAAAAATTTCCGTCTAAATTGACCAATACAAACTTATAGTAAAATGCTGAGTTTTATTAAAACAAAACTCATTTAAATTATTATGCTTCAGAAATCCTATTGATTTGTTAAAAAAACTTATTTCAAGAACTGAAGCTGTTCTTTGGTTGAAACATCATAAAATTAATTCAAAACACATCAACTTGAATAAATATTTAATGATGGAAAAATTATCCCTCCAATTCATATAAATAAATTCGTTAAAATTAAGTCTTCGAAACAACATTTAAGCACAAAAGTTAATGGCAAGTGGCGCCCTTAACCATCACAAAACCTTCAAAGTTTTACTTTTTCTAACAGTGAGCAATTAATAAAGTTAAGTTTCCTCAGGTTATTAGCCTCTAGTAAAACAGTTTGTGATTTTTAAGCTACACTCTTTTGCATCTAAACTTTATCATTATTTTTTTGTACTTTTTTTATTTAGCTGGTAAAATTAAATGAAAAATTTTTTTTTTGAACAAAAGAAAAACTGAAATATTTCTCCCAATGGAATATATTCGCCTGTCATAATTTATTCCACTTGCTTAGTACAGCGTAAGAATAAACAAAACGTAACGTAAAACACAAAACAAAAACAAAAATAAAACACAAAGAAGTGTCTGCAATTTCTTGTTTTTAATATTTTCCATACTTTTGTTATTATTATTTATTTATTTTTTGTGATTCTGTTGTGTTATTCGGTTATTTAGTTTTTTAACACCAAATGTTACGGATATACGTACGTGTCCCTGTGGTCATATTATCTCCTCATGTAGAGTTATCAGTTAGATGAAAGTTGTTTAGTTTTAGTTGTGTGGTTCTTATATATTTCCCCCTTTTTGACCCTTTTTCCTATTTTTAACCTTTTGTACACTTTTTTTTTGTTTTTCTTTGTTTTTCTTTTATTCTTCTAAAAATGTTTTATATGAATTTCGGGTGTTTTGTCTATGGGTGAGTGTGTATGTATCATCGGTACATCTATATGTGGCATCGATAAAATAGCAGCAGATGTTCCATATATGAGAAAGGATTAAAGATTGGATAGGACAAAAAAAAAGATCGTTCAACTTAAATAATAATTTTGGAAACGTTTTTAAATTGTAATTTTACGACATAAAGAAAAATTTTTGTTTGAGAAAAAAAAACACAAATTGTATAAATTTTAACAATTATCTTTAGATCAATGTTTTAATGAATTCTAATGGAAAACGTCAAATATGATTGACAAGATTCATTTTTAATTTAATCATAAAATATAATGTTACAAAAGAAAATATTCCTTGAATTGTGGTTATTTTGTTTACCAAAGGAAAATAAATAAATGCGGTTTATGGTCTTTCTGTCTTACCCTAGAAATTATCCCATAAGGCCAAAATTCCAATTAAGATAAAACACAATTTAACATACAAATTAACAGTCTCTTTTCTATTGAAAACCCTTCTCATTTTCATTCCCTTATATTTACTTTTTTCCCTTTACAATCATTATACCTTTTTTATTTTGTTGGTTATACTTTTTTTTTCTTGAGAGAAAAACTTATATGGAAATTTCCCTTAATTCTTCTTCTTCTTATGTTTATTTTTTCTTCATTATTTTCATTTCTTCTTTTTCATTAGATGAAGAATTACGAAAAAGTTAATTAATTAATTGAACAGATGTTTGGAAAAATGTTGTTTTTTCAATAAATTTTATCTATTTAAATTTATATGAGAAATCGTAATAATGTTGTCTATTCACAATTTACTCAAATTTTCATTGAATTCTTATTCGTTGTTAAAACATATATTCACAAAATATTCACGTAACCATAAAACATAAGACTAGATTGTCTAATAATTGTTATTAAAACAATTGTTAACCATTTATTGTTTATCAGGTATTCAAAAACAATTTAAAGAAAATTTCTTTCAATAAAAAACTTTTCTAATTATGTGGAAATTGATTCACTAAAAAAGTATTAAAAGGAATTAGGAAATAAACTATAATCTCATCATTTATTTAACGATTTTGTACTTGTTAAAATAGTTTCAATATCCTTTGGATTAGTTACGATTAAATTCACATCTAAAAATCGTCCCCTTTTTGTTTTCTAACAAAATTTTCCACCAATATGTTTCATCAGAATTCAATATTTTAAAATTTAACCAATGAAATCCCTTCTTCGTTTTTCTGAATAAAAAAAATACTTTTAAAGTTTAAATTAATTTAATTGCATTTATGAAAAACACAAAATAAATCATATTTTGCATTTTAGAAATTCTTTATTACCTCACATTATACATAGAGAACGTATTATATTTTCTTCATTGAATTTTATTAAACCTAAACGTTAAGCTTTGACTGACTGGCATAACCAAATAAATAAATAACTTTACAAAATTTAAATCAGAAAACAGAAAATATGTAGAGAGAAACATTAATGTGGATAAGAAGTTATTCTTAAATGAATTTAAATCTATAAGTTTATTGAGAAATAACAATAATTTAATTGAGAAAATGTAAAGACACTTTCTTACAAAATTATTTATCTGATTTCAACCATACTCTAATAATTTCAATTATGCTAATTTGATAATCTATTGAATTATTTCAATAATAAAAACTATCAAGAAGTTACATTAATCAATTATTTAAATTTTAATCCTTCAAAGTAATACATCAACATTTTTTTTTCTCCGCTTTTTAGAAAGAAAAATTACATCATACAAAATTTATTTTACTTTAAACATCTAGAAAATATGTTATATGCAAAAAAAAATTATTGAGTATATGTTTCAATCTATAAAACATAGAGAAATTTGTTTGACTTGTAGCCTCTAATAATACAATTACCATATTTTATATGACAGCTTTTGTTGAACATTTCAATTTTCATCTTCTCAAAATAAGGTCACTCTAGAGAGTCCTTTTAATAATTCAAACATTTGTGAATATTTAAATATCCGTTTTGAGAGTTATTGTCAAAGTGCTGACAATTTTTTTTTTTGCATTTATATAAAATGAAAATCAATCAAATTTTTCCTTTTTGATCTGTGTCATATATTTTGAGTTTACAAAAGTTTTTAAAAGTTTTCTACTTTAAACAATTAATTTATTTATTCATTAGAATTATCCGAGTTGTATAATTGCTTTCATTATTTAATGAGTTTTTTTTTAAATTTATCAGAATTATTTAATTAATCTAATGGCAATGAAGACCTATTTTAACATGATGCATTGCATTCTCATTTTATTTATTATTCTGTTACAAAAAAAAAAATAGTTAACTTTACATGAACACGTTTTAATTATTTCTGGTTAAATTTCAAAAAATTTTAATTTTAGTTATACGAAATAATCTGAAGGTATTCCCAATTTTAAGTATTTTATAGAAAACTTTCACAAATGAGTTCAAATAAAATTATATTTGTTTTGGTTTAAAGTTTGCATTTATTTTGATTCTTTATCGATTTAATTATATTTGTTGATATACGATCGTAATGTGAAATTATTTATAATGGAATAATTTTTAATAAAAATAAAATGAAATTATTACAATTAATGTAATATTTGTACCAACAATAAAACGTTTGTTTTTTTTTGGTTTTTGGTTTTATTTCAAAATTTCCCTTAATTACTTTGATCCTAGTTGAAAGGAAAATTTTATCTAGTTAATTTTTATTACGATAGAGAGACCAAAGTAAAATAAACATAATTATATGTGCGGTTTCTAATATGTTAATAGTTTTCTTCTCTCCTTTATATTTAAATGTCTTTTCTTCCGTTTTAACTGTACAGGACAGGTATATAAATATTTTGTCTTATTTTCGTTTCTCAGAATAAACTCAAGATTATTTTATTTTCTTTTGTTTTTCCCATTTTTTTTCTCTGTCTTTATTTCTGTTTTTTTTTTCTACTTCTTGTTACTTCTTCTGTGTTAAATTTAATCTAGAAAACCTTTTCATGAAAAACCTCAAACGTAAATTTATTAAGAACTTTCATTTGTACGTATGTGTGTGTGTTGACGTACTCAAACAAATCCAATCTTGCAAATAAACTCCTTTCTTCTCTTTACTCTTGGTTTTTTATTTTTTTTTTCTAAACTAAACTAAACCAAAACCAAATATGAATATAGAACCTGAATTTACACACACACACACACATATATATATACCCACCCACATACATATTCACATTTATTCTCGGTTTTTGAAATAAAAAAACATAAATGAAAATATGGAAAATTTAAATTTACCAAAAACAACAACAAAAAAAAATTGTTGATGAAGAAGTTGAGGGGGTGAAGAACATATAAAATTATTTAATTTATAGAAGAAAATTTTCATTTTTTTTTCCCAAATACAATTTTTTCTTTTTACTAAAAAAGAGTAAAAAAAAAAGGATAACAAAAGAATGAAAGGAATCGTTCCGATAAAACTAACAAAAAATTATCGGCAATGAATATTTCTTTTTTTTTTGCTATTTTTGTTAAGGTTAAAATTTATTATTACAGAAAAGTAAATTGAAGGGTAAATTGGGTGAAGAGAAATATTATATAGGGTGAACAATTTCTTTTTTTTTTTTTGCTCCTCTTTCTCTATTTTAATATTAAGCCTTTGGGTTATAAAGAAAATATGTACATTATAATACAGAAATAGATTCAATTCATATAAGATTACATATTTTTGAGAACAAAAAAAAAACAAAAAACGGATAATGTTGTAATTGGAAGTCTGCAGAACAAGTTATAATTGATGGATTACTGTAATCAATAATATTTTACTTTAGCTCAACTTTTTAAATCTTTTTTCGTTTTTTTTACCATTTTTGTACTTTTGTAATTTTCTAGTCCCAATTTTTATTTTGTAATCAAATTTCTTTCTGCCACAAAATAGAACGGAAAAAATAACAAGAATTTACATTATTTTGTAACAAATTATATTCATTTTGAATTTCGATGCGATCAATTTGCCCTTGAGACTCCAATTTCTATTCTGTTGTATTTTATTTATATAAATATGGTTTGGTTGCATTAACCCAACAATAATCCAATCACATATTCTATATCCTGCTTTGAATTTTAATTTTATAAAATATATAAAGGGGTGAGTGGGAAAAAAATATAAAATATTATATATAGACGACGTAAATAAACAATTGACATGCAAATAATATTTTATTCTAAATTTTTTTTTGTTAACCAACCAACCAACTACCAATACCACCCACACATATACATAAGAAAATTAAAGGAATAAAGTAAGGGGATTGTCATCGTCTAGAAAGTGTTTATTCTTTAGAAAGAATATTCAATAAAGTTCACATATTATGAATAGGCTGGTTGGTTTACTTGAATGATTTAACCTATTTTTTTTTTCTGAAGATTATTATTATGTATAAAATGGATGTGTTTTTTTGAAATAGCAGAGTAGTGTAAATTTTTAACATCCCGTGTTTGGGGACATCTAAATAATGGTGTCCATATAGGACCATTCCTATAGATCATTGTACTTACTTTTTGTTTAGTGCTAACTATAATATTTTTGTTGGAAGAACGAAAGAATTGTTTCTTATCCCTGGTTTTAAAAATATAAACTCTATGTTCTTCATTCAATAGTTTTACAAAAAAACACACGTAATATACATATTCGGATATATAATATAACCGACAATTTTATCCTCATTTTTCTCTCTATTCAATGTTTAAGATTCTGTGTATAATGTACAGCCTCCTCACTGTATATATAATATTCTATATATGAAAGTATGTATATAATTCAATTGATAAGATTTAAGAAGCTATTAGTAGTAATCTGTATGATGTGGTAACTTTTAAGATGAAAATTCTTTTGAATTTATCTACATAAGTTAAATTATTATAGTGAAAATGTTTTTAACATAAAAAAAATAAATAAATTGGTGATGGAGTGGAAGAGGAAGAAGAAGGTGTATACGTTGTAACATCTACATTTTTTTTCTATTATCTTGTTACATAATCTTGATTAGTGTATAAGTGAACTTTGAGTATTTTATTTATTTAACTTTATTTGGTTAATAAAGGGTTACGTTTAAATTATTTTTTATATTAATTATTTATTAATTGAAATTGAAAATAACTTGTTTGTCATTTGACATTGTCTGCTTTTTTTAATTGAAGAAAACAATTTAGTTTTTTTTTATAAATAAATCAATGTTTTGTAACTTGATGATTTACCTAAAATTCTTCTATAGAGAAAATTTAATATGAATTGTTATTAATTAATTTCATTATAAATTTGATCTTATAAATAATATGTAGATGGTCTATTAGTTAAAAGCTTTTATATATTGATTCAATCATTTACATTCAATTTTCTATAAAACAGACAGGTGCTATTATGGTTAACGAATTAAATCTGCAAAATATAATGTAAGGTTAAATTTTGTGATTGTTTATCTTTTTTGTTATATGCCTATTAATTACATTATGAAATTACATAACTTTTGAGATTCGAATCATCATATACGTAAAAGTGTTTCCATTCAATTATTTCTAAAAGGTAAATATGAAATTTTATTTCAACATTTTTTCAAAAATTAATCCATCAATTTTTTGATTTTTGTTCATAAAATTTTAATGGAATTTTTGATAAAGTACGTTACTACGTTAGAGACTATGGAGCTTTAAAAAGTACTCAAAATTATTTTGTATTCAAATTGAAAAATTAAATTCTTTCTAAAAGTTGAAATTTTACTTTATTTGTTTGTGTTTTTTTTTTCTTCTTTCACAATTCCATCAAAAATTTTTTGATTAGTTAAAAAAATTTATTTAAATTCTTTAAAACTAGAAAAATAATAACAACCAGAACAACAATAGAATCTTTAATAAGAAACAAAATTGAAAATATGTTTGCCTTTAAACATAAAACACAAAAAAAAAACAAAAGAAAACAAAAAATAAGAAGAAGAAGATGAAGTTCCTTTAATACATTTTTTTAAAGCTTTTGTGATAAGACACGAAATGAGTTTGAAGGGAAGAAAAAAGAAGAAGAAGAAAATAATAAAACATAAATTTAAATTCATCGAACTTACATGGAAAATCTACGCAAATCTTAAAGATTTTTTTTTCATTCTATTTTGTTCTGTTCTTTCGTTCGTTTTTTTTTATTAAATCCTTTTCTCTTGCGTATGTGTATACGCCTACATCCCTTATATAATTCCAACCGAGACTCTTCACTGATAAATATCGTTCACATTCAATTTCGTTAAAACGATACAGAAAGAGCAAACATTTTGGCAGCTAAATTTCCTACATTGATATATCGTTTTCTGTCCTTTTTTTCCCAGATCCCAAGGGGTGTAATGTGTTAATTTATTTGCTGCGGTTCAGTTTTTTCCTTCTTCTTCTTCTTGTTCTTCTCATTTCTTTCTGTATTCTTCTTCCAAGTTCTTTTTTTCCTCTTCTTATTCCTCTACTTCTTCTTTTCTTCAAGTTTTGGCCTAATGTTTGAGCAAGAAAAACATAAACTGACCTCGGTGCCAAGATTTCTATTGTTTAGGACAATTTTGATGACATAATGAGGTGAGTGGTGAAAAATGGTTGACTAACTTTTATACAATTTATTTATTGAAACTTTTCAATTGAAATAATTTGAAATTATCTTTTTTTTTTTGTAAAAATTATAAATTTTATGTCATAAATATAATCTTTATTATATTTTTCCTTAAGATAAATTGTCTGGTCAGTAAACCCTCATCATTGTATTTACATCAAAACTTAATGAATTAATTATTGTGTATGTTCACACACGTAAATAAATTCGGGTTTCTGGATAATGTTTCTATTCTTTATTTAATTATTATACAAAAATCAATTAATATTAGACAAGATCTGAATAATGGTAATATACTTGTCTGTTTTTATGTTCAATGCTATAATATAATTAGTGACATTTTTCACTAAAAATCATTTGAATCAAGGATTGGATGAACTGTTGTTAATTTCTTCTCATACAAACCAAAATTTAATTAAATGTTCTAAAATTTTCAAGAACAACAATATTTTGAGTTTCTTCTGTTTAATATTTTATTGAAGTCAGTTATTACAAACACTACAAATTAATGTAGCAATTGCTTAAAAAATTAAAAACTGACTAAAAATAAACAACAAAAGTCAATTCAATTCAGTAAAATAGAATTATGTGAACGTCTCTGATTTCATGTTTTATATTTTTTATTTAACTTTTAAATGAAAATATAAGCTCTATTATTATCCTCTTAAAATCCATTCATCCTAATTATTTTATTAAAAAAAAACAAGAAAGGACGATGAAGGGTCTTCTATATGCTAATTTATTTTTGCGTCCATTTAAAGAAAAGATTTCTTATATATTTTGAATCTTTCTGAATGTGACTACACACTGTTAATATTCATAAAGTATTAAACCAAAAAGAAAAGAAACAAGGAAAAAAAGGAGAGAATAAACGATTCAATAAATTACATTAATGCGTTTAATTTTCATTCCTTGTGTTTTCTTCCCTTTTTTTAATCTGACTTTATTAAATGATATTTTAAATTGTGATTTGTCATTAATTGTTAAGAAATTATTCAATTTTTGAATATTATAATTAATCCAAATTTTATATTGGAATTGGGACCCAATTTTTGTCAAGTGGTTTAAGTAACCATTGTAAACTCGTCTAAGTATACCAAATGTTACCAAATAAACTATAAAATTTTATACATAAAATTCTATTTTAAACTTCTCACCATTATAAACTAAATAAATCTTTTATTGATGTAAATAAATGATATAAGTTCAACACTAAAATTGTTACTGAAAATTCTTATGATAATATTATCATAACAAAGTTCAATTCAATATATGTGCATACATATACACACAATATAATATGTATACAGAAATAAATATAAATTATACAATATCATGATATATGAACATTAGTAAAATAGAGTGACCAATAAAACCTTTAGTGAGATCTATATAACAATTTCCAGAAACTTCTAAAATATAATAATATACTTTTCGGTTTATTTGGTTTGTTGACAAAATATTTGTACAAGAGATTATATTATAACAATTTAGTTTGTTATACTAAGATCGGACTATATGTTGAAGATATATATTTTAGATTTCATTTATTATTTATTCTCTCTGAATTTTCTTCTTCCCTTTCTTTTTATTTTTTTTTATACATGAAGTGAAGTGGGTATCTGCTGTGATTATAGATACCAAGAAAAAAAATAAGAAAATATATACTTGATGACACAATATTTTTCTAATATGTGTATATTATTAAAGGTTGATTTTGATCTTTTGCAAATACAAAAATTATTGTTAAAATAGTATTTGAAGTGACAGGAAAAATTCTTATGTATAATGGTAGATTCTAACACAAACATTATAAGATTGTGATAGACTTTTTGTTATTAAATGGAATTACCATTGGTCCCAAATACATTCTATTGCAGTAATTGTACTTGCTAAACAGACCATAAGGATCGATCTATACATTCAACCTTTAGAATTGTTGTCAAATAACAAAATTATACAATATGTAGTGAAAATTTTTGGTGAATTATTTAAAATAATGAAATTACCTTTGACTAAAATCAAATATACTTTAAGTGCAAAATATGAAATTTCTCTTAGTTTGTTACTCTTCTATGATTTCAATCTGGAACAACTTCATCCCATAATTTAAATGTGGAAAAGGACTAATTTTGTGGTCCTACTGAAGCATCCAGTTTACCAAGTTTCTACAAAATGCATTTAATCTAATTTATATTAAAGTTTTTGCACAATTACCCAGGGTTCAGTGACTTTGTATAATGTACTTAAAAAATTATCTACTGAGTTAATTTATTATTTCTCATCTACACAATTTAAGTTTTTAGATCTTAATCTTCAATAGTTATTCTTTGAAAATCTTCTTATATGTGTATGATGATGTGATGAAACCACAATTTATCATTGGGTCATTGTCTAAAAACTTTTGATGTTCAATCGATTACTCAATTTCCCTTTTGTTTGATTGATTTAGCTAGGGGTGAATTCGTTGATTCTAGAATCTAGAGGTATAGAGCGTTTATTTTTCTCTCGTCTTTTTTCGTTTTTTCTTTTTTTTTTTCAACTCAATAAGAGGTTCGGCCTTTGATTTATATTTGCTTTGTCCCTTTTTTTTTTCAAATGATGAAGGTTTGATTTTTTTTTCGATTCCCGCGCTTTGCTACACATATTAATCAATATTCAGAATATATGAAAGATATGAGAGAAAGTGAAGAGAAACAAATAGAAAAGCATAAATTTGGTTTAGTTGGTTTCAAGATTATATAAAAATGGAAAAACAAGGAGAAAGAACCCACATAAACACGGCATATGCTACAAAGAGTAGGGGAGAGAGAATAAAATAAAAAGAAGTGCGGAAAGTAGAAAATGTGAAAAACATGCGTCAGTACATATGTGTAAGGTAAAATGGAAAGGGGCAGAGTTAAACCATTAATAATGTTTGTGGTTTTTGGTATGAAAATTTAAAAGCTTCATTTTTTTCCCCTTCTTCTTATTTATTGATTTTTGTACAAAAGAATAGAATAAAATTTCGTTGAAACATTTTCCATTTATGAAAAGCTGTGATTCCGTTAAAAATCAGAAAACAGAATGAGCCCGGTTTTTAACTCTTTAAAAATATTTTCCAACATAATTATTTATTAAGAATTTGACATAGAACTTAAAGCTTAAATTTTATTCTTAAAATATTTGATGTATTTTGGAATTGTGATATTCACATCCAAGATATTGTGAGATTTTTCAATATTTTAATATTTTTGGCGAAATTCTAAAATTCTACAAACATTCTTACGAGCCAACATAAAATATGTTCAATTATGGAATACTGAACTGGCGGAAGTTATTAAAAATACTTTATTTTGTTAGCTGATCACCAGAGAAATAAATGTGATTCCAATCAATTACAAAACGAGATTGACTGACTTACGTTTAATTTCTAATGCGATTTTTTATTCAAATTTTTCATTTAAAATTATCTTGGGACTTTTTTTTTCCTTATGTAATTTAGAAAAATGAATAAATAGAAACAAAATTTAATATCCTTCAGGTCAATTGTTTGACCAAATAAAAATATGCTATTAATTTAGTTTAATGTATGAAAAATATTTCATTTTTTTTTCTCCCACATAGGAGGATCCTGTGAAATTCTTTTTATTTTAAAATTTCAGCTTTTTTTTCTCTGTTTTCTGTTTTATTCTGTTATATTTAAGCAACAGCAATAAATTTGACACAAAAAAAAATGTTACAAATTAATGTTTTTTTTTTAATAATAATTTTTGGAGGTACAAAAAAATACCATAACACACACGTGAATATGAAAAGTAATACAGTACCAACCTACAAATTTTCTGCTTTCTATTTGCATTCATGCAATATTACACGGTTAAAGTAACAACATTTTTTTTTTTTTTATTTTAAACGAAGAAGAAGGAAAAGTGGGGTTGGTGTGGGATGGAAAAAAATCTCATCAGTCGTCATCGTTAGTTTGTACAACATGAACCCTTATATTATTAATGCCTTCTTTTTTTTTTGTTTTTGTTTTGTGGGTAACACACTTTTTTATTTTTGTGTCATTTTTACCTTCTAAGAAAATAGAAGAAGAAGAAGAAGAAGAAGAAGAAGAAGAAGAAGAAGAAGAAGAAGAAGAAGAAGAAGAAGAAGAAGAAGAAGAAGAAGAAGAAGAAGAAGAAGAAGAAGAAGAAGAAGAAGAAGAAGAAGAAGAAGAAGAAGAAGAAGAAGAAGAAGAAGAAGAAGAAGAAGAAGAAGAAGAAGAAGAAGAAGAAGAAGAAGAAGAAGAAGAAGAAGAAGAAGAAGAAGAAGAAGAAGAAGAAGAAGAAGAAGAAGAAGAAGAAGAAGAAGAAGAAGAAGAAGAAGAAGAAGAAGAAGAAGAAGAAGAAGAAGAAGAAGAAGAAGAAGAAGAAGAAGAAGAAGAAGAAGAAGAAGAAGAAGAAGAAGAAGAAGAAGAAGAAGAAGAAGAAGAAGAAGAAGAAGAAGAAGAAGAAGAAGAAGAAGAAGAAGAAGAAGAGGAATGAAACGAAACATCTTAACGTATGAAGTACATTGGTAAATATTTAATGAGATTTTTATGAAAATTTACATAGAAGAAAAAAATAAGTAAAACAAGCAATGATCTTATGCTCTTATGTTTTTACTTCTTTTTTTTGGAATTTCTCTTCTCTTCCTATTCTTCATCTTATTTCACCCTATTATATTTTCTGTATTCTTGTCTTAACATATTTTTTTTCCTTTTGTGCGTAATAAGAAATACTTCAAACGAATAATATTTTCAACCAATGGACGAGTGATTTTACGGTAAATTAAAAATTTCTAAATTAATCCTGATAAAGGCATAAAGATTCCTTTTTCTATATAAATTTAATTCCGATAAAATCGCCTCCAGCATTCATTTTCTACTTTCTGAATTTTTCTCTGCTTTTTTTTTCTTTTTTCTCTTTCATCAAACATTAAACATTAAACAAAAAAAAAAAGACGAAGTAGAAATAAAACATGTTCAATTGTTAAAAAAGTCGATCCTTTTTCTTCATTCTTTTATTTTTTGTTTTGTTTTGTCTTGTTTTTTTTTCTTTACTTTTTCTTTTTCTTTCGGTACGCATCATACTTCAGATATCATCATCTTCATCCACCAATTCAGTTTGTTCAATGTTAGTGTCTGTAATCGACACTAATGGTTTGAAATAAAGAAAAGAAAAAGAAGAGACCCATCGATCCACCAAGGTAAGGTAAATATTATATTTTTTACTTTAAAGGAAAAAAAAAGACAGAAAATAAGAAGAAGATGAAGAGAAAAAAAAAATACAGAAGAAGACGAAGAAGGTTCTTTCTTAAGAATAAAGCAAAAAAAAAAATACAGATTGGATTAGAGTTGGTAGATTTTGAGTTTGAATCTAATTAAAATATACGGGAAAAAAGGAGAAAAGTAAAAAGAAGAAGAGAAATAGAATGAAAGTGAAAAATATAAAGAAAATGGAAACTGTAAAGAAAATGAAGAAGAATAATAAGATGAAGATTATTAAATTGAGTTTAAAAATTGAGAATAAAAAATAAAAAAAAAGAAAGAAAGAAGAAATTAATTTTATTATTTTCAGAAAAAAAAAGGAAACTGTAAGTAAAATTTTCGTGACAAAAATAAGATTAGTTACTAATTTTAACTAAATTCAAAATGAATATTTGTAGCACAAGAAAAGTGTAATAATAAGATTAATTAGTTTCAATTTAAGAATTAAAAGTAAAGTTCTAAGAAAAAAAAAATCGTATTGCCTCAGATAGAAGACAAAAAAAAAGTGTGTGAAAATTGATACAGTCGCATGCATTTCAAACAGAATGGTTTTCAACATTTTACGTTTTTTTTTGTTATAGATTCTGTAATTTAATCTAAAATAAGATATTTGTTGTGAATACGTAAACACTCTTAAAACTTATAACAAAAGAAAGGGGAATGATATATTGTTACATTTAAAGGAGTTCAATTTTTAAAAAGGACTAACAACAACAACAACAAAATTGTCACGGCTTTCCATAAATAATATAAAATATCATCTTGACCTAAATTTATCATCATCTCTGTCAATATCTAACTACAGAACTACAGAACTACAGAACTACAGAACTACAGAACAACAGAACTTCTAAAATCATCAATGAAAATTTAAAGGAATATAAATTTTCATTTGTTTTAGAATTGAAGAATATTTATTTAAATGAATTGCACAGTTAAAGTTGAAATTTGTTACAAAATTTCGAAAAACCAATAATTTGAGAAAAATTTGTAGATTAATTTCGTTTTATCTTTTTGTCTGGCATTTTCCACCAATTGTGAAGTCTTTCCATAAAATATTTCAAAATATCAAATTTAATTAAAAAATTGGGTTGCCATCATGCATTTATATACTTCGTGCATTAAAAAAAAACTCGAATATTATCGTTAAAATTGTGTCTTCTATAATAATTATAGATTTTCCAATTTATTTTCAGAATTTAATATAAAAATTCGTTTCGATTTATAAAAAGGAGACGCTATAAGAAAAATCAATAATCCATAAAAATAATATGAAAATTATGTTTCTTTTTTTTTTTTTACATTTTCATTCATTTTAATTAATTAAATCGTATAAAATTAAATACATCCTACTTTGTAATTTTGATAGATGTTTTTAGGTTAAAGAATAAAAAAGAAAGTAAAGAAAAAAAGAGGAAAGAAAGTACGATAATTACATAAATAATATTAAATTAGCTATAAAATATGGAATCGTTTACGACTTACATTTGTGTGGACATTAGATAAATGATTCAAAGAAAATCGTTTTTCTTTCTTTCATTACTTTATTGTTGTTATTATTAGTCTCTGTTTTTAGCGAATAATTACATAAAAAAGTTCAGAACGATCAAGAGAAAGATCAATTAAATTAGATTTCTTTAACCAAAAATATATAGTACGAAAGAGAAAGCCAATTAACACATTATTTAAACTTTACTAGAAAAACAGTGAATGTATTAATAATTGTTAATTATTTGTAAATGATTAAAGTGAGGAAGAAAAAAAAACGGAGACATACATTTTAGGTTCCATAATAGAACTTACAGGAAGAAAGAAAATAAAAAACAGTGAAAGAAATTAGATTCCATTGTAACATTTTATTACAAAAGTAAAATGGGAATAATTGTTAGTCCTTTTTCAAGCAATCAAATCACGGGGGAAAAGACCAAAAAAAAAAACAAAAAAAAACATTGATTTTTATTTGTTAGAAGAAAAAAAGTTTATGAAAAAAAAATTGTTGTTTGACTCTTGTGGATTTATACTGTTGGTTATTATATAGGTTGAAGGTGAAGATGATCCACTTTTAATGATGTGATAATCAGATAACTTTTTTTTTATTTGTGTTTAGAAGAAAGAAGAAAAATAAATTAAAAGTTTTCTTTTCGTTTTCTTTAAAAAAAAAAAAATAACAGAGAAATAAATATATTTTCCATTGAATGTCCCCTCACTCATCCCAATCTGTGTTCCCCTCACTCATCCAATAATTTTTTATTTATTTTCATCCTGCTTTGTTTTATTTTTTTTTTTGTATTTTTGAATTGGAGTTTTTCTTTTCAAAATACCCCATCCATTTTATATCACCTTCTTCTGTATTTGTGTGCGTTTGAGTCTGTGGCTGGGTGTGTTAATTTTATACATTTTTATTATTTTAGTATGAACATTACAAATAATTTTTATTGGTTCTATACCCAAATTTTGGGGACATGGAATGTCAAGATATGAACAAAAGTGCTAGAATATTAGAGAATGTTATCGAGAAAACGGGAACAAAAAGTAAAAGAATAAAAATTCTGTTCTGTTATTTTATTTTTTATTATTTTTATTGTTGACAGGATGATATTTTTTTTTGAACCAACAAAAGTCTCAATAAAAACAAAAACCAAAAAACGTAATTATAAAATAACGAAAATAATCGTGCGCTCACTCAAAATGATAATTTTAAAAAAGTTTTCCCATTTTTTGACATTAATTTTAAATATACAAAGAAGACGACTAAAAAAAAAAATCAGAGAAAGTTTTTTTAAAAAAAAATTTCTCTGTTCAACAAAATTTTTGTTATTTTCCTTTTTCTCTGTTTTTTTTTCTTTTCGGTTTTTTTGCCTTTTTTGTTAAAAAAAAAAACCAACTAAAAGAGAAAAAGTGTGATAATTTTTATTAGTGTAAGATTTTTGGATTTAATGAAAATCATTGATGTGAAAAAAAAGAAGACAAACACCCCCATAAAATCACCCCTTAAAATTATCCATTATTTGGTCAAATAACATTCAGAAATGACTAAAACTCTTTTTAATAGTCTCAATAACAAATATTCATTAAATTTAATCACATTAACTGACCTTCATAAAATTCTATTCGTTTTCTTTTTTATTTCATTGTGAAAAATTCTCAATAACAGAAAATAAAAGAAAATTCAAATGAAAAGAACATTTAGTTAGGAAAACAATTGGAATTCTATGAATTCCTTTAATTACTTCAAATTACGTCAATAACTACAAATAATCGGAACTATTTTTGAAATTTCTTGAATAAATTTGTACATTGTTGAAATTTAAATTTAAATTTGTTCTTTCGTTTCATATGTTAAAGTTGTCGGAGTTGTTGAGGTTGTTGAAGTTTGTTAATTCTTTTTTTGTAACAATAGAATATTTATTTCAAAAAACAATTGGTAAAATTTTCAGGATAAAACTTCAAATTATTTCTAATCACAATAAAACTTTAACATCAACGATACTGAGAAACATTTTATCGATGTCACAGATAGAAGTGAGGCGGAGAAAGACCAACTTTTTGATTCTTTAAAATAAGAAAAAAACGAAGAAAAAATTTAAGATCTTTCATATTCGTTAAAATATTTTCAACTTTTCTCCAAATACTGAATGTATTTTGCAATAACATTTTAGAATATTGCTTTGAATAAATTATTTCACATTTAAAATATGATGAAGAAGAAGATAAAGGAAAAAAATATGCATAAACGAAGGCAGTTTTAAAAGCGCGTGACGTAAGAGGAAGGAATTTTAAATATAAAATGATACGTCTGTCGATTTTTGCAAAAATAACAAAATTTTCGTTCTTACTTTTATTTTTCATGTGGTCAGCTTTGACGATTACGACAATTTATTTCACGTCTGAATTAAAAAGATAACATTTTTTGTTGGTTTCTGGCCTTCTTTTATGTGTGTGTGTGTATGTGCCTGTGTGTCTGTGGGGGTTTGTCAATTCTATAACTTAGAGTTAGAGACAAATTTGCTTCTGCATTTTTTTTTTGTGTGTGTCTGTGTTCGTATAAAAACCATAACCAACAGCGTCAAAAAAACCAAAAAAAAAAAAAACCAGAGGGAGAGAAAAATTGTATACGCATCAGGGACTGGGCAGGAACTCTAACTCTGCTATTTTCCGTTTAATTTATTGTCGTCGTCGTTTTTTTTTTCTTTCCTTCCCGTTTGACATTTTATTTCCTTATATTTAGAGGATTTTTACAATTAGTTAAAAAAGTTGAAAAAAAATAGGGGAGAAGAAAGTGTAAGATAGAAGAAGAAAAAGAAAAAGGGTTTCTTTTTATATTTTTACACAAGTTGTTTGATAAAGAAAAGATACAAAGAAAATTGAAAGATACGATAGGTATCATTATTATTAAATTTTGTTTAAAGCGAAGAAAAGCTTTCATTCCCATTGGGCTTTTAGTATATAATATACTAAGATAAATAAATATAAAGATTTTTGACAGAAAAAAGTATAGTCTGAGTGCAATGCCTTTTTTTCCTCTCCTATTCTTTTATTCCCATCTTTTTTTTTCTTTTCTTTCCCCCAAGTGACTTTAGATTACAATAACTTTGAGTTCTACATAGTGTGTGATATGAATTTTTTTCTCTTTGTGGTGAATAAAGATGCGTATTGTAATACTTTTTTTTCTTCTTGTATTTTGTATATTTGAAGGTTAAAACAAACATTTATCATAACCAAAAAAAAGAAGAAGTAAAAAAAAGTAAAAAAAGAAGGAAAATATATTTAATGTAGAAACATTATAGTCTCACTAGATAGATAGATATTTTCATTCTTTATATATTTTCTTATCAATATTTATATATATATATATTTTTTAAGTAAATAAGAAGAAGAAGGGGAAAAAAATGGAATCAGTTACAAAATATATCTGATACTCTCATAATGTTAACTAATCGAGTGAAAATAATATTTGATACTTTCTTCATAATAATATTATTAAATGTGCTTTGAGAAACAAAAGCAAAAAAAAAAAAAACAAAAATGTTTTATGTCACATTAAATTGATTACACAATTTTAAATATTATGATTTTTATGTTTATTTTTTGTGTTTTTTGTTTTTATAAACTTACTCCAAAAAATATTTTATTTTTTTTTTGTTTTTACTTTTTTGACATTTAATTTTTTTTCCTTTTTGTTGTTTTTTTTTAAATAAAAAAAAATGACAGAATATTTTGTTTTTATTTTTGCATGTGGAAAAAATGAAACAAAATAAAAATAATCAGTAAAAATCAAATAATTAAATGAAGAGAGAATTGTGTAATGTCTTTATTAAATATTTAATTATTTAACTAATTATTCTAATGTTTATTTAATTTTTGTAATAAAAATGGATCGCTGTAGTAAAAAATATGTTTACATTATTATTCATTATAATTTTATCCATCAAATAAAATTTACTTTATTTAAAAGGTAAAATTAATTTTATATAAAATACATTAAGGAATATAATGTTAAGGATTTATTATTATGAAAAGAGATTTTATAGGATTTAAAAGAAAGATCCTGAGCCTGTTCTATATTATTAAATATTTTTAGAAAAAAAAATCAAATTATAACAAATAATTTTACTTATAAAATAATAACGCCCTTTTAAAATTATTTTTTAATAAACAATTTTAGACGAGAGTAAGTAGAGGAAAATTGTTCACGTGTGTAGGGAAAAATAAATATATTTAAATAAATGAATGTGGGTCTTTGTGTTGGAGTTGGTGTTTTTGTTTTTTTGTTCAATAATAAATAAAACATTTAATCTCTTTGCATAAATATTTTTAACAGATTTTAAATATTTATTTAAGTAATAATACCAATTCATAAATAATTGGTACCTACTACCTACTTATCTGGAACACTAACTTACATACAATAAACAATATGTCATAGAAGATTAAAATATGGATTAGTCATCCAAAAAAAATGTAGAAAGAAAATCTCATTTATGTAGAAATTCACGTTTCATTTTAGAGAAAGTTTACTTTGAAATTAAATGTTTTATCCTTTTTTTTCTCTTTTCTTTCCATCTGGATTTTCTTTTTGTTTCATTTTTTTTTATGAAAACAAAAAAATAAAAAAAACATCATGGTAAATCTGCTGTCAGTTTCTGTCTAGAATTATTAGATCAATGTTTACGTTTTTCTTCAACTTCTAATTTTCTCTCTAGTTTTTTTCTTTTTTGTGTTTTTATTTCTCTTCAAAGGGAACCACATTTCATTAAAATAATAAAAATGAAAAAATAAGAAGAACACGAGAAATAAAAAATTTATACGTTATCTTAGGTTGGGTTTTCGTCTATTCTGACTTTTGGCAGTATATCCTTCCCAACCCCTTCCAGAAAACTAGAAAATAAAAAATGGCATGGAATGAGTAATGTAAAAAAATGTATGGAATTTATATTTTTTTTCCCATTTTCATATTTTTTATTTTTCCCTCTTCTTCTTCTTGTTCTTCCTTTTTTTTCTCTGTAGTGAATTTACTGAAAGGTAAAATAAAAAATGAATATATCCTACCGTTTATGATATTCAACGTTGTTGCAGGCAAAAAAAAGAGAAGAAGAAGCTTTTCAAAGCTAACACAAACAAAATCATCATATCTAAAAACGACTGAATTATTTATATTATATGTAAGTACAAGAGCATCTTTGTTATTAAAGTCCTATATATTTCACTCAACTAATTCTATCTTGCTATTGCTGTTGTTGTTGTTATGTCTATTGTTGTTGTTGTTCTTCTTTCATATTTTTTTTTCTTATCTTTTTAAACTCGAGAATTTAAATAATAATTGATAAATGAGATTAAACATTTTTTTTTTTACTTTCTTCTTTCTTTTTACATTTTTCATAATTAAACTGTCATCTTAAAATTACAAAAGTTAATAAGAAAAATATGGTGAAACAAATTTGCTCAGAAATCTAAAAATTGGTTTTTATTTTTTTTGACTTTTCTATAAAGAATAAAATATATTTTACAGTTTAAAAATATAAAAGTTCAATTGTCTTTAGGTATTACGTGATACACATTTTTTTGTGTGTGAAATTTAATCATTTTTACATTTACATCGTCAATGATGGAATTCACATTTTTTTAAAGAACAAAATTATTTATTCTCATATAAAACATAGCACTTGATGTCATTGATGTCAATGATGATTAATACTAGGAATTAAAAAGAAATGAAATATTTCTTACAAATGAGTAAATTTTATAAAACATGTAATTTAGTAAGAAAATCATTAAATTTAATAAAATATATTTGATTTTTCCCTTTTCAACAGAAAAAAAAGAAAAAGGGAAACTCATTTAAAATTTAATTATTTATCATTCATTATTAATTCATTTTAATCTCTTTCATTTCTTTAAAATTACAGATAATTAGTTAATTAGCTCTTTGGGATTATACCCGTATTAGATTTCTTTATAAAAAAAAAGAATGAATTCAATTTGTAAAATCATAAATAATAATTTCATTAGAGATTTTCTTATATAAAACAAAAAATCAATTTCATTTCGCCTTTGAATTTTAAATCATTGAATATTTGGTGTGTTGAATATTAGAATTGATTTTAATTTAATTGGGCTTATTAACGTGTGTGTCTTATGTGAAACTTGTCAGGGTCATAATATTATAAGACACGCTGAGGTTTGAGAGCCCGGGGACTCTATATTGAGGAGAGGCAGGGATGTCACCACTCTGCAACAGCAGCTTAGTTCAATTTATCTGAATACATTTTACAAAATCTATTGAAATTATTATTAATTGGTATCAGCAAAATAATCATAATTTTGTCATTGTAAAAAATAGATAAAAAAAATGCCACAAGTAATTTTGCGTTATCAATATCAAATCAATATAAACTGTAATTATTATTTATATTATTTAATAATTTCTGTATATTTTTTGTGTGTTTTTTTTTTTAAATTCAAATAAACAAATAATATTTATGTTGAAAAAAAAAGAAGAGGAAGAAGAAGGAAGGATTGTTTATAATTAACCATCAACATCAATAATAATTAATTTTAATGATAAAACATTGAGCTTCTATTATTATTATTATTTTATTATTATTGAGGATGATGCTGATGACGACCGTGGATTATGTTGATATTTCCCGTGTAACATTATTAAATATAATTCAATATTGAAAATATTTAATAAAAATATTCAACATTAATTAGAACTTTTTTTAAATGAATGTATTTTGGGTTTGGGTATTTTTTTATGACAAGTTAATTGCTTTTTGTTAACATAATTAAATTACTAATTAGTAATTAGTAGCTATATATACCTATAATTCTTTTGTTTATCTCTAATATTTGTTGTTGTTGATTTGTTAAAAAATTATGTTTTGCGGAAAATTGTTCATTTTTAATACGATTAATTTTATTAAATTAAAATTTATTTGTTTTCTTATATTTTCTGAAAATTTCTTCTGTTTTCTTTCAATTTTTCCGTTTTTATTTGTGTCGATTTAATTTTAATAAATTTTAGAATTTGGTGACACTATTTTTTTTTTGGGGCTAGGAGATGCTAATTGACAGTAAAATAAATCGGTTCAGCTTTCCTTTATATAAAAAAAAAAGGAAAAGTCAAGTTTTAATTACGAATTTTTTTAATTATTTTTTTCCATTTTACAAAAATAAAAAAAAATTGATTTTTTTCCGAAAATTAAAATATTTTATACCAATTAAAATGTGGACCGGTATTAATTAAAATTCTTTGTGAAACAATTTTTGTTTTTTTTTTTATTTATTTTTAATAATTAAATAATGAATATAAAATTCACCTCTAAAATATGTATTCAATTAATTTAAAGGAATCTTTCACTTGTACCAGTGTCTATGTTTCTTTTTTATTCAATTTATATTTTGATAATATTTTCCTAATTGAAATTAATTCAATTTTAATAAAAGTATGTCTTCCTTCAGTACTGTATTTTTTTTCGTTCTAGATGTTGTTGTTATTAATTAACCACAATCTAAATATTCACTTGATATTTTAACAGAACTCTATGATGTTTTTTTTTCATTTTGTAATAAAATTCATATTAAATAGAAATTTATTTTAGATGAAGCACAACAATTACTAAATTAAAACAGAAAATCACAAATAGCATTTAAAACAGTAAATAATGAATAATTGTACAAAGTTCAATAAAATTTATAGGAAATTATGTGAAACAACTTTGAAAATGATTAGAATATTAAAGGAAATGAAAATAATAGTCTTCGTCTATTCTTTAATTATTTTGTTCAATAATTTTATAGAAAATTCTTTAAATAAGGAATAAATTTTATATCCAAAAACAAAAAAAAAAGACAGAAAGAAAGAAATAAATGAAAAATTTACATAAAAAATTAAAGAAATTCACAAAATTGAAGCTTGCCGTTTGATTCTAACCAAAATTTCTATTTTTGAATCAAAAAATAAAAATATCTGGGTTATTACAATAAATTAATGTAATTCTATTATTTTTAAAGGCATAAAGTAAATTATTATTTATTATGATAAGAAATCTTACCTTAAATTGTTTAAATTACAACGAAAAACGTATTTTTCCTTCTTCTTTCTCTTTTTCTTATTCTTCTTGTTTAAATAACTTAAATCAATATTTATTAAAATTTAATTCAATTTTTTGTAATAATAAATAAAGAAACAACTTTTTTTCTGTTTTCTTCTTGTTCTTGTATTATTTAAGAATTTATTTAATGTCACAGAAGAAGAAAAAAAAAACACAATGGAGAAAAAAAAGAAGAAGAAGAATAAAGAAATAATTTAGAAAATAAAATAAATTCATTGCAGTTCAGAGATTTTGTTAACAATTATTTACAATATTTTTTATTGGTTCGATAATTGTTGAATAAAAGAATTTTTTTTTCTGTTATTTTCAGTTCAGTAAATATTCTGTTAATTAAAATTAAAATATAAGAAAAAAAAACACAAGATGCTAGACTAAAAGTCCTTGACTCCTGAGAGAATAAATTGTCAAAAATGTTTACACTAAAAATTATTAACGGTTTTCTATAAGAATCGTTATTTGTCTTCTCAATAAATTCCATAAGAATTAATTTTGTAATCTAATTATCATTAGAAATTGCCAGACTTTAATCAAAAAAAAAACTTTTATTCATAGAAAATGCGAGAACACATTTACAGGAGTTTCTGTTTCCTGTATTAGAGAAAAAAATCAGTTGCATGCAATAAAAAAATACAATTTATACTAAATAAAATTTATTTTGGTAAACAATAAAATAATACACTGTACTTTACAACCCAAATTTCCTTTTTAAATCGAACAACATTTGTTAGATTTTAAAATCAATTTACAATTTTTCTCGTGCAGAATTTACATTGAAAACCTTTACAATTACAATTTCTATTAAAATTTCTATTAAAATTACAAAGCAACTACATTTTTAAATAAAACAATTTAAAAAAAAAATCGTCAAGAAAATTAAACAAATTAAAATCATAATAAAAAAATAAAGATAAAAAAATCTTTTAAACTTAAATATAACCAAGTTTTGCCATATCTCTGATAACATCAGACATACGTTTATCATATAAACTTTGTGTTTTTTCTGAATTAAAATTCATTTCAGATACGTCAGTACCATTTTTTAATTTTTCAGCAAGATCATCAAGGTCTGGTGTGTCTTCAGCGTCAGATGTAAAAATTGGTAAAACAATCATTGCCATCAATAGACCAAATTTACCAAATGTTTTTAATTGTGATTCTAATGCACTAAATGGAAATAATTTTTCTGGATCTGAACCAAGTCTAAATAAAAAGAAAATCATTTTTTTGAACAAAATTTGAAGTAACGGAAATAATTTACAAACCTTCTTAATAAATCACTTAATGATTTATGATAAATTTCTAGAAAATTATGATAATGTTTGTCCCGTAATTCTTTTGATGTACAACCAAAAATATAATACATAAGATCACAAGCTGGTGATGAATAACGTGATATTTGCCAATCTAATAATCTTGCCTGTATTGCCTCACCATCCTAATAATTTAAATTAATTTACTCCTTTTATTTTTTTTTTATTTCGATGAAATTCTTTTAAAGAAAAATATTCTTTGTTTTTTTAAATCGATGAAAAGGATAAATTCCAACAAATATTTCCCATTCCATTAATTCAATAAATAGAAAAGAAATACCGTAAATATTTGTATTAAAAATCTGAATCTATTTTTTTTTCATCCGTCGTCAAAAAAAAAATACGTGAAATATTGAAATTCTTTTACAGAACAAAAAAATAATAAAACAAAAAGGATGAAAAATAAAATAAATAATTTAAAAATGCAAATTTTTTTTATAAAATTTGACTTATTCGATGAATTTAGCGAAAAATTGTTTCATGTTAATTTTAAACCTCTTTTTATAAATATTTTTAATAATAGAAAAAAAAATTACCTTATTATTTTTATATAAAATATTATTATTCCAACAATCACCATGACTGATAACTGCATATGGTGTAGCAAGATCACCACTAACATTATCCCGAAGAACATCCATAAAATTTTTTTCTAACAATTTATTAAATTTTTCAATATATTCTTTATCCAATTCTTCGTCTAATGTTTTAACAGCACGTTTAGACATATTTACCATCCATTCATTAAAATGTGTATCATTTTCACGTTCCGTAAATATATCCTTAAGTTTTGTAAATTTCTCAATTTTTTCATAATCTTGATCCTTTTATTTTAAAAGATGAAGAACAAAAATGGATTAATTTATCTGGTTAAAGAGTGAAATAAGAAAATTGTATTTACCTTCAATGCAAAAGAAAGTGCATGTAATTTTCCTAAAATTTCCATAACTAAACGTACATGATGAAATGTAACTTGATCATGTCTATCAAACATATTAAAACCTTCTGTTCTTAAATCTTCTAAGAATAAACATTCTTCTTTTTCAATTGTTATTGTTTTATAACATTTTGGTATTTCATAAAATTTTTCTGTATTTGTTAAACCTTTTGTTTCTTGATAATTCATATACAGTGGCATTATTTCATCGTAAACTAATGATTCACGTGCAAAACATGCACCAACAGAAAATTGATCACGTCTTGCTTCATTTTGTGGTGGTAATTTAACAATAATACTAATATCTTTTTTTTTGTTTGCATTACCGTTTGATATATCTAAATTTTCAGTTGGTTTTATTGTTGCTTTAACACGATAAATAATACCAATATAATTATCACCTTTATTTGAACCTTCACAAATATCAACTGTATAATTTTCTGTTAATAAATTTTTCTTTATTATTTCATTAAGTGTATTTTTACAAATTTCTGTTGGTAATTTTATATCTGCTGGTTCCATATTTAATCTTTGGATTTTATTTTTTTAACTTATGAAGTTACTAGAAATGAGATAAAACACACAAAAATTTATAGAATTATTAATAATTGAGTTATTTAAATTTGTATTGTTCAAGATAAGAGAATTTCTTTAGTTTCACTGTTTCTATTTAATTATTCCCTTTTACAAAAAAAAAAACGCATCGATAAAAAAAAATTTGTGTTTCTTACCAAATTACAAAAAATCAGCAAAAATGACGATTCAATACTGATAAGATATTAAAAATGTTAAATGTGCGTAACTTCATCAAAAATAATAATTGACTTTAATAATACAAAAAAAAAACACATTATGTACTTATACATAATGCGTTTTTTTTTGTTTGAATTTAATTATTTGTGTCCAATCAGAATGATGAAAGAGGAGTGTGTTTGGTGGGGGAGAAAAATAAATGTTGATTCCATTTCTTATTTTATTTTATTTTTTTTTTTAAAATCCGAAAACAAAAAATTTTATATTCACAAATTTATAAATAAATTGTTTAAATTTAAATCCGGAAAGAGAACTATGCAATAAAAAAAAAAGAACGAAGCAAATTAATTAAATTGCTTTATGAAGCAACAAATAACAACAGCAACAACAAATAATATTGCGCAACCAGAAACACACAAACATTTTTTTTTGTTTAAATTTTGTCATTTTCTGTTGTTGTTTTTGTTTTTTTTTATAATTAACTTTTCTCTCTCTCTCTCTCTCTCTCTCTCTCTCTCTCTCTTGAACCAATGAATCTGTAGGTTTTGATTTGATTTTAATTTTAATCAAAAGATCACAAACAAAACAATATAAACAATAATATTTTATAAACTCTCTACCTTTTTTAAAAAAAACTGAATTTTAAGAAACAAAACAAAAAATTTTAATTAACTCAATTAAATTTTTTTATTCTGTTTAATTTGAACAAGAAATAATCAAGAAAAAAAAATTATAACAAAATTCACGTCTAATCAGTTTCAAATTATAAATAAAACTGAAATTATTTTAGATCGGCTACTATCTTGTTTTATTGTGAAACAACAAAAACAATAAAAAAATCTTACTATAATTATAGCTTATAAAAAATTGTCATTCACAATGACAGATCATTCTTCTAAACAACTTCCACTGTCTTTCTCTATAAAGTTTTTTAATTTGTTTAAAAAAGCGTTAAAATTTTAAGAAATTTTTAATCACTTACTGAATTAAATAAATATACATTTGAGACTATATTCAAGTTAAATAGTTTAGATTACAAAGAAACTTGACATTAAATGTAATTGATTTTTGATTATCTGTGGACAATACATAACCATAATTGTATTTCTATTGGTATAATCTTGATAATTAGAAATAGATAAAAATTACAAAACATTCATATAAAGTTATCATAAACTTATTTTTTTTTTCTTGTAAATGTGTGATAAAAGAAAAAGTATAGAAAAATTGTTAGGATCCACTCGAATTCAAAAATGAAGCTTTTGTTGTCGAGTTTCATTTCGTATCGTTTGATTTTTTGTTTTATTTCGGTATTTTTATACTACGATCTATTTTATAATACGAATAACGTCTAACAAACACAACTACAATAAAACCTGTCTAACGCGACCATTAATTTTACAAAGAAATTTAATCTAATTAAGGGGGTTTAATTAAGCAATTCAGTTAGTAGTAAAATGCCTATTAAAAGTATTTTATAAAAAGGGTGAGATGATCCGATTAAATGAAATTTAATCTAATAGATTTTCTTCCTAATAATTATTTAAATCACAAAACTTGTGAACGGCTTATAAATTTATATATTCAAAAAAATGATAATATTTTACAATAGATGAATAGATAGAGATGGAAAAACAGAGAACTCGTACAGCAGTAATTTAAAATGATTTGACCTTACAAATACAATAAATAAAAATATTAAATTATAGAAAAAAAAAGTTAGATTGAATTTTGCGTACAACACCAAAAAATTTAATAACAAAAAAGAATACAAAAAAATTGTTATACACACACTCACACTCACAAATACATAGACACAATTATGTCAACTTAAAATGAGAAATCATAAAATATAGAAATATATTTGGTTAATACGAAAAGGGGGGTGGGGAGGGGGACATTATTTAGGTCATATATATCTAAGCCCTAACCTTGTCTTTTCTTAATTTAACTAGAAATTATTAATTAAATCGTATCATCCTACACTATATATGAATAATAGTTTTCGTTATTAAATTCTTAACATAATAGTTGTTGTAGGTCTTTATCATATGTGAGTTTACATTATCATTTCGCAAATAGATCTTCTTTTTTTTTGACGTTAGAAGAATTCTCTGATAAAAACTGATACGCCAATTTCTGACACCAAATAAAGATGTGATGTAATAATTGACATCACTGTAATCTTTTCATTTATACGAGACAAAAAAATTAATGTATATACTTGAGCTAGATTAGTGGTAGAGTAAATGATCAATAGAGAACACAAACCTACTACGAATATTATCCGTTTATTTATAGTAAAAAATTAATTGTTACTTAATATATTTTTATTGATTTGTGGTTTTTCTTTTAATACGTGCTTAGCTCTTTTATTTTATTTACTTTTTATTCGGTTTATGGTGTCATATTCACTCTAGTCAGAATATATATACATTTATTGTTGATCATATTTTTCCATCTTTTTATTATTCTTGTCTTGTCATTTTATAGTTGTTGGTTTTTTTATTTTGTTTTTGTTTTTGTTTTCTTTTGCTCTTCTCTAATATTAATTATTACAAATTTTAATTAAATTCGTTTATGTTTTTTTATTTGTAATAATAATAAATACAACGCAATTCATTATGACTTTTTATTTCTTTTATTATTTAATTATGCTTTTTTTGTTTCGCGTGTCTTAAATCCCTCCAGTCTTTTTTTTATTTATTTATTTTTTTTGTCTATTTTAACGTTGACAATTTTATTCATCTTTTAATTCTTTATTAGTCAAAATATACACGGATTTATATTTTAAACTAACACAAAGTTAGATTGTGTGTTTTTTTTTTTTTTTTTTTTATAATTATCTTCTCAGATGTTAGATTTTAGAAATGTGAAAAAAAAAATAAAAAAAAAATCTTTTAATGTATATATTTACAGATGACTTTAAGTCAGGCTTATCCTCTATTTGGAATATTATTTTTTTATTATAATTTTTTCTATACAATTTTATTTTAAGACAAACAGCAGAAAAAAAAGAAACAAATAAAACAAAAAAGAAGTTATAAAAAAAATAACTGATTTTGTCATGTAACTTTTTTTTGTCATACAACTTTTTTTTTTTGCTTCTCATTCTTAATAAATCACTTTTTTTTCTATTTGTGTTTGTAAATTAATTATACAAACATGTATTTATTATTTAATCAACAAAGATACTAAAAAAGTACGTGTGCACTAGAAAATTTTACATTTTTTTGGTTTAAGTCAATAAAATTTTGATAAACAGAAAGTTACGATTCCACACCGATAAAATATTTTGCTTGTTTACAAAGCTTTGCATTAAAAAATATAGTCTTTATTTATAGAAGTGATTACAATTTGCGTAACTGAAACTAATCCCAAAAGTATTCCATTTTATATGACAGATCACATCTTTTTAAAATTCATTTATAATATTGAAAAAGTTAATTAATTTCTTTTTATAAACAATGAAAATGAAATTCCCCTGTCGGACATTTTCTTCTTCAAACTGTTACGATAATTAATTACACAGCATGAAAAACAGTGACTTCTTTATATTCCAGAAGACTATCCCAATAAAATAAAAATTAATATATGGGATTTACAATTAAAGTTCAACCGACTGTGAACTGACGTTAAGAAAAAAAAAATAAAAATAATAAATAAAGTAAAAAAAATTGTTTTGTATTTAGTTACAGTGATGTTTAAAAAAAGTACTTAAGCACTTTTGAAGAGTGCTTAAAATTATTATGTACTCATAATTATATAATGACGGCAAATTAAACAAAATTAAAGGTACATAATTACACACACACACACATATACAACACATACACGTGCAAACGCAACACACAGATTTTTTTTTCATTCAAGAATGACAATTCTAAAATATCTTTAACCTTTTAACTACAAAAATCTAGAAAGATAGAATTAAAAAAAATAAATGATAATGACATTGATATTTTTAATATAATTTTTTTATTGTGATAAGATAACAAAAAAAAGTATCACTTTTATTTGAAGATAAAAATTAACTTTTTTGCTGTAATAAAATTCCATTGTGAAAATGTTGTTGCTTTATTTCTTAGTCTTTTTTTTTATATAGAAAATAATGGGAAATCATTATCGTAGGTAAGTGCCGTGTCAAACTTTTTTTACACGACAAATTTGACAAATGATTTGTACCGCGTCAAATCAAATACAGAACACGTGAATTTTTGTAGATAAGATTTTTGAAGTTTTTTTTTTTTTGCTTGGAAAATAAAGATTTTTATTTTGGGTAATTCCGTTTTAATATTGATGAGAGAAAATCCCGAAATTTGAAAACAAATTAGTGCAATCTATGATTATGCGAACATTTAAAGAAATCTTAATTAATTCATAAAAGTTAATCGATTTAAATTGCTGTACTAATTTAGAACAAAAAATAACTAAAATTAACTTTATAGAATTTATTAATTTTTATTAAATAATTTTCAATTGATTTCTGATGCATAAAAGATTTTTCTTTATTATAATTAAAAAGGTTCAACTAAGTTAATCATAGTGAGTTGATATTCAATAGATTTGTATTTTTTCAATATACGTTCCATTTTATACGTTCAATTGGCCTTGAATAAAATTATCTCGTTTAAAAGAAAGGCAAAACGACAAAAGACAAAACGACAAAAAAATTGAAAAGTGTCAATTTGTATGAGAAAAAAATGTTTAGTCATCTTTTTTTTTAATTATTTTAATTTGTTGCTCATGAGTTAAATTAAATTAATTAATCGTCAATATAGTTAATTCCCTTTCTGCCCTCCCTGCAACAAATATTTATTTAAAAATATTGTTTCCTAATATTTTTGAATTTATTCAAATGAAAGAAAAATGTTAAAACCTTAAAAATGTTTTATGTTCGTTTTTTTTTTTGTAAAATGTAAAATAACCTAAGAGAAATATTCATTTTTTATATTTTTATATTTAAATAAATTCACATAAATAAAACTTGAATTTTCTAACAAAAAAAAAAAAAATAAAATAAAATAAAACGACGAGATGAAAAATATAATCAAAAAGTGAAATAATCTAAAATATTTATCTAAATAACTGAAATCGCTTTTCTTCTTCGTTTTCCTTTTTTTTTTTCTTCGTTTTCCTTTTACAAATCTTTCATTTTATTTTTTTTTTATAAAAAAATAAATTTCTCTTATCAGTGTAAAAAGCAGAAGAACAAGAGTGAAAGAGAGAAAGAAAAAAAATATGGTTATATAACTCTGGTCATTTTCATATTTATCTTTGACTTTGAAAATACAAGAATAATATCATTCATACAAATCAAACTAAAGTACCAACAGAACAACCAACAAGAAAACCTATTAATAATTACCGCTTTTTATTGTTATTTTTGTTGTTGATGTTGTTGTTGTTGCTGTTTTGTTTCGTATAATTTTTTTTCGAGAAATTAATTTCAAATAAAATTAAAAAAAAATTTTTTTTTTTAATCGAAACGACATTGAGACATCCATAATTATTTTTAAATTGCTGTTTCATTTTTCAACATTATTAAATTTTTTTGCTCAATAATATTATTTAATAATATTTGTTGTGTTTACGAACGAAAAAAAAAACAATCACGTAATAAAGCAAAATTGACGAAGTCAAATTGGGAACCGGCTTAACAGAGACAAAAATTTCGATGCGCCTACTCAGGAAATACTAAAAAAAAACAACATCAACAAATAATAATTATTGTGTAAAAATTAGTAATCAGAAAATAAATAAAACCTGAAAAAATTTTCTACAATATATTCTGTTAAATTTTTAGATAGGTGTGACGTTGGTGTGACGTCACAACATATAGATGTACAACACCAACGTACACATATTCCATATAGATGTATTTGTATATAAATTGAGAAATATAGGTCTTCTAACATAAGACCCTTTGGATTATCTTTATCCTTACCTAACCTAATATATATAATCAAATAGATTTAAAGGACTATTGAGGAATAAGATAGAGGAAACTATGTAGAATTTGATATGAACCAAAAAAAAAAAAAAGAAACTACAAACACTCCTGTTGAAATACAAATTCACTTTTACTAGAATTTATTAATCATAATATTGTGACATTGGACACTTTCATAGTTTTTATTGAAATAAAAAGAAAAATATTATTTCTGAAAGTCTGAAACTCAAAGAACACTCCAGATTAGAGGTTCTGTTAGTTTTATCTAAATAAAGCCACTTAGTAGTTATTATTTTATCACTTGTCAATCTTAATGCAAATAAAAATGTAATTTTTTTTAATATAAAATATAGACAATTCCTATATGATTAGACGTATAAGTATAATAATTTGGCACGTGCCTATATACCAAAAATATATATTCATTTATTTCTATTTTCAAAAGGTAAGACCATTCTCAATTAATTAATAAGTCCAAATGGGTACATAATTTTCAGATGGAACACGTACAAATCAACTATTTACTTTTATATATACGATATTCCTATTTCTATTTATACAATTTCTGTATTCTAGCTTTGTTTTGTGTATTTTGTTTGTTAAATATTATGTGTGTGTATGTGTGTGTGTGTATGAGTTTATGTTTGAATTGGACAAAATAATATTATAATAGAAGACGTAAACTATGAACTTTTTTTTTATATTTAGTATTTATTATAAGAAGCACATACAAAAGTAGTTAAAGTATGTATACCATAATATCTAACAAGAAATATTATGATACTTGACTACAATTTATTCAACGAGTCACAAATAGATTTTCAATTTTGATCCATTTGAATTTAAATTTTCACGAAATTTCGCATTAGTTGACTTAATAAATAAATGAATCTAATTTTTTTTTGATTTTGTTTCTGACTGTGGTTCTACATTAATGTAAATTGTTTAATGTCACTCACTGTCATTTATTTATATTTATGTCATTATTTATCTTCAAAAAATGCTTTGAAAGAATACAAAAAAAAAAAACCAATGACACAAACTAAAATTTTCACATAACTAAATTCTAAAGAAATGAAAATATTTTGAACTTTTCATTCATAATTATTTTGAATATTATTCAGAATGAATACATAAAATTTAGTGAAAATTTTATTGTATTTTGTATATTGTGAAGACAACAGAATATAACCTAAAATATAATAGAATATAATAGGATTCCACATCAGTTCCACCTTTCTATATTCTTTAGAGAGAATATATTGTATAATACAAAATACTAATAATTAGGAATAGATTACAAATTGGATATCCTCTAACCTTTAGTATAAAGTAAAAAAAAAAACTAACTAAAATTTTAGAATTCCTTATTATATTGTATTATAAAAGGTAATATAAAGAGGTTGTTGACATACAAAACTATGTGACAATCGCAAATGAGATGGGATGTTATTTTGTATACTCCAGAATAACAAAACTATACAAGAAATTAAAAGCTTTAAAATTAAAGCCCCTTTTTTGGTTTTATATAAGAGAAATATAAGCTTAAATAATTCAAGATATTGTTAAATAGTGGAACCAAAAATATATAAGATTAAAATAAGGGAAATGAGGTCAATCTTTGTATATTATGATATGTTTTGCCTCTCTAAGGTAAAGGAGGTTGATATCCATTTTCTATTTTCATCTGGATGTTTTATATTTTTTTGTTGTCTTTTCTAAATAAAGAAATTAATTTGGTCATAAGTGAATTTTAGTTGGAAAATTTAATTTTTCGTAGAAGATTCTTTTTTATTATTAAATATTGACAAATTTAAACACATTTGAACGTTTTTTTAAGAACTTAAGGGGTTAGACATTTTATTGTACTAACAAATAATAAAAGAAGAACAATTGCGGTAAAGTTCTTAATTAAAATTCACACTTTTAAGTTTAAATTTTGTGTAAACAATTTTGCTTTAAAACAAAATAAAATTTTATCATCAAAAAGAGGCTATATAGAAAGTGCAACAGGAAACTTTATCGTTAATTGTTATAGAAAATTTTAAACTTTCACTATTTATAGAGTGTAGACAATAATATGTGAAGAAAATATACAAACAAATAGAAAACTTTATCATTTATATAAGTAAACGTAGTGATAAAATATTTTCAAGTGCAAAAAAACATTGAAAAGTTTTTCTGTGAATATTTTGCGCTGTGTTTTTTTTTTATTTTCTTTGGTTAATAAAATTAACGAGAATTTTGTTCTTAAAACCTGCGGTTTTTTTACAACACCACATGAGACCAAAATTTAATCAAGGAGAGGAAAAAAAATAGCATACACACACACAGAAAAATAAAATGGGTTAATGCGCCATGTCGATTCGATTATTATTATATATAATTTTATTTTTACTTCCTTGTTTTCAGGTGAGAAAATGTCCCAATAGGATTTTTTTTTCTTCTTCTTCTTTTTCTTTTATGTGATTTATCGTGTTAATGTCCTGACTACTCGATAACAAAAAAACTTGTACATCCAATTTTTTTTTCTATTTAGACAGTGTGTGTGTGTATATGTGATGGTATTTTGGTATTATTTCGGTTTTATTGAGAGGTCGTAAAAGCATATATTTGTTGTTGTTTAACGTTTTTTTTTTTGCTTCTCTGACGTCTCTCATGTACAAAATTGTCCGGTCAATGATGAGTGTTTTATGTGAGAATTATTTTATGCTTACTTATAGTAGAAAGATAAAGTGTTGTATAGATTTGTAATAGATGACATTTGGTATTATCTTGACAACGAATTAGCTCAGGTCTGTAGATTCTATATTGACAATATTTCAGAAGATTACGTCACATTTTCTTCTTCTTTTTTCATTTCGATCACAACACAAAACAATTAATTTCATAGACATACGTTTTTATTTTTGTTGAAAATCTTTTACTAGAAAGGAAATCACATATTATTATTACTTTCTTCTCTTATTGTTATTGTATTTTTAGTGGAAATTGTTGTTCATGCAAATTTCCCATTGAAAGTTTCGACCAAGAGGAATTATTAAAAAATAATTATTCAAATTAATCAAACATTTGAAGTGTGTGATTATCAACACATGCTGTTCTGTTCTTATAAATACAAAATTGCAAAAAAATCATGAATCAGTTTTCAGTTTCAAAAAATTGTAATGTAAATTAAATTTCAAACCTGTTGATTTTTTTGCTTAAAAATACTATACAAGCTTTACTAGAAAACTCAAGAGTCCATTTAAAAATAGTTGTGTTGGAAAAAAATTATGAAAATTAATAAACAAAAATGAAATGTAAAAAAATATAAAGCATTTTTTGTTTGTTCGCTGCTTGGAATAATAATCATGAATAAAAATGTAAAGTAAAAAAATTTTTTCTGTGATTATTTTATTTTCAGCTTTAAAGCTGTTTTTTAATTGAAAGTTTTTAGTAAAATTATCATATGTGAAGTTCAGAGAATAAAAAAATTGTTATTTTTTGTAATAAAAATGAAAAACCTTTTGTTTCATTGTAGTTGAATTAATTTAAATAATTTAATAAAATTGTTTAGAGATTCTCCACAGTTATGATGCAATGCATAATTATTAATATTTATCTTTTAAAATTCCCAGAAAGTTCCATGACTTACTAAATTAAATTCAATTTGTTCCAGTAAATTTCAAGACTTAAATTCCATTTGTTTTGATTTATTTTTAAATCCGATAAATTTTCTATTAAAGGTTATTGGTACTGAAAGGGGTTAAAAGTGTAAAACGATTGCGTGTGTCAGCTATGAAAATATTTATTTTCTTTTTGCTTCTTCTTCTTTTTAAAAATTTTTATAACGAGAAAATGGAAAAAAAAAACAAAAAACAAAACAAAACAAATGTTTCAAAAAACGCCTAAATTTAAAAGCTTTAATAAATCAATTTTAAAAGCTTTCAATGTACCTCTTTTTTCTTCCGTTTTTTTTTGTTGTGTATGTGTGTGTATTTTTTTTCCCCGTATTTTATTATTTTCTTTTTCTCATCTTACCGATTCTTAAACATTAAACACTAATATTTGAAAATTTGAATTGATCGCGTGGAAATAAACAAAAATCGGCTGCCAATCGTGAAAAGTTAAAAAAGATATAAGGAATGAATAAATATATAGGATATTTGGAAAGAACAAAAAACAATTCAATATTCACAAAAAAAATAGAAAGATAAGAACTTATCTTGAGTTAGAATATAAGAAGAAGAGGAAAGGAAAAAAAATAAAAATTTATAAGAAAATAAGAAAAAAAAAAGCGCGCAAAAATTTATTATTCTCTTGAATCGTTTATTACCCTCAGACAAATAATATTATACCCAAAAGATATTCAATTTTCTTCATTTTTCATCCTATTCCTCTTTCTATTCTATATTCTTTTAAGGAAATAAATACGGTATCCTCTATACACTATACTTTATCTATATTTATAACAGAGATTCATCTTATATAATATTTTTACATATTTAGGAGAAAAAAAATATCTTTATAGAAAACATCTTGGATGAAGAAGATACGAACAAAGAAAAAAAAATTCAAATTCTTTTTAGCTTTTTGTTTTTGCTTTTCGTTCAAACTGTTAACTATTTGTTGTTGTTGTTTTTTTCCTATTCCTATTTTGGAGTTCTTTATTATTTAGAAGAAGAAAAAGAAAAATCGTCTGAATTTAGTGTTATTCTAGATAAAAATTACCAAAGAACGTAAATTCTTTTGACCTTCTTACCAGAAACAATATTTTCATCAGGAAAAATAAAAATTTGAATTTTATGTAAAATTTTGTTGATTTGATTTGTTTTTTTTTCTCTCTTGTTACGTAATGTTGAGCTTTTATAAATTTATTATACTGTCACTATAAAAATGATCTTGAAAACTGATGTCAATGTCAATTCAATCATATTTTATTTTCTTGAAATAAAAAAATACTCAGAAAGGCAAACAAGTATAAAATAATAAAGAAAAGTGTTTTGAATAAAGGGAAAAAAAATGTAATTTGTCAAAATCATTTCATTATAATTTATATTCACTTGACCTAACCGCTATAACCTCAAAATTTATTTTTGTTAATGAAAAATTTATATTTGTTATAAGATAAAACACTTTGATTTATATTTGTTTAATAAATCGATATCTCGAAGATAACGTAAAGGAGCTTATATTACATTAAATTTACAATAAATTTCTAGTTACTTGAAAATTCTAATCTTATAAGAGAACCTTAAACTTTTTACCTTAAAGTTATTGGTTTTTGTTTCTATTGACCTATTTGAAGGTTAACAAACGATATAAGAAAATTTGTTAATTGTAATTTAAGAACATCAAATATTGCTAAAGTAATGACATTGATTGGTAAGCTGAACAAATTCAATATATGGTCAAACCAATTTTTTATTATAAACAACAAAATATGAGACTTGTATCAAATATTTAACGCTACGGAAAAAAAACATTTTAATCTAAAAACTAATGAATTTTTTACAACAATTTTTAAATTAAAAATGTACACGAACAACACAATGATGATGAAATAACGAGATTTCAAACTTTTGGAGAAAAATTGTGTACCCATGTCTACGTTTATTAAATTCAACACACACCAGTTATGTATCCTTGAAATTAAATTATACAATTTTTTAAATCAATTAGAAATAATTATTGTGTCGTAAGAATCCTAACGTGATATTGATTTGGTCTGCAGACCAAAATTAATTATCATTTCATAAATAAAGAATGATAAACAAAAAAAAACGTATCGTTAAGCTCGAATATTTTATTTCATTCCATTTTTTTCTTGTTGTTTCCTTTTTTGTCCTGTTGACTCTACACATTTTGTATTTTATTATAAAATAATTTAAAATTCTAATTAAATAATAAAGTGAATGTCGCATTGTACAATATGTGTAACAGAATATATTCCATTATTTATCAGAAAAAAAAAACATAAAATTTTACAATGAAATGGAAAATATAAAAATATAATAAAGTGAAATTGTGTTATATTTTTTTGCTTGTAATTATGGACTGTAGAGAGAAATATTTTTATACAGAAAAATGAAAAGAAACAGGAAAGAAAACAGAGAAGAAGAAATATTTTCCAGGCGCCTTTGTTTATTATTTTTCTTTATCGTATATACATATATATATATTTTCTTTAGATAAATAAAGAATGATGCTAATCTTATTGATTTTTTAAAGTGGAAAGTTCAAAAATCATTTTATCACATAACATACTTAAATATTTACTTAAATTGAATTTTACTTCTTCTCCTTCTATATGTTTTTTATTTTATTTAAGTAATCGGTTTAAGAATAGCAATATTTTCTCTATACAACATAAGTATTTATTCAATAGTGTTTAACTATATGATATGATGTTCTATATGGAATTAAATTAAATGTAATATGGTCATAACCCGGATTATGTACAGAATATACAAGTTATATAGTTTCTAATACTAAGTTAAATATTGAACTACAAAAAACTTGTATAGTGAACGCTGGCTGAAGATTTTAAATTCTGAAACTGGTATTAAGAAAGGATCATCATGGAAATTATATTTATTATTTAATATTTTACAAAGTACAAAAATAATGGTTTGCCAATTAATCGTCTATTCATAAATAGTGGAATTAGCGGATGTATCGGTATTGGATTTTAGAGATTTTTGAAAATAAATTCCACTAATTATAAATATTTATAAACTTATGCACAAAACCATGCTGCCTATTTCTCATCTACATTTATGATCTATTCAGGATTAATTCTAAATCTTTAAAAAATTTAAAAAAAAATTCAACATTCAATTGTCTGGTCATTTACTGGTTGAAACAAAAAGAAAAACTGAACAAAAAATTTAAACATTTCAAAAATTTGTTCATTTTTTAATTTATTAAAATTAATTCCATAATTAATTAATTGTAGGTTATGGGTTGAAAATATTCAACATGCAACAACGTAAAATAGCGCAACAGGAAATATTTTATGCATTTAGTAACATTTTAGTACTTGAAATTTATGTAATTTATTAATCAGTAATTAAAAATAAATTATTTATAAATAAATACATAGAATTGTATGTGTAGAGAGATGTTTTTTTGTGGTATGGTTTCAATGGAACAATAGTAATTTTATGTTTTGTAACATAATGGAAATGTAAAAAAATTGTTAAAAAATGGTAAAATAAAAAATTGTTAAAGTGAACAACAGAAATTTAATATTCAATAAAATATGATTAAATATTTTTTATCAGAAATGAAATATGGCAAATTAATGTATTTATGTGATTAAATTATATTTTGAATCTATCCTACTGAAAAAAAACACACACACACAAATATTTTGTCTATAAATCCATTAGAAAAAATATAAAAGCTTTAACAGAAAGAGGAAGAGAGAGAGAGGAAGAGAGAGAGAGGAAGAGAGAGAGAGAGAGAGAAAAAGAGAGAGAGAGCGAAAACTACTTAATCCATCCTTAAACAGGGGTTATCCGTTGTTATATTTTTTCTAACTTTATTTTAATATTTCATCTTGTAAAGCATAAATTAAAATCCTTTTAAAAGGATTTCTTAAATTAAAATATGAATTTATAGAGGGAATAAATAAAAAAAAAGATTTTCAAGCTATGATTGTATAATGATTTAAAATGATGAAGAAAATGAGTGTTGAGAAGAGAATGTAAGAGAATTGTTTTATATAAATCAGATAGGAAAAGTTAATTAAAAGTACAATATATTGGCCATTGAGTTTAGTTCTTTATCAATACAATTTAATTGTTTGAAATTAATTAAATATGATTCTATTTGATTTTTGTAAAGAATAAACAACATTTTATTGTTTGGAAATTGATTAAATCCTTGAAATTAAATCTTCTGTTTGTTGTCCAAATCTTATAGATTTAATTTTCCTTTTGTCATGAATTAAAGAACAACAACAAAAAAGGGTTCAAACAGTTTTGTATTTTTTTTTTTCATTCTTTCTCTTTCTTCTTTCCTTGTTGGTTGCATCAACATTTAATAACCGAAATATTTCCTAATCTTTGTACCGTCTTTGTTAAACAGGACATTTGTTTTTTCTTTCTGTAAACTTAATATTTCAACAACATAAATTCAAACAACATCACAATTAATCTGTCCCCTATTTAAAAGACAAAATTCTTATCTTCTTTATTTTTTAGTTTTTTTTTCTTATTTTTATTTTCGGGAAACCAAAATTACACGTCATTAGTTAAATCTTCTTTCTTTTAAAATAAAATTGGCCAAAAAGGACCAGAGAGAGTGAGAGAGAGACAGAAAGTACAACGAAAAACTTAAGATACAAATTTTCACATAGAAATTTTTAAATCCAGAATTACAAAAACATTATACTAAATTTTTGTTCATCTCTGTTTTGTTTTTTTTGTTGTTCTTTTCTTTTAACAAAATGTAATACAAAGATTTGTTTATTCGAATAAAATCCTTTTAAACTACACTAATCTCATTAGTTTCTCACGCACCAAAAAACAAGAAATAAAAGAAGAAGAAGAAATAAAAATAAACAGAAGAACAAACATGATCTTTTTTTTTTTTTTAGAATTGTTTTATTGAAAGGAATGGGGAATGTGTCGAATGAAAATGTTGCAAATAACCTAATGGGTAAAATGAAATGGGTTTGGAATGAGAATACAATATAAAAGAAATCTATTAAGAATGAGTATTTGTTTTTTTTCCTTCTTTATACGAGAAGTAAAGAATTGATCATTTATTTATTTTCTTATTTTCTTTTACATATTTGTTAGTTTCCGTTGGGAAAATTTGGGAAATGTATATTTTGTTGAAAAAGTAACAACTCATATTCTATTGTTGTTATTTTTGTATTTTCATTAGCCATCATGTTGTGTTTTTTTTTGTTGGCTTAATTTAATATAATTGAATCGCAGCATCTTTTATATGATAATAATTACACATGATTACTTGCATAAATTATTCTCACACACCAAATATATGATGTAACCTTGATTGTGTGCGTCATCGATATGTGAAAACATTTTAAAATTTATTTTCGTTAAATAATGAGATAGAAAATAAAGTAATAATTTACGAAGCTTATGCAAAAGCGTTTGTCTAATCTTGTGTAATCAATTGCTTCCTTGAAATGAGCCAGAACAATTTCTGACATCAGATTCTTAGTATTCAATTTAATGCAACAATATTGCATTTCCCTATTCAATTATTATCATAATAAATTGCATTAAAGAAACAAGTTAAAGTCTAATGTTGTTACGAAATTTGTTTTATAAAATTTAATGTTGATCTTGTAGTTGAAGTTGGAATTGTATTTGTATGTAATTGTAGTTGTAGTTGTAGTTGTTGTAGTTATCCATGACATACAACTTTAATAACTATTACCGGTATATTGTTAACATCTGTCAACATCCGTCAACATCATATAATTATATTTTGTGTGCAACAAAATTATATCACACATATTTTGTCTTTCCTCTTCTCCTGCCTTAATTTCCATTTTCCTGTTTAATTTCCACTTTTTTTCATGTCCGTCAAATGAACACACATCATGTTTCTTTACCAAACATGAAAAAAAAATTCATGTCGCCATTTAAAAGGAAAAGCCAACATCGCACATGAAAATAATTCAAAAATATAAAATACAAAGCTTCATCACTAGGGTGTTACTATATTTTCGATTTTCGATACAAACTTTATTTGTTGTTGTTATTGCTTTGTTTTCTTTTTTTTTACCTCAAATTATTCATTCCTTCCTGCCTCATCGTTACAGAAAAAAAAGAAGAAAAATATGGAAACGAGAAAATTTATTTCATTATTTTTTATTCGCAGTTTTTTTTTTCTTCTTCTTTTTCATTTTTATACAAAAAAAAGATAATAAAGTTGGTGTGAGGTTATGGAAGAGATAAAGGGGTGGAGAAAGTTTATGGAGTTAGCAAAAAAAAAAGAAGAAGTAATATGGAAGGATGGGTGTTAAGGTGTGAGTGTTAAGGTGTGGATGTATAGGTGCGAGATAAAGGAACAGAAAGAAAAGAAAAACCAAACGTGATCTTACATCCATTGTATATAAGACGATATTATATCAGTGTGATGGTTACAAAATATGCAAATATTAATTTAATAATGAAAAGTTAGAAGTTTGCATACACGATAACGATGGATAAAAAACAACAACAATAACAACAAAACACGTTGAAAATGTGTAGTGGGAAGTGGTGGAAGGTAGATGAGACATACATAAATACCTATTTTTGATTTTCTACATTGGCAGAACGTTTTTTTTTTTTCAACCAAAAAAAAATGTAAAAGGAAAATAACATTTTTCTTACAATTTTCTATGGAAAAATTTTAATTTTTTCTTTTTAGGAGAGAAAAACAAAAAACCAAAAAAACAAAAACAAAACAAAAAACAGAAACGAAAAAAAAGTGTATAGAAGGAAAACACAAAATAAACGGAAATTAAACACATAAACGGAAATTGATATCAATTTAGCATATTGACGTACGTGCACGATTAACTTTTTTCTTTTTTTTTTTGAAGGAAAAGAAAGCAAAATCATTTTATCATCATTTTTTGTTGTTGTTGTTGTTGTTTGATTATAACAACAAAAGGAGAAGAAAAGAAAAATAAACAATTGATTATTTATCTTCTTCTTCTTCTTTTATTTTTTGTATCAACATTTTTTTGTTGTTCTTTCTTTGTCCTATTCATCTTCCTTTTTTTGCCTTACGTCTTACGTCTTACGTTATAATAATGGTATACAGTTTAAAATCGACACCCTTGATTTTCAAGCATAAAATCACTTTACAAATTTAAATTAATTTTTAAAATGTTTACCTAATTTAATAGACCATCCCCCAACATAGATTTTTATGAAAAAAATCTAAAGAGACAACAAAATATACTAAATGGGAAATTGATAAATCTGAAGGTAAAAAAAATGTATGAGAATATTAAAACATATTAGTGGAAGTAAAGAAAAATAATATACGTTGATAGAAAATTTGTTTATTCGATGTTTGTGTTTAACAAAAAAAATGTTTAAAGGCGTTAAATCAGGTTGAGAGATTTTCACTTATTTATTTTTTACTTAAAAAAAAATGTTCACTTTGTTTTTCCTTTTTTTTTGGTTGAAAAAAAGTATTTGATTTTAATACAATTGAATTTTTGTTTTTTTAAATGAAAAAAAAAACAATAATAAATAGTTGAATAAATTTTACATAAAAATTTCATTTGATTTACATATTTTGTGCGCTTGTAAATAATTGCATTCTATTGCATTGTTTATTTTAACTAAAAAATTGTTTAAATTCATTGAATAATTTATTTACTTAGAAACGAAAATCACGTTCGTATACCAAACGTTTTAAATTTTTTTCTAGAACAAAAGAGGAATAATTATGAAAGTCCAGAACAAAATTATTTTCTTTAGAGAAATAATTAAAATGTTCAAGAATGTAAAATTTTAGACGAACGAAAATAATGGAAGACCAAAAGAAATTTAGAATATATTTTTGAAACAATTTCTTAGACAAGAATCAAAAATAACGGAACAGTAATTTATTGAATTGATTGGACAATGTAGAATATAAAAATTACCATTGAATTTTAACCGAAGATTTTACAAAATCTTAAATATAAAATTCTAAATCGTTCCATCACAGCGCCCTATTCTTGTAATGTTTCTAGACCAGAGTTGATTATTTTGCCGTTTATATCTGATTGTCACTTAATTATCCTGAACACAAAAATAAAAATCAAAATCTATTTTCAAACAATAAAACATAAATTGTAAACAATAAAAATTGATAAATTAAAGCAATAAAATTAAAATTATTCAACCGATATTTATTTAATATAAATTTAATTTTATTGTTTCACTATTGGTAAAATTTTCATTTTCTAAAATAAATAAATGCAATTTAATTTCTAAACAATTATAATTATAAACCAAATTCACTAATTAATATTGTTGGCAATGCCAAGGAGTACGTACATTTATAAGACTTCAAAAAAACCAATATCAAATTCAATAATTGTTATTAATTCTATATTATTTAATGAATTTAGAAAACAAAAATCACCAAAAATCATCAACAAAAAATCTTTACTAGATGAACTTCATTTGAACTTTGAACTTTTTTATATAAAATTTATTCTTGTATGTAAGAGATTTGATAATAGAATACTATGAGTAAACATAACACATTAGATTTAATTCTAAGAATATTCTATGAAATACATTCATGTGGACAAGCACTTAAGTGCTTTTGTTCAAATTTACCAACTAAAAAAAAAAAAGAAAGGAGAAACAACAACAACAGAGAGAAAAAAGAAAAATGAGAAAATAGAAAAAGAAAACATTATAATGGAAATTTATCCACATGAAAATCAGAAGTTATAATAACTTATTTTTTTCTTAGTAAAATTTAATAAAAATCAAGTAAAATTTTCGCATATTCGTCATTATTTAATATTGTTAAATTTACGTAAAAGGAAAATAGAAAACTTTTTCTTTTAAAAATTTCTACGAAAAAATTAAATGATAAGTAAATAAAAAAATGGTGATTTTTTATTTGTCAGTCTGTTGGTGTTTTACTTTAAAAACTTTTGAAAATGTTAATTAGTCCTTGGAAAAAATCGGGGATAGAAAAAATCGTCATGTCAAGTATCAAATTTTTAAATTCTTAAATTGTTAAATTTTGTAACAAAATATTTTGTGTTAAATTAAATTGAAATTCTGTTGAAAATCTGTACGTTTTCTTTGTGATAGAGAAAAATTTTGATATGGTTGTACAGTAGGTAACTATGAACCTATACCTATATGAAGCGTAATCCTTAAATTTTGATATGAACAAAAAATATTGATTAACATTTTTTTCTTTTTTATCAAAGTGGCCGCATAAATTTTTGGTTGAAAAATGAATTTTTATGAAAATTTGATTTTAAATTAACAAGAGAATTCTCAACAATCATGAACAAGTCAATTTCAAATTTATTTCTAAATGGATAGGAAAAAAGGAATAAAAAAGTAAATAAACTAAAAAACTTTATTTCGAAATCTAAAAAATTTTCATTTTTACCTTTTGATAGCTAAAGATGTCATTTCACTATACTTGTTACCATTTTTATTTGTACTTTATGTTCAAATATTTGATATCCCTTACATACACACACACACATACCTAAATATATATTACACCCAAACCCTCTAACAAATAAACATATAAGATAATCCCTATCAATTTCATACGAGAAAATATACTTGGAATTTTTATGTCAAAAATATATTCAGGATTTCCTAGAAGACAATATTCCAATTAAATGTCATGATATGTTTTGTAATAAACGGAAAGAACAATTTATATGAATTTTATGATCCAATATTTTCTTTTTTCTTCTTCTCTTTATTTTTCTTGAATATTTTTTTTTCTCACCAATTCGTATCATCAAAAAATTGGCACATCTTGAATGTTCGATATAAAACTTTTAATTTGATCTTATAAATTTATAGATTTATCCATTGATGAGATTTTTCGTCTCTCTCCCTTTCTTTCTTTCTCTTTCTTAGTATCCTATTTTACTTTTGGTCCAGGTTTTGGTTTATTTTCTCTTGATTTTATTTTCTTCTATTATGGATTTTTTGGTAATGACGCAATATAAAACATTATCAAATAACCATTGGCTAAGGGATGTAATAATTTTTCTGTATAATCAATGTCATCCCGTCTTTAATGTTTTACACCATTTATTATTATTTTATAGATTATATTTTCTGGTTTATGTTTTTCCTATAACACCTTATTAATCAGTGAAAATAAACAGAAAATATAAAATAAGAATGTCTTTGTCAAATGTCTAACCTAAATAACATGGTTTGAAATATGTCAAATCCAATTATGTGTGTGTTTAATAATAACGAATAAATAGAGAAAAATTGATTTTTACTTTTATTGTTTGTTTAACGTTAAGATTATTTTTATAAACAAAATTTATCGTTATAGAAATTCATCAAAACTCAAAAATTTTAAAGTTTGAACCTGGAATCTGGTAACAATTTTTTTTTTATTTCTTTGAATCCTAATAATAATGTACCTTATTACAACTGACTGAAAATACAAAAAAAAACAACGATGTAAACTTTTTCCATTAAAATATTCATATAAGCCCCTTTAAACCCTTTAAAAACATATTAAAAAGTCCATCGTTTTTTTTATTTATTTATTTTTTGTTAGGATTTGCCTTAAAAATAATTTAGATTTAAAATTCATAATCATTCATGGAATAATTATTTCGCGTATATAAACAAAAATACAACCAATTTTATAGAAATATTGGATAACCTTATTTTTGGACACGTGGGTTTCAACTTTTCTGTTTTCTAATTTTTTTTTCCTTTATTTTATTTTTGATTTTTGTGCGTAGAACAAACAATTTAAAATAGAAAAAGTTTTTTTTTTATTGTACAGAAAATTTACATGAATTACTTTTTCTTTAACTTTTTTTTTCCTTTTTGTGAAATGAGAAAATTCTACGTAAATAGTTAAAGAAAAAAAAGACGGAGGGGGAATTTCATAAATCTTTAATTATAGAAAGGAAAAGAATTAAATTCATGTCAATGATATTCACCAAAAATTAGGACAAAATATATGAACCCCATGGTTACTTATGTCTTCATTGTTTCCTGTAATTAATGAGTTCCTAATTTCTAGATTGTAATCTAGATACTAAAATATTCAATGTCCTCACCCTTAAGATCCTTGTGACTCGTATTTAATACATTCAGTTAAATTCAAGCACAAAATACATCCTATAAATGAGTAATGAACATAATTGGAATGGGAATATTAAAACAATTTAATATTTTTTCTATTTCATTTATTTATTTCATCCTTTCATGTATATTTTTTTATTTTCAAGAATTTAACAAAAGTCCTAATTATCAATAAAACACGACGTTTTTTTTTTGGTATCTGTTTTCTTCACACAAAATTCTTTTGAACAAAAAAAATTTCTCTAATAATTTCTGAGTGAATTCATGATTTCCCAAAGGTGTCCAATCTTTATTTTATAAATTAATCATAAGATTATGGTGACGTCAACCAAAGAACAAACATTTTGAAGGTTTTTTTTCCTGGTTTCTAAATTAAAAACAAAAACAACAAAATAAAAAAAAAAAATAATAATTTTGGTTCTTGGTTATTTTTTTTTTATGGCTTTAAAGCCAATGAAGAATGATAACCGAGGGAACCATTATTTTGATCAGAACACACAACTGGGTAATGTAACTGATTAATTTTAAGTAATGATTTACATTCCTATGTAATATTTCCTCAAAATATATACAATCCCTTCATACACAAATACATACACACACACACAATTTATTTCTTCATTAGTCAAAATTATTGATTAGGGGAGAACATTAAATCCCATTTCTGTTCAACAAAATATTCTTTTTTCAATTAGTAAAGATCTTTTGTCAAACATTTAATTCTTTTTACCAACAGTTACACATTTTCTGTTTGCTGTTGTTGTTGTTGTTATTGTGGCTGTTATTTTTATTGCAATTTTACAACGAACAAATAAATAAACGATGCTATAAAAATTAAAATGAAAAAAAAACAAGAAAGAGAAAAAATGTTAAAGATGCGTTAAAATATATTTGATGTCCGACTGTTCAGGTATATTGGATTCTTGTTTTTTTTTTCTCTTTATTTGAGAGAAATTTTATTGGAAAATTTTAATGGAAATTTATTGCTGCTGAAGAAAGTAAAAAATATATCACGAGAAAAAAACGAAAGAAACAAAAAAACAAGAAAAGTACGAACGAAATAAAGATAAAATAAACAATTAAAAATAAAAGTATTTCGTCCTGTTTTTTTACATTTTTTTTTTACTTTTCTTTTATAGCGTAACTTATTTAATTCTCCTATTAAATTAAATTTAGTTTTAGTGTTGACCTCTTTTAAGGTCCATTTGAAAGCCATTACTTATTCATGATATAATTTGTTCAGAACCAATTTTTAAAAGTCGTTTTGACCTTTTTTTTCTTTCTTCATTTTTCTTTTCTTTTCTGTTTTTTTTTTCGGCTTCTTTGTTTATCTTTTATTTTTCTTTAATTATTTGTTCATTCAGTTCCAAAAGTCAAATGAATTTGTTTCTATAAAAAAAATAGACAATTTATTTCTTCAAAAAATTTTCATTTAATTTAATTAAGTTTATTGTTACAAATTTCATTAGGTAAATTTATTAGATTATTTAAATTTAAACTACCAAAGATTTTATTGTTAGTATTAGAGAAATTATACGTGCAGAAATAGAATAGAGAAAGATTTACGATTTGATTTGAATTATAGTGAATTAGGATGAGATTAACTGTATCGGTAATATAATTGAAATATCGTAAAATAATATAAGTCAAATCAGGTACAGTATTGTGATTATTTAATTTATTTTAAATTTCCATAAAATTCATTAAATAAATTACCATTTTATAATTCATTCATTTAACAATACAGAAAATTTCTTCTTTTCACATAAAAAATAAAAAGTCTAATAAGTAATTTTCTTTATAAAAAAAAAAATCTAAATAACAAAGAAAAGTCTTTATAATATTCTACGGTTATTCCATAAATAACATATCAGCTTATTTTTAAAATCCTATTAGAGGTTATTTTAAGTATGTGATCCATGATTTACCTTTTAAAATTGTATCTTGCGTTATTTAGACGGAACAACAAATTTTTTTTATTCACATTGTAAATTTATGTGAGGCATTAAGTAGTTGTAGCCTTAGTCGAAAGTGGTAGTGGTAGTTATAGTGGTAGTGGTATTGGTAATATTAACAAAAAAAATAAGTAGAGTAGAAATAAATATTTCCGTTTTTCCTTTTTTCCTCAATAATAATTTGTTAAAATTAATCTTAAGATTTAAGTTGCGAACCAACATACACAAATTTTTTTTTCTCGTCTACTTGTTTTTCTTCTCTGTATTTAAAGAGACAATCAAAAACTTCATACAAATTCATAGTTTATTATGTAAAAGATTTTCATAAAAAATGTATATATTTTATTATGAAACTCAACCCTTTCTTACTTTGTTTTGTTTTTTTTTTACATTTTTACATTTTCATTATTTTCACCATTTTTCACCATTTTCATTCTTTGTAGAATAATTTTTTTTATGGTTTATTTACACAAGAAAAAACCCCAACAACAAGACCATACAAAAAATGAGATGATAAAAGAAAAAAAAGTAGTAGAAATAGAAGAGGACGAAGAACTTAATCTTCTCTATAGAAATTAAATAGTTTTATATTTTATTTTATAAAACTAAAGTTAAAATATTAAATTTAAATAAGTTGAAAAAGTTTTATCACCTGATATTAATTTATCTACAGTTTACGGCAATACATAAATTTCCATATTCCATATTTTATAAATAGGATAGAATGTATGTATAGTGGATGTTTAGAGGGGTTAGAAGGTGTAAGAGATGAATATAGGTTTAGGTGGGTAGGTTATATCGTAAATATCTACTTGGTATTATATGTGAATGTGAATACATTGTGTATAATAATTTGAACATGAACCCAAAAAAAGAGAAAAAAAAATAGAATAGAAAGGAAAAAGAAAAAAAAAAATTCACAAATGGATAAAGAACCATGGACGTTGAAAAGCTAAGAGAAAATGACATTCCCCCGAGAGTATTAAACCCAAATCAATTCAGAATTGGAATATACGAATTATCAGAGAGTCAGTATAGCCTTAAAAGGAAAATGGTTACAATTTGGCCCTTATTATTCCAGACACAATGTCAGTCATAAATTTACCTTCATGGTCATGATAAATTTAATGCCTGATTTTTTTCTTTCTTTTTCCTTTCTTTCCTTTCACTGTTTACTTTCCGTTTTTATACAATTTTCATATTAAAATCTTACAAAAGGAAACGAACGAAAAGAGATCATTTTCAATAATGAAAATTTTTTTTAGGTAGTTGGAGGGGAGATGAGATTAATTGATCTCATTTAAATTAGGGAAATTTGATATGATCGAGGAAAAACGAGAGAGAAAGTGAGATGAGCAAAAAATTGAAAATCAATTTCATTATGAATTAAATTCTTTCCACATCCCTTCACCTTATTTAACTGTATATTTATTTGTATACAGCAATAAACATGATTTAACTTAATACCGAGAAGAAAAAAAAATTCTCTAAGATTAAAATTGACTTTTAGATTTTAAGAATAAAAATCTGTAAAATGAAGAGAGAAAAAAATAAATCTGTAATCTGAACAGATTCGGTTTTGTTTTAAGAGAAAGAAATGAAAAACAAAAATACTTCTGACATAAATTGAGAATCATTGACCCTAATATACATTGGCACCCTATAAAACCAATATTACCTTAGTATGGTTGTATGTCTACCTTAAAAACCTAAATATTCCTAAATATATTGGTAATTTTTTTTTCCTTTCTTCTTTTCTTTCTTCTTTTCATTCTATCTTTCTTAGTTGCGGATACAAACCTATTTGTACGCCATTTTGAATTTACCTAAACTGACGTATAATACCGAAAAAATAGGGTGATAGTTAAAGATTTTTAATTGTATAAAGGGGGTGCCGAAAGGGCTATTGACCCTATCTACATTTTTAAATATTTAAAAAAAATGTTCTCATTTTTTATTTTTTTTAAATTTTAATTTAAAAACTAAGAATATTTTATTTTTCCTGGTGTTAACTCCTGTAACAATGATTTTCATCTATACAATATGAGAAAAAACATAACAGAGTTAATGCTTTTGTTTTATTTCTAAATTTTAATTAAATTTATTTGAATAAAGTTTATAGTTATGATATTATTTCTGAATATTTTGTATTTAGTTTAAATTACAAATAGTGTCGAGTATTAACGTAAATCTTTTCTATTTTGAAACAATATTTTATAACTAAAAGTAAACTTTAGCCGCCCTTTTTAAATTAAATCAATTTAAAGCTTAAACTTTTATTCTAGAATTTCATTCGAAAAAGTTTACAATACTTTTTCTTCTTAATTTTAAAATAGAAATAAATTGAAATTTACTAGAATAATATTATTGCATTGTTTCTTTCTATTTCTTGTTGTTTAACAATTTCAATTTTCTAGTTTTCCACCCACCGAGTTCTATTGTTAGAACACACACACACCCACACACATAGAAAATAACAACTTGATCAATTCTAAAATCAAATATTGTATATTTTCTTTAATATTTATCACAGCAGGAGTTGATCATTGAAAGTGCAATTCTCTAACAAGAAAAAAAATCACTCACAAAGAAAAATCGAAATTTAATAAAATTTTCGAATTTATTTCCCAATATTAAAATTATCCTTTCGATAGATTTGATTTGATAAAAAAAATTTCTATTAATAATTGATGATTTGAAATATTTTATTCTTTTGATTATATTTCGTTTAACAAGAAAAAATGTAAGGATTTTTCCTTATTAGTGAACTTTATTTAAAGATTCATGTCGGATTAAATATTTAAAAATCTTCTCGCATGACTTTTGTAATTAATAAACTGTATTAAGTTATAAGCCGTATTTCATGCTGTATCCTTTGTTGACTCCTAAATATTGTTAAAAAAACAAAATTGAGTAATTGAAAGCACAAACAGCTTTTTTAGAAGAAAGTTCCATAAATCGAATATTTAAGCTTAAAAAGTAAAAAATGTTCATTTCCTTCGATGAACAATTATTTTGTTTGAATGTTCAATAAGACGTTAAAAGTATAAAAAAATAATATTCATAAAAAACAATTGAATAAAAAAAAATCTTTTCTCTTTTGTTAAACAAAAAAATATTTCTGTTTGTTTTTTTTTTCCTCCAGAATTTCGTATTTTTGTTTGAAAATAATTAATTCATGAAATTTTCCCAAACAAAGATTTTGATATTTAAAAGTAAATTTCACAAACAGCAAAAAAAAACAAATTTGCTAAGGAGTTATTGAGATTTCCTTCAAGATTCACAATTTGATTTGAAAAAGAAAATGAAAATAAAGATGAAAAATATTCAAGGTGAATGAATATTCAGTAGCATGAATTCATTTTCATACAGTATCTGATATTTTTAAAACAACATATTTTGTTCATATCTTACAATATATAAACAGCTTATGCTCTCAATTTTTTTTTTCGTTCTACGTTTGTATCGTAATGGAATATTTATTTAGAAAAAAGGAATAGGAATAATAAATAAATTAATTATGAATTTTTACCGCATCAGAAAAATTCAATTCAATTTTAACATCGCCCACAAAACGGAAATCGATTTGAATTTTCAATTATGAAGTTAACAAAATTTTCAATTTCAATGAAAAAATCCATAAAATATTTTCGCAGCAACAACCGATGGTTAAATTCGTCATTTCAAAAACCATCGGCTGTTGCGGTTTAATTTTTATTCCTATTTATCTAAATGATAGGCATTTGCATCAATTTTATTTATCCAATTGTTTAATTTACGAGACATATAATTTTCTATTTATTTAGATTGATCGTTTTTTATTTTTGTTTGGTTTTCTTGTTACATTTGGACTTTGACTAAGTTATAAAAAAACACATAGACATAAATTTCTTTAAACAGTAAAATGTTGATGTTCATTCTGTTTTGTGTATTTAATGATGATGAGACCATATAATTATTTCTGTTCTGACAAATAACAACAATAAAAAGGGATCACTTATATACGAAGTGTCATTTTTTGTTTAATTTTAAGGAACTCAACGAATATTGTTGCTTTTATTTTCTTTTTTCAACTCCTTGGGCGGATTATTTGCTTATAGATCCTGTTCAAAGTCATTACTAAATTAGGTGAAGAAATGTGTGATCTCTTGTGTATTTAATAAATAAAGTTTTTTGTAATGCAATGTTCGAGTGGAATCAGTAACAAAAAAAAAAGATTGTACTTGACTGAAATGTTTGAAGTGTCAAAGTGTTGCTACTTAAATATTGTATTTATATAAATGGACTCTAAGTTTATTTTATTTTATAAAAGAAGTAGAAAAAAAATTACGTAAAAGTTATAGTGAAAGTGTAAAAGACAGAACAATAAAACACGTTAAATAAGGATTTCATTATTTAAGAGAAGACTTTTGTAATAATAATAAAAAAAAAATTCGTTTTATGTTTTGTCATTCAACGGATCTTTATGAGTCTTTAACGAATGATAAAAATTTCTATCATTATTGTATTTAATGTGTCTGTATGGTAGACTTTTAATGAGGATTCAATTAAATATATATTGACAATTAAAAAAGTATTGACTTAGGTTTTTTAATCAACCAAAATTTCAATGATGATTAAAAGAAAATTAACTAATTCAGTTACGTACTGCATTTACTGTTCTTATAATTTCTATTTGTTCACCTGATTTAATTTACTTACAAAAAAAAACAAGTACATTTTTCTTATTTTTGTCTGGCGAAAGAAACTTAACCTCCAACATAATTAACAAAATGAAAAGATCCAAGTAAAGAGAGAAAAAAATGAAAGAAAATGATGAAAATGTCTGAAAGGATAAAAAAAATAGAAGTATGTTTATTAAGTAAATTGCTATTTTCTTCTTGTTGCTTTCTTTCTATCTTAACTTTCTTTATTGTGTGGTTGGCGAGCCAAAGAAATAATAATAACAAAATACGTTCAGATAAAAGAAGAAATACAAGAACGAAAACAGGAGAAATAAAAAATCCTAAAGAAAATTACAAAATTATGTTTTTCATTCATTTTCATTTTACCTTTGCTGTTTTGGTTTGAAATGGACTCACGTGAACAAACATGAGACAACACAGTTTTTGTTTTTTCTCGTTTGATGAGTTGAGAGAAAAAAAGAATAAATTTAAAATAGACAAAGAGCAAAGAGCTTAAATCCTTAAAAGAAACTCTTTTTTTTTTTGGTGATGATGCTAATACATGTTATAGAATTATTTAGAAATAATTATGAATCCTATGTTCATTGTTGTCTAAAAATACCATTCACATTTTTCTATAAATAAAATTCCCCAATCACAAAATACCATTCTCCTCCACACACATATTATATTTCAGTTATTCCGATATACCTTTTTTTTCTATTCTGAAACAATTTTTAAACAATAAATTTCAGAATTTTTGGACAAACAAATAATAAGAAAAGTCATTGCCTTTCATTTATTGTTTATTTAAGTAAAAAGGTAAAGACTTTCTGCCAATCATTTTATAAACATTTATTTTGCTAATAAAAATTAAATTCTTATTATTAGAAAGGAAACAACTCAATATTCTGTGGGAACAAAATAAATATTCGATCGGAAAAAAATGAACGAAACACGAGAAAGAAAGTTTTTAGCTTGAATGAAGTTTTACTTATTCAATTTTTTAATAAAAAGAAGAAAAAAAAACAGGAACGAACGAACAAATATATTTTGTAAAATATTTTATAATATAAATATTATAACAGAATACAGGAAAACATAAAATGAGAAATAAAAATGGGTAAAATTCATCAAATAAAATCGTATGAAGAAAAAAACAGACAAACAAACAAACGAACGAAAGATTTTTCTTTAAGTAAAAAGAAAAAAAAAACATGAAAGCGAAAATTGTTCTTTTTATTGTATTTTTTTTATATTCAAAGTAATTTGACCATTTTAGTTTCACCAGGAGAATAATATTCTTATTTATTCAAAGGATGACTTTACCTAAAAAATTTCTTTAAAGATAGAATAATGAACAACAAAAAAAAAAAAAACAAAAAAAAGGAAAGAAAACATTTAAATTAAAATAAAATGAATTCATTCTGTTTACAAATTATTTCATTTGTATTTTTTTTCCTATTATTTTCAAACAAATTAAGAAGAAGAAATATAAAACTCCCACTTCATTCGCCTTTTATTATCTCAGTTGAATTCTTTTTTTTTTCTTTTGAAATTAATCTGAAAAATTTACATTTAACGTTGAAACGATTTTGCGTGAAAACTAAATCTTTTTCAACCCTTTTTTGCTTCTTCTTCGTCGTCATTCCATTTTCTTTTACTTTCGTCCCCTTAATTTTGTATCATCTGTCATCCTTTTTTTTTCTTAAAGGAAAATTCATTGAAAAATCTTTGTGTGGATGAACAAAAAACATATCTGACAATTCAAAATCGGAATTCGTTACGTTTTGCTCAGATACGTCATTTGTAAGGATTTTCTAGAATCAGGCGAACATAATTTTTTCACTTCTTTAATTATTGATTTTTTTGGTTGGTCCTTTTATGAGCTAAACACTAAACTCTTTTCACTGTACGTTCGTTCATTACTTTCTTCTTTTTTTCTTGTTTTTTTTTGCGTTTCGGTAACAGGCGGAAGAAAGTTTTCGTACATTTTTTTTATTTTTTTCATGCCTACAGTGACAATGATACCCCAAGAAAAGAAAGGATGAAAGAGGGTTGGGGGGTGTAAAAAGAATACACAAAAATGAAGCAGAAAATAGAAAACACCAAAAAAATACGAAGCAACAAATAACAGGCTCTTAAAAATGTTAAACGCTCTTTGACGAAATAAAAAAACTTGAAAGAAAGCAAAAGAAAATAGAAATCATAATAATAATCCTTCATATTTCCTTCTCTACAAAACAAGAACGGAAGAAAAACGAAAGACGGGAAGTGTAATTGGGGGGTGGTATGTGATCATGAGTATCATAATATTCTATTATTAAAAATTTCCTTTTGATTGGCTTATTAAAAAAAAAAAGAAAACAAAAAATGATTGAAAAAATTGTGCAAAAAAAAAAATTTAATTTTAATAAATTTATTTTTTTTTCCTAAAACTTTTTTCCTTATTTTTTTTTGTTTGTCTGTTTGTTTGTTTGTATTTTTTTTTAAATTTCTAAAATACAAAATTTGTTTTATGGTACAAAAATCATAATCTAAAAAATTTAATCAAAATCATTGTGAAATGGAAAAATGGAAATAAAGGGAAGAAATTTGTGTAAATAAAATGGTCGATTTATCATTTCAATATTTTTTCTCTTGCCTCTCTTCTAATTTTCTTTATTAAAATTTTTACTTTAGAAAATTAGAAATTTGTCATTGCCGAAAGAATTTTTTTTTTTCATTTTAATGAAACGAAAAATATGAAATAAAAAAATTAAAAAATGAAATGACATTTTACTTTTATGTTCCTGTTGTAATTGTTATCGTAGTTATTGTTATTATTGTTGCCGTAGTGATTGTTGTTGTTCCAAATTATTATGCAACAATCATTTCCATCAATCTAATTAATTTTTTTGAATGAGAATTTTCTTCTTCTTTCATTTTTGTTTAATGAAAAATTTGAATTTTGTGGAAAATTATTGAAGAAAATCAAAAATAGTCAATTTTTAATTAGTTTTGTGGATTGGGATTTTTTGTATTTTCTTTTGGAAAATGCGGTGATTTTTTTTAATTGGTTCATATTTTGGTTTTCAATTATTTCCGATAATGGTTTTGATTGAATTCGTCCCATTTTCTTATGACAATAGGAATATGACAATAGGACAATAGGAATATGAAGCATACAATTTAGTTGTTCAACTTTAATTCACTTAGATTTAAAAGACTAAAAATTTAAATCCCATTAAAACTGAAAATATAGAAACAGTGAGAGTCCAGATGATGGATCAATTGGTTGAATGTTGTGAACAATAATTTATTTGATATAATTATTAAATATTTTAACACATAATTAAATTCAGCTGAATATTTGACCAAAAAATAAGATGTTTGCCACTGAAAACAGTGCACAGGTGTTGCATTATAGAGTCAAACAATAAAAAAAATATAAACTACAGAAAAAAATAAAAAGGAAGAAAAAAAAATAGTTAAACTGATGTTACCAAACTTTCCACCCGTTTACCACCTACCTATATGTAGTTGCATTATTCTTCTTTTTTTTTATTATTTTATTCAAAAGCAACAAGTTACCAAAAAAAAAGTTTTTTCTATTTTAAAAATACAAAAAAAAAAAAAAAAAAAGATTTATTAAATTGAGTAAAATAAAAAAAAAGACAGAATATAGGAGAAAAAAAATATTGAACAAATGATGAATAAAATTGTTTATCTAGATAAATAAACATACTAAACGTACATACACACACCCACACACACACACATCCCACACACCCATTTCTAGATAATTAAACATAAATGTAATAATAAACTGATTTTACACGCGAGTGATTTAATCTGTACATTTGTGAAATCCCTTGAGAATATTTTAACTCAAAATAATTTTCTATCTTGACTGCACATACGTTATATTATATTATTATAATACTAAACACACACACATGCATATATACACACACACACGTTTACTTTAATATAAAACACAATTACACAATATATATTGATGCATTTCCCATGGGATATTTTCTGTGTGTGTGTGTGTGTGTTTGTGTGTGGATTTGTGTGTGTGTATGTGTGTGTGTGTGTGTGTCTGTGTGTAAAACTAAAATATTTACATATTATGTATAAAAGAGACATGCTGAAGTATTATACTTTTTGTTGTAAAATATAAACTAAAATTACCTGACGTGACATGAATTTTCATTTTATTTTATAAAAATAAATAAATATATCCATACACAAATACACATACACACACATACATTCATACATATGTACATAATTAGTCTACCTTTATACTACATTCTATCATAATAATCTATTTTGTATCCATATTATTTCTATGTATCAAATATTGAGGTTTAACAAAAATTTAACTTCTTCTTCTTCTTCTTCTTCTCCTTTCTTCTTTATTTCTTTTTTTTTGCTAATTTCAAGATCATCAAATTTCATTTTCTAATTAAATATTTTCAGTTGAAGATTATTCTTTTATGTTTATTTTTAACGTAAATTTTTTTGGGTAATTACCAATTATATTTACTCGGAATTTTTTTGTGTTTAAATTCAATTGGAAATTATAGTATTAAAAATTTTGTACTTGTTTTTTTTTGTGTACAAATAATTGTAAATAATCTCTTATTCGTGAGTTGTAACTTCAAATCCTATTCGTGTTAAACATAAATGGTTTTGGAAAATGGTTTCTATAACAGAATTGTATATTCGTGTCCGTGTATTTATCACTGAACACGTTAACAAATAATATTAATTTGATTGAATTACTTTTTTTGCTTTTCTTCAGATGAAAATATATAGTAAAGGATTTAATTGTATTTTAGTTACGTGTAGAAATTTGTGCTATTGTCTATTGTCTAATTAATTAAAGATTAGACCTACTAAATTGGTAAAAGTATTGTAGAATAATTAATTGAAATACGATAATTAAGTTTAACATAATTGACAATATTTTCATTTTCTATATTGAAAAATTGAAAATATCAATGACAGAAAGGAGATAATAATTCTTCTACCTATTTAATTATAAATTAATTCAATCTTATAATATCAATGATGTTTATCCGCATAAAATATTTAAATTTTATAGAATAAAAAAATACTCTTCCATAATAACTACTCATGTAAATTTTGTTCGTCAAAAATATCGATCAAAAAAAAAGAAAATATTCAAACGTGTTCCAACCCCCACACAGTTTATTCAACCGAACAAACAACAGAATTTCATTACAGTCACAAAATTCATCCAGAAACTGCGTGTTGTTGAAGTTTACGTTTTTTTTTAAATTTTTTTTTTTACCTTTTGTTTTATTTAAAGTTAATGAAAATCTTAAAACATTAAAAAAGTATCAAAATAAAAGAAGAAAAGAGGATAAGGAAGGAAGACAGGTAAAAAAAAAATGATGGAAGAAAATTGAAAAGATTAACGGGAATAAATAGAACCTGACTCCGTTACTGAATATTCAAATATCGTCTTTTGGGGTGATTTAATAAATGAGTATACCAACACCAGGTGTAAGATGTGTCAAAACGGATTTTAGTTTTCATCAAGTAATTAGCATCTTAAATTAAATAAAACTGAAAAATAATTTTCTACATTATTTATTAAATCGAAATTTTCGTCTTCTTCTTCTTCAACATCTACTTCTAATTTTTTTCTTCTGTGTCGTAAACATTCTTCAAAATAGGACAAGATGTTGAATTCAAAATAAATTACGTTTACTTAATCTTTTATCTTCAGTAATGAAATTACGAAATCATAATTTCTGTATTTTATGATTGAAGAAAAATTTATAGAAATCAATTCATTTTGTTTAGTTTTGTTTTATTTTTTGTTGTCGGGAATCAAAATAGTGTGTGATTACTCAAACAGAAAATTAATTAATCCAGATTAAAGTTTAATTTTGATTTTTTTTTTTTTTACTACGCAGAATTAAACAAATGAAATGAAAAAAAAATCTCATAAGAAGATTAGAATTTATTATAAAAGTAAAAATCATCCAAAAATGCCATTATGAATTGCATCCGTTTAGTACACACACATATGATGTTTACACACACACAATCATATGACATTTTTTTTTATTTCAATAATAAAATTTACAATGACCAAATTCCAATGCCATACATTTTTTTAGCTTTTTTTTTATCATTTTTTCATTTCGTTTCGTCTCGTCTCTTTTTTTTTTATGCAACTCATTTTAGATTGGAATTTTTTCTTCTTCTTATTTTATTTATTTTTTACTTCTTTAAACGATTTTTAAATTCAAACGGAGCTTATCGTTCCAAACAAATTTTTTCTTCATCTTTTTCTATTTTTTTTTTTTTTTCTTTAAATTTTCATCTTTTTTTTTGTTGGTACAGAGTAGATATTTTTTCTTCAGAAAAGTCACTTTTCATTTAACTGCTCCACTTTATATTACGTTTTTTGTTCAAAAAAAAAACTTTATGTACTATTTTTTTTATGACGATCGGATTTAAAAGATTGATTTTTTTTTTGATGCAATATTGAGAAAATATAAATTATATTTTATGTACTTTGGTTTTGCTTTTTTTCTTTCATTTTTCATTTTTTCTTTAAAGAAAAAAAAAAAGATTATTAAATTGACGTCATCTGTTCAGATATTTTGATTATAAATAAAATGTATTGGTAAATGAAAAGTTTCTTATGTAATGGATAATCGACGATGCAATTAAATTATTGTTTTATTCTCATTGTGAACCTTAAATAAACTTTAAAATAAAAATTAAAATCTATGAGATTGTGTTGATTAAATTACATTGGAAAGCTTAAGTTTATTAATGATTAATGAAACACTTCGAACAATGAATGCTTTGATTAATATTGTAATACTTCAGTAATGAAAGGGAAACATAGATAGCAAGAATCATACATTCTCCCTTACATCAAACATAATCTAAAAAAAGAGAATTCGACGAAATTGAACATAATTTCTATTCTGGACAAATATATATATATATATATACGTTGACCTTGGTAGTCGATCCAGGATACGTTAATGGCTTTAATAAGCAATAATGTATCATAAGCAAGAAACCCCAAAAGTTATTTTCAAAAATTTATGCTAATTATATAAAATATTGTTCATTACATAAAATAAAGTAAACCATTAATTTAACGTGTTATGTATTTTATAGCTTATATTTTTGACTGCGTGTTAACCTCTCCATAATATTTTATGAAAATATAATTTATATACTAAAAGACAAATAATAATACAGTAGAGTTTCTTAAACTTTTCCAAGTTCAATAACCTTGAATATTTTTATGTTTACAGTTTTTAATAAATTTATCGATTTACAATTTGACTTGGATGAAAATTTAAAAGAAAGTTTTTCAGTTTGTGAACCATAGTTTGAGAAACAGAATCTTGGTAATAGGATTTAGAAACCAGCTACTAGCTATAACATACATATCAATTTAACTGAATTTAACGCTATGTCATACACAACTTTACTTCTTCATTTTTATTCCTTTTCTTTTCCCGTATTTTTTTTTCTTCTTTTTCGTTTCTATATTTTCCTGGTTTTTCTTTTGTTTTTATATTTTGTTTTTGTCCCAAATGTTTTCAACTCACAATATCTAATATGTTTTGAGTGAATTTATTCATGATTTCCCAAAGGTGTCCGCAGTCACTGTTTTGTAAATTAATCATAAAATTATAGTGACGTCAACAAACGTGTAGGATAATTTAATGTTTCCGTTTTTCCCATTGTAATTAATTTTTAGATAACCTTGAGGGTGATATACTCTATATATCCGCCTACGAATATCTACGCATACACATACACACACAAACAAACATACTCATTTAAAGGTTTGGTAAAATCTAATGAAGAATGATAAATCAAAATGTTAACATTATTTTCAATTGTGTTTCATTTTATATTACTTTTGGACGCCTTTTTCATTTAGATTTTTGTAAAAAATAAATTATACACATTTTTTTTAATTATTATGGCTTCGTTTTTATTTAATTCTCAAAGTCTTAAAGACTCATTTAATTCAATTTTATTTTCTTTTTTTTTGTAGCAAAAAAAAAAAATATATAAATAAATCAAGGAAGAAACAGCAACAACACAAAAAAGAAGACGACAGAGTACAGAGACTATGTAAAACACCTACAATTTATTTTCTGTTTTTTTTTTGCTTCTGTTTTTCTAACACAAGAAAAATAACACAGTGAGTGTGAAATCTTTTGCATCCTTCTTTTTATTTTTATTTTTTTTTACACCTTTCCATATTTTCTGTACACATTTTATGTGTACGTATATAAACATTTATGCATATTTACGTGTACGCACACTGTTAAAGTAGGGTAAACCCTTTACCCAAATTAAAATAAATTAATATCCTCGCACGGACTTTTTTTTTGTGTCCTTTATAAAATTTACACAATTTACATACCTACAAACATACACGCAGACAAACATTAAATACAACTACATTATACAAAACTTAATCTCTTCGCAAATTAATTAGTTAAACTGAAGCTAAAATTAACTAAAATTTGAATAAGTTTAAAGGCAACAATAAATATAAATGTATAAGAGTGAATATCTGGCCATAAATTCTCTACATAAATATCTCCCTATGCCAACATTTAGAATCATAAACGTTAAAGTTATAACAGAAAATTACTTTCCTTTTGGGAGTATTAAGCTCAAATCAATTCTAGAATTGAAATACATTTGAAGTATCTTTAACTTACACATCCCCCCTACATATATATACTGGTAAAGCTTTTTTGTATATAAAATATCTTATTTGCTTCCATTATTTCAAGTGTGAAAAAAAAATATATATATATATATATTTAGAAGACGGAAAACTGAATAAGAAAACTGAAGAAGTGACATGTTCATATGTACTTATATACATTCTCACTTTCTCTCTCTCTATCTATCTCTCTCTCTCACACTTTCTACCTGTAACATTTTTTTTTGTCTTAAATTCACTTAACAAACAGAGAAAAATTCTGTTTTGTCGTTCCAATTTTTTTTTTTTGTTCTCTTCTTTTCTTAAACATAAAATTTGATCTTGAACATATTTTACCAGCCCACAAAAATTTCTAATGTCTACTTTTTTGATTGAAGGTTTTTATTGTCAATTGTGACAATCAATTGTGTAAAATGTTTCGTTTTCATTCTATTTCTATATACAAAATATAATTCATTGGATAATTTTATTTGAAATGAAATTTATTTTTAGAAGAAAATTCTAAAATGTCATTTCAAATTTGTATCAAATTTATTAAAAAAATAAATGAGGAGATGCGTTTTAAAGCAATTTATTTTATTATTAAAATTGTACAAAAATTAATTTCTATCATTGAACATTTTCTTCCTTAAATATTTATAAGAAATTCTTAAAATTTATAAATTTGTTTTCTTGTTTTCATTTTAGTCAATTTCCATTTTTGAACCTCCAATGTGGATGCATTCGTAAGTTTATTATTTTTAATTGCAATAATTACTTACTAAATTTCATCTGTTAATTAGAACACAAGTTGTACTCCAGAAATGACTGGGAAATGATTATTCATTAAATTGAAAACAGTTCAAAGAAGTAAAATTAAATTTTAGTTGGAAACAAATTCAATTTTTGATTAAAACAAATACATTTGAAATAAACTGCATAATTTTATGTTAATAACGGAAAAAGCATTTTTTTCTTTCTATTTTCTATTAAGAATTAAAAAATACTCATTCAATGCATTTACACCGTTTTTGTTTTGAAATTCTAGTCTTTATTTGGAAATTTGGAAAAAAATAACGAAAAGTTTACATTTTGCTTTTGGTTTGATTTGAACTTTGCTCATTAAATTAATTAGAATTTTTTTTTTAATTCCAATTTAAAATTTAAATGAAGAATATTTTATGAAATGAACTTTCATTAAAAAGAATATAAGAAATTATAACAAAAGTTCAAAGTTTTGGACGAGGCGGGGAGTGGGGCATTTAAGGGTGATTAAAAAGAAGAAAAAAAAAATGTTCACCTAAATAAATTTCCTATTTTCTTCTATTTTTCATGTTAATTGATTGTGACAATATAATAACTTTTAATCCGATTTATCGTCGTCAAATAAAAATAATTAGTGAAAATTTTTCATAACGATTTTTAGTATTTTTTTCTCTTCAATCTACAATTTTATTTTCTATCTTTTTCCTTTTTCTTTCCTTTATTAATTTTTTCTTTGCCATTTTCCATTTTCCATTTTTTATTTTCATTTCAATTCTTTTTTTCTTTTTCTTATTCTTATTCTCGTTGTGTTCAACGAATAATCAACATTTCTTTTGTTAATTTACTGAAAGTTAAAGACGTCATTAGGAAAAACAATTTATTTTTATGTTTTCTTTGTTTGAAAAAAAAAAACACAAAAATATTTTAAGATTTTCTTTTGGGCAATTATATGAAAATATACGAAAAAAAAAAAGAAATGAAAGCCAAGCACAACAACTAAATCTCATTTTATTTAATAGAAGAAAATTTATGATTATTCATTTTTTTCTATCTTCTTATTAAAGACACAGAATTTTTCATTTTATCATTTAGATATTTCATATGATTGTCAAAGTATAATTAAAAATAGTTATAGATATTCATTATTGAAACAAAGGCACGTTCGACCTTCATTCATGAACTTATTGTGAAACGTTCGGGTTGTTTGTGTTTTACATTTAGTCCGACTGTCTATAGAAAACCTGAATTAATGTTGAACCTTCTGAATTATTTCAGTTAAGAGGAATTCATTATCCAATGATTCTGAATATTCAGGATCTTAATATTTCTCATCAAAATTCTGAAACGAAATAAAAGCAATTGCTCAGATAAGTTTAAAGAATTAGTGGAGGCTATATGGTTCTCATAAGGATATGAAGGGAAAAAAGTTCTCATCTGAAAAACAATCTAAACATTGTGTGAATATTTGTATTGAATTTATGATGATCCCAATTGAGACTATTAAAGTGTATTATTTAATGAATAATTGAACAGTGAGAATGATTGGGAATATAATATAACAACTGATTACCAATATTACTGTTTACAATTCAATTTAATTACCTTAAAGTTTTTATTGAAGAATTATTTTTCCCTATTTTCTTATTAAATTCGTGAAATTATTTGATTTTAATATTTTAAAAATGTTCAATATTTGCTAAGAATATCTAGTTTGTTTATTCAATGATTATTTGAAATGTCTATTTACATTCTAACAAATAAAGAATTCTCAAAGTAAATTCACCCCATACAGAATTTCATTTTTTATGAAAGAAAAGAAAAAACTGGTGGGAAAACGGATTTTTACTTGAATATAATTTTGAATGAAAATGCATTACATTTTCATTAAAACTTTCCACACAGACTCTAATTTGTTGGTTTATTTGAAGTAAAACGCCTGCAATTTATGCAATTTATGTCACCAAAATAAAAAATAAAAAAATAATAATAACTTTAGGTTTCTGTGTGGCAATAATTTAATAATTCTCACTACTTTTTTTATTCAATTAATAATTGAAATCATTTTAATTGATTTTTTATTTCAAATTAAAGTAAATTAATCAATTATCGACAAATAATAAAATAAATTGTATAATATTTATAGAAAGTATTTACGTTTAATTAGACAGATTAATAATATATACGTAGATTATTTAATTAACAAAAAAACTAGCAATTTTATTTTTGTAGTTTTATTAAATAATAAAGATAATTGTATAGAGAAGTAAAATCAGAAATCAGAAATTTCCCAAAGGTATACGTTATTTTATTATTGTAAATAATTTGCTGTATAATATTTTATATATACAGAAAGTCTAATCGATTTTCTATTCATATAGTACCCTTACCCCACTCCACCCATAAGTAAATATATACGGGTGAAATAAACAGAGAAATTCATACCAAACATTAAAAACCAATTTCTATTATTTTTTTTTTTTACTTTGGACTTTTTGGACAAGAGTCGGTTGTATTTATATAATTTATACATCCTGGTTAAGTCCATTCATATTTAATGTGATTACACCCCAATTATACACTAAGTGTAACACAGAGGACTTCATTTTTAGTTACACAAACACAAACACACATACTCACACACTTGCACACCCATAAATATTATCCTTTCTTTTGGATTTGAATTTTGCTTTTCTCAAATATGAACCGAAAATAAGGAATCTTTCTTTTTTAATTTTTCTCTCTTAGTTAAATGAAAATGAGGACAAAAGAGACGAACTTTAATCTTACCAGTGAAAGGGAAATTTAATTTAATTAAATAATACCTGTCACAATAAATTAGATCCTTTCGGCCAATATATTCTCGTTTTTTCTTCTTTTTTTTCTTCTTCTTCTTTTTCTTTTTTGTTAACGTCTTAAATATATATCTTTTATTTATGGTCATAAAATTGTACCTATAAAAAAAATGGTAACTCCTATAGAAGAGATCACCTACCTTTCTCTTACCAACCAAGGAAAAAAAACATTCTCTCTGAAATATTTAGTAGCTAAGGGTTAAGAAAACTAATTACAGGAAGAGTTTTCCCGTTTTCCTGTTTTTACTTTTTTTTCTTTTTTTTTTTGTCTTCATTGAAATATAAAAAAAAAACATAAAAATTTTGAAATAGGTTTCCCCACAACCGCCCCCTCTACTTTTATTACTTATTTTTGTTACATTTTTCATTTTGCTCATTAAATGGTTACTGACTGGTTACCGTGTTGTTGGTATTTTGAATCATCATTGTAATAATCGCTTTATAATAATCTGTAGTTGAGGATTTTAGTGTAAGAAAATGGTTAAACAATAGTGTTAAACAATAATAAGAAGAAATTAAAGAAGAAATGGAAAAATGAGAATTTTCTTTATTAAAATTTTCAAGAGGAAAATAAATTGACAAAAGACAAAAATACAGTAACGACAAAAATATTTTTCAACCCTTGTTATTTAAATCAAAAATTAATGTCATAAATTTGACACTTTTATGGTTAAGGAATAATACAAAATTTGTTCGTATCCTGTCTGTGTAAGAAAAAAAAAGTCTCCAAATGTTTTAAGTTGTTAAAAAAAAATGTACAAAAACCAACATAAATTCTAACATAAAAATTTTTAATGGTTGAGTAACATTCACATTAAAATAAACTTCAATTTCCTTTCATTTTAAATATTTTACAGAAAAAGTTCCATTTCACCAACAGGACCAACAACAACGACAACAAATTCAATTGATGTTCAATTTTTCATATTTTCCAATAATACAAAATTTCCACTTTTCGTTTGTTCTCGTTAAAAACTTGAAGATTTTTACTTGTTTAAAATTTTTCAAAAAATAAAAAACAAAAACTAAGAGAAAAGAGAAAAGTTTCTTTTCTTTTTGTTTTATTCTTTGTCAGAATTTTCCAAGTAAAAATTTAAAATTTGTTATTTTTGTTTTGTCAAGGATCAGTTTTATTTATAAACTCAATGGGTTCCAGAAGTCAAATCTTATAGATTTTTATTTATCTTCAATTCACTAAAGAATTTTTATTCTTCCATTCTAAACTCTAACAATTGAGATAAATATTTTTTGTTTTTAAGTTTTCCAGTAAAAATTTTCCGAGATAAAATAAATGGAAATAAAATATAAAAGTGTAGATAATATTTTTGGACGTAAAATATTTTTACTTTTATCTTCATTAAAAAATATCCAAATAAATAAATGATTGTAATTATTTCATAATACAAATAATATCATTTTTCTTTCTTCTTCTTTTTCGTTTCTTTTCTTTTCAAATAAAAAAATATAAAGAAAGTTACAAAAAGTTTTCCGGATTTTTCTATAAATTCAATAATTCAATAGAAATTCTTTCTTCTTCTTTCAATAAAAATTTATACGTTTTTAAAGAAAAACTTTCTACAATAAAAAGTAATAGAATTATAAATTTATTTTTTAGCTTATTCAACAATAATTGTTCGTTATTTTTATGAAAAGTTAAAAGTTTTAGCAGAAATTTCTAAATATTTTCACATCAAAACATAAATAATTTGTTTTTTTGAAAGAAACTTAAAAAACAATTCTATAATAGGAATAGAGAAAATTATTCAATTGAAAATAAATAATTTAATAATTGGAAATAGTTTTGATTTTAACAAAATAAGAACGAAATTAACTAGAAATTTTTTTCGTGTGGTGGAGCAGCTTTCTATTGGATCCAAAAAATATTTCAACTAATTTTGAACATTAAAGTTTTTTCAGTTCAGTTAAAATAATGGAGAGAAATCGCAGTAAAAATATTCCTTCATGAACAGTAACGAGAATTTGTTTCCATAATAAATTTTAAAGAAAGAACTTTTTAATTATTTTACATTTTTCTGATAATTATTTCCCAAAATTTTCCATTCATTTTCATTTTCTTCCAATTTTTTTTATTAGAAAAAACAAAAATATATAATTCTTGTTAGCATTTAACGTTGTTTTTCTAGTTGGAAAAGGATGTTTGGTATGGTATTAAAGACAAACACATTCACTTATCTACATTTTAGAAGTAACAAAGAAAATAACATTAAAAAAAATATATAAAAATGTATTATGTAAATTACAATTACAATTTTCTAGAAAATTACAGTGATGTATTTTCATTCTTGTATCTATTGAATATTATTATTTTAAGTCTTTGTGAATAAGACTTAGTACTTGGTAAATGTATATATTCTGACACCATAAAATATTGTACATTGTTATTTTTAATTATTTTCCATTACAAACTACGTGAATTGTAGTCTTTTTAAAGATTAAACTAAATTTCACAGAATTTTGTGTTTCTTCTGTAAAATGAATTTTCTATATTTATAAAGTAAAGTACTGTCGTTTGATTTTAACTTTAACTTTAATTTACGTTAGACGAACACAATAAATATTTAAATTAAGGAAAATTTAAATATAACGTATTAAAGAAACATTAACACCACAATTTTCTTAGAATTATTATGAAATATGAGTGAGTATATACTGATATTTTAATACATCACTGGTTACATTTACAGAATCTGTATACGTATAAAATAAAAATAAATAATAAAAAATAACAAAACCAAAAAAGAAATAGAAGATAATATGAATGTTTTAATATTTTAAACAGCAACAATAACAGCAATAACAATAACAACTACAATAACAAGAGTAACAACAACAATAACACAATAACACCCAATAATAAATGAAAGAGTGTTGTAAATTATTTTAATAATTAAATTAAAAGAGGAGAGAAAACCACAACAGAAGAGAAGCAAAAAAATAAAAAATAAAAATGGATAAAAAATCAACAAAAAATAAAAAATTTTATAATTAATTTGTAACACATAATTTACAATATAGTAAATAGACGAGACTCTATCGTACAATAGTAAATTTAACAAAAGAAGAGAAAGAGAGAGAGAGAGAGAGAGAGAGAGAGAGAGAGAGAGAAAATACTAGAAGAATACTTTATTTATTATTGCTTTATTTTCTTGTATAAAAATAAAGAAAGTAAAAAATTCAGTAATGCAGAAAAGATGAAAAAAACTTCTTGTGTTGTGTTCTGTTTTTTTTTTTGCATTTTCTTTTTGTGTTTATAGAAACGAAACATTCTCCTCGTCCTTTTTATTTCTCTCTCACTCTCTCTCTCTATATATATTTTTTGGTTTATGTCTCCTAACGGTACCTCATTTTATCTGTTCGTTTAATAACAAAACATTCTTTTATATTTTGCACGTTTAGATTTTTTTCCCTCCTCCCTTTCCCACCCTTTCACAAACATTTTTTTTTTTTGTTTTTTTGTCATTTTCAGTTATTGATGTTACAGTTTTTCTCATTTCGTAAATAAGTAGAAGGGGCGTAATGGTGGGTGATAAGGGAAAAAGAAACAAAAGAAAAAAAAAATATGAAAAATGTTCGGACATAAACTCACATCTATTGTATATTTCTCTGGTTCCAAATATAGTTTTATTTTAAGGATATTTTACTTTAGGATATCATTTGTAGTTACATGAATATCCATTCTTCATGATGTATGTTCCCAAAAATTACTCTGATTTTTTCCATTTTCTTCTTCTTCTTCTTCTTCTTCTTCTTCTTCTTCTTTTATTCTATCTCCCTATGACTACGTTCTATTCTTTTGTAAATAAATCTAAGTAAATTGTTCTCTATATAAAAATAGTAATTCTGTATGATAAAGTATATCAAGGAGACATAAAGTGTATAAATATAATATTCCTGGGTATCCTGTTGTAAAAAAAGGAGAAAAAAAAGAAGAAGAAGAAGCAAAAAAAAGTATACGTAAAAGGTATACATCTTCCTCTCTATTTTTGTTGCAAAAGTCCAAACATTTTCTAACATCAAAATTTTTAGTCAGATAATACGACATAAGACACATAACACACAAATACAATCAGGAAGACATACAGCAATCCAAATAAACATGACAAAGAATTTATATAAATGGAATAAAATGTAAAGAAAAATAAAAACAAAAAAAAAAATATAACGGTATATCAGGAAGAAAAGCACGAAGACGATGAAGAATATTTTTATTATAATGTAGAAGAGAATTTTCTGCAATTTTTTTTTTTTTCTTAAGAAGAAAAACCGGAAAAGATGTAAGATATCTTCTGTTCTCTCTATAAAAGATTCTCGTGTTTTCTTTTTTGTCTTTCAACTCTAGTTTAGTTCATTTGTTTTCATACATTTTTCTTTCATTCTTTCCTATTTTCCAGGTTTTTTTTCCTTCTTCCTTTCTTTCAACTTTTTTTTTTGCCAATTTTGTGACAAGAGTAAAGTTGACTTGAATTTATTTATAGATGCTAAAAATGTTAATTTATTACAGTGTTTTAGTTGTGTACAAAGAAAGATAAATGTGTGAAGGAAAAATTATGTTTAATCGTGTAACGATGAAAATTTAAAAAAAAATCTATTCTAAAACAATTGATGTAAATAAAAGGAAAAAAAAAACAAACGTAAAAAATTCAATAAACTGTTGTAGTCAGTACAATGATGATTAAATTTCTAAACAATATTTTATTTTGTTTAATCGATAAATTCATTTATAATAATTATGAGGAACATTAAGGGCAAATTAATTGTGTTTTTTTTATTCTTTTTAATCTTTAATTCGTTTAATTTAAAATAAAAATCAATTAATACAAATTTGTGCATAAAACAAAAACCGTATCAAAGGGGGTAATTATCGATAAAAATGTTAAGAATCATTATTGTAGAATTTTAATCGGTTTAGTTGCTAGACTCTTGTCAATCATAAAATTGCATGAATTTAATTGTTTTATTTTTTTCTGTTTTCTTTTGTTATAATGCAAATGACAAAATTCCACTAGTAAAGTATTTTTCATTGGGAAATTTATTCAATTCACATTGACTTCATCAATCATTTGAAACATCCTATTTTACAGAGATTAGATCCTTGATTATTCCATTTTCCATTGTTATAATTTATTGTTCGCATTGTTAAAGTTTTATGCACGTCTTTACTATAAAAAATCTGTAAATAAATTCACTTGTTCATATTTTGTAAAGCGAAAATAAAAGAAAATTGACTTAAAACAAATGACATTTTTTTTTTGTCATTTAAGAATCAAAATTTTACAAATATTTTTTTTATTCAAAATTTATATCAATCAAAGGCATGGAACAATTCATTTGTTTTAATTATTTTGGAGTATCAAAACGTGCCTATTATTCTTAATTATATACAAATATTTTTCTGTTTATAATCAAAAACAAAAAATAAACCATCTTGAAAATATTTCATAAAAGAAATTTCAGAAATTTTTTTCTTGTATCAAGTAAAATTTCTTATAAAATAATAAACTTAAACATTAGGAAAAAAAATAATCAACTTTTTTCCTTTATAAATTAATTCTTTCATTAAAAGTATTTGTTTTTTCTTAAAAATTTAAATACATTTTCTCAGAATTGTTTCCTCCTTTTTCCTTGTTTCTTAATTTTAACTTTTTTCTTAACTTTTGTCTCATCTGACGTTTACACATTTTTTCTTATGATTGTATAAATATTTTTCAGTTTTGAATTAAATAAAAATAAATGTACGTGAAATAATGTCGTGTTGTCTTGTGATTCAAAGAATTGAAGAAGAAAAATGAAATATAAAAAGGAGTCAAACCTAAATCTGTCAAAAAGTTTTGAAAATTTTCTATAAAGTTTTTTTTCATTTTTAGTTTGATTTGGATTATTATTTTGTAAGAAGTTTTATTTATTCTTTTCATTATTAATTCTTCATCTTCAGAAATAATTGTGCGTATAAGAAAATGATTTAAATAATTAACGATCCATTATAAATAATAATTTTATGACTAATTGTTATGGAAATTGTATGAATTAAATAAAAGGAATTGTGAATATGAAATAATTTCTTCTTTATATATTATGACAAAATACTTTAAAAAAAATGTTCATGTGTCATTTTTAAATATAAAAACAGGAATAAAATAAAAGCCATGCAGATAATGCTTTCAACTAAATGATTCAAATGTTTTTTTGTTTAGTGAAAATTAAAAGAAATCGTATGAACTACTTTATTGTTCAACGTGACTTTAATGAAATTAATAATTTTGTTATAGGAAATTTTTTCAAATTTTTAATAATCAAAAAATATTAGTAAACATATCAAACAGAAACAATAACAATTTTAATAAGGAATAAAACTTTAAATGCATTCTCGTAATTTTACCTTTTCAATATAATAAATTTCTCTTAATAGAAAGGAAAAAAAAAACTATTTGCCTTCTTAGCAAATAAAATTTTAAACAGATAAAAAATAAAGTTTTTCTTTTCTCCTCTATGAAAGAAAGAAAGGAAAGAAAGAAAGTTAGGTAGGTAGGTAGGTAGGTAGGTAGACGTCCTCTATCCAAAGTAAATACAAAAAAAAACGATTTTTATTTTTTCATTTTAGATTCTTTTATGTTTATACGTTTTCCATTCTGTTGATATTTTTTTGAAATTTATGAAATAAAATTTAATTTTTTTCATAAAAATTTATAAAATTGTTAAAAATGTTGTGACTTTAATTATTGTTTGTTTTATTTATTTATTATCAGTTAAAGTTAAAAAAAAAATGTAAAAGGGAAAAGTTTATTGTAGAAGGGAAAACCAATATAAAACCCTTAAATGTCACAATATGTTAAATATTGTGGTAAAATTTTACATTACCTTTTTTTTTTAGTTTTTTTTAGTATACGGAGTCAAGTTTAAATTTTATCACATTGAAATATTTAATAGACTCTGAGCAGAATGTCAAATAAAACCAAGAACAAAAAAAGAAGATGAAGAAGAAGTTTTGATAAAAAAGTAAGTTTTTACAAAAAAAAAAACAGAGGAGAAACAGGAAAACACGAGAATGAAGATGAGAGGAGAGAAGGGTTATTTTGCATTGATCTTAATTAATGTTCTAAATTAGTCGTTATGCGGTTTATAAATTATTTACTCTTATGGTTTTGTTATAATTAAATTTTACTTTGATCTATGTGTTTGATGAATAAAATGGTTTCCCAGTAAATAAACAATATTGATTAGTAAATCTGTTTCTTTATATCTATTTGAATTAATTAGGTAACATTGTTTCAACATTTAAACAAATTATAAATTATTTAAAATTTTTCTTAATTCTATAAAATATTAACAATAAAAAAAAATTGTTAGTTCTGTTACCAAGAAACTACAATTTTTCTGTTTCATATTTGTGGAAATCTTTAAAAAAAATTCTAGGCATGTTCTATTTCAGTGTAGATTATCAAGTTAAAACTTTATCAACAATTTTCTAAAGTTTGATTTAAATTTTTAAAACTTTTTTCCCCTTTGCTGATCAATCTAATTGTCTTTAATCTAAATCATTCAAGGCAAACATAAAAACTAATGAGAATAAAATTTAATCAGAAACTAGCAGATGAAATCATTTCGATTACGATCATAGTTGATGAAGTAAAAATGATTTTTCTAAAAAGAGGACATTTTTTTTCCTTTTAAATTCTCATTCTGTCAAATACTGATTAAAACCGAATATTTGTCATTTAACTTAGAAAACTCTAATTTATGAAACTTTTTTGTTCTTTCATTTATTGGTGAGTCACCTTAAGGGGATACCAAAAGTTATACTCCCCAAAACATCCCTACACACACACACACAAAATATATAACTCATCTACCCATTTTATTTCACTAATAATGAATCTTTTCTACAAAACAAAAAAAATGAAAGAAGGAAAGAAAGAAATCTTCTTACAGAGAAATTATTTTCATCAACTTGAGAGCTCTCATATTATCATTAGGGAATAACATCCGGGTTTATTAAAGCAGTTTAAAATTAAGTATTTTCATGAAATGTAACAGACACAAGACACAAGACAAAAAAAAAAAGGAAAAGAAAAAGAAAAAGAAAAAGAAAAAGAAAAAGGAAAAGAAAAAGAAAAAGAAAAAGGAAGAGTAAAAAGTAGAGAACGAGAAAAGAAAAAATTTATATTAAATTAAAAATCTCCAAAGAAATGAACATCCTCTATTTCTCTATAGGCGTTTTAAAATTAACATTTTCATCAAAAAATGAGATCGCAACAACAACAATAACAACAACAAACGAAATAACAAAAGAGGATAAAAAAGAAAAAAAAACTGTCCCAAATTATTAACCAAGTCAATTTTAAAAACAGAGAAGATTTTTTTAATTAAAACAAAAAAAAAAGAAGCAAAATAAATAAATATATAATTTCGAGAATCATTTAGAGTGAAAGAGAACCACTAATAATAATAACAGAAGAAGAGGAAGAACAAATTGAAGTTGGAAAAAAGAAAAAATAGAAGAAGATAGAAAGCAAAAATAATTTGCATAGAACTAATTATCCCAATTTAATAATTAATACACAGGATGAATAAAAATTTTTTAACCCGTTTTTTTTATGTTTTAAATTTAGTTGCATCGGTTTTTCCGTTTTTCTTTCCCAAATAATAATAAAAAAAGTGAAGATTTTTAATTTTATTATGCAGATTAGGAAATATTCTTTTTTTTTGCTTTAAAAGATTATTTTTGTTGGACGTTAGAAACCAGACAGAAAATAAAAAAAACTATACAGGGGTTGTGCATTTTTTTTTTAACTTTCAATAAAATTCGATTAACAACTTTAGCCACAAATTATTAATTAAAAATCGGAAAAACCAAGAATTTCGTGTTCAAATGAAAAGAAAAATTTAGTGAAATTTTTCTAATTATTGTATAAATTACAGAAACAAATACAATGGAAAAAAATTATTAAAATAATTATTATTAATTATTAAAAATATTATTATTAAAAATTAAACAAAAATTGTAAAATTGTTAGAAAATATTCTTATAAAGAGAACAGAAAATGGAAAAGCATTCAGACTGAATGGCACATTTAGTCCGGTCGTATTTTCTGTCCGTATGCTTCTGTTCATTTTCTTAAATATATAAAAGGAAGAATAAAAGAAAAACAAGTTGAACAACTTTATCGTATTTTATTCTTCTTCTTTTTCTTCACTTTTTGCCTTTCAATTATAAATTTTTGTTTTTTGAGTTAGGTATCGCAGCTCGCTTTAAATTTTCAATTTTTTACGCTGAAACAAAAATAACCAAAAAAAATTCTCTTTTAATTTGTCGCTCCCTCAGAAAGGTATTCTAAGAGCAGTTCAATATTCAAGATACAAAAAAGTAAAGTGTAATATTCATGTGTGATGAAACAAAAGTCAATTAAATATTTTTCTTACTTTCTCTTCAAATTCTTTTACGGTTAAAAATCTTATTCTTAAAGAATAAAATCAAGTTAAATAAATTTTCACTTTCAAAAAGAAAACCTCCCCATTTTTCAATCATTCCTTTTTTTTATTTGAAGTTGAACTTCCATTCCTTCTCATTATTTTATGATATGTGTGCGTCAGTTTCTTTTGTTAAATTATTACTACACCTACAGCTATTAAGACAGAATTAGTTTTATCCTGTTTTCTCTTCTTTTTTTTGTCTTTCTCCCTTTTAAACTTCCATTATACCAACCACTCACACCGACCATCATTCCATTTAAATAAAAACCATCCCAACCATCTCTTTTAATTATCGCATTGGGAAAAGCTGTGAAAATTAAACTGCTAACTCTGTTGAAAAAGATTCAAAATAATACAAATCTAAATTGATAAAATAACTTTTAGTATATGGGGTGTGGATACATATTGGGTTTTGTAGTAGAAGGACGGATTGATAAAAGTGGAGTGGATAAGATGTTTTTGGTAGTTGGCTGTTTTAAATTAAATGACTGTCTTCCTATCATTTTCTATAAGGATTTAAATGAACTTTGAAGATTTTCATTTTATCGCTTTCATAATGACATTATATAATGTTATTTAATATTAAAGTGTTCTCTACCATCATTACCATAATATACTTTTATTCGCATCATCAATTTGAGTTTTATTTAAAGATTTCTTTTTTTTTTGTTCCGGTATATAATAATACTGGTAGTAATAAAAAAAAATATAGAAAAGGACAGAAAGGAAAAGGAGAAATGGTAGCACCAAATACCAATACCAATACAATCTATCTAGTTCAATATAAGTCTTATTATTTTTATATCTTAATTTTTTTTTATTTACTTTTACACAAAGAATTAAAAAAGAAAATTCCTTTTAAAATGAAAATTTTTTACTTTAAATCAAGTTAAATTATTATTTGATTAGAAAAAAAAATTGGTCGATTGATTTTATTTTCTTTCAAAATTGAATTCATTTTAAATTTATTTGTTGATTGTTATTGATTTGTGGAATGAATTTTAAAGAAACCTAAATGGTTTAATAATTATAAATTTCTAATTGATTTCTATTCAATAATTTTCTATTTAGAAAATAAATCACTTTACTTTAAAGTTTCATAAATAACCTTCAACAATTTTTTTTTTATCAGAAAAAATAAATGAAACCCTTTTTTTCTTCTTCTTTTACTTAGATAATTGAAATCAATTAGAGTTAATTTGCTGTTTTTGAGTAAACTTTAATTTATTTACATTGGTTAATTAAAACAAATGATTTTTTATTCGTTCTCTTTCATTTTTTTTTTATCAATATATTTTTTTAAACAATAGAGCGAGCGAGTGGAGGAAGAGGGGCTGTGTTTTTTGTAACAAGGAACTTTAGATAAAAAATTAGTGCGTCCATTGATGTATAAACGTATTAAATATGCTAATTTTATAACTTTCATCACAATTATTGTTTGTTTAAATTTTTCAACAAGTAGATAAGGGTTTATTACATTATTATAGATTTAATAATGTTTGTTAGTGAATCGATTTCTTTCAAATATACGTAAATCCCTTAGAGAATATTAAATAGAAACTTAAAACAGAAAATGTAATGAAGTATTCCAATTCAGTATTCCAAATCATTAAGAATTGTATTCTTACGTAACTTTGAACGGTTATAGCAAAATTTTTATTTACGTTTTTTGTATTTAATTGTTTTGATATTTTACTGAAAATTTACTTCAATTTATGGAATAAATTTCATGTTTGTACAATTGCACCGGTTTTTTTCAATTGTTGATAAAATGGTTGAAATTTGAATATTATTTTTTAGTTCGAAATCCCCTCCAAATTATTTTTGATCCTTTCAATTGAAGCAAATAATTTGTAATTAGATCAGAATTTCTACAGTTTTCTTTAAACAAAAAATTAAACAATTAATTTAAAAGGAAAAATAATTTTCCAGAATTTAGATCCAAAAAATTGTTTGTTTAAATTTATTAAGGTGAAAAATATTTGTAGATTAGAAATTAACAATGAATTATATAATTTTCCTTTAGTTTAACTTTAATTCTAAGAATTTAACTGAATGTTAAATTTTGTTTCTATTAAACTTAATACTAAATTCTATTCCATTATTAAAATCTTATATGCTATAATAAATATACAGTGACATACATTATTTGTATATAAATTTACATTCTTGTATCATATTTTTTAATATTTCTTTCTCTCGTTTAGAAATTAGAATAAATTTTGAACCAATTAAAAATTATAATAATAATAATTTAATTAATTAAATGTAATTTGTCGTTACGACAAGATTCCAAAAAAAAAAACAATATAAAACAAAAACAAAAACCAAAAACTAAGGGACATAAATTGAACATAAAAAATGAATACATCAAAAGTCAAAGTAGAAAAAAATGTAGAAATTTAATTTTTTGTATTATGATTGTTTAAATTGATAAAAATGAATATAATAATGAACATAATTTTAATTCATTTTTTTCTGGTTATTATTATATTGTTGTTGTTGTTGCTGGTGTTGTTGTTGTTTTTGTTGTTGTTGTGGTTGTCTTGTGTTATCATGGGACATGGGTAAAAAAAAAAGAAAATTTACATATGCGAATTATATGTGGTATAGGAGAAAAATTATTAACATATTTCAATTAGAATGGACAAACAACAAAAAAAAAATTAAAACAAACACCAGAACCTAAAAAAAGAAAAAAAAGAGATGGTTTAAATCGCTATGGAATTTCAACACCCCCTAACTTAATTATAATAATAATTTTTCTTAATTATTATTTCCACGCCAAGTATTAAAATATTACAAAAAACCGAAAAAACATTTTGTATTTTATGAAAAACAAAAACAGAACCAAAAAATAAAAAACAAAATATACAAAAGACAAATATTTGATGTAAATATTTTCCAATGTTAGAAATTAGAATAATTTTTGTCTGTTAAGGAAATTATTCTCATTATTTTACACCCAACAATTTTCTAGTTATTACTTATTATATTGTACCTCATTTATCCATCCCACCCGTCAACCACCAGAGCATCTCTTCACTAATATTTTATGTTATTCGAAGAAATAAAATAACACTCGACAAAGATTAATTGATTTTATAAATTTTCATAAATAGTTTAAAGAAAATTTTAAGTAACATTGTCGTCATTCGGTTTTATGGTTTACAAAATATTTCTCTATATATTTATTTTGACGAAAGAAAAACAAAATTAATAATCCTGTTTTTGAGGTTATTATTTTATTTCTTGTTTTATCAGAATTTATTCTTCTTCTTATTCGTATTTCTTACCATTTATCTTTTTTTGTCTTAGAAAAGGAAACTTCACATAAAATAGAAAATACATACGTACACATATTGACAAGCTTTTATCAACCAAGAAAGAAACGAAAAGTAAAGCAAAAAAAAAAGTAGAGAAGAAAAAAGAGGAAAAATAAAGGAAAACGAGTAAAAAAAAACAGAAAAGAAAAAGGAAAATAAAAGAAAAGATAAAGGAAATGATGTATATAAATATATAATAAAGAAACTTTTTTGTAATTGATATTCCTGTCGTGTGGTGCTTTAATCTATTTGTTCCGTTTCAATCTATAAAATGGCAACAGCAACAACAATAACACAACAACAATTACGTTATATATATACAACAACACAACCAAAAAACGTAAAAATAGAGAAAGAAGAGAATATTGAAAAGAGACAATCAATAATTTATAGGAAATGAAATAATAAATTGTAGGTAAACTTTTAATTTGTTTTTCGTCCTAAAATATATTTTAATATCCACTATATTCAATCGATCAGTCTGGATCAGTTATTTTTTGAAATGGAGACAATTTGTCTAACATTCAATAAAACAAAAGAATAAAAAAGTTTCAAATTGCTGAGATGAAACCAAATGAAAAAAATTGTAATTTATAAACTGAAAAATATAATTAAAAAAAAAAGAATTTAGTAAACAATTTATTTTAGAATTTCATTGCAAATTCTGTAGTAGGCTTTGACATTGACTAAAGAAATTAACTCCATCTTTTGTTGAGTATTTTTTTTTCTCACTCTGTGTGACTTTTTCACTTTAAATTGAATTTTTTTTTAATAACAAAATTTATTCAATCAAAAGAAATATTTTCCTGTTTTACAGCTTTTTTTTGTTGTTTTGTTCTTCTGAAAATCCTGAATGAAATCCAAAATTTGATATTAATCCGATTGTGAATTAGAGATTATTGTGAAACATTTATAAATTAAATTTATTATATAAAATGTCAGAAATGTCAGCGAATATTATTGATTTTACCAAAAGTTCGGATTGCATTAAATTTGAAGAAGAAGAAAAGGAAAATACTGATTTATCTGTAACAGAAAATAATGATTTTAATTCAAATAGTTCAAATGATATTGTTGAGGAAATTCAATGGAAAAAAATTTTGAAGCAAAATGATAAAATGACATTTTCCGAATTAAATGTATTAAATCCAAATGAATTCCTAGGAGTGGAAATTATGGCAAGACAGTTAGTCGATCGAGTATTATTAAAAGCAGTCAACAAAGTGAATGAAAATTGGATGGAACAAAATTTTAAGAAAGAACTTTTTTTTGAACCTTACAATGTTGAATTTAAAAATGTAAAAGATAGAATTTATTTCTTACAAAATGATTTTATCTGGCCACAAATACGTAATTTCTCTATAGATGATGCAATTATGCGAATAAATTTATTCGTAGACACTTGGATACTCAATGCAAAATGGGCCTATTGTACAAAATTTATATGTTCATGGACAAAAGATTTATGTGATTTCTTTAAATTTGAAGTTATATTTAGTACTCCATCATCAAAATGTCCTATACCACAAACAAATGTTCGTGTATTCTTTCATTTTAAACTTTCAAAAAAAATTCCCGATGCCACATCCTGTTTTGTGACATACCAATTTGAAGGTTGTTGTTATACTCACTCAACTGTACAAAACAATCATTTTCAGGAGAGTATCTTGAGACACATAATAAATGGAAAACTGAAATTGTTTGAAAGTTTAAATTTTTAATATTCAATATAAATAAAATATTATCTTTCTTTATTCTTTGTTTGTTTTTTTTTTTTTTTTGGTTTGTTGATAAATTTCACTTTCATCTTGTTTCAATTTCTTTATTTTATTACTGTTTTTTTTTCTTTCTAAGTTTGGCTTTGTAAAAATTTGATTGATTTATTCCTTTACATCATTTTTCTGTTAGTTTTAAGATTTTTGAAATTGTTAAATGGAAATAGAGTTTTATTTTAAAAATGTTTACTTTCTTGTTTTCTTTGAAAATTTCCCTTTTTTTTACTATAATTTCATTTTCTTGTATCCTTTTCAATGGACTTTGATTTTTGTTTGTTATAGTTTTTTTTTGGGTTGACCTCACTTATTTGTATTTATTTTTGATCAATACTTTTGGTTTAAATTTTGGTTTAACTCAACAAAATATATAGAAGTTGTTCAATATTTTAAAATGGAGTGGAATTTTTGGTACTTGTTGCATAAACACAATAAAACTCAAAACTAAAGAATCTGAAGATAAATGAACCTTTTTGATTTTTACAATAATTTTTGATCATTCTTTTCATTTGAATTAAAAAAATGTCCTTTATATTTCACATAAAATTGAGGTAAAGTTTTGTTTGAAATTCAATCTTGCAATAGAAAAATTTTCTCTCTCTTTCTCTATGCAGGGAACTAATGTCAATAAAGAAATATTGATAAACAAAAATTTACTTATGTTATTTGAATAACATCATTATTCTTTATTATGTAAAATATGTATACCTAGTAATCCAAATAGAATATTTTTTATCGTTTTTTATCGTTTTTTATCGTTTTCTTTTTGTATAATAAGAATCTGTTTGAATAATATTGAACGATTTTTATTCTTAACGACTTTTATTCTACTTTATAACTGGTACATGTTATTATTTGTTGCATTTTTATAGTAAAATTGAATTGATTTATTCAAAACAAAAAAATCATTGTAGATATTTTTATTTTTATGGTAAAGAATAATTTGATTTGAATATTTTGAATTTTTCTTTAAAAACATTAATATTAATCTTTAAATATTATTGTTTACAAGTAATCCTACGATCAGTAATAAAATAATAAAAAAAACTCTTGTTACTTTACCCAATTATCCGCGATAAAAATCTAAACATTAAATGTTTTATTAAATTACTTGTGTGTGTTACTCCCCAATTTCAATTATTTTTTTTCCATTCAGTTTTAATGCTTGCTCAATATAAATAATCAAACTTTATTTTATTTCTCTGCCAGAGGAGGAAAAAAAACACCGTCCAGAAGTGTTTTTAATTAAAAATTCTAATCCACTTCTATCTATACCAATGTCGATAAATATTTCTTAAGAAAATAAAATAAAGCAACAAAAACAAAAAATACAAACAAACCATAATATGCTTTACTAATTTTTCGCATTTTTTAATTTTTTGTATCGATATTTTTGGTTAAAAAAAAATAGAATTCATGTAAAGAAAAAATTCTAACCCCTATATGGAAGGTTCGGAATGTTTTCCTTTCTTTAATTTTTTTTCAAGTGGAAGCCAATAAATTTATTTTTAGAGAAATTTCACGGAATATGGAATTCAATGAACAGAAAAATGTCCATGGTATGAGAGGGGAAAAAGTGGGGGAAAACATGTATTGTATTGTTTGGTTGTAGTTATTTTTCTTTAATATTTCCATAAAATGACAAAAAAAAAGAACAACAAACAAATGCATTTCTCACATTCTGCTTGGTTTTTGTGTTTATGATTAAACCAATTTAAATTTAAAGAAAATTATTTGTTGTTATAATTTGTTATGAGATAAATAGTAATCAGTTCTTGATCAGCAAATAACAGAAAATTGTTAAATTTTCTAATTTGAAGTCATAGCCTAAAGACTGAAGACTTAAATATTTATAAATTTACTAAAGAAATATGCCTAAAGTTAATGTAAATAAATATTAAAACATTTTATTACACTTTAATCTATATACACAATTTCTACAGATTTTAGAATATTCTAATTAACTAAAAAATATTAATTTGTAACTTCTAATATTTGACTAATTGATGGCAACGTAACAGAAATATATTATGAAACTTTAATTGAAATCATTAAAATTGTATGAAACTTGAAATTGTAATTTCACTATTGGAATTCAAAATGGTCGGCATAGAGTTTCGGTTCGGAAACCTTTCGTGAGCAAAACCGATTGAAATGAATTGTTGTGTTTGTCAACTGTCATTCTTGAAAACATTTTTCATTTTTACAATGAAAATAATCCTTGTGATGATGATTTTAATTTAATTTGATTTATTTCATTATATTATTTCTGTTTTGTTGTTTTCAAAACAATAATACATAAATTCAAGAAGAAGAAATTAATTAATTATTGTTCAGTGCAAATTAAAGATTGATCGATAAAATGTTGAAATATTGAAGAAATGAATTCTTTGTTGAATGATTTTAATTTTGCTTTTATTTTAAAAAGTAATATTTTTTATCATTAAATTGTGTGCCAAGATGTAATTCAATATCTTTGTAATTGGGTGGTTGTGACATTTTAAACATATTATTTTTCTTATTACCCAGTTTATCATTTTCTTTTTCATTTGGATTTTCATATAAATTTTGATAAAAACGTAATGTAAAAAAGTAAAAAATTTCAATAACACTGATTATAGAAAATCCCATACAAAGTCCTAACATTCCACCAACACTACCTGAAAAATAATAAAAATAAGGAAAATATTATATAATTGAATTTCTTATTATTAAAATTTTTGTTCTTCTAAAGAAAATTGTAAACTATATTTTCATTTAATATTATTTCTTTTATTTTGATACTTACTCACGATTTCATACCATGTAAGAACAACATCTTTTTTATATAATAATGAATCGGGTCCTGGAAAATATATTCTTACAACTGATAAATTAGTTATGTCTGGAATGTCCTCTCTGAAAAATATATATTTATTTTTTTTTGTTTGAACAAAACGTATGTAGAGAGAGAAAAAAAGAAGGAAGAATATACAGAAAATAATAGACACAGAATATAAGAAAATGTAACAACAAAAAATATAATTTATATAAAAAAAAAACAAGAAAGAAAAAGAAAAAGAACAAGAAAAATGATAAATATATAAATGTTATAAGAGAGACATTTATTTTCTTTTCCATTTTAGAAAAATCAATAAAAAAAAAATATTATATTCAAAGTAGAAAATGAATAAGAAATATAAGAAAAATTTATAAGAGAAAATAAAAAGAGTGACTTAATTGATTATTTATACATCAAAATAAATGCTTGTTAAAAATGATTAATCCATATTTATTTCTGTAGAAATTTTATTCTCCTTAAATAATTCAAAAATAAGGAAAAAAAAGTGAAACACTTAGAACACCCTAAACTTACATTTAAAATTTGATTAGATACGGAAACGTAAATATTTAAATTAAAGTCAGTCCGTAGTAGAATTAATTAATCATTTTAATCAAAAACAAAAGAAAAGTGGACGAAAGGGAATGTATACTGAAAAAATATTTAATTAAACTTACAAAAGACCCCAATATGGTCGTTCATCAGCATCATTTGGTATAACAGCAAAACTAGTTTGTACACGATAATTAGTTGATGAACATAATGGATAACAATCTGGACAACTAAGTGAATCCTCTTGTTCTTCTTCTAATCCAGGTATATCAGCCACACGAGGTTTATTAGAACGCCATTTAGCACGAAATCTATTTAAACATGTTATATGTTGTAATGTACATTTTGGTACATTATCTGTTGTACCATCAGGAAAATTTGTCGGCATAAAAAAGGGTATACAATTACATAATGCAATTATACTACGTATACGACATTTTAATAGACATTCACTATAACTATAATGACCACCAAATTGTTCGAATAATTCTTCAGGAAATAAACATCCTCTCTGTCATAAAAAAGAAAAAAAAAAAAAAACGAAAGAAACGGAAATAAGAAAAAGCGAAAAAGAAACAGAATAAGATAAAAGTTTTAATATATAAAAACGAAAGTAAATGAGTTGAATGTCGATTATTTATGTTATGTGGGTTTAATAAAAGAATAAAAAAAAACTCGTTAATTCATTAACCCAAAATATTATCTATTGTACAGTGTTATAAATAACCAGCAGAAAAGAAATAAAAGGATTTTGGGTTAATTAATTCGAAATATCTTTAATAAAATAATCAATGTGTTTAAATTTTAGTCTCTCTAATGAAATTACAGAGGTTTTATTGTATTTTCATGGGAAAAACAAAATTAGGTATTGAAATCTATTCAATCTCATGGAGTAAATATAAAGGATTGACCAAATACGAGTTTAATTGACATTCAAAATAAATATCAAAATTTTTAATCATAAAACCTGTGCAATTGAAAACCCTTTAACAGATGTAACTGCTTGTAATGTTGCCACTTCTAAACGCATAAATACTTCTGTTGATAAACGTACTAATTCTTCAAAAAATGTACCACTTGTTATATCAGGAAAATCATATGAATTAAATATTTGTACTTCAAAACCATGAAAATTTTTTGTTGGATAAAAATAATCAAGTACAGATGCATTTAAAACAACAACAAGACCATGATCTGGACCTGTAGCATTTGTTTTATATACTTCACGTCGAACTCTAAAGAAAATTAAAAATTATATAAATGTGTTTTTTTTATTAAAGTCAAATTGTTGGTTAAATATTCCAAATTAATTTCTTACTTTGATTTTTTGTTATCCCTTACATAATTAAACATACAACAGAAACCTTGTGTTGATCGATTTTTTTCAAAAATATCTGAACAATTAACAACATTACCAGCCCATTTGCATTTTACCATAATGTCATCACATTTTGGTGCCAACTGAAAAATAATTTTAATTTGTTAGAATTCATTTTGGAACTGAGACAAGTTGACAAAAAACTTTTTAGTTTGTAATTTGCTTTTAAGTTTTTAACCGTCGTTTCTTTTTTCTTGAATAAATTATGCAGACAAACTATAAAAAAGCTTAGAACTTTTTTTGTTGCCAAAAAAAAGTTGATTATTGTTAACTTGGCCAAGGTTGTATATGAAGCAATAACAAACCATATCCATTTTTCCTTTAACATCATAATATCCTGTTGTTTCATTAGCATCAACTTTATCTAATGTATCCTGAAACCAAATCATATCCTCACGTCCTTCAATGTCAAAATCATATAAACGTCCCAAATATCTGATTTGATTTCTTATTAATTCAATATTTGGATTATGCATTTTGGCCGATCTAAAAATTAATTTTTAACTTTAAATAAAAAAAAATACAGGAATTGAAGAGATCTTACAAATCTTCTGCATAAGTACTTGCAGCAGCATAACTTATTTTATTTACATTACAAATTGAAATTGCAGGAAATGGAACCTACAACAACATTCAATATTTTAACAATTTTTCTCAACAATTATGAATTCATAATTTACCTGCCATATTGGATATTCTTGTGTCAATAATGTGGTAAAGGTTGGATTTGCTGTGAAATTTAACCAGGTCAGTACAACAAAATAAACAGCTAATGTGACAGCCATTAATTGCACGATAATCCACATTAATCTGTTATAAAATTTATTTAATTAACTTTACTTGTCAATAAAATTTGATATTTTCTTACTTTTCGATCCAATGTCGTTTTGGTTCAATCATATACTGGTAAGCATGTAATGTTGTATTTTTAAAAAATTCTGCTCCAGTTATAAAAAATGTTTTTGCCAATCCTTGTCGTTTAAATTCATCTCGTGGTTTTGCACTGGAATCCATTTTTATTTTTTATGTTGTGAAGACAAGAAAAACACAAAAAAGAAAAAATTCACAAGAATAAAAGAAATCCACGTGGAACCAAAAAGAAAAATGTACAAAGAAAAGTTGTGAACAATCAGAAAGTTTTATTACGATTAACTCAACGAGTCTTGTTTATTACTTTTATTGTAATAAAGTCAGAAAAAAAAATATATCGTGACAATGATTTTTATCTTGTTACTTTTTCCTTTATATTTTTTTTGTGCCTGCCTTTATTGAAACATTAATATTCAATGAAGGCTAATTAATGACAATTGTTATTATTGGTGTTAAAATTAATCATAGTCTATGGTAGATAATCGGCTAAATAGTTATTAATTGCGCGAATTTATTTTTGGGTTAAGAAATAAAGGATTGTACGCAGTAATATTTTGTCGCTTTTAACTAAATTAACTTTTATTTAAGGACATTAAATGTTTGTAAGAAAGAAAAAGCATTCATGTAATTTTTCTTTTTACTTTGTTTAATCCAAATATGCCAATATTTTCCTCATAAATAAATACAAATAGAAAAATGTTGAAGTAAACAGACATTTTATTTAATGAATCGCAAACTAAAAAAATTGCTCAATGACTGAGAAATAATTTTGAATATATATTAGAGATCAGCACTGGTTCACCTCGTATATTATACATTTTTATTTCAATTGATTTTTTTCCACATAATGAATGATAAATGTAAGCAGTTTCTAGAAACATATGCGTATAATTCATTCACATTCAATTTTTGCTGCATACAAAAAAAAAACATTAAATCGATCCAGCACCTATTTTTTCTGTTCTAGAAGGAAATACAAGCATGAGTTTTTTTTCCATTCTACATCAGGAAACAAGATTAACTTTTTGTTATTTTAATGTTTTAATATCCAACAGAAGAAGGCTTATCTGTTTATATCACAAAGTTGTTTTCTAAATGAAACTATAAAGTTAAGTAAATTTCTTTAATAATTACTATTTTCCATTGTACGTCATCCGTAATAAACTTTGCAATAATTTCCATTAAATAGAATTCCTTTCAAATACTTGAATCCATAAAGTTTTTTTTCATAAGAAAATCCAGGCAAGAAAATATTTTTATTTCCTTCTTGAAGCAAATTAAAAGAAGTAAAAAATTAGAAACAGGAAAAAAAATGTCTGATTTGCAACCCTACAATATTCCTTTTTCTTCTACTTCAACTTCTTCTTATTTTTGTAAATAAAAATAAATCCCCAAATTAAAGTAAAGTCAATGTTTCGATTCCAAAACTACTTAATTAGAGAGAAAAACGAAAGAAAAAAAACAATAAAATATTGCCAATGAAGTGAAACCAAACATTCCTAAATTCTCACATTTTAGGCTTTTCCACTTTTCTACTTTTTTACTTTTCTATACATTTTCTTTTCTATTTTCATTCAACTAAAATATATAATAAATAAAATTGTAATATATTATCACATAATTATGGACTGCAGAATGAAATTAGTTTAAGGAAATGAAAAAAGACTAAAAAAAGATTTATTTTCTTAGACATTTCGTATATATTTTTTTATTCACTTTATTTTCATTATATTTTTTTTCTTCTTCTTCTACATCGTCTTCTTCTTTTGCCATTTTTATAAAATGAATGAAGAAAAAAAAGAATAAAGGGCGAATTTTAGTCTTAGTTGATTTAATTTTTTGTTGATTGTTGTTGTTGTTGTTATTTATTTTATAAATTTATCAAACTGTTAAAAGGCATAAGAATGACCATTATTAACTTTTGATTATATTCTATTTGTATTTGTTGTTATTTTTTTCTTTTATAAAAAATATCTACTTTTACGCCGTTTCTGTATTAAATTTGTGTTGAATTTCTAAAGAAAAAATGGTGGAAATATAGAAAGCTTCAGAAATACAAGGTTACAGAATTAGAAGGCTTCAGAAATAGAAGACTTCTGAAATAGAAGTCATCAAATATTTATAATTTAGTTAAACACTTATTAGATACGAGTTTAAAAATGAAATCAGCAACATTCATCTTATAATTAAAAATTCTACTGAATTTTTAATTTCAGGTAATTTTCATTTGAAGAGAATTTTCATTTTCAGAAGTAAATATTATTAAACAGTTAATTTGTTTTAATTTATAATTAACAGATACAATCCATTTATTGGTTTCTAATATTCTTTCTAGAAAAATTAAATGAACGAACATAATATTTTCCACAACAAAGTTCTTGAAGTAATAGCAATCGCTGAAAATCTGACGTATTCACGTAACTGGAACTTTTTTCTAATCCTTAATTCGTGGCAAATATTAATTCCTTTAAGGGAAATGTTTTAGATTTTTTTATTAAAATTATTAAATTTATTAAATTTTCATATTTAAAAAATTATAAATGAGAAGCAACAGTGTTTGGTTTTTTGTTTCTATTTTTCTTATTCAAGTTTTAATGAAACAAAAAGCGAACCAAAAAAATTTTCTATCATCTGTCTTTTGTTATTTCCTTTTTTCATTTGTCTTGTTTCTTGTAGAATAATTCTTTTTTTTTAATTAATTAATTAATTATAAATTTTGTGGTTTTCCATTTTGTTTTTTGTGTTCTTTGATTCGTTGAAGAATTAAACATTTTTTGATGTAAAACTTTGTTAAAGTTTCTTTCTATTTGAACTAATTTATATGAAAAAAAAAATTTATAAGTTTTGAACAATATTTTCTGAATATTTTCATTAAAAAAATTTATGATTCTAAAATAAATTTTAAAATTATTTTACGTAATTTAATAATAAAGGAATTGATCTTACATAAGGACAACATAATACATAGAACGTACATATTCAACTTAATACTTTAATAAAATTTGTATAACACAGAAGAAATATAAATAAATAAATTATAATTTATGCAAATAATTACAATATTCCCATGAGTAACAACCCAAAAAATATTTTCTCTATACAGTTAATCATGAGGCAAAAAAAAAAAAAAAACAAAAAAAAACAAGAAGGAAAAATGGTTAGAAAACATTATAATGTCTACATAATGGTATAAACACGTTACTCAGTCAATGGCATATCGCATTCATAAAATTTTCCTCTAATATTTTCTTTAATTTTTTTTTCCTGTTTTCACAGAGAAATTTTTTCATTTTTTTGGTTTTTGTTTGTTTTCTTCCCAACAGAAAAAAGAAGAAAGAAAGAAGAAATAATTTGAGACTGCAAAGTGTTTTTCACCAAAACAAAAAAAAAAAGAATGGAAAGAAGAAGAAAACTGCCACCAATTTACATAATAATTTTAAAATAAATTTTTCCTATTATGGAAATATTTACCAAAAAGAAAATACTTTTTTGCGTTATACGTTGGAGACATTTAAAATATAAAATTATTATATAGAAAATTTTACATTTCTCTCTTTCACACTAATATTAAAGAATTTTCTCTTGTTTAGTTTTTGTTGTTGTTGTTGTTTTATTTATTGTTGTTGGTGTTCATATTATTATTATTATTATTATTATTATTATTATTATTTGTTGTTGTTGTTGTTGTTTATGTTGATGTTATTTACTTATATCGTGTGGTTATAACACTTTGTGTAAAAAGTAAAATCATGTTAGTTTTGGGTGAACAAAAAACAAAACGAGGAAAGAAAGAAAAAATTTTTTAAACTTTAAAGGTTTTTTTTTTGTTTTTGTTGCTTTCCGTAAATAAAATAAAACAATTATTTTTATTGAATTATATAAATGTTTAATTTTTTCTTAATGTTTGTTTAAGTTTGTCTAATTTATTTGATAATAAAATTTTGTAAACAAATGAATATATGACGAAGAGTTCCAAGTTCAAACTCTTAATTTATAATAATTATTAACTTAAATTCTAAACTCTAGAATAAGGTAAAGAGTAATTGCGTTGAAATTTTTAACTGATACTTAACTATTATTTTTGTGACGCTACTTTATATCTTATGTGGCTAAAATCATCCAACTCCTCCCGTCTGAGAAAATTATGTATATGGTTTAATTAATATATGGAAAGTTAACGTAGGTCTCATTAACCAATATAATTTTTAATGTATTTTGGTTTTAGTTAGACAAACCGTCTAAAAATTTAGTTTAGATAATTAATGTTTATTTATGTCGTTAAAAAGATGTTTGATGAGAATTCTTCTCGTCTGTACTTAGTTGGTATTTAGTCAATTGTTACACAAACGTATATAGAAAAAGCTTTTAGTAAACCATCTTTTTCCATTTAATGTAATTAATCATCTCGTTTTTTTTCTGTTTCTTTCATAATTAACAGATTATATTTTGTTGCTGTTATCCGATTCTTTGTAAAATGACTTTTAACTCGAATGTTAATGTTTTTGTTATGATTTCTCTATTCCATTGACATTTTATCCTCCTTTTATCAAATAAGAAATATTTTTTTTTTCTTTCTAATTAAAAATCTAATGAAAACAGAATATTTTTTTTAATTAAAATAAAACACAAAAAACAAAAGATGAAATGAAAATAAATACGAGAAAATAAATTCTGTATTCAATTCAATAATGTAAATGTAGGGCATATTTATGTTTATGTACAAGATAAATTTACTCTTTAATAAACTATCTACAAGAGGATATAATTCTGAAAATTGTTTACAATATAAAACATTGAAAACCTCTCTAATTGGACCATCTGTTTTAAAACAAGAAATTTATTTCAAGGTTGACGAATGACAAGAAAAGAAAAGAAGGAAACTCAGAAACCTGATTACAATTTCAGATCTGGACCGATTAAAGATTCAATCAAACGAACAGGAGTTACTGACTTAATTATTTCTGGAATTCAATTGAATATTTTTAAAAATTAATTTCACAAAGAAAAGAGAAAAAATGGGGGAGTTTTTTTATTTGTCTTTTTCGTGACTTAAAAAAAATCGGGATAAATTATGAAAAAATTTACCCCAAACAATAATAAAAGATATTTTTCTAACAGATTCTTTCTTCTGTTTATAAAGTAAAATAAATACCAAAAATAGATTCTTTAAGAGTCTGTTAAGATGAGGTGGGGAGGTGGGTGAAAAAAAAACAATCTTATCGTCTTGCATAATATTTATTTATTTTATTATTTAATTTCTTTAAAAAAAAATTATAAGAAAAATTATATTTTTGTCTATTTTTTTATTTCATCCAGACCCAAGACTTTTTCCTCCTCTTTCACCCCTTTTTATTGAAATCAGGGATTTGTAAAATGACGAATATTAAATTCACGTTTTTTTTTTGTTTTATTGATTTTGTGTAAATATTCTTTTAACTTCACTTTACAATAAGTAATTTTTAAACAATTCCCTCCTTTCTCCCCTTTAAAAGAATTTCTTCATTGAAAAGTATTATACAAGAATGTAAAGGGGGAAAAAAGTGGTGTAAGTTAAAACAAACAATGATGAAATTCTTAGAGGTGGGAGAAGATTAAAAGAAGGAACATGAGATGAGGTGGAAAAATATAACAATGATTGTATCTTTGAGCGAATGGAAATTTTTGAAAAGTGTGGGTGGGGGCGTGTTGTGTCATAATCTGTGTAGCTTTAAAGAATTAATTCACATGAAAATTATTTAAAAATAAAACAAAAAATTATATTTTTATTTCGATTTTCTTTTAATTTGAAAATTTCTGATTAAAATTGTTCTAGAAAAATGAAAAAATATTCTTGATTGAAAAAATAAATAAAAATAGAAATGTTTCATTGGCCCATTGGCTTTTATTCTGAGTTTTTACTTTGTATAAAGTGCAACTAAATTTTTTTTGTAGATCAAAAATATTGCATAATAAATGGTCACCTACACTCCAAAAGAACTTTTGTTTTTTGTATCGTTTAGGTTTTGGTCAGCAAATAAAAAAAATGCAATTTTTCATGTTGAAATTTGATTATATTTTATTCTTCACATCAGGAACTCTGGTTAAAGTCTTCAATGAAAATTCTGACTACATTGAACTTTCAACACAATTCTGTTTATTAATTATTTGTTTCAGATTTTTTTCCCTGTGAATTGTTTCCTACAGACTTCTAAATGTATTCACGAATTACTTTATTTATTTTGATTCCATACAAAATACAAAAATAATAACAAAGAAATGATTTCAGTATTTCAGCATATAAAATTTACGTTTAAATTTATTCAGTGAAACGTAATTGTTAAAAGGTGAAATGGTGAAAAGAGGTTATGATTGATTATTAAAGACATAATTAAATTAATTAATTAACTTTTTATTTTTTGATGTTTACAGTGAAGTAAAGTATTTATTCTTTATATTTACATTCAAAAATTTCTTTAATGGAGAAAAATAAAATGCGGAACAAAATAATCTAGGATTGGTATCCATGACATCGATAACACTATAATGCATCTAAAGTGGGTTTCCATTACAAAGAGGAAAAAATCTATTGTACTTTAACAGTAACAGAAATATTGTAGATATTTGAAAATTAATTAAAAAAGGAAAAACCACAATCACAATATTTCTCAATACTCGTAAAAAAATTTTTGACAAATTATTATGACTTTATGAATCAATTGAAACGAATTAAAATGAGAATTTTACGATTTCCAGGAAAAGTCTTCTTTTTGTTTGTTCTATCAAATATTTAATAAATTAAAATTCTCACATTTGTTTATTTTCATTTTTCATTAAATACATTTTTCTTCCTCCATTTTTTTTTCTCTTTCATTTTTTCTGCTTGCTTTCTTACTGGTTTCGTTTGTTTTATGATTAGTAAAATCCATTATAGAATTTTAGATGGTTGATGGTTAGGAAGATGGAGTTGGGTAAAAAAAAAGACCCAAGACTAATTGAATAACAGATTATTAAGCCTACGTACCCGTACAATGTACAATTTGATTGCATTGGACAATATTCCCTTTTTTCTGTTTTTTGTTTTTTTTGTGAATAATTTTTTTTTTCTCTTTAGACTTTTTATATTTTAAATTAAAAAATCATCTACATGGATTTTGTATCTTGTTACGCTTTACATTATATTTGTAGTTGAATGTTCTCACCACTTGTAAACCTAAATGTTTTTTTGCCAATTCTTAGAAGGAATTAAATATTTCGTTATTCTCACTGTTAGAATTCTTAGAATAGAATTAGAATCATCTAAGTAATTTCCATCAAATATAATTCAAATAAAAAGCCAGTATTTATTCGTTCCATTCAATTCATATTTGTAATTTAAATAAAACCTTATAAATGGAATAATATTTTTGTGGCAAAACAATTTTATATATTTTATTTTTATGTTACAATGAACTGAGAATAATTACCATCCTTATTCAAAATCCGAGATCCATAGAATAATACTCAACAGGAAATTTTTTTTTTTTCATTTACATCACGCATATACCTTTTTTTTTACATATACAAAACTTATTGACATGAATTTGGTTTTTCTTTCTGTTTCTGTTTCATTCTTATTTTTATTTTTTATTTTATCCTTGAATAATAAATAGGGTGAAAAAATATAATAAAATTTCGTGTGAAAAGCAGAAAAAAAAAGATTCTTTTCATCATCTTATTCTTCTGTATAAAATCTGCTGAGTTCAATAAATTCAAGTGAATTCTACTTGTATTATACAAGTCTGTGTCTGACCTACATTCTAGAAAATCACTTGCATTATAACAACGTTAGATATTTTTTTTTATTTTGTTAATAAAAAAATATTCTTCTTTAATTTTGTTAAATGTAAAAGAGAAGAAAAATAAGGAAATTTTGAAGCGTTTTATATTTTATTTAGAAAATTGAAATAATCAAGAAAAACTAGAAAAACTACAAGTAAATCATTTACAGTAAGATTTATGAACTTGTTTTCGTCGGAAATGTTTTCAATTTTCCATATTTTTCTGCATCCCGGAAGAATTTTTCAATTATTTTCTTTTAAGGTTAGAATTTTGTCTTCATTCATTTTCCAATAGAGACAATCATAACATTAAAATGATCAGATTAAATTCTAATGGATTATTCCAATTGATGTAAATCTTCAACAAATAACGAATTTATTGATTTTAGAAAAGTTTTCTGTATCCTTTATTAATGAATTCAAATGAATTCTTCTATTCGACTAAATAGTCAAAAAATAAAATAAAATGAGAGATGAAATAGATCACCAAAAAAAAAAAAAAATAGAAACATTTTGTGATTATATTTATTGTATCAACTTTTTACCATTACTTTGTATGATCGCTTTGAGCTAAAAAAAAAAAATAAATGGAAAAGGAAAAAAGTATTTTCGGTTAACACATTTTCTTACATAACAAAAATAAACATATGTGATTCTCACATACACACACCCATACACATACAAAAAATAAACAACTTTAATTTTATTCCCTTCTGGTTTTTTCTTGTTTTTGTTACCATTGTTTGTACTTTGTATACTTTTGGTTTTGTTTCGCTTTTTTTTTTATTTCGTAACCAACCGTCTTTAACATTATTTTCTGTTTACTTTTTTTAAAAAATGCAACAAAACAGAGTGAAAACAAAAAGACTATTGTTTGTTCTTCATTTTTCTTTTAATTACAAAATACAAAAGGCAACAATACAATTCTTTGTATTTGTGATCTTTTACCTTTAACAAGTATTGCAAACGTAAGAAGAATCTTCTTCATTCAATTTCGTATTTTTTTTTTTTTTTGATTTTTTTTCTTAAATTTAAAACTATTTATTTTGTTTTTGTTTAAGAAAATCTTCAACGGAATGTTTATAAATTTTCTAGAGAGAGAAAGAGAGAAAATATACAAATTTGAACAGAACACAATGACGATAGAGAAAAATTCCAAATGAAATAAGATCCGAAGTAAGGAAAAAAAACTAAAAAAGTTTAAAGTTCACATTTAATGTGAAGAGTTTTCCTTTTAAACAATCCAGAGAGAAAATGGTTTATATACAGAAGGAATTATAATGAACCATGAACATTGGTAGAATGATGTCAATGATCTTCAGACATCCAATTTTAAAGGCATTTACGCTAACAAATAATTATTATTACGATTCAATAAAAAGATTTTATTGAAGTAAACGTAAAACAAACTCGTAAAAAGCGTAAAACTCGATATTAAAGTCAACGGTGAACGCAGATGCGTTTCATTAAAAATACACATAGCAAGTTTCACATAACAATTTTAAGTGACCTTTAATTAAGTACAAATGAAACAAAAAAGGATGTGAAATGGGGAAAAATTTGTTATGAAACCCAATGGAAGAATTATTGATAGAAAAGAAAACCGACACAAGAATATTACAGAATGTAAAATTGCAGAATATTTTATTAGTTTGAATTATTTTCCATAAAATATAATTAAAATTTTCAACATTACAATCTATATTTGCATTTTACAATCATATCATCGCTAAATTTAATAGAAAGAAAGTAACAAAATATTTTCCTTTTGAAAATGCAAATACGAAAAATGGAGAAATCTCACGCGGTTAGGAATAACTATTTAAATAAAGTTCAAACAGAAAAATGGATTTTCTTGAAGAAAATATTATTTGTTTATTAAAGAAAATTTACTCGTACATAATTAACAAAATTTAATTAACTGACGACAAATTAATGGTTGACTTTAATATTTAAACCAATTAAATAAAATTTTGTGAAAGGATGAAAGTAAAAAAAAGGAAGAAGTTTTTTGTAACTTTTGGAACATTTTTTTTTGCCAATAATTCTTCCTTTTCGATTTTTTATTCTAATTTTTTTTTTTTTGGTAAGAAACTTTTTTGTGCTTAATGAAAAATCTTTTAATTAAAATTGTTGAAAGAAATTCTATTCAATTTAGAAAGGAATAATAATGAGTGGAAAAAAAAACCAGAAACATAACATATTCAAGAAATTAAATATTTTAGAAAAAAGAAGAAAAATATTTCATTCTTTTATTATTCAAAATTACGACGAAAGATATTTTTCTTGGAAGAATATTCAGAAAGAAAATACAGAAATAAGAGAAGGACAAAAAATGAAAACATAAAATAATTTAAAAATTAAATGAAATAATAATATTTGTGACAAGTTGCAGCTAAGAACAATTTTAATTTTCTTGGATTTATAAATTTTAGACTTTCACATCGCATTCAAATTAGAATTAACATAATTCTGATTCTGTTTGTGGGTCGTCGTCCTCATTTTTGTATAAATATATTAAAATTGTAAACAATTAAAGTTTAACTGTTGTGTATCGATTTAATTGTGTTGATCAATATTTTATTTTCATCTTCATCAGAAAGTTAAAGTTCAATGAAAAACAATTGGAAAGAAAGAGGAAAACCGCGATGACAAAAAAAAAATGGAATGAAAATCTGGAGAGAACAGACATTTATTCTCGGTCGTATTTCTGTGTCCTGGGTGCTTTGGTAAATAATTCCTTTTCCTTTATAAATAAATAAAGAAATAATGTACGCACGTAACCTTAAGGCTATTTGAAGATATAAATGGGAATGTGCACTCTTTCTACATATTCCTTTTTTGTTGTTGTTTGGTTTTTTTGTTTCTTTCAAAACATATGTTATGAAAAAAAAAACAAAATATTATAATTCGTACAGTCAGACGATAGGGAAGAGATAAAGGGAAAATGCGAAGAAGAAAACAAAAACACATTTGTAGAATTATTTTTCATGCTTTTGGTTTCACTTAAGAATAACAAAATACAAAACAAAATATAACAATTTTTCTTTTCTTCTTTGTTCTCACATCTTAATATTTCTGTTTTGTTCCTTTTTATCTTTTTTAGAATATTTTTACTCATGGTCGCAATAAGATAAAAAAAAAACTCCTATCGTCATATTATTATACGTTATACTTTATATATTGTATTCGTATACAAGTCATACACACACATACACACACACAAATAATCCATAAAAGTTTGATTGGCCCTTCTCTCTACCAAGGAAGAAAAACAGAGAAAAAATATTATATATTATTCAGACTTCTTTCTTTCTAGAAACAAAAAAGAAGAAGAAGAAGAAGAAGAAGAAGTAACAGTAAAATTTGTTAAAGAAACAAACATAAAATATCTTGACACATCAATTAATTCATATTCTGACATCTTTTTTATATGAGTTTTCTTCTTTTCTTTCTTTTTGAGCTGTGAGCTTCTTTTATTTTCTTTCTTCACCCTCCCTCTCTTTTTTCCCATTTATTTAAAGATAAAACATTGCCATCATTCCAATACAAAAAAAAAGGTTACTAGTATTATGCAGACATACAATAGTTGAGTCCATTCTCAATTAATTTTTATAAAATATTCAAGTTAATATTTGTTGAAATATGATACAAAACAATAGAAATGATACAGAATCAGTTTAATTAGTTTAATCAGTTTAGTCAGTTTTACAATAAAACTTAATTACAATTGTTTACTTATTTTTTTTGTTTATATTTTTATTTTTGACTTGTTGTTGGAATTTCATCTTTGATGGAATTTTAAATTGTGAAAGAATTTTTTTTGTTTTATTTTTCATATGTGAGAATTCTTTTCAAATGATTTTAATTGTTTTTATGGAATTTATTTGAATAAATTGAATCATGTAGTTTTATAGTGAAAACAATAGTTTTCCATCAATATTTATTTTGCTTTTCGATTTTCAGTCAGAAGCTAAATGGATTTAAAATTCAATAAAAGTTTCTTCTTTGAGGAAATTGTCGAGAAGATTGTCAACAATAATTATGTTCATATGGAAGAGGATTAACATTAATTTCAGAATAATCAATCAATTCTTATATTCTTCGACATTCACTGACACAAAATTTAGAACAAGTCACATATTATGGACAACAATAGAAACAGATCTGATGTAAAATGACGATAATATTGTCAATTATTAGGAAATAATTAAGAAGAAATGTATTTGTTTGTCAAAATTGTATTTATTTATTTGTTTGAATTAATTAATTCTTGGAGAATTGATTTAAATTAATTTATTTGTTTGTTCTTTGACTGAAACCGTAATGTAATTTTTTTTTCTTCTAAAAAATTCCGGATGATTGATTTGGATTTGTATAGAATAATATAAACTTTCGTTGCGATCACAAATATTATTTTTATTTGATAAACTTATCCAGTTCTTCAACAAATTCATTTTGTAATATTTTCTTATCAACTTTATTTGTCTGAGTGAAACATTTGGAAAATTCAAATATTCTAATGTAAAGTATAAAAGAAATTGAATATTGAATAAGTAGGTAAATCATTGTTTCTTTTAGAAGTCATGTAGAAGTAAGTTTTTTCTTTTGTTAAAGAAAAAGAAAATGAAAAGAAGAAGAAGAAAAAAAATCAAACATTTAACCACAGAAGACTAAACATTTGAAGAAGGTTTCACTATCTATGTATGAGGGCCAGTTTATTTAGTTATTTGAACAAACTTTCTTCTTCTTACTAAACTTTAAACCAGAGAAAGGGGAAAAAAAGGAATTTTCTTAATACAATACAACTCTCGATATTGTAAAATTTTTGGAAATCGAGACAAAAAAAAAGTATAAATAAGACAGAACTAATAAAATAAAAGTTAAGAAACTTTATATAAACGTTTCTTAATACTTTATTCTTTCCCAGACAAAAATATATTTCTTTTAGTCGTATATCGATCTATTTATTCATTTATATCGATGCATTACGATTGGTACTATATTTGTACATTTTATTTTTAGTAAAAATCTATTTTTAATACAATAAAAAGAAAATTCAATTCTGTTTCTTAGAAAATCTTTAGTGTTGAAGTTCTGTTACATTTAGAACCAATATACTACATTAATAAAAATTTTCAATAAAAAGCAACCAAAATTATATATTTGTAAATTTTCTTTTCTTCTTTAATATAAAAACCAAAAAAAAAATAGAAAAACCCGGAAAATGCAATAAAAAATAAAAAAGTGACAACAATTATTCTTAGTTTGATCCATTCAGACAGTTACCATCAGAAATTCAGCTCCTAAATCATCCATATTACAAAATTTTTGTTGAACTCTTTCTTATATATTATGTTCACTTGTCACCCTGTAATACAATATTTTTTTCAAGAATATTTACATAACAAGAGTTGGGTAGAAATTCAAAAAAAAAAAAAAATGGTCAATATCGTTTGAAATTGTACAATTTGTGTCTACTCACATTTATAACTCTTCTTCCATTCTTCCTTTCTTTCTTTTTTCTCTTTTTTAAGAAGAAGAGAAAAAACAAAATGAATTTCCACTTTTTCTTTTTTTATTCTTTTTTTTTTTTTGCAAACAAAAATGACAAAAAAAAAACAAAAACCAAAAAAAAACAACGGAGTGAAAAAAATTATTTTCCCTCTAGACTTTTGAGTGAAAATATATTTTCTGGATACGACTGATTGTGTGTGTCATGTTTTGTTACATATAAACAGAAAATTCTCTCCATATAATAAAATTCTCTATGGAAATTTAGGTTTCCATGGTTTTTCATTAAATAATAAAATTTGAATTGAATTCCAGGGCAATACCAACATGCCGATTTAAATGATTTCACATTAAATTGTTCAATTGTTTTTGTTTTACTCTGTAACGATATCAGGTACTCTGTAGTATAAAGTTAAAGCGATGTTTTTCTTTGTAATAATGTCGGCTTGGGCCCGATGATCTAATTAACAACAAGTAATTCTGGATAAACTAATTAAAATTGGAAAGAATTCTTTTTGCCAATTTAAAGAAAAGAAAATAAATTATGAAATTATGAAAAGTGAGATTTTATTTCAAAGTTTACAATTACCAAATAAATAAAAACTTTAATTATTTTCGTAACATAAATTGCAGTTGATTCATTGGTGAATTCAATACTTAATATAAATATTAAATGTAAAAGCACAATTTATTTGCCTGAAATAAAGTACATTGATATCTCCCCAGTTTCATGTCATAAATAATATGAGGTTTGGTTGTTTTGTGTTTTATTTTTTTTTACACAGTGAATATAAATAATATTAGATTATTCATCTCCAGAGAGACCATTAATATTGATTGATTTATAAGACAAACAAAATAAATGTCAATACATTGACCTAAAAATCTAAATATAAGTTAAAGTATCGCATTGAAAACTCTTTTTATGACCTGATTTTCTTCCCTTTAGAGAAAATTATGACGTAAGTAATTTCTTGGTTGAATTTTCTTCATACATTTTATATGAATGAGATTATCTGATCAATCAATAATGAGCATATAAAGAAAATTAATATCCACTGATTTTTGTGTGAATAAGATAATCATTATTTTGGAATCGAGAAAACTGGATTCCATAGAAAGGTTTCGTTATACAAAATGCGTTATACAAGACACAGCTCACATACAAAAAGTATACGGTAAGGTTCTAAAATCGCGTTGTGTAAAAGCTCACTTCTATAAAAACCATTAAATTGTAACAGATTCAACTGTGAAATATTTTTAAAATAGAAAATAAAGATCATAAATAAAGAAGTAATAAATATTTAAGGGAAACAATAATAATATGCATTGCGTCTTCCTTTAATTTCCAAGCAATAAAAAAATAAAATAGAAAGAAACACAATAAATATTACATAAAATTTAAATCGTTTATTCTTGCCAATTCTTATTGAAATTCCAAAATAGGCATAAAAAAACATTCTAAATTGCTTAAGAAATTAAGCAAAGAAGTGTTAGAGAGAGACAGAGACAAAGATTCGTAGAGGAAGTTTTTTTTATTTATTATCCTGCATCTGATGGCACATTTTATGTCTTAATCAACAAGCGAAGAGGAAGAAGAAAAAAATATAATAATAATAATTTCTAAAGAAAAGAAGAACGAGAAGATGAAGAAAAGCGGGAACAAGCAGTAGACAGGAATGAAAGGGGAAAGAAAAATAAAATAAAATTCAATCCATTATTTTTATGTAGTAAAATAAAGGAAATGGGTTTTCCCATCTATTTTATGCTAATATTTTATGAGTTCCAATACACACCCGGAACCGAAGAAAAAAAAACAAAACAAAACAAAAACAATTCAAACTACCCTTAATTCCTTGTCTATGTTTTAGACAACTTTTTCGCTCTTCTCCTTGTTTTGCCATTCAATTTTTTATTTTTTTTTGTTCCTTTTGTCGTTGTTCTTATTTTTGTTGTTGTTGTTAAATATGAATAAAAATCTTTTATAAATGGTAATGATTAAATTTTAGGTCAAGATATTTTTCTCTATAAGAAAAATGTCCAAACAAAAGAAAATTCCAAAATAAAAAAAAAACGAGAAAAATGTAATAAAAATACATCAATAAAAAATAATGTTATACGATTCATGGAACCAAAAAATAAAAAACTACAAATAAATGTATATTTTGTAGTAATTGAATTATGAAAACTAACTAAGGGAAAAAACATTTTTTTCGTATTCAATGGAAAAGAAAATCAATGAAATATTTCTTCATTAAAGTTAAATTATTAAGAGGGGAGGTTATCATAAACCGACTAGTCAAACCATATTTTAACTCCATAATACTTAATTCCAAACATCTCCGTTTTTCTTTTATTTTTGTAACTGGATTTAAGTTCCCCGTTTTTTTTCTGATAATTTTCTTTTCTAGAAAATATTCGAATACAAATTAGAGAAAGTTTTCGAAACAGTTCAATAATGTATGTGTTTGTATATGTGTGTGTATGTATTGCTGATTAATTTTGGTTTACAATGACAAATGTATATTCTTTTAAGAATATGCGCCTTTTTTCCATAATAAAACAACTATGGAACTTTTTTTTTGTCGAACACAACACGTTAAGGATTAACGAAAGGATCAAGGATAAATAAGGGATTTCAAATTGAGCTTAATAAATTTGTCGTACTTTTTTTCCTTCTTTTCCACTCTTTCTTCACGATCAAAAAACTTTTACTGTACCACCATCTTCTTACACTCCTCTCATTATAATAAACCCAGATGTATAAATTAATTAATAGAGACACGCTAATTTTTCTTCAAAAATTTCTACAACTTATTTCTATTTTTTTTTTTTTTTTTTTGACCCTTTCCCCCTTTGCCAGTAAGTTAAATGTGTGTTCATAAAAATAGAAGAAAATACAGCAAAAGATAAAAATGAAAATGTATTTTATATGCGTAAAGTAAAATAAGAAGACGAAAGACGAAAGACAAAAAAAAAATATAAAAGAAGACATAATGTGTAAGAAGAAGTAACAGTGATCTTTGAAAGTGTTTTATATTATCCTAACTTTTCTTATCTAATATTTATATATTTTATTTTTTTTCTTAGAAAAAAAAATAAAACATACTTTTACAGGAAGAAAATGTCATCTATCAATGCCATTTTTAAGCCTCTTTTCCTAACGTCTCTCTTTTTGAAAAGTTCATGAAGGCCATTCATTCGATAATAAAATGGTAACAAAAAAAAAGACATGAGAAAAATATCTCTCTCAAGTAACACATTTTCACTTTAAATATTTCTTCTTCTTTCAGTTTTGCCTTTTTTCTTTCCCTCTTTTTCCCTTTTTTCTTTTTTATTTTATTTTTTTCTTTTTTTAACTTTTGTTGTATTTGTTGTTGTTATTGTTGTTGCTCTTCTCTCATAAATTTAATTCAATTGTTGTGCCATATGACGTTAATTTTGACTGAATTTTATTTGTATATTTTTTTTCTTCTTATTTTTATACAAAAAAAATTTTATATAAAAGCTTCGGTTAGTCAACTTTATAGAAGCACATACAAAAAAAAATACAATTTTGTATTTGTATATTTGTGTATGAATTTTTTCTTTCTTATCCTTTATTCTCTACCCCATTTTCTTTCATCAGTCTTCTTACTTCACTTCTTACTTCTCTCATCATCTTATGTTTATTTATTTTTGAAATGGGTGTTGTTTAGTTTACAATCTACTCTTTTTACAAAATGATGGAATTTATAAAATTTTATTATATTGAGAGAGAAAAAAAATCCCAATGTTATGAGTATAAAGTACAGTGAAATAGAGACAAAATAGAACGAATATTTACTCGTTATTAGAAAGAAAATTTTATTGGAAGAGAAAAACACAAAAGTAGATGAAAGCAACAATGGTCTTAAGTCAAAAAAAAAACTAAAATAATTGAACATTTTCAATAATCTTAAGAGATTTCTCTTAATAATAATTTTCTTCATTTGAAATGAATTTATTTTACGTTTATAAATTATTTATACGTTCTGATAATGGTCTTATAAATTATATTCCTTGATTAAAGATGAATGATTCTTTTCCAGGTTCTGTAATTATATTTTTTGTCAATGAACAGAAATAACACACACAAACACTCACACACACACACATTCACACACACACACAACACAGAGATAAAAATAAAAATTGAAATGAAAATAAAATTTTATTTTTGGATAAAACAAAAATAAATTATTTTTATGACCTGACATTCATAATTATTTGATGAATATGATGGATGGTTCACTCAAATTCCATATAAATAAATAAAAGAAAAGTAAAGAAAAGAAATAAAAAAATGGTAAGGTGTTAAGGGCACAGGACGAAGTAAAAAATTGTATTTTTTCAATGAAAGTTAAATTTACTTTGCTATTAAATTTATTTTTATTTATTTTTTTAAGTGAATGAAAATTTAATAATAAAAAGGTAAATATAAACATTTGGCTTTATATCAATGTGTTTAGTCTGTTGATTTTTTTTTTTTTGTATTTTTGTATTTGTATATTTTGTGGTTGTTGTTGTTTTGTGTATTTTTGTATTTCTGTAATTTTGTGTAAATTTTCATATTTAAAACCTCCTGAGGATTACAGAGGAATATCGACCAATACGACTTCTTTTCTTTTGTGGTGTTAGATGTTTTTTTGTTTGTTGTTGTACTTTATGGTGTCGACGGGAGAGTAAGGTGTTTATGGTTAGGCTTACCTTAATAATCCCAAGTCGATTAATTTTACTAAAAATGAACAAAAAGTTTAAGAATTTTTGTTGAAATATGAAAACAGTCAAAAACAACAATGGATAAATCTGTTTTTTCCAGTCTCAACCGACACCCACACCCACCCTACTTCTATTCACAAAGTTAAATAAGAAAATACCCAATCTCGTTTGTTTTCTCAGTTAACAAGTAATATTCACTGAATGACAATGCATTTTAAAATCCAAACTGCTTTTTCTTTTCTTTCATCTCTGTCCAAGTCTTTTAGAAATATAAAAGAAAAAAAGTTTCTATTCAGCAAAAAAGAAGAAAAATCGAACAAAAAAAAATTTTCCTTAAAGCTTCACATTTTCCGTTCTTTCTTTACAGGGATAAATATCTTAATTTTTATAAATTAACTATATTTATAGGATCCTTCACTTACTATAAACACGTTTACCATTTTTCCCATCTTATTTTCTTGCTGGAAGCAGATGATGGAGCTACTCTCCCCCTCTTGAAGCTTTTCTTCGTTGATTATATTTTTACTTCTTCTTCTTATTTTTTTTTCTTTTTATTTTTTCCGCGAAATTTATACGAATTTGCTTCTTTCTTCTATTTTATTTTATTGTATTTTCTTTTTCCTTTAGAAAGAAAAAAAATAATAATAAATTTTGAGCTTTTTCAGTTTTTCCATTTTTATTTTTATTTTCATTTTTATTTTTTTGACAAACAAAACAAAACAAAACTTTTTTAATCGATTTTTAACGATCAAATATAATTCTATATGAAGATGGAGTATAGAACTTATTCTTTTCCTTTTTTAAGTAAAAATATTCTTATTTGTCTTGTGTTTGGTTTTTTTTTGTATTTTTATATTTGCCCGAGTTTTCTTCTTTTTTCTCTTTTTTCTTTTATTTTCTGTTTTTTCCCCATCTATTTTTGTTGTTGTCCTTTTTATTCCTTCTATTTTTGTTTTCGTTTTTATTTTCTTTTTCTTTTTTTATTTCTTTTTTTTTTTTTGGGTAGGCGGAAACTTGCTAAAAATCAAATAGAGCGCAAGTTGAAATTTGGGTTATTTACGGGTTTGACATAACAAACAAGTAATAAACAACAACAACAACAACAACAAAAACAACAACAACAAAGGGGAGAGAAAAAAAAGAAGAAGAAAAAAATCATGACTTTATATTGTTGAAACCACAACAAAATTTTCTGATTATTTTCCGATTTGATTATATTTATTTACGCTAAACTTAGTTTTTTATTTTTTATTTTCTAAGCTAACGAGAGACGGAAAGAAAGAAGTGGAGAGAGAGACAGAGAGATATTTAAGATTATAGGATCAACTCTTTTCATGATCAAATTTAGAAACGTGCATTAATATTTTCCATACTAGAAGAAAGATAAGAAACTTGTATTGATTGAGAGTCTATAACGTGTGTCATTCATTATGTTACCAAATGTCTTCACGTATATGTTTGAACGTAGAAATTTTCTGTTTTTAAACTTTGATTAATTCCTTTTGATGAATTATAATTAAGGCATAATGTTCGTTTAGACTTTAATGACATTTTATTTAGAGACAACAAAAAATAAAATCAAACCAAAAAAAATTATGTGGGAAATTATAAATTCCAGACTAATTCAATAAAAATTGCTAATTAGAAATTGATGTGTATATGTTACTTTATACACACACACAAATATTTTTCTAACATGGCATGGAATTGGTTGATGAAAGAAGTAAAATAACACTAGACAGAAATTTCATTGTTTAAGTCATTTACATTTTCTTTTAAATTTAATTAAAATTGTTGTCATAACGTAATTAGTTTGCCATAAGAAATATTTTTGTATTGTGACTGATGAAAAATTTTCACTTATAAATTCAATTTAAATTCCATTCCAATAATTATTTTGTATAGAATTTCGTTTTACAATAATTTTGATTTAACTTTTAAATTACTTTTAGACGACCAATACTTTTCTAATTTCTCTGAATTATACGATAATAGTTTTGAACATAAAGAAGAAATCTTGACCTATGATCACAATGACAATACCAAACTGGACTTCAAATCGATATTGATTAAAAGAAAAAAGAAAAACGGGCATTTTGCTAGAACTACTTTTTTTCTTCAAATTGGATAAAAATCTATGAACATTTCATTTGATTCTTCGTCTTTTTTTCATTTCTTTTCTTTTCCCTTTTTTTTTTGAAAAATAAACAATAGACTTTATTCAGATAATCAATAAACCGTAACCAGACTTTATATTTCTACATAATATTGTAGACTTTATCGATTCGTCTATACATTCCTATTTTTATCTAATTTCATTTCTGTTAAATGGAAAATTATAAAAGCCAACAAACAAAAAATTCAGGAAAACTTCTATGGAATGTAAAGTTTTTCATTCAGAAAATATTTTATTCCTTTCAATATGAATATTCGTCCATTACACTAATAGAGTTGATAACTCTTTAAATGTGACCACATAACCTCTATTACTGACCATATGTAGGAAATAAGTGTCAAATTTCCTATTGGAGGAAATGTTATGAAATCTTTTATGAATTGACCAAAAAATACTCCTCTCATATTAAGTGGTCAATTTATAAAGGTATCTGACTGTATATATATTATGTTTTTCCCACACATCTGAAAATGTTTTCTCAATAAACCCGAAAAGGAAAAGATAAAAACACGCGTGTATTCAACATCAAACCTTCATCATTTTGAAAAAGAAATAAAAGGACAAAAAGTAAATATAAATCAGAGGACGAATACTTTTTTGTTTTTTTATATAAATTGGGTCTTAGAATGAAATAAGAATACATTAGAACTAACCAATTTGACCTACAAATAAATCACTCCAACCAAAACCAAAAAAAAAAAATAACAGGAAAAACTAGAAAAGGAAAATAATTTTTTTTTCTTGTAAAATCGATTGAAAATGAAAAGTTTTTTCATTTTGTTCTTCAGTATGAAAATATTATTCGATGATTATGAACAAAAATATAACGGTATAGTTAGCAGATAATGTGTCGTTAAGGAAATTAACATTAGGATTGTGGAATAAGGATGTTAATTACGCAGGACAACAAAACAAAACCATGAATTTATGTACAAATATTTTCAATGTACGTCAGAGTTTCCTTTTTCTTTATATTTAGATAACCCACGTATGATATAAAATAAAAGATTTTAGCAAATTCAACAGAAATCTAAAAAGGGAACCAAAAAAATATTTGCGTTTGACTGACCACCAGATTAAAATTAGATGGCCAAATATGATATGAATACAAAAAAATCGTTGTCTGTATGTTGCGTGGGAAATTCTTAATCCAAAAACAAAGAAAGAATATTCCAAAAATATCTGATTTTTCACAAATTATTTAAATAAATAAGATTTAGATTTTTTTTCTTGATCCAAATAAAAAAACCAAAAAAAGCTAATTCTGAGTCTGACACAATGAATACAAAAGGGTTGTGAATAACAGTTTCATTTTGTTTTATGATTTTGTGAATTCTTTTTTATGTTTATATAAGAAATGCTTTTATTGCGTTATTGATGGTTTGTTAAGGATAGAAAAAGAAAAGGAGTGAATGAAATCTTAAATTAATCTTGAAACATATTTTCTTCCCAATAAACATATTTTTTTCTTCAAAAATTTTCTCAGACATACAAATTTTTATAATATTCAGAATAACAACTAATTCACAATGTTCACCCCGTTGTCCCACCTATAGACTCGAATTTTAGTTTCCAATTTGAGTCTCCCATTTAGGTATCTGCGAATTTCCTGAAAATCTTCACATAAAATAGTTTAGTAATTGTGAATGGATTATTATATTTATGAGATTAATGAAAGATTGAATCATAAATGATTTTGCAAAATTTAAACAACTGATTTATTATTATCGATAAAAAGAAAAACGAAACGAAAAGAAAGTATAACCTGTCAAAGTTTCAATGGATAAACTAAATATAATTTGTGGGTTATTAAATCTAATCTTTTGGTATTATTGTAATCGTATTATTAAAGTATATACCACAAGAAGCAAAAAAAAAAACACAAACAGAAAATTTAAACAATTTTATTCAAATAATAAATTCAAGAATAAGCAAAATTCGATTTATGTAAATTTATCGTTTATAGAATATTTTGACATTAAATGATGAAATTATATTAACCAATTTTATAATACGATACAATAGACACAGACGCTATTTATTTCACAGACAAATTTTAGTTAATATAAAAAACGCGAACATAAAAAATAAAACACATCGTCCTTTGTCCTTGTTGTAAATGTGTTTAAAATATTTTCTATTTGTATCGGATGACATTATATTTATATAAAACATTGATGTTGACATATCTCACATATGTGTTTTGATCAGAATATTTAGAATTTAATTTATTACAATATAAACGTGTGACAAATTTATTATTTTCTATATGTTGTAAATGAAAAATATTCTACATTTTGTTGTTTATTGATGTTTCTCAATTAAATATACATTTATTTATAAGTTTCTTTTTTTTTCTTTATTAATGGAACTTACATTGGTTTATTGCACGCAACGTGATCGATCTGTCTATACATATAATAATTTTCCTTTATAATATTTCACATTCAAATTATAATGATTAGAGTGGGGGTGATGAATGATTAATTGTATGTATGTTCAAAATAGAATTACTGTTTTAATTTTATAATCGTTACAAATAACATATCAATAAATTTTCAGTAAAATTTTCCCCGAAGGAGACATTCGTAATCAGAAGACTTAATTCACATTTAATTACTTTATTTTATTTTTTAAGTTCATCAAATATTATTTCATTCATTAAATTGAACTTCTTTGTTTTTTGGATGTTTGTGTGTGTGTTCATAATATGCACCAACATCTTATTTTGATTTAATTCTATTTTATAAAGCATTAAAATGAAAATGTACTTTTCAATTCCCAATGCAGAGAGAACATCTAGAAACAGTTGATTTTACTGCATTAAACTAGATAATAAAACAATTTCGAACGTTCAACTAAACTTTTTTTTTAATTGTTCAATTGTACCTACTAGACAGTAAACTTTCTGAAATAAATAATACATAATACAAACGATATAATGTGTTAGGTTATATACCTACCTACAAGAACTTAAAAAAAAATATATTCACAATATAGAATGAGGAATGGTGTCATACCAACCTCACCTTATAGAATTTATATGAAATACAATTTATTGTTATCGCTCTGCAGTTTGTATATTTTACATTTTCTTCCTTTTTTTTTTTCTTTTTTTATGTTTGCATATTTGAGTTCTTTGTTGATTTTAGTCCATATTTGTAAACAGCATATGTTTATATAAAATTTTTTTGTTGTATTTTATGTACATCAGAATATTGGATCGTACATAAAAAATGTCTTTAGTCTACAACAGGCTAGAATGTATGTTATTAAATATTGATTAGAAAACGTTTTATTCTCATCCCCTATCGCATTACTGTAATAATTTTTTGTATTTCTTTCATTCTCTTTCGTTAATTTAGAAAAATGTGAAAAAAAATTTATTTTCCATTGAAATCAGCCAGAATTTGTTTGAAGTTCACGAATCGAAAATTATTTTCTAACATTTTTCACATTTGCAAAAAATGTATTCTTAATTAATTGAGTCTGCAACTTTTTCTTGTTCTTCTATTCACATATGAGGAATGTATTGTTGAACAAAAATTTATTTTTATTTGAAGTCATAAATTATACAACAACAATAAAATCCATTAAATTTGGCCTGAAATTTGGACTAATTATTGTCTGTTTGTGGATGAAATGTCGATTTGTTGAATTGGAATTTTTGTATAAAAATAAAAAAAATATGTACGCTAAATTAAATTGTTTGAAAATCTTTTAATTCTTCAGTGTAAATATAATAAGACTGGAAAAAATCAGTGATGAAGTCTGGAACTATTAACAAATCAATTCAGGTTTTATACATATATATATTAAATTTCAGAATATTCTAGACGTTGTTCCTTCCTCCTCTGTTTTTTTTTTTGTCTATATTATTTTAATAAAGTCATTTGGTTTATAGACACAAAATGAGACGATCTTTTTTTTTTATTGACAAAAAAAATTTATTATCAGATCGAATGAACAACGTTCATTTAATATTTCCTTATTCTTCTACATTTGTGTCGCCAACATTTTTATTTATATTTTCCAAATTTTCCTTTTTTTTTTTTGTAAATGCGTTTTGGTTGAATAACGTCACAAATGAATTTATATTCTTTTTAGTTTCATCTTTCTTACTTTTTCTCCATTTTCTTTTTCTTAAATTTTATTTAATATTTCATAAACAATAAAAATATTAAAGCTTTTAACTTCCAAGCGCTGGGTCTGAGTGTAAAATATATTCTGACACAAATAAAAAATTATTTCTTATTAGTTGACTGACGTTGCAAAAAAAGAAAAAATAAATAAAAGAAAATCTTCCACTGTTAAAAGTCTTCATTCAGACGACAATAATAAAATAAAAATAGCAGTTCTGGGGGTTAAAAAAAAAGTGGAGGACAATAAACAGAGTTAATTAAATTTCTAAATTCGTTTTTTATTTTGCGTTTATTTTTTTCTTATTAAAAAAAAAATTCCACCGTCAAATAATTGAACGATAAACTTTATAATCTTTAAATCTTTGATGTCCAGAAGGGTTCCATATAGTAAAAGTGTATTTTTTTATAGATTATTTATTCAATTCCCATAATTTCCTGTTTTATCCCCAAATTAAATTCCCTTGTGTAAAAGCGCGATGTATTACTAAAACCCCAACCCTCTGGGCAATTTTTTTTTCTCGAAAGTGTGAACATTTTTAATGTTTATACGATGGGTGACGGTGAAGGGTCGGAATGGTACACAATTTAGTGATGTTATTATATTTTTTGATGTGGTTTGCAAGAAATTTTTTTATTTTATAAAAAAAAAATTGGATTTTTAGAGAGGAGGTCATAAAATAATCAATAATAGGGGAAAATAGATGAAGAAAATATAGGAAATTTATTAGAGAAAAACCTTAAGGCTATTCCAATGGTTTCGTTCGGATTAAAGTGATAAACTTTTCTTTTTTGCTGTCGGATTATATTTTTTTTTGCCTTCTGTACATTTGTTGTTGTTTTTTCTCTGTTTATTTAGCGGCACATTAGAATTCATAAATAGACTCAGACATCATTAAAGAAACAAAACACAAAATTCTTTTTTGCCTTTTTTTTTGGTTTTCCTTCTCGTTTTTTTTTCCTTTTTTTGTCTTTTGATATTTTATCTGCATAAGTTTTTAAAGAATTTTTTTAAAGGTGTATTAATAAAATGAATAAAAGATTTTATAACAAAAGTTAGAATAATGAGGAAAAAAAGACATTTAAACTGATGTAAAACTTCAAACAAAAGAAAAAAAAATAGAAAATAGGAAAAAAGACGAAATTCTCAGAAGGTCGATAAACCAGTCTGGACTCTTATTCTTCTTCTTCCTAATTACATTTATAGAAAATGATTTCGTAAATATTTATATTTAATTTATTAATGTTCCTCGTGTCCTTATCAATCAATAACAGAAGAATTGCCAGTTATTGACTTTCCAAGAAAGGAGAAAAATTTTTTTTTTGCCGATATGAACGAATTTTTTTTTTTGACGTTTTCTTGTTTTTTTTTTAGGTTATTGAACCAAACCCTGAATTGTGATTGATTGTCATCGATAGGTTGAGATATAAAGATATTCCCAACTGAATTTCAGTTAACCTTTTTTTCTTTGTCAGTGAAATTCAAATTTACTACACTGAAAATGGGGCTGTTAATACATTTTTGTTCAATTTTATAGAAACACTTTCAAATATTGAACAGAATCGTCTAAAAAAATTCCAATCCAGCCAATCACATAGGTTATTTTTATTTGAATAGCGACAGGAAATCCAATTTAGAATTCCGATAATTTAACAATAATTAGAAAGAATTAAATTTATCTTACAGGTTTTAACCTACATTTTTTGTTTCTCATTCTTTACCCCACCCATCACCAGCTCACCAACATTTAAATCCATTCACATTTCTATAATAAATATGGAAGTTAAGCTTGTTATAAAGCTTTTAAATAAATTTAATTAGTTAGTAATGCAGTATGTATGCACCAATCTTTAACATTTTCTGTTTTTTTTTTTACTGTGCAAACCAAATGAAAATATTTTTTGTTCGGTGAGTAAAAATGTTTCTTAGTTTTCTTTTATCTTTTTTTTTATATATATATTTTGTATCTTTTATAATCTGATTAAATTCGATAAAACGTAACGAGATTAACGAGAGTAAACGAGAAAAATTGGAAATACTTCCGTTTTCTATAAAAATAAATTCTTTTTAGTCTTCCCGGTTCTTTTTTTTGATTATTTAAAATTGTCACACGTTTATAAGAAAATCAAAATAAAATTTATTAAATAGAACTCTGTGAGAGAAAAGTATGTAAGACCCGACACCCAACACCCAATAGGATAATTTTACTATTGATGAATACAAATTCAAGTAAATATAAATTTAATAACAAAATACAAATAGTTATTAACTTAAGTAACTACTGAAAAGTTTAAAGTTCGCAACGTATACAAAATCTCAATCTCGATTTCGATTGTAAATTTTAAATAATATTTTTTAACAGAAAAAATTTAAATCAAAATAAAAAAAAATATTTTCCAGTTTCAATGAATCTTTTGTTGTTCGCTTAATTTTTTTTTCCAAGTAATACCTTCATAAAATTTATTTATTAAATTCAAATACAAATTATCTAACCACACACTGCACAATTATTAAACACAAATTAAATTGTGCTAATTAAAAACAAAAACCGAAGAAAAAAAAACTTTTCCATTGAAATTTATCCGAATTTATTTATTTGCTTTTCTTTTTTTCCGATTTTCTTGCGTTTTCTATTTTGTTGTTGTTGTTGTTTTTGCTTGAATTTCTATTTACATATTTGTGTGTGAATTTTTTTTTGTCCACTGAACGTAAAAAGTAAATTATTACATTTAATTTTTATTTCAATTTTGTAAATACAAAAAAAAATTACAATAAATTATATTTTTTTGTGGTTAATGAATAATAATTAAATTTACAATTTCAAGTGAAATAACTAAGAAAATATTAAGAAACACTAAATTAGAAAAATCAAAATAAAAAAAATCAAAACACGAATGTAAAAGTTCAAAGCCGAATAAAGTTAAGTAAAGTAAAAAAAATTATATACATTTTATTGTGGAATATTTATAATGTGGTTGACCTATTTGTGTGTCATTATTTTCTGTTAATAATTATAATTGTTAATTACTGTTTTCTATTATTTCTTATCGGATAAGAAAAAAAATAAAGAACTTTCTTCATTCTGAAATCTACAGTCAATTGAATGAATTTCCCAAAAAATATATTCGAATGAAGAAAACTAACTAATCTTTCTGCGTTTAATTAAAAATACAAAACATTAGAAATATTCTGGATTAAATTTTATTGTATGAATTTCTAATGACTAAAAGTTTCTGAGTTTTTAGCAATTTCTTTTAATTTTTCGTTTTGTACTTTACGTAAATTCAATTTTTTCTATTCAAATAATATAAATTATAATTCATAATTCAAAAGTTGTACTTTGATAGATAATTTCGGATTATTAATTGCCATCATCACATCATTATTTTTACCATGCGAAATTTGAGCCCGGGAACTTATTGTTGCCATTCTACCACTCTATCGTGGCATCCATCTCTGGATTATTATTTTGTAAGCAATTTTATTTATTTACTTTGAATAATGTATTTTTTATTTCTACTTTTATAAGCAACATAAAAAATGCGAACGTAATGTGAACGTAAATATTTTGCGCAAACAATGCAAAAAAAAATGTGCATACTTCGAGTTGACATTTAAAAATCAACTTCTTTTATTTCTCTTCTTGTTATTGCTGTTGTTGTTGTTGTAGTTCTATAGTTACTTTAAAACAAAAATAGAATAATAAATATTTATTAGGCTGTAATGAATGCCTTTTCTTTTTCTTTTTCCTTTTTTTTTTGTTGACTTTCTTTCTATGCCGATATTATATGTGAAAAGCTTTCTAAAATTTTCTTCTTAAAAATGTAAATCTAGTAAATTTATTTAAATTCTTTAAAATGACAGTCATTTAAATTCTCATCTTATTTTGTCAATTTAAATTGTATTTGAACCTTTTATTATATTACAGAATGAAAGTCTGGAAATTTAATTTTGTTAACATTTTTGTTGATGGAAATAAATACAGAGGAGGAAATTCATAAAAGAAAAAATAAAAAATGAAGAAGAAAGAAAAAAGAAAAAAGAAAAAAGAAAAAAGAAAAATGAAGAAAGAAGAAAGAAATAAAAAGACGAACTGTTAAGTAGCGATAAGTAGGTACTAAGAACGCACATCAAATAAGAATTTCTATAAGAAATAAAAAATTAAAATAAAATAAAATAACATTTTTTCTTTTTGGAAAATAATCGATAAAGTGAATTTCCAATAATATTTTACCAGACGCTGTTGGTGGTATTGTTTATTTTTGTTGTTATTGTTGATGATTTTTTATTAATGATACCCTAATTGTCCTAATGTGAATGAACTACTTAAATTCTTTTTATTAGAATTAGATAAGTGTGACCTCAAATCATATGTCTGATAAATAAAAATGATGCTTTGTGTTAGAAAAGTCCTAAAATTGTTGTTGTTATTTTTCTTCTATTCCAAACATTAAATATTCTTTCATTTTGATTTATTAATTTTTTTTTTTATAAATGATTTTTTTTTTCTTTCAGTTCACATAACAGAGAGAGATAGAGGGAGAGAGAGATAGAGAGAGGAATAATTAACATAAAATATAAATAAAAATATTCGCAGTTTCATTTGTTTTATTTTAATTTATTTTTATATAAATTTTTGTTGATAAAATAAAAATTTGGAACAAATTTTGCATTAGGATAAATAAGGAATGAATTAATTAAGACGGGTAATTATGCAGCCTTGTAAAATCTACAAAACTAAAATGAAACGATTGTCTAATTTAATTCATCAAATTAGTGGAGTGGGTCTAGTAATTAAACAATAATAATGTGTGTGTGTGTGTTTAACCTCATTTTATACTGGATTAATTTTGTAGTGAAATATTTGCATTATTTTTGCTTTGAATTTAAACAAAAATTCTATTTATTTGTTATTACAATAATTTTCCAATTAATTCATTTTAATAAAACGCATTATTGAATTTTCATTATTTAACGAAGAACACAATAAATTTTATATACGAATAAAATAAACATAATAATAAAACAAAAATTAAATGAAAATCAAATAAAGTGAGGTAATTTTATTTTAATTAATTAGGATGATTAGTGGAAGTCGTATTTCTGTCATTTCTTGTTAATTAAAATTGTGACTTCAACGAACTTTTTTTTGTTGCTGATTATTCTACTGGGACTTGAACGATTTATTTATTGCGGATTCAAGTCACTGACTTGAACGATTTTTTTTTCTTCTTCTTCCCTATTCACTAAGAAAATGATTTATATTATTTCCATAATAAAGAAATAGATTAATTTATGAATGAAATCCGATCAACAAGCCGATGAAATTCTCATCTAAATTGTACAAAAAGAAGGAAAAACAAAACTGCTTGTAACTAATTAAACCTAAAAGTAAAAATAGTTTTAACGAAAATATTGTTGAAAAAACAAAATTTAAATTAAATTGTAAGAAATAATTAATCTGTAAACAAACCACCCCAACCCCCTCCTACCTTTCAAAATTGTTGTTTTATTTTATTTTAACAAAATCTCTGTTTTCGTAGACAAAACCACAGAATAATAAAATAATAATAATTACGTGAATAATAGAAAGCCAACACAATTTTTAAAGTGATGGTTTTGAAAATATATTATTTGCTTATAATTAAAACGAATAATATACGCTTATTTATGTTTATGAAGGAATATTCAACTTCGTCTTCTTCTTACAAGATTTTCTTCTTCGTCTTCAGCTTCTTCATCTTGTTGTACTTTGTTGTTGTTGTTCTTTTTTTTATTAAGATTTATAAAATATGTGAAACACGAATATAATTTATCTTGAAATGTTTGGTTATCGCGTAGTATTTTTTTTCCTTACGTTATTTCTCGTTATGTTCCTAAAAATTAAAATTAAATTAAATTAAATTATTGTCTAGTACGTAATTAGAGAAAATATTCCACACATATGATAAAACATAAATTAAAAGATCGTTAAATAATGATAGAAACATGAAAAAAATGAATTAACATAAAAGTTGAATATTATTTTCTTGCTAAATGTTCTTGATGAATAAATTGAATCAAAAAAAAAAAATTTAATAAAGTGAAAAGAAATTCAAACAAACAAAATAATTATATTTTTTTGTATATTTTTCATTTAATTTAGGAAATTTATATTTCCTTTTTTTTATTCAATTGATTTACAATTAAAACACCATTATTTATTTAATAATTATTAACTAATTAAATCATTTAATTTGTCTCATTAAATTATTCACAAAATTTGTTCAGTGAAATAAAATCACTGTACGTACGTATGTTTGTTTAAAGCGAGAGACATAGAGAGAGAGAGAGAGAGAGAGAGACAAAGAAAGAGAGAAATAAAATGTATAAAATCAGCTTTTAACTTTTTCATTTTATTTGTTTGTTTTTTTGTTCGTTTCTTGGAACATTTCACTTTTTAACTCATCATTTTCGAAGATCAATTTAAAAGTGTGAGAAACTCAACAAATGGAATGAAACCGACGCATAACCCAGGCGCATAACAATGCGTTTATCTTCACCTTTTCTTGTGTAATAATTTCATACTTGAATTGTTTCTTTAATTTGATTTGTGAATGTTTATCGTATCTTGCACCTGTAACTCAACACTCCTATATATTCATCAGAGTATGTTTTCTTTTCCCCCTTTCACCCACGGTGTGGTTACATATTATTACATGAAATACAACAAACAATAGAAAGAAACAAGAAAATGTTAATTTTCATTTAATAAAATGAAAGTAATAAATTTGAATTAATTTCATAATCAAAATTTACAAATAAAAATATGCAACAAAATTTACATAAACAGAAACAGTGTCGTGAAATTAAATAATATTGTGTGTGGAAAAATGTAACATCAAGACAAAATATTATTTAATTGTTTAACGGAAACATAGAAATTATTTGTATGCGCTAAAGGTGATAAGTAAGAATTATGATTTACATTTTTTTATGTTCTGAGAAGGAATAGAAAAGAAAAAATCATAACAACTACAAATAATTAAATATTGAAAATTAATGTGGCACACACACATACCAGTCCTTATAATTTCTTGTGTTTAATTTTAAATGGAAAGTTTTACTCTGATTTTATTTTATATATGAATAGTTTTTCTTCTATTCGTACAAATATACAAATTTAATTTATTTTATTTATTCTATGTAATGAAGAAAACTAACCATTGGAGAAAAACAAAAATGGAAAAACTTAATGTGAAAATGTTAAAATTAAAATAAATTTATTTTTCGTAATTAAAATGATTTTCCATGAAATGAATTTTTTAATGGATAGAAATCAATTTGATACTAGTCTGTTGTTTTCCATTTGATTTTCATAAAGTTTTCCTTAACGAAAATTCATTTAAACCACTTTACTTGGTATCTATAAAATGTTTGAATTGGAATAAATTCATTTGTTTAGAAAGAATTTTCAAAATTATAAATGAAAAATTGCAATAATTCAGAAAGTAGGAACAGAATGCAAATAAACTTATTAATTTCTGTTAAATGATTTTTTTTAAAGTTTTTATAGAAAATAAAATGATTTAAAAGATTTAAAAGATTGAAAGAATTGAAGTGAAACTTTGCTTAAAATAAATAAAAAAAATTTAACAGAATCTATAAAGACAAACATTTATTTTTCTCCTTTTTCTCTCTATAAGTTTACTTTCTTTCCATTATTTCCTTTATTTCTATTTTTCTCTAAATTTTCATTTTTCTTTTCTTTATTAAAGTTTTTTTAAGGAGACAATTTAATTCGTTTCTTTTTCGTTCCTTTTTACCATAATTTTAACAGTTGATTGGCCAATAACAGATGAATATTTTTTTTTCTATATCCTGACATTATTTCGTGTTGTTGTTTTTTTTCAAAGTCAATGTAGAATACAAAAGAAAAATCAAAAAAATTGAGAACAAAGTTTGCATGCCAGATGTTGAAAGAAAATACACTTAAACAATAATAAAGTAAAAAGAAAAAAATATAAAAAAGAATAAGAAGAAGAAGAAAGAGAAAAAAAACTTCAAACAAAAAAAAAAGCTTCAGTCTTTTTTCTGTTCATTTTCTTTCAGTTTGATTTTTTTTTTTTTTGAGAAAGACGAAATGAGAGAAAATTTCATTTCAATATTTTTTCTTTTATTTTAACACAAATATTATTTTTTTCCATACGCAACAGAACCTTTTTTTTCTTTTCTTATCTTTTTAATTTTTACTTCTTTTAAGTAAAGCTGTTTCGACATTTTTTCTTTCTTTCTCATGTTTATGTTTTTTATACGAAATGAATTAAACTTCTTAATTTTTTTTATAAAGTTTTAAGTAAAATAAAAAATGAGATTTCTCTTTTAGACAAAATTAAAATGTAAATTTGGAAAAGAGAAAAATTAGTTAAAACTACTCCAGTTAGATCTCCTACTGGTAATAATAAATACAAATCCCATAGTTCAAGTTCAAGTTTTCCAAGTATTTTAATTAAAGTTTGATTGAATCTAAATAAAGTTCATGAACCAATTTAAAATTCACTTGGCATTAGATTTTATTTATAAAATTTCATCAGAATTGTGTCTGTTTTCTTTGGTGAACGCTGGTAATAATTGATTTTGAATTTACTTTACGTTGATAATTATACTAAACTAAGTAAAACTTGGTTAATTGCCAATTTTAAGAGAAAAATAAAATATTCTTTGTTGATTGTGGAACCAATTAAAGAATATAATAATAACGAGTAAAATTTTGTATGTTGAAAACTATACCAGATGATCCGATTAGTTAAGATTTATATTTGTTTCTGTATGTTGTTTCTGTTGTTTAACTGGCTATCTTACAATTTTGTCTATCCAGAATATAATAAAAAAAAAAGAATAGAAAAAAATTACAATCTTAAATAGTTGTAACTGCAACAATAAAGATTAAAGAATGTAATAACAATTTTTTAAAAACATCAACAGAAATTCCTCTTGCATTTTATATTTCTGGAATCACAACTAACATTTTTTTTTCCAAAATATCAACCACAACGTTGGACGTTATTCTTCCAACTAGAAATGGAATTTTTGCTTGTTTGTTACATTTTTTTTTCTTATAAATTAATTTCTTATTTTTTAATGTATACATTTTTTTTGTGTTTTTATTGCAAAGTGAAATCATAATTTTTGCAAGCAAAAAAAAATATACGAAAAATGTTTTATGACGAAATAATTGAAAGAAGGAAAAAGAAAAAAATTCAAGGCTTAAAGAAAAATAAAGAAATTATGAAACTTCAACCATTGTTGAGTTTTTATGTTTTGGTTTTTCCATCAAAAATATTGTTTTCACTTTAAATGTGGGTTGGTTTTTTTTTTTGTTCTTCATATACGAATTCATATATTCTGTCTTGTATTTTAAATTAATTTCTTGTTTAAATAAAAATAATTTAAATGTTAAAATGTTAATCCGTTTGAAGAACAGACGAATACGAACCAAACAAAAAAATGTTTATTTATTTATTTTATTTTAATTCTGGTGGAAATTGAATTGAAATTAAAAGTGAAAATGTTAAAGGATTTTACATAAAACCACAGTAAAATAATTCATATTATTTAGATTTGAGGTTGTGTGAATGAGATTTGTCGTTGTGTGTGGATATGAATAAAATCCTTGAGACATTTTATTACTTCTGTTTAATACTTTTTATAAAAAATCAACTTAAAAAAATAAATATTAAAGAAGGAAAAAAATAGAAAGAAAGAAAAAAAACAAGAGACACCTAAAATATTATTACACTTGGGATGATCAATTCTAAAAAGTATAAAATCCAATATGTCACATGTCATAAGTGAAAATAGATTAACATTACACGATTTTTCTTATAAATAGAATATTTTCAAATATTAAACGTCTTGAAAGTACTTTTTTTTTGCGTAGTTCACAACAAGAAAAAATCTAAACACAAGAAAATTAACTCTAGACGACGACATTCCAGGAGAGAGCACACAACAACAACAACAACAACAACAGCAACACAACAAAAAAATGTTATGTTCAACAAACAAATTTTTTGTGGTTGTGTGTGTGTCGAAGAAAAATGAAAAAAAGACGTAGGGAAGACAAAAATGAAAAGTAAAAGCCAAAAGAAAAAAAAAAGTAAAGCATTTTATAGATCATTTTTCTATTAAAAAACGGAAACTGTCAACAAACGTGAATAGGCATTTATAGGTTAAGGGCGTCTACTTTTTTTCATCAATATTTCACCATCCCTACTGTAATTCAAAGGAACAAAAAAAAAAACAAAAAAAAAATAAATTGATTGTCATCCATAACAAAAAAAAAAGAAGAAAAGTTTTTCATTTTTTTGTGACAAATTCGAATACATTTTATAGGATTTTTCATTTTTTTCAACCCTTCACACGAGAAAAAAGTTGAAAAACAAAAGAACAAGAGAAATAAGATGAAATAGAAAAAAAAGTATACTATAAGATGTGACAGTTGTAAGTATTTATATAAATTTATGTTTGATTTGTTTCTTATTCTTCTTCTTCCTTTACTTCTTCTTCCTTTTTTGTTTTTTGTTTTTTTGTTTTTATTTCTGAATAAGAAAATTTATAAATAATTATTTATCATTTAATTATGTTTAATTTTATGAGAACGAATTGTCATTTCAATCGAGTGTCATATTTTTTTTTCCTCTCAAAATTTCAAAATTCTAAGGATTTGTAGGCAAAGAACCAGAAAAAAAGTTATGAATTTTTAGCTTGAAATAAGATTGTCATGAACATATTTGTGTTCAACCATTTTAAACGTTGTTCAAATATTGCTACATTTTATAATTTTCTATTAAAGTGAAATTTTCTTATTTTAATAAAATAATGAACACAATCTTTAAATTTATTCGTCTAAATCAAAATTCTAAAACTGATGACAAAATTTTGATTGGGCCAAAATACACCCAAAAAGGTGGGTGGGTGTCTCTCTGTGTGCCCGTGTGTTTGTGCAGCATTATGATAAATATTTAAAATAAGGAAATATAAAAAAAAATACACACACACACACACACACACACACACATCATCATCAATAATGAAGAAATTTAATACACGCTAATTACATAATTAAAAATGTTGTTTTGATATATTTTTTTTTCACTCCACATGAGTAACACGATTTATGATTGATTTGAAATTTTAGAAGTTTTGATGTTTTCAGATGTTTTTGTTGTTGTTATTGTTGTTATTATTATTACCGTATCAATTTATCAGTTATCTGATTAATCCAAAATAAATTATAAGTAAAATGAAAATGAAAATTACAAAATAATAAAATTATAAAATAATTTTCTTAATTTATTTATATTTGTACTTCAATTATTTTAATTAAATTTAATTAAAAATTTAGTTCAACCAAAAATTCATACAAAAACCTATTTTATTTTCCTTGTTTTCCTTGTTTTAGATTTTGTTTTTTGTTTTTTGATTTTCGTTTGTTTGATTAAAACATCAAAAATTGTTGATAGAATTTTCACTAAATTTAAATTCTAAAAATTATAATATTAGTTCGAATATTTATTATGAGAAAATATTTTAAAACGATTAATCATAAATTTGGTAACTTTTTATAAAATTCCAATGCCAATAATAATAATAATAATCAACTGTGGAATAGAGTAGACTTGAGTAGAGTAGATAATAATCTATAAATTCGATATTAAATTTCTATAGATAAATTTTCCATTGTTAATTTTCATTATTTATAATAATGAATATCAATCAACAGGGAAGAACAGAGAGAGTGATAGAGAGAGGGGGTGAGAGAGAAGAGGGAAAAAAGAATTGTAGAAATAAAATTGGTTTTTCTTTAATAATTCAATTTAAAATAACGTGATTTGAAGGACACTTATTTTTTGGGGTGTTTGAGGTTGTGGGATGTGTGAGGTGTGTGCGGGTGTACGGTAATTTTATTTTATAAGTTGTGTAAATTTTATATATTTTTTAGAAATATAATTCAGTCAAAAGACTACTTTTATTCAATAGTAAAGAGAATTTCTCTTATAAAATTATTAAACAAAACATCAATTTTGGTAAAAGGGGTAACGAAAAATTATTATATAAATAATCTTCATCTCATCACACCTTAACCTAATTCAAATTTGATTACGTTAAAAATGGTAAGAGTTGGAAGAAGAAGAAGAAGGAGAAAAAAAATACATAAAAAATGAAATGAAATTTATATAAATGGAATTTACTTTTGATGTCAACAACATTCATGTAGCTTTTACAGTCCAAAGTTCAGTTTCAAATTATATTATAAAGAAGGTTGATTTTCTTCTTCTTCATTTTTTTTAAACGCTTTAACATTATTCAGGGACGTGCATGTTTGTCGGGGTGATTTTTTTACTCTATTTTTTGGTGTAGTTTGTTTAAACACTTTTATGAATTTATTATATTTGCGATTCTGTATTTTAACCTCGATTTCTGTTTTCTTTCTTTTTTTTTTATTCAGTTTATTATTTTAGTCTGGTCCAACTAAATAATTTAGTATCGATACGAGTGATTCAATATAAATACAAAATATTAAATGGTGTAGGTGGAAGAATTACAATTTAATTATATTTGGTCCCCATGCGATTTGGTTAGAATATCTTCTTTTTTTTTTTTTTGAATGGCATCGATGAGAGTAACATAAATATTATGATGGAATGACGTAACTGTATTTAATCGATATACGCAAAAGAACCTCTAACCGTAGACACAAATACCGTAAAATGGATTCTCGTCAAAGGAATCTTCTTCTTCTTCTTTTTTTCTGTTGGAAATGCACGAAAATTTTCCACTTCTGACTGGTGTTATTATAAAGATTTATGATCTTCCTTTTTTCGTACGCATATTCACTACTGAAGTATTTTTGAATTTTTAAGGTAAAGAGAAAAAAGAAAACTTTACCTGCCTTATGGAAGATAAATAGGTAAAAGTTAACGAACTTTGAACTTCATACATTTTTTATAATGTAAAAATAATTGCACAAGGCTAACACCATTTTCAACAAAAAAAAATTTGAAGTACTGGTTCAATTGAACATAATTTATGGTTAAAAGAATAAATTATAAAAACAAGTTTAAAGAATTAATTGAATGGAATTAAACAGCCAAGTGTCACCATAAATACATCCTACATAAAATACATTACTTTTTGCTTTTACGCACTTGAAAATTTAGTTTAGGTTTACACCTACTGAAAAAAAAATAAAATATGAGATTTGTGTAGAATAAAGAAGTTCATTGAATTTTTGAAATTTTTGTTTTTTATACAAAAATAATTCTCAGTGTGCAGAGTACGTCTAACGTCTAACCTATGAATTATTCTCTATTTACATTTTATATTAGACATATTTTTTTTATTATTCTTTTCTTCTAATAATTTTATTTTTGTCTTACAACGACTTACGTTAAAAATATAATCTATAAAATATATTTTCTTAGAGAACACGTACCTTTCATATATTTATATAAATATATATACACGCGGTTGGTGTTAATGGCATCATACAATTCTTTTCATTTTCAATTTAAGGGTAGGATACAGCGTACAAAACAGTGAAAACTGATTTCATTTGCTACATATTTTCATTTTTATTTTTATAGAAGATTGATGAATGGTTCAAAGGAAAACCGTTTAATAAAGTGTATCAAACAAAGTGAGAGAGAGAGTGCTTTTATTATTATATTTTCTGATATTTTTTTTATATGTTTTATAGAAACTTCTTGGCAAAGTGAAAAAGAAGAAGTGAAAATGAAAATGAAAAAGAAGAAGAAGAAAAAGAAAAAGAACAAGAAAAATGGTACTGACATTATTTTTGATTTAATAATAAGATGAAGAAGCTATAAAAATCCAAAAATATAAAAATTGAAAGAGAGAGAGAGAGAAAGAGAGAGAGAAAGAGAGAGAGAAAGAGAGAGAAAGAGCAAGAGTGAAAATGAGAGCGTTAGAAAGAATACTAAGGCGAAACAATAAAGAAATTGAATAAAAATGGTAAAATTTTTGTCTTTTGTAGAGATTTTCAAATCTGTCTTATTCAATCAAATCAATCAATATCCAAAATAATTGAATCAAGTGACTGATTGACTTGATTACGATCTTCCCTTTTTTTCCTTTTCAATAATTTAACAACAACAATAACAACAGAAACAATAATAAAGAAAAATAGAATACACTTTTGTCTTCTCCTTTTTTCTTTTTTTCTTTTTGCGTTTGTGATATATTCTCACAGGATTATTTATGATTTTTTATTTATTTATTATTTGTTAATTTTTAATTTAGAAAAGGAAGCAAGGAAAAAAAATTGATTGCTCCTGTTGCTTTCTTAAATGATTGAATGGATAGAATGAAAATTCTGTTCACGTATATAAAGATTTTTTTTTTACTTTACTTCACTTATTTCGTCCCTTTTTCATTTCTTTCACTTTTCCGCCCTCAATTTTACGTTTACGTTTTCGTTTTTTACGTAAAGTTGTAGAATTCTTTTTATTATTTTTCTCTGTTTTAATAAACGACAGTCCTTTGTTGATTTTGCTTTCAAGAAAAGTGAAAGAAAAAAAAAAGAGTCAGTCACCAAAAATCATTTTTTAATATATTCTGGTCATGAAAATTACTGAAAAAATCTAATTTTTTTCTTGTTGTCGGTGTTGTTATTATATAAATTTACATCCATAGATACTCTCCCACTCTCTTCTCCGCACAGATTTTCATGATTTTCATATATTTTCTAGTGGGATAGAGTTTTTTTCTTTTTCATTTTCCTACATTTTGCTTCTTTTATTTTTCTTTTGGTTGCCTTTATTATATTCAGCCTAAAGGACAAAGTTTTCTTTTTTCTTTTTTTTTTTTTGCTTTCTTCTTCTATCAATGTTCGGATGTTCGGGTGTTAGTATTTATGTTGATGTTTATATACAAAAAAAGACATTTTATAACAAAAAAAGAGAAGACATGTTTCTCTTCTTTAGCATGCAAAAGAAAAATAGGGAAAAAATATTTTCAATTATGTGATGAAATGAGTACAATAACGTTCAATACCTGGGAGACATAAAAATAAATGTGTATGTATGTTTTGCTTCTTCTTCTTGATCTTCATACTCCTCTTACTTTTCTTTTTTTGCATAATAAAATTGTATAATCTTTCATTAAAAAGTTGAGGAAGGTTAAACGAAATGAAGAAAGAAAGTTACAAAAAAAAAAGTTTCTTATACGATTTTCTTATACTTTTTTCCGTCTTCACGTTGGCAAAAAAAAAATATTAAAAATGAAGGAATGAGCAGTAAGGATCAGAAAAATAACTACGTACCTATATGATTATTTGATATTATTAAAAATGAACAAAAAAAAAAGAAGAAGAAGAAAAGTTTTCAAGAATTCTTAAATAAAAGTTAAATATTTTAACGAAATTTTATCTTTAATGTATAAACGTAACCAAAAAGTATTAGGAGCGTTCTGCTATAAGGAATCAAAAAATATGCTGAAACTCTGCACGTTTTATTTCCACAAAAAATTTGTTGTAATCTAAAGAATCCGTCTAAGATTTAAGAAGGACATTTTCAGTTTTCCGACAATACGCTGTTAAAGGTGACGAATAAGTTGGATTTCGTTTAAATTTCATACTAACAATTATTAGTTTTATTCCCGAATGAAAATCACAATATGATATTGCAGATATTCTAATGAGATAAGATAATTAGACTCCCATTGTCTTATTATCAGTATTCGAACTTAATGTAAAAACGAAAAAAAATTATCTCCATTATTATCCAATCAAATATAAACGTCAGGTTTTTTTTTTGTTTTTGTCATTTTTTAGTTCAGTCATCAAATGGTCTTTTCATTTATTTGTTATTCATTTGTTTTAGTTTTTTTTTGTCCGCAAATTTGGCGGCACATTTAATAATCATTAACATTTCACATAAAAATATATTCGGTGGTAAAAACAAACTTTCGCTGTATTAAATCGGATATAAAAACATATTTGTGATATTTAACTTCTGCTTAAATCCACTAAAAACGAATTCAAACAAAAAAAGAAAAAAAATTTATATTTTGTTTTTGTCTTCCTTCTTTTCTTTCCGGTTTTTTTTTCTTTATCCCTTTTGTCTTGCTCCCACCCACATACTATATTTTTCACGAACACGAATATATTAACATTTTTTTTTCTATTCAATTCTATTATTCCACGTTTTCCACAAATGTTCAACCTACAGAAAAAAAATTAAGAAGAAGAAGACGAATAAGAAAAGCAAAAAAAAAAGAAAATGAAGAAAAGAAAATTATATATATAAAAAGGAAAAAAATAAGGAAGTTTCTGAAAGAAAAGAAAGTAGAAAGAATGGAAAGAAAAATGGAAATATAAATCGAAAGGTAAAATACATTGCAGATATCAGCCAACCAAAAAGTGGGAAAAGTATATAATAGAAAAGTGGCTAAAAACCGTAATTTCTTTCGGTTTGTTGTGTTTTTATTATCTTTTATCTATTCTTATTATTTTGCTTTCTTTTGCTCTTTTTAGTTTTTTTTTCTTTTTAGTGGATTTACAAAAGTTAAATTCGGTTATTTAAAGCTCTGATTAACTAAATAGATTTTATTTATAGTGAACATTAAAGTATTGTTATTTATTATTTAGTTTTAACATTTTAACATTTGAACATTGCATTTTATAGGAAATTCAACCAAAGAACAAGAACAATTTATATGACAACATTTTTTTTGTGTTTCATTTCATTTCAATCATTTATTGAAAATAAAATACTAGAAGTGAATCTGAAATGAATCTACGCTTAAATATAAAAAATTACTAAAAATGTCATCTCAATCATTCTGTCGGTTTCAAATTAAATAGTAGAAAAATTATGTTTACGTGCTTCAAATGGAGCACGCGAAATTTTTTTACAAATTTATCTATTTTCGACCAAGTCGTAAAAGTTTTTTTTCTGGTTTTGACTTTTCTTTTGTCATTTCGATTTTTTTTTTCTTTTTGTTAAAATTGAAAAGGTATAAAAGTATCAAATCAATTGCAAAGATCAGGATCTTTATAGCCGATCTTTTCATTCTTTTCCATTTTTCCTTTTTTTTGTTTTTTGTTTTCACAAATTGAGTTGTCATCAATCTTAAAATTTATACGACCAAACAATTTATATTGATCATAACCCATAATAATCGAAAATTTTTTTTAAAAATTTCAAATCTTATAAAATTCCCATCAAACCACAAACAGAATAACAAATAAAAGAAAAAAAATGATTTGAAAACATCAAAAGTACAATGAATGGGTTGACGGGAAATTATAATAAAATTTCCAATCAACTGGCAATTTTTTTTTCCTTTGAAATAAATTATTATTGATGGATATTTAAATTATTGTTTTAATTGAAAATATATTTTGTATTAGCACAACACTCGTGTATATTTTGTTAATGTAAAATTTTCAGTATACTTCATTTTAAATAATATTCAATAAATTTTCTATTCATTTGAATATTTAATTATTTTTAATTGTTATTGAATCTTGAATCTTTTATATGTAACCTAATATTTACTATTCATGTATATATAATGCATATAATTGCCAGTAATTTGTTACATCTGTTAGTTAATTAATAAATGAGTACGATGAGTAATTTATATTTAATTTAGGGACAAAAGATAAAAATATTTGTCAATATTTTTTTTTATCGTTGAATGAAACATGATTTTTTTTATTTATGAAATTTAATAACAATTTTTTTTTATTTGTTCTCCTCCTACTCACTATATGAATAAATTAACTTCGTTATTAAAAATTATTAAATATTTATTCAAAATCAATCAACATAGAATTTTTCTCATTTTTTTAGTTTATTCCGGATGTTTTTCACTCAATAATTTTTCCTCATAGACAATAACAAGGGAAAAATAAACACTGGAATATCATAAGGATATGAGGTGATTTTTCTATAAAATAAAATCAATGACAAAAAAAGAATTCAAACTTTAATTTCGTTGTTTTTCTGTTTTTTGTTTTCACATCACAGAACGTTGTTAATGACTTGGTGTGGAGAAATCAGATAGAGAGAGAGAGAGAGAGAGAGAGAGAGAGAGAGAGAGAGAGAGAGAGAGACTAACAATTTTTTTGTTTTTGGTTGTCTCCCCCACTCTCGACCCCCACTTCCATATAGAAAAATGAACAAAAATATCCATCACCAGTATATATAGAGACCAAAGTTTAGTCATCTTATATATATACCTAGAATATTATACTTAATTATGTAATACTTGAACTCTATATAGAAAACATACCGTGGTATATCTTCTCATACTTCTTCAATTATATCTGAAGGATGAAGAATAAAGAATGAAGAATGTTTAGGCATTTAGAAAGTTTGAAGTATTTTGTACTTATATAATAGATAGGTACAATATTGATGTTGTTGTGTATATAATAATAAAAAGCTGTATAGCAATTTAGATTCCATCAGTAAATTTTCTAATAAATTCATAGAGATTTTTTTTTAATTATTTGTTGTTGTTTTTTCTACTTTTTTTTTTTTTTTTGTTTTCTTGTGTTTTTAAATTTCTGTTATTAAAATAATACTACTGACAATTTTCCCAACAATGAATAATAAAGGGAGATATTGTGAGAGATGCATTTATGTAATCCTAATAATTAATCCTTTTGTTTTTGTTTGTTCCTATAATTTTCATTTTTTCTTTTTTCCATTTTTTTTCATTAATTAAAAAAAATGGATTTTATTTTTATTTTATTCTAACAAAGTTTTCCATTGGTCGTTACTTTTTATAACAATTTTTCATTAATCTTTTTTTTTGTTTTCAAAATACTTTGGTTAAAAAATCCATTTATAAATTATTAAAGAGGAAAATTTCAACAAGATATAATTCATAGAGTTTTGAAAATAATTTATTGTGTCGAAAAGATAATTCATTAAATCGATTGAATATAGAGAAATTTTCCTGTATATATTTTTTTTTATTGTATTCTTGTGTTATATTTCCATTGAAATTTATTTCTAACATCATCACTTGTTTACGGTTCAAGATCAATGTTATTAATACACGCATGTTATTCTAAATACAAAAACATCTCTTGGTCGTTATTTTAATGAATAAATTGCAATTCTATATTGTCTAATTTTTCAAAGATTTCAAGTTAGTAAATACTAAAGACTGATTAGACATGGAATGAATATAAATTTTGTATGGATCAACAGCAAGTGTCAAGTTAATAAATATTTCTAAAAAATATAAATGCAAATAAATTGTGTTACATTACACTTGAATATATTTTGCCATTCTAAGAAATTGTTCAATTGTGGTTAATTCATTGTAAAATCTTATACCATTCTAAATGTGTATCTTCAATTGTATTCAAGTAAAAGCCAATATAAATAATAAATGATCCGTTTTTTTTTGTTTCAGTTTAGAGAACAAATAATTCAAATTTTCCTTTTAGAATTTTCCTTTAAAATTTAAAATAATCAACATAATATAAATTTTCATTTCTTTCACGTAGTAATTATTTTTTAAGTTCACAACAAGTAAAAATATTTCTTACTCTTGTATATAAGGATGAGTCATAATAGAATTCTTAAAATACCAAACATGCATTATTATGTACAGAAAATGCTTTTAAAGTATTTTAAGTGTTTAGGCTAAAAGCATTTGTACTAAATGAACATGAACTATTAGAATATTAAAAAAAAAATTAAAGGTAGAACAGAAGAAGATGAAGAAGAATAAATGAAACAAAAGGAAAAAAACAGAAGAACGCTGGAAAAAGACATAAAAAAAACTAAATAAGAATTATATTTACCTTTCTCTTTTGTTACTTTACCTGTATTAACCCCTTGTGTAATAAAAGTACTAAAGAACTTTCATGTTTCTAAAGTAAGATCTCATGTTATACTTATGGTAGGTAAGTTTTAGTTTTCTTCTTCTTCTTCTGATGTTTATTTTTTGTTATTTGTGGATGTGTTTGTGTATGTGTGTTTATTTGTTTATTTGTTTTTATGGTAGATTTCCTCTTTGTCTCAAAAGAAAACAAAGTCAACAGAAAATAATCATTTATAAAGGTACAACAGAATACCATCATATGTGTATGTAGTTACTTACCTATTTAGGTTTTGTTAAAAAAAAATAAACCCCCCACCCATTTTACTTTTACTATATATGCACAGGCACACACAGCCAGACTCGTATGGGAGCGAATATCTTCTATTCAATTTGAAACTTTCTTTTCATCATTTTCATTTCATTTATTTCTTGCTTTTTTTTTCTTCTTCTTCTTCATCTTTTCATTTTCAAAACGATTTTATTTCTATAAAAATTTCTTTCACTTAAAAAGAAAAAATAAATAAATAAATAAAGAAAAGAAAAGAACCAACAAGAAAATGTTGAAGTATTCTATTTCTCTTATTTTTCTTTATAGTGCGGAAAATGGAAAATGGGTAGAAGTGGAAGGTATATCCAAAGAAAAAAAAAAAGATTGATTGACTGAACTTTAATCGAAGTTAAAAAGACTTTTCATAAAAAAAAAAAATGAAAATGAAAACGAAGAAAGCAAAAAAAGATCGAGAAAATTTTAAAATGGTGAATTTGGTGAAATGGTGAAATTGTCACTTTATAAATAAATTGTTATTATTTCTTTTCGAAAGGCATTTTAACTTTTGATGAAGAAGTAAAAACAGTAAATAAAACTAACAATAAATTTTATTATTAATTATTTCTTTTTTTTTTGTTATTTTCAAATATTTATCTTTTTGGTTTTCTTTTTTTTTTTTTTGATTTTTTTTTTTCTCTCTTTTTTTTTAGAATAAATAACACTAAATGATCAAATATTTTCTTATTTATTTTTATACATTATTTTGTTTTATTTTTCTTTTTTTTTTGTCTGTCTTCCTTTAATAGATTATTATGAGATTCGTGTCCATGGATAAAATTCACATCTTTTTTTCATTCTTTATATTTTATTTTTATTTTTTTGTTTATTTATTTTTATTGCCTTATAATATATTTATCATTTTCTTAGAATATAATAAGATATAAACTTTAAATGTGTGTATGTCTATGTGTGTGTGTGAGTATTCTTTTATGTTTTGAACAAAAACAATAAATAAATTCAATAAATAATATAATAAAAAATAAAATAAACAGACAACAACACATAAAAAAAATTTGGGACATTTTTTTTTTATTTCATTATTGATATTTAATTCGGGAAAATGTTTTGACCTTTTGACATTTTAATAAAATTAATAATTATTATTAAAAGAAAAGACTTCAAGTAACTGTATAATTGTCAATCAAATATATGAGTTTTAATAACTTTAATTCTGAGCACTGAAATAATGGATTTACAAATTTCTTACGCCACATGTGAAACGACGTTCTGAATTTATTACTCCTGTAACCAAACTAAAGATGTCGATAATTGTTCCGGCCGTTATTTGTTTTGTTTTGTTTTGTTTTTTAAATTTTGACACTGAAATATATATAATATAATAAATTTTTTTAAACAAATGCAATCGATGTCCATCAATCTTCTAGCACTGTCGTTATAAAACAGAACAGAATTCTGTCGAATTTTCCTTGAATTAATAATAATTTCTGTTAATTTTTGTAATTAAATAGAAATTGTCAATTTTTTTCATTTAATACCTTTTATTTTCAATTAGTTAGTATTATATAATAACAATTAAAACATTGATAAATATAATTTTGTCTGCATTTAAAAATTACAAAAAGAATTTCAGTTTTTGTTTTGTTTAGTTTTTTTCTCAATTGAACCAAAAAATTTACAAAATACATTTTTATTGAGTAAAAAAAAAAATAAGAATTCACAAAATTGCGCAAAATTGAAAAAAAAAGATTAAACGAAAAGAAAAAGTCTCTTACTAAATATTCTAAATTTTTATAAGGTAAAAGGTATACAATCCATTAATATATAATTTTTATTTTATTATTTACAAATTTTTTTGTTTTTTTTTTATTAAATTTCCTATACTAAATTTTCATCATTAATTACTCCTTCACTCTGTTTGTTTTTATTTTTTTCTTTAATTTTAATTATGACATTTTTTTGCGGACACAATATTTTCTATTTCTCACATTTTTTTCTTAAAGAAGAAAGAATTTTTTTTTGTGTTTCATTATAATGATTTTTTTTTGTTAAATTTATAAATTCAGATTTAATAATCTGTTTGATTTTAACCTTAGATATTTTTACTTTTATTATTTTTATTTATTTATAATTTTTTTTCAGTGAAAATTTTACTTAAATAAATAATTTTTCATTTGATTTTCAATAGATTTTTTTTTCTTTACATTTGAAATTTTTTTATTTTATTTTTATCACAAAACAAAACACAACATACCATTACTGATATTCTTGTGTGTGTTTGTTTCTATCTTTGTTCATCATCGTTTTTTTTCTCTTTTGCATTCGTCTTCATCTTAATTATGTACAAAAATAATTGATAAAAATTTCTTAACTAATCCATCCTAACTACAATTTTACTTTCTTTATTTTATTCTTATTTTCGATTAATTTTAATTAGAAACAATAATATTATGATCTCCACAAAATTATTCCATATTGAACAATCCTGTTTGGTTTCTCTCATGATTCATTACATAAGTTTTCTTTCAACTTTAAGTTCTGTTCACTTTTTCTTATTAGAAAAAACAAAATGTTAGAAAGAGATAATATGACAGAAAGAGAAAGAGAAAGTGTATAATTAGTTTTTGTTTCAACCCTATAAACATTGTTTGTTTTCAGTTAAATATTTTAGACAATTTGAATATTTTCGAATAGATTTGTTTATTTTATTTTTTGTGTTGGATATTTTGTGTTCTCTTTTTTTTTGTTTCTTCCTTAATGTTTCTTATTACAAATTTTATGTCCATAAATAATGGATAATATTATATATATTTTAGAGGTTAAGAAAATATTATTGTTCGAACGTGTACAACGTTTCACCCTACATTTTATGTATTT